>CM043015.1:6582878-7291364 GCA_023690525.1 Holotrichia oblita
GGCCCGAAGGTCATTTTCATCCTTTTCCGATAAATACATAATTTAACGGAAAAAGGAACGAAAGCATTCGCAAAAGGAGAAACGGGGGAAAGAACATTTCCTCCTGTAACGTTTTATTTGTTTTCCTGTGAGGGAATCCTCTTTTTATTACGTTTTCTTCTGTCTTGTCGTCTCCCAATTTACTAAACCAGTGGCGTACATACTAACGATGAAAATAAAATCTATTCTTAACATGAATTGCTTAATATATTTTTTTATCGTTAAGTTTGCTTTATGCTCCTGTGGGCAGGAGGAATTGTCACACTCTGATGAAACAGCACACCACGTTTTCCAGTTTTCCCCTTCTTTTCTCTTTGATAGAATAACGCAGTTTGGCAATTAAAGCAGCATAATATTGCCCAGTTTATTGTCTGACCACGTGGTAAACAGTTTATAAGGATAATTCCTTGAACATCCCAACAAACTGTGACCATGATCTTCCCCACAGATGCTGTTGCACGAGGGGGTAGTGAATTCTTGTGCCCCCATTCCATGCTCTGCCTTTTTGTAGTAGTACGTCAGATCTACCAAGACGATCGGTATCATTACACTACACTCGCTTGCAGGACGATTCCAACAATTATACCATTAAAATACAGGCATTTTTTTTGTTTTTTTTTTTTTAGGTTGAATAGCCAACTACGATAGGATTAGGTCTTGCATTCGGAGGAGAACTGACTCTCTTTTATTAATAATAATTTTTAAAAATGTTTTCAAGTTCTACAGGGTGACATAGAAAAAAGTACATTGCATAGTGCCACACTAAAATAAGAAAAAAAGTTCCTATGAACATGGGTCCGCAAGACCTTCGGTTAAAAGATACGGGGTGTTGAATTTTTTTTTAATTTATTTGCAAAAACAATGATTAATTAAAACAAAAAATTAAGTTTTTAGAAGATGTTCAAATTGCTGCGCTTGTACTTGAATACATTTTTCCATTCTTCTTCTTAATGATTGACGGCATCTTTGAAATATTCCTGGGTTATTACGAAATCTATCTGCCGATTCCATAATTTTTATCCACAATTGTTCTTCATTATGTATTTCTACAGCATAAACTTGATTTTTCATAAATCCCCAAAATGAAAAATCGAGGGGATTAAGGTATCGGGACTACGAGCTGGCCCCCCTCGACCAATCCACATATTTCCAAATCTCCTGTCCAAATATTCCCTTGGCACTCGAGAAAAGTGAGCTGGCGCCCCATCATGCATGTAATACATTCTTCCAGTAATGGCCAATGGGACATCCCCTAATAATGTGTTTAAATCATTCTCCAAGAAATTTCGATACAGTGCACGTGTCAATCGATTGGGCAATCGAAATGGGCCAATTAAATAATTGCCCACACATTAATTGAAAACCCATATTGGTGGTCGTCAGTAAACAAAATTGATGAAATAATGTTTTGTCTTTGGTTTCGCAACCATTGGGATAATTGTACACGAGGAACAAAGTCATGTTCCAATAGTGAATGAATTTTTTGGAAATGATATGGGCGAAGAAGTTGTTCTTTGAAAATTTGTCTAACTGATTCACGGTTAAGGTTTCGTACCGCTGAACTTGTTTTTCTGGTGCTTGTTCTTGGATTATTTTCTACCATTCGTAAAATAGTTTCTTCGTTTCGCACAGTGCGACGAGTTCTGGAAACCCCACTATTCAATTTTGGTTTTCTAAAACAGCCATCTTCTCTCAAACGCCAATGCACATCAATAAATTCATAAAATCTGTACTAATATTCAAGTCGATGCGGGTGATTTTAAAGTTTCGAGACTGGGTAAATTTGATCCAACCGCTGCGACCCGTAAACGTCCAATCAAGGTTTCATTTTCATCAGATGCAGCTGTTACACAGATTATGCGTAATGTGTCAAATCTGAAATCTAACGCTAATTTCTCTTCACTATCGATTTTTCGTGATCGAACGCCAATGCAACTACAAATCCACAAAGAAGCCAAGGTAGAATTAAGCAGCCGCATAAGAAATGGAGAAACAAATCTAAAAATTAAATATCGTAACGGTATTCCAAATATTACGTCCAACGGTTCTTCCCTTCCTCTTAACATTTATTATCAAAATACTCGTGGGCTTAGATCTAAAACACATACTTTCTTTGCGAATGCCTGCGCTTCTGCATTCGATCTGATTGTTATTACTGAAAGTTGGTTAGATGACTCCGTTAATAATGCCGAAATATTACCACCATTTTACAACGTCATTCGATCCGATAGGAAGTTTTCTCTAACTAATAGATCAACGGGTGGTGGAGTATTTATTGCATGGAATAATACCCTCAACTTCGAGCAAATCAACACTGATGTTATCTCATCTGCAGTCCCAACAGTGGATTTGGTAGCATGTACTGCAATGTACTACAAATAATTTTTATATTGTCGCCGTCTACATTCCTCCTGATATCTCGCAGCAAGATTTTGAATTGTTTTTCTGAAGTCTTGGAGGTTTTCCTTATTGATAAACCATGCGTGTTACTTGGTGACTTCAATATTCCACAACTTTCTTGCAATTTTTCTGCCTGTGCCAAATCTACAACCTTTAACCTTTTATGCACTTCACTTCAACTTAAACAATACAATAATATTGTTAACTGCAATAATCGTCTTTTAGATCTGCTGCTGTCTAATACCATACATTCAGCTTCAATTGAAGTTGATGAATTTCCATTGGTACCTGTAGACGCATATCATCCACCATTATCTATTTCTTTACTTATTTCAACTACAGAAACTCATATTCCAAATTTTCCGTCAAATGACAATCTTAGATACAATTTTCAAAACGCTGACTATCAAAAACTATACTCAGATATTTCGAATGTGGATTGGTCTTTTCTTGAAGAGTATAATAATCTTACTACAGACGAAAATGGCGAGCTACGAAGAATCAATTTTATAATTGTGAATTTAAAAGGTTGAGAGGAATCTGCAAGACACTCATTAATGAATCGTATAAATCCTATATGGATAAAGTTGAAAAGTCCATTCTGAATAATCCTAGAGAGATATTTCGATATATGAGAAGCAAAACTGGATCCTCGCGTATTCCTAGCACTTTAACTTTCAATGATACCCCAATAGACTCCCCACAAGGCCCATAGTCAATGGATTTGCGGATATGTTTTCTTCTATTTATCGTCCTAGTACCCCCTTTTGCGTGGAAAATTCGGAATCCAACCACTTACCGTTTACTTTGCATAGTACCTCTGAGGATGAATTGCTAAAAATTATGTCCACATTACCTGATGATTTCAGTTCTGGTGATGACCAGATCCCTAGCAAACTGGTGCGTCAAGCAAGATCCTCCTTGTCAAAGCCGCTAGCGCTTATTATAAACCTATCCATCAAGACGTCGGAATTTCCTGACCGCTGGCGAAGATCAAGAATCTCTCCCATCTTTAAAAAAGATGATAACACCAAAATGGAGAATTACAGACCGATCTCGATCATTTGTAACTTTGCGAAAGTATTCGAAAGTGTAATTTATGCATGCATATATTTTAATACTAAATCATTGATTTCTGTACACCAACACGGATTTGTGCGTGGGCGTTCGACAGTTACTAACTTGACTTCGCTAACACAATTTACTTGCCGGGAGTTGGACAATTCAGGCCAGGTGGATGTGATATATACGGATTTTAGCAAAGCATTTGACACGATAGATCACGGATTCTTAATGAACAAGCTACATGCACTGGGATTAACACCGAATTTACTCAAGCTTATCCATTCGTATCTAACTAGAAGATCTAATTACGTTTTTTATAATGGATACAAGTCGCTAGAATTCTTTCCTTCATCTGGTGTGCCACAAGGCTCAAATCTAGGTCCTCTTTTATTCATATTATACATTAACGACTTACTGATGCAATTAACATGTCCGTTACTTGCTTATGCTGATGATTTGAAAATTTATAGTTGTATAAAATCCTGGAATGATGTGGTTCAACTCCAAAGTAATTTAAATGTTTTGACTGATTGGTGTCACAAATTCAACTTAAGGTTAAATATTAATAAATGTTGCTTCATATCTTACACACGTAAAGTAAACAATATTTCATCAGTATATATCCTAAACAGCAATATATTGCCAAGAGTTAATGGTATTAAGGACCTTGGGGTGTACTTTGACACTCGGCTCAGCTTTTCTAACCATATTGACTCGATGTGTGCATCTGCGTCAAGAACGTTGGGTTTCGTAATGCGTTGTTGCAAATTTTTTAATAATATACAGTTGATGAAGACACTTTATTTCAGTCTAGTTGTGAGCAAATTGGAATATGCATCTCAAGTATGGTCTCCTCAATACCTGTACTTACAACTTTCCATTGAAAAAGTTCAGCGAAGATTCCTGAAATATTTGTCTTTTAAAAGTTCCGGTACTTATCCTCAGCGAGGCATAGATTATACATATCTGTTAGACGCACATAATATGCAAGCCCTGAATTACCGTCGAGAGCTACATGGTGCAAGATTTGTATGGAAACTATCCAGTGGGAGAATCGACTGCCCTTATTTACTTTCATGTCTTGATTTCTTCATTCCTAGAATCTCCTCTCGTTTTACTCATACCTTCTTACTTCCCTTTTCTCGAACTAACCTTCTTCAAGGATCTCCACTAGTGGTGATGTGCAGAGCAGCTAATCTTCACTATAGTGACATATTTTATTGATTTAATTTACTTAATTATAATACTTTTGTTTTTATTATTACCTTACAATTCTGTTGTTTATTTCAATTATTATTATTAATTACTGAGTAGTACGTTGTACATTATATGTATATTTAATACTGTCCTATAACTGGGTAAACCGTTGGACAAATAAAGCTATTATTATTATTATTATTATTATTATTAATAAATGTTCGAACATTAGGAACTTGTCTTAAAGGATATCTTTCTCGATAAATACGTTGAGCTTCGTAAGAATTTGATCTAGCTTCGCCGTAACACATAATCATGTCCCTGTATTCTTCAAAAGTGTAGTGAACCATTTTTGAAAGCAAATTTGAATAATGAGTGAGAAAAACTTAATCACGAACACAATATTCCTCAAACAACAATTACATCAGTTTGACAAGTGTTATTATGACACATTATTCAATTGTTATTTTTTGATTAATTAGCGTGCATTGTCGGCTTTCAGGTGCATTTGTACTGGAACCATAGATATTCAAAAAAAAAACCCCCAAAAAAAGAAATAAAATTCAACACCCCGTATCTTTTAACCGAAGGTCTTGGTCTCCTTAATTTGCTATCATCTTTAGATTGTAGAATTCCCCTGTAGATGGCCTCTCAATGCCGAAACATGTAGAGATAATCATAATAAAAAGGCCTAGTGGCCTTTGGCTCCGAGATCTTTCACTCTTCTTTTCCACTTCTCTCTCTCCTTCGACTCGCTCTGCCAGTCCTTTAATCCCACTGTCCTCAAATCCCCAATGGTCTCATCCAGCCGTTTTCTTCGCGGTCTTCCCCTTCTCCGCCCTTTAGCACTCGTTTCACCCATCTGTCCTCCGTCATTCTACCTATATGCCCCAGCCATCTCGCTCTTTGCATCTTGATCTTTGCAGAAGGATATCAAGAAAGGTTACTGATAATGGATGTGTTATAAGATTTATGAACAGCAGCGACTTAGAAGATGGACAAACAAACTTCAACAAGCAAGATAGACGCAAATATTTTACTTTATTTGCGAGGGCAGTTCATATATGTATTATTGTCCTTGACATAGAATGAAACTACGAATGAACGACGAAAGGTGGAATATTTAATTTAACGATGGTAGAAAATGTTTTGTCTTGGGCTGTAAACTCATTCACCTCCATGATCAGCGTCTCGTCACCCTGAAAGTGAATCCCACGAACATAATCTTTGAGTTTGGGGAAGTCCCCAACGGCTAAATCTAAAGAATAGGGCAGCTGTTGAAAAATTTCGAAGCCTGCATTATGAATTACGACCATTGAAACACAACTCCTGTAGGCAGAAGCGTTGTCCTGATGAAAAACCACACCACGTCTGAGTTTTCTCCTCATTCTCCTTTGAAATTAAAGCAGCATAATCTTTGATCACGTGGTAAAAAGTCTATAAAATCATTCCTTCAGCATCCCAAAAAATTGTAGTTATGATCTTTCCCGCAGATGGTGTTGCACGAAACTTTCGAGGGGGGGGTGTGTCTCCATTCCTTGCTCTGCCTTTTTGATTCGGGTTCCTAATGGTGAACCAGAGTAATGAATCTTGCTATCAAATGTTCAATATCTTACTTAATGATGGCCAAATTCATCTCTGAAGCGACCTGCCGAATGCGCTTTTGCTCTGGCATCAATATTTTCGGTACCCATCTTTCAGCCATCTTTTTGAGAACTACTTCTTTGTGTAAAATGATAAATGTGCAAATGAATAATTTACCACAGACATTATATTACGTTTGCACGCCACTGTCGTCACGGCTTCTAAATTATAAAAAGCAATCCCCGGACGTCTACACGAGGCCGTCTCTCCCCGGAGTTCTCGGACGACGAGCAGCGCGAAAATTGGAATAACATTATTTCAACTTTTCCGATGCCCCGTGGGGGATACAATTTTTACAGTTAGCGGCGTGCGAAATTTGAATTTTATACATTGTTTTATAGGCATCCCCTTCTTCTTGTTACGTTCGTTTCACGTACCTTTTTATACCGATACCGCAGATATATTTTTTATGCCGATTTCGGAAGGTCGGTGGAAATCCGATATTGATTCGAAAGATTGACTTTATGTAATCCGTACCGATCAGAATTAATTATTAGCAGAGTATTTCGCGGGTGTTTCATGAAATCTGATTATCAATATCCAATAGGAAAGCGGCATTTTGTTTTAATGACAACACAAATATTACACCATTTATTCTAAAATAGAATATTCAACTTAAGTATTAAAGTTCTAATTGCAATTCAATCCCAAATAAATATAAACTTTCTCTAGTACGGTCTTTTTTGACAAATGAACATATTCATCTTTTAAACTGCAAGTGAATGGCATTCACTTGCGGTATTCATTTTAATTTAAATCATAGTCAACGCTCACAACTCGTCTAAACGGCTCTTATTATTGGATAGCCGCGGGGGTGCCGCAGGGTTCCCTTCTGGCTCCGATCCTATTCATAATATTCATAGTGGAGTGATTTCAAGGACTGTGGGCTCGTAATAACAATAAACATCGGTATCACCACACACCACAACTTTGATTAATTATTCGGGACACGTGTTTCGAAAACGCATGGGTTTTCATCATCAACCGAATACCGAGTGAATAAATAAAATTAAAAAACCATCATTATAAGCATCCCCCTACTTCTTGTATAAACAAGCAACGCACACCGTTTCAGAAATAAAATATCAGCTTCAATTAGTCTAATTTTTGTACTTACAGTACCAAAACGATTTAATTGCTTGTTTATTATTATTACGAGCCCACAGTCCTCGAAATCACTCTGATATGGCCTTCCAACCCAAGGAATTAAATCGTTTTGGTACTGTAAGTACAAAAATTAGACTAATTGAAGCTGATATTTTATTTCTGAAACGGTGTGCGTTGCTTGTTTATACAAGAAGTAGGGGGATGTTTATAATGATGGTTTTTTAATTTTATTTATTCATTCGGTATTCGGTTTATGATGCGTTTTCGAAACACGTATCCCGAATAATTAATCAAAGCTGTGGTGTGTGGTGATACCGATGTTTATTGTCATAATATTCATATCGGACATTCCAAAAGGAGAAGCAATCGAGCTTGCAATATACGCGGGGATGATACCGCCCTCTACACGGCATCAACCATCCACCACCATAGACTCCAGAACTCCTTTATATTCTTTCATGGGCTTCCAAGTGGAGACTGAAGATCAATGAATCCAAATGTATGGCCATTCGATTAACCAACAGAATCCGGCCACCACCCAATAACATCTTTGTGGATAAATTTAGGCTCCCTTGCAGCCCATTGGTCCTGTATCTAGGCTCCCGTCTTACCATGTGCCTTCACGTCGGTAGATCTATCGAAAGGTTTAATGCGGCTAAAAGTTGTTTTCCATCAGTTGTGTCCTGAAAGCAACCTGTCACTGAAAATTAAGCTGCTTATTTACTATTCATTCAACATTAAAATTTAAAGAAAATTACAATACATTCCTGGTGTCACTGACAAAATTGTGAATTTGTTTCATCACTATGAAAACATACAAATCTATACATACCCCATCAAGAAAATTTAAAGATTTTTGCTACAACAATCTAACCTTATTTATAGAGTCAACTATCGTGACTGTGAGAGGTGTTACATAGGTCAAACTGGGCAGACGCTTATTAGTCACATCTCCAACCACAAAAGCGACCTTAGACGTAATCTTTCATCCACCGCCCTTTTTGTACATACTGAAGAGATGGGCCACGCTTTTTTTATATAATATCAATAACAATATTGATGTTATGGACACCCCAAAGGGGCACCCAGCTGCCGACCGACCGTTAGGTATGCGGCGTCAAGGAAAGTGCACACACTCCTCAGGACAAAGAGGCACGAAACCAGTTGCCCGCACGAGTCCGACACCTCTCGGAGAGGCTACTATCGGCCAAGCGTGGGTAACGGAATCTGGCCGTGAGGTACAACCTGCCCGCCCGTGAATTAAGCCTGAACTGCGGGGACGGCCGGGCAAAAGCCCTACCCCAAAATGCCAACCGCGCCAACTCTTTCGCCCCTCCGTCGATCAAGTATCCGCGGCAGCAGATGTTTAAATCTGAGTTCGCAGTCCATATGCAGGCCTAAATTTCTAACGTTGGTTTGAGAACTCAAATATGTGTTGTTAATTCTAAGTTTAATATCACACGGAATCCGCGATCTAGTTTTAGGACTACCAAAACCCAAAAAATACGATTTTTTCAAATACAAGCAGTGCTTTCTAGCTATAGTAAATAATTTATCAAGATCACAATTTATATCATCAATAGCTCGGTAGGTGTCGTCAGTGGGAAAAGATCTGTATAACTGCGAGTCATCAGCGTAGAGATGAAAAGTACAAGTAAAGTTATGGAAAAAGAATAAGTTGAATGTATAAATTGAAAACCGCAATGGTCCGCGAATAGACCCTTGTGGAACTCCCGCACGCATGAGTGTAGATGCAGACTCGAAACCACCAACCACCACTCTCTGCCATCTGTCAAGTAAGTAACTGTTGAAGAACCGCACTGCATTGTCATCAAGACCGATGTAGTGAAGAATAGATAGTAGTAGATTGTGGTTAATTTTGTCAAAGGCCTTTGCAAAATCAAGCAATACAAGAACTGTAGCAAGATCCATGTCGTTAGCTGAGATGATATCGTCCGTTATGCTAGCCAGAGCCAACGCATAACTGAAGCCTGGTCGAAATCCTGATTGAAAACTGGGCAAAATGTGGAATCTGTAGAGGTGGCCACGCAACTGCCTGTCGACTATCTTTTCCAGGATCTTCGACAATACAGATAAAATGCTAATAGGGCGGAGGTCATTATAACTGCTGGGATTTCTATTCTTAGGTACAGGAATGACACAAGCTAGTTTCCAAGGGGAGGGAAATACATAGTCTTGTAGGCTAATATTAAAAATGTGCGTCAAGATCGGAAGAACAGTGGGACAATAAAGAGACAGCATCTGCAGGGAGAGACCATCAATCCCGACCGAATTTGAAGACATATGGGAAATAATATCTGCCACTTCCGCATCACTAGTGTTACCAAATGAGAAAGTGTCAACTCCTGGTTTAATATTGGAATTGTAGAAGTGAAGGATCTCCGGATCGCATGTGCCGGAAGAACCTGATGTAGAGGAAACATAATTATTGACGTCAAGCAAATGTGCCGGTATGCTAGTGGAGCCTTTGTTGTAAATATTTAGTTTATGCAAGTCATTCCACATAGTTTTCTTTCCAAATCTATGCTGCAGCCTTCTTTTCGCGTTTTATTGCGGAAGAGGTGAAGTTTCGAAGTGATTTGTATTCGTTCCAATGATTACGCGATCTGTTTGCTTTGAAAGTTTTGAGAGCTTTGTTTCTATGTGACATTAATAACCGAATGTTATCTATAAGCCACGGTGAAGAGCCACGTTTATGCGGCGTTATATTTGTAACAGGTGAATGCAAATCAAACAATAAAAAAATTGATCAACTCATGTGTAATTTATCATCCAAGGCCTCGATTTCTAGGATAGAATGCCAAGGAGTAAGATTCAAGTGTTTACAAAACAAATCAAGATCAAAGCGGCAGTCTTCCTGTCTTTACTCAGTAGGTCTTCAGTAAACTCAGGCCTCTGTTCCCTTAGGAACTCCTTTGCCTGTCTTTATCCTGGTGATCTTTTCCACCTTGGACCTGTTATATGTCCATTCGTACAAGGACTATTTAATTTGCGATTTGGTGATGCCGAAGGAAGGGCCAACTCCTATGAAAGACCTTGGCGAACCTCGTCTGACCAGCTCATCTGCCTCCTCGTTTCCCTTCACGCCCGTGTGGCTGGGGGCCCAGGCCAAACTTAATTCCAAACCAGCTTTGAGTCGGCACTTGTGAAACTGATCGCTTTAAGTCCTGCCTGACTATCACAGTAATTAGCGACACTTTTACCTGGTTCGGTTCATCTGTTTGCTTCTCTGACACAGTGGTGAATCGCTGCAACCTCAGCCTCAAATATCGTCGAGTCCTTGCTGAAGCTCAGTACGCCGTAATCAGTTTTAGAGCCGTCTGTGTCCCAGTTTGAGTCTGTTCTTACTGAAGGGCCATCCTTCCTATCTGGTATTATAACCTGATATTTCCTATCTATTGAATTTCTGAACCATGGCATCGCTTGGCATCCTCGTTAGGGGCGCCGCCTTGAGTTCATCTAGTAGTTTTTTTATATTTAGCACCGTGCGATTTACTTCTCGGTACTTAACTGTGCATGATTCCGTATGCTGCAGATCTAGCACTTCCTTGTATAAAAATTTGTAGCGGTGGCAGGTTTAGAATTACTTCCATTGCGGCGGTGGGGGTCGATCTCGTTGCCCCCGTGACGTCAGATGGGTTCCACGGTTGTTGACACCCGAGCGAAAATTGCGCAGGTTGGCAGCAAACTGACACTACTTGACCGCTTTAGAAAAAAATTCAGACTTTTCGCCACGAATTATGACAGAAGATGAGACTTGGGTGCATCACCGAAACCCAGAAACAAAATCAGAATCAATACGATAGGTGCATAAAGGATCTCCACCGCCAAAAAATAAGCAAGGACTCAACCATCTGCTGGAAAATGCATGGTAACAATTTCCTAGAATACTGAGGACGTCCTCGTCGTTGAAGATATGCCGAAAGAAATGTCCAGATTTCTGTAATCGAGAAATGTTTCTGTTCAACGACAATGCAACTGTGAAGAAAGAGATAAATCATCCTGATCTGGCTCCATCTGACTGTTACCTTTGCATATTATTTAAAAAACATCTTCGGCGACGTCGTTTTAACTCTAATGAATGTCTTCAAGATGCAGTTGACCACATTTTTACTGATTACAAAGAAATATTTTTTGACAAACGCACAAAGTCACTAAACGAGAAATGGTGCAAGTGCAATGGTATAAGGGAGGAACATTTTGATTACTTGTTCAGCTGCTAAAAATGTTTATAAAGTTCTTAAAACATCTAAGTATTTCCCAGAATCTATTCAAGTTTTAAAAAGTTTACTGCACAAGAACTAATCTCTTATTCATGTTTATTACTTCAAGCCTCATCTTACTTACTAATAATAGCATCGTTTTAATGAAATCCTCTTTTTCCTTGTACAACATACGTAGGTACTTTACGCCCTTGTCACGAATTAACCCACTTATTAAGCGACTCAAAGTTTTCCCCCGCAAAATAGGGCGATTACCCGTTGAATAGGAATAACTTCAGTGGTGTGTGCCTGGCGCCATACGTATTGTACACACACAGATCGTCAGCGTGTCGAGCTGGGAGGGTTGTTAACGGATTAAAGCGACGTCGGGACCGTCGAAAACACCTGTTGATTTGAGGATTGCCAGTTGCCGGAGCTTTCCAGGTTTGTTTACGGAATCGACGTTTATGACCTAACTCAAACCCTCCTCCCCGAACTACTACATATAGTCTACTGCTACGACTACTACTACGACTACTGTCACATCGTTCTCTCGCAGTAAAATGGACGTCACGGTGGGGTGCCACGTCGTTGCTCGCGTTATATGTAGCGACAGAACTGCGGCAACGTGACGAAATTGAAATGAATGGAATCTAAAAACGAAGCAGTGGAACGTTTTTAAATCAATTTTGTCGTCGCCTAGAATTACCTTTGGAAAAGGAGGATTATAATAAATAGGGGATTGATTTTTCATTTATTTAGCTCGCTATTTGCAGAAATTGTTTTTTGTGTTTACTATCTTTGCACTTTAATTATTTTTTGTTTTAATTTCATATACTTTTTGTCCTAAAAATCTTGGTACATGTTCTTTTGATTCATCGCTGAGATAGTTTGTCTTTGTCCCAAATCTAAAAAAGACAACCACAGTACTATTGTCTATAAATTGCCATGCAAAGACTGTACTTTTAGAGAATGTAAAATTCTCTAAAGTTAAATTATTATTTAGTGTGAGTTAGCTTTCTTGAATAAGGATTGAAGTTAGTTTTATGAGAGAAGTTGTTGCATAATTAATTATTAATTGTTCTGCTTACTTTTTAAAAAATTAGTTAGACTAGAATGTCATTAATTTTCCATTTACAATCCAACTACTTTAAAAGTGTTTTACAATTATCTTCGCTTTTTTTAAGAAGAGAATAGTTCTATCAATTCAGTAAATTATAATCTGCCAAAATACCTTTCCAACATTCTCAATAACAGCTTATCGCAGAGAACAGATTATAATATTAAAGATGCGTTCTCATTTGTGAGTGCTGTTGACGGAATATCCTTACCTAATAAGTTTGAACTGACATCATTATAGGATATGCAATTTAACAACCGACTTTCGTCATTACAATTGATGACGTATTATCCCAACATGGTCGCCATGTATAACCCTTGTAACACATATTATATTGACTTGACAGTTAGTAGCACAAATTAGGTTATGTTTAGGTATATGCAAGTATTAAATCTCAACGTCAAATGACAAATGTCAAATAAAATGCTCGCACAACCGGCAACGTTGTAATTATAGAAATCCTACACGGACGAAATGTCACTAGATTTAGCACACAATTGTAATATATAAGTGTAACTCAATGTGAGATTGTGTTGGTATGAACTTTATGAAATTGATGACGAAAGTCGGTTGTTAAATTGCATATCGTATAGATGTGGTGTCATTATTTACTAACATACCTGAAACTTTGGTAATAAACACATTGGAACCTCATAGAGACGAATTGTAACATCAAAAAAATCAATTTCATTCTCAATAATTGATCATCATTACAAACAGAAATTTGGAGTCCCGATGGGATCACCAATTAGTCCTATTTTAGCAATCATCACGTTAGATCACTTGTTTGATAACGCTATTAAAGATTTACCGTTTCATTTTCCATTTATTTACAAATTTGTGGATGATATTGTTTATGCAGTACCTTCTGATATGATAGAAATAACCTTAAACGCATTTAATTCCTTCAATAGTAACATACAGTTTACTATAGAAAAAGAAACAAATAGATCGATTCCATTTCTTGATACCAAAGTTATAAGGGATAATAACAACCAAATAATATTAAATTGGTATCAAAAACTAACCGCATCGGGACGATTTCTCAATTATCATGAAAAACAGAATCATTCATATCAATCGTACGTCTTTTCTAAATAATAATAATAATAATATCCATTTAATATCCAACAGAATACAAAAATTCCATTTACAGGATATAACAATAAATGCAAATAAACTAATAAGAATCAAGTAGTGCAGACAAAGTACCATCACAATAACAGCACCATACTAAAAATAACACCACCATAATAATAATTATGTATAGCAGAGAATGTAGCATCAATGAGAAATCACTCAAAACGCTCAAAAAGTACAGTACAGTACTAAGCTCCCTTTCGGTGCAAGAGCAGATGTCAATGTCCTGAGAGACCAAGTTAAAGTTATAAGACATAATGTAGAGAGGTGACTTGGTTAGTACATTTGTCCTGGAAGTCGGGCACCAGAGGGTCATATCTTCGCCTCGTTGGAATATAGGGAACCCTAAAAGTTATCTGTTCCAAGAGCGCTGGGCAATCAATTTTATTATGTAATATGTTATGTAATTGTGTCAAACTAGCAATTATTCTTCTACTACTTAAAGATTTTAAATCGAATGTTTGCAAGAGCAGTTGATGATCATAACCTCTAGTTGGAAAGGTGCCATGAGACTTAAAAAAAAGATACTTTAGAAACTTGCGCTGAACTCCCTCCAGTGCCTGTACATAAGTAGTACATATATATGGGATACCACACCAGAGATGCATATTCCAATTTGGAACGCACAAAAGAAAAGTAAAGAGATTTAAGCACATTTAGGTTAGTGAATGATTTTGTATTGCGCTGTATAAAACCCATCATTTTAAGGGCATGTGTCGCGGTATTGGTGATGTGTTCAGTGAACGTTAATTTACTATCGAAGTGTACGCCAAGGTCTTTGGTAGTATCGAGCCGTTTAATGATTTGATTTTGCAAAGTATAATTATAAACAATGGGATCCCATTTTTTTGTATAAGTGACAATTGCACATTTGGAAACATTAATATTCAAGGCGTTTGTTTGACACCACATCTGAACATTATCTAATTGAGTCTGCAATTTATGACAGTCAGCCACAGAGTTGATAGCGACAGATACTTTCAGATCATCAGCAAAAAGTTCTTTGTCACAGTCAATCACCTCTATAACATCATTTATGAACAGCAAAAATAGTAGGGGTCCCAAATTTGAACCCTGTGGAACGCCCGAGCAAGCAACATATGGTTCTGATTGATAACAGTTATACGACACATATTGAACACGACGATCAAGATAAGATATTTCAGTAACATTAATAGAGCATCATCAAAACCAAACGAGTCAAGTTTTTTTATTAAAATTTTGTGATTAATGTGATCGAAAGCTTTGGCTATATCAGTATAGATAACATCCATCTGACCTCCTCGATCAACAACGCTAGCTGTTCTCTGAGTAAAGCATAACAAATTAGTGAGCGTGGATCTACCCGCCATAAAGCCATGTTGCTCAATTGCAATGTAGTTTTTGACATTAGAGTAAATTCGAGTATAAAGCACTGACTCAAATACTTTAGCAAAATTATTCAAAACTGATATAGGTCTATAATTACCAATCTGTGATGCCTCACCAGATTTCAGAACAAGGCACACCTTCGCTTCTTTCCACATTATAGGAAAGACGGACGTATGCAATGACAAATTGAAAAGCAGTGATAATGGATAGACAAAAATGATTGCGCAATCTTTGACAAGAAAACTGGGTATCAAATCAAGACCAGACGTCATCTTATTCTTTAATTTTTTTAATGCAATCAAAACCTCCGCCTCCGTTACATTCGATATGTTAATCGCGTTACTGTAGCTACATTTATAACTACAATCGATAGCAGTTGAATCTGTATATACACTACTAAAAATTTTTTTAAACGCATTAACAATATTTGAGGGACTGTCATAAACCTCGTTATCATAATATAGTAGACCCGGTATTCTAGACGATCCACGCAAATTAGAGACAAATGACCAAAATTCTCTAGGGTTATTTGATAAGCTGTCCTGTGTATGAAGAAGATATTTGTTGTACTCACGTGAACATAGTGTCTCGCCTATAGCAGTTTTGATCTTCGATTCCTCCGTATGCCCTAAACCTATTGAAGTGCTTAGCTTTTAGTCTAATTTTATTAATAATTTCCCGCGTAAACCATTGTGGATACTTTCTCTTAGTGTTTTTAAATTTCGGTACGTACAAGTCAAAGATACTATGCAACTTTCTATAAAATTCACCGCAAGCGCTATCTACTTCATTGAAGTCTGCTATAAAGCTCCAATCTGTTCTCAATAATGAGTCATATAAGCCGGGAAAGTCAGCCCTTCTAAAATTGTAGGATTTATGATCATCATTACTCCGAAACCTTGTAGTAGGTGCAGTATCTAAAGAAATATTTACTTCCAAAGCCGGATGATAGACATCTTCCAGCACCAGTGGTGAATCATCCCTGCATATATCACAAGGAAGATTCGTTATAACCAAGTCAAGTAGTCTTTGATTAATATTTAGCACTGTATTGCTTTGATTTAAATCATTAAACGTCAGGAAATCACGCATTGCTCTAGCCTTAGTATCATCAGTCAAACTCACGAAGTGAGGAACATTAAAGTCTCCCAATATTAATATATTCTCCTTACCGTAATTTAATTGTTCCAATGCATCAAGAAACATCGCAAGTTCATCCGCCGTTGCACCGTGAGGGACATATACAGAATACACATAAAACAAAACATTCTTGAATGTACATTTACAGCCCACAATATCAAAAAATTGCACAAAGTCAAATACATTGTCTAAGTTCAATTTAGTAACGCTAAAATTATTTTTAAATGCAAGAAGTGCACCTCCCGCCTTTGTCCTTCCAGTCCTAATGAAATCACGATCCTTTCGAAACACCTGATAATTGGACGAGAAATACTCCGAACTAACCACATCATTAGACAACCAAGTTTCCACCAGGCTAATAACATCGTATTCTTCGTCACTCATGTTTATTTGAAAGTCTTGTACCTTGGTATTCAGACCACGAACATTTTGATAATAACATTTAATGGGGTAGTGCGATTCCGATTCCTATTTACGTTGTTTCTCTACTTTACTTCTGGTACCAATGCCGACCGTGTGATCTAAATTGCTTGGGCCCACAATTGCAGCATCCAGGGAATTTATTTTCTCGACGGTTTCCGGGGAAGAAACGGGAGGAAGCTTCTGTACATCCGCAGCCGAAAACACCTTCCCATCAATAATTAATTTGTTAAAGCGTAACTGCGCACACTTGCCAGCCTTCTTAGCGTTCATCAGATAAGGTTTTAAAAATTTTCGCTCCTCTAGGATCGCAGCAGAAAAATTCTCCGAAACCGATATTCCGGAATTGGCAAAGCCTCCAGCGTTCTTAAGAATCGCATTTTTGTGTTTATAATTTTGGAATTTTATAATAATAGGACGATGCTTGTCCTTCTGTTTTTTGCCTAATCTATGCGCACGTTCCATATCAATTTCTTTGATTTCCGCTTTAGGAATATATTGCTTAATAGTAGTAATAGCCTTTTGTTCGGATATATCCCAAGTCTCCCCCTCATCCTCCGGCACCCCGTACATAATAATATTGTTTCGGCGAATTTGATTTTCCATATATTCCAATTTGTTCTCCAAAGTTTCTGCTTTTTTAACCAGTGAAGTATTATCGGCTTTTAACTTGTTTACATTTTCATGCAATAGAGAGAGATCGACACTTGTTTTTGCCACAATTTTTAGTATCGCGTCAATTTTTTCGTCCGTAGACATATTACCGATCCCCGCTACATCGAGACTCATTTTTATTAAATGTTTACTGAGTAGATCAAACAATTACAATGAAACTTATGTAACTTGTAGCCGAATATATAAACAACGCGTAGTACAAATTTCAATAGAGTCTTATTTCTCTAAACCGTCACAAAACAGAAATTTTACCGAGAGTCGAGACACACGTGTACTGTCGCCTAACACACACAGAGATAAAGGAGAATCTACAGAATTTACACAAAATGTCTAGAAATAATGGATATCCCACACACATTTTAAATAAATTAATTTACAACTCAAACTGGTTTGATGGCCCAGTAGAAGAACGCAATGTCAGTCATTACACAAAGTACAAAAAGATTCCATGCATACAGAATTTAACTGAGCAAATAGCACAAAATTTTAAACCTTATAAAAACATTTGCAAATATAATCCTATAACATTGAAAAATATTTTCACAAAAACAAAAGATAAAACTCCGTTATTGAATCAAAATAATGTCATTTATGGGACAAACGTCTCAACTCTTAAAACAAAGAATAAGTCAACATAAAAGTGCCTTTTAGTCGCTCTAATATTGAAGCGTAATATTCTCCGGTTATAGAAACACCTTTATCTTTATAATCAATCAACAATATTCCTTCCGAGTCCCAAAATACCGTTGCCATGAATTTCCCAGCTGATTGTGACACTTTAAATTTCTTGGAAGGTGCTGTGCCCTTTTTATGCCACTGCATGGAGTCTTGTTTGGACTCAGGTTCATAATGATGAACCCGATGAACAATTCGACTCAATACACCATCCTTGTCTTCATTACAGAGGTCCAAAAATGCACGCGAACACTCTACGCGCTGTTGTTTTTGCGGCGGCGTGAGCATTCTCGGCACCCATCTTGCGCTGACCTTAGACATGCCGAGATGATCGTGTAGGATTTTAAAAATTGTTGTATCGGATACCCCAAACAATTTTTGCGAGTTGTTTCTTCTTTAGTCGAGCATCATCGAGTACAATTTTTTCAACTTTTTGGATAAGTGTTGGCGTGGTCACCTCAATGCTCCTGCCCGGCCTCGGGTCGTCTTCAAGCGATTTCCTTCCTTGTTTAAATAAACTATGCCACTTGTACACCATGGTTTTTCCTGGACAAGAGTCGCCGTAAACCAATGACATCTCATTCATTATGGTCGCGACTGATTTTCCTTGCCTGGTAAGGAACTTTATAACGGCACGATATTCGATTTTTTCCATATTTCACTTTTCACTCCTGATTATGTTACTTGGTTGACGATAGCTCAAAGACTAACTGTCTAATAACAATGAAACTTCGTATTATTATACTAATTATGAGTCGCTGCACAGGCCACGCCCCCAATGCGCGTAATCACCCCCTACAACCCGCTCATTCCGCGAATATAAAAACGCTCCCTCGTATAAGCAGAGAGCAGCAAGCCAAAAATTTCAAAACTGTTACCAACTAGTTACGCTCCAATGGCACATCCTGTGTCGATACAAGATTGGTTGTTTTCGTCTCGAGTAGGTCATCACGGAGCACTTGGCTATATTAAAGGGTAAACAGTTCTCTCTACTCCAAGCAATAACTAAATCTAAGTCAATCTACAACAAATTAGCATCACGCACATTTTCAATCTCCCGATATAATTTAAAATTGTCCGCATATAGTAGACACTTTGAATATTTAACACTGTGAGGTAAATCATTAATAAATAAAAGGTATCAGGAGGGCCCTAAATAACTTCCTTGAGGAATTCTCGAAGTCATATACATATTGTTTTCTGTTTGTTAAATATGATTTCAATAAAGTAATTAAATTACCATTAAATATAATGTTCTTATTTTATATGACGTCCTCTCTTTTTAAATAGAATGTAACTTGTGTCTAACTTCACTTGTTACGAGTTCTACTTTATCATAGGCGGGCCTTAACGGGATCCATTTTTGTATTGACAGAGTAGTCCGTGATGACAATTAATCATAATTATGTTTAAGGGAATACGATACGATGTACTACTTGTCGAACTACAAGTTGAAAATAAAAAGGTAAAGACAAGTCAGTCACTGTTTTTCCTCCAAACATAGACCAACTACGATGTTATAACGGATTGTACAATCGTATCGTCTACTACTATAGCAATAGTACTATAACAGATTAAGTAACTTTTCAATTGATTCGCCACCTTGAGATTTCTTTGGTCTACTGACGATAGATTCGTTAGTTTTCGACTTTACTTGTTTAGTCTTCAGGCATAGCATACTTTTATAAATCTTAAATCTAAATATAAAATTTATTGCTACTACGCTAACACCAGATTAAGTGTTTCTGCAGGCTGTCCAGAAGTATAATTTCTACAACAACTGCAACTGTCCCAAAACCACCTCTCCCATTAATAGTTTTTAGTTTCAGCAGTCAACAACATTGAGCATAATTATTCAGGAAACCTCAAAAACTAGTCAGAACAAAATTCAATAAACTCTTCAAGTGTTTCAAAACTTCTACGCAATGGCCTATAGAAAATACACGTCGAAAAGTAGTATTCTATAGTGATCGCTAGGATGCAGCATGTCCACACTATCAGATGATCACGTTTTCAACTTCTTGCGACGTCCATAACCGACGCTACCCTTGAAAAAAACTAAATAAAGCGAAAGTCTAACAAAGTCAACTCTATATGGATAGTCATCGTCCAATTAGTTTTTTTTTTTATCTCATATGAAAATCTATTTATGGTTTTTGCTAAACTCCTTGATTTTGCTATTAGTATTTCATCAACGGCGTATTCTAAGCATTGGTGGTTACTGTTGTGAATGGTACCACAATGAACAACCAGTTTTCCTGTCTTAGCTTTCAAAAAACATTAACTTAAGGGATAAAATTGTACCTATTATTATTATTTTTCATTAATCACTATTCTAGTAAATGTGCCAGGTCCTCAAAAATACTGCTTTGTTTTGACTGTAAGAAAAGAAAAAGAAGTTAGAGAAAAAATCTCCTGTAACAAATTTTCCATCGATTTTTGATAATTTGTGATAGTTGGTGTAACAAGACCGTTGAACACATCTACACGCGCAATTTACACGGCAAGAATTGTAGCGGTAGCCAAACATGCAATACAGGGGAGAAACGAATCTACTTATTTTTAACTTCTTGATTTAATTTGTATATTTCTACACCTGCCAATTCAAGCAAAGCGCCTCGTCAAGGATTCGAACCATGAACCTTCCGCTCACCGGGCGGATGCGCTGCCAATTGCCCCAATTACAAAAATACAAATTATATGCATACGTCAAGAAACACTTCGTTGCTTATATGATTGCCTGTACGAGGTCTTTACTAACTCCCTGTCACATATATTTGCGATGGTATTATTAGGTGTTCCAACTATGTCTCTGTTGGAGCAATTGGCAGCGCGTCCGCCCGGTGAACGGGAGGTTCAGGCGCTTATATTTTTAAAATAAAATATTTGCTTGCATTGACGGGTGTAGAAGAATACAAATTATATATAGACGTCAAGAGACACTTCTTGATTTGTTCATAAAATTCGATTATCCCTTAATTTTATTATTCATTGCAGTATACAGAAAATGTCATCCTGATGACTTCCGATGCGGCGCACAATCGCAAGCGGCTCATTCCGAACAGTGCGTCTCGAAAGATAAACATTGCAACGGTTACCTCGATTGTCGTTCTGGACGAGACGAAACTGGATGTCCCGGCGTCGCCTGTCGACTGGATCAATTCCGCTGTTCGAACGGCAGACGATGCATCGACCTATCGCAAAAATGCGACCACAAGAACGATTGCGAAGATGGATCGGATGAGCAAGGCTGCAGTAATTATTCGCCGACGACTATTCTACGATCTCAATATGAATCGTAATTTAATTTTCCAGATTTCCCGGTATGCCATGCGATGCAATTCAGGTGCGCTAACGCCGTTTGTCTCCCGAAAGGTTACCACTGCGACGGTTGGAAGGATTGCACTGACGGTTCCGATGAGGTGAATTGCACCAACGTTCCATGCCCGGAAAACAAGCACATGTGCCCGAAAAGCGCCAACAGGGAGAAGAACGTGTGCATCGAGAAGTCGCAATTATGCGATGGGAACGCTGATTGTCCTGATGGAAGTGATGAAACCCTCAATTGTTGTAAGTAGATCATATAATCTAAGGTATTTTTTCCCTAAAACTGCAGATAGATATCTTGATTCTATTATTTATACCCGTTTATACCCATTTATACCCGCTTATACCCATTTATACCCGTTTATATTTACAGCAAAAACTGCATGTCTCTCTTTGGGATGCGATTACGCCTGTAAAACATCGGTAACTGGTGGAGCTTGCTACTGTCCTGAGGGTAAAAAATTAGACGTGGATAACAAAACATGCATCGACAGAAACGAATGCGCCGAATGGGGTTTCTGCGACCAATTGTGCACGAACACCGAAGGCGGTTACATGTGTTCCTGTGCGAAAGGTTACACACTTCAGCCGGGAAACAAATGCATCGCCACCAATGCTAGTTTAATGATGATCTATTTCGCGCACGAAAACGCTGTAGTATCCATGAATTACCAAGGAAACGATGTCAGAATTGTGGCTAACACTACAGGAGCTACAGGATTGGATTACCATTACAGAAAAGGATTATTGTTCTGGTCTGATATCAAAACTAGACGGGTATGGTATAAATTAAAGATGGGGGGAAATCATGTTAAGCTTCTCTTTTTGTAAATTTTTTGCAGATTCACGTCCAGCAATCGATAAACAACCCACACCCTCTATTTCCCGATCCCGAAATCGAAATTATCTCACCTGGAGGCTCCTGGACACCGGTAGCAATCGCGGTAGATTGGATAGGAGATAAATTATACGTAGCAGACTCGGTTGGTCAAAAAATCGACATTTTTGAATTCAGAAGGAAAGTTCATGCCATCGTTTTGGGCTCCAATCTAACCAATCCTTCGGATATCGGTTTAGATCCTCTGGAAGGTTATTTATTCGTAGCCGACACCACGCAAATTCTACGAGCGAACATGGACGGTACCGACACGAGATCGATTGTATCCGAAGCGACTTATAAAGCTTCTGGTATCACTGTAGATATAATAGCGAAAAGGATATTTTGGTGCGACTCCTTGTTGGATTACATCGAGACTGTCGATTATAATGGGAGAAGTAGGAAGATGGTGCTGAGAGGATCACCAGTACCCAGTCCTTCGCGTTTGGCCTTATTTGAAAATCGAATCTTCTGGACTGATACTACACGACAAAGCGTAATTTCTGTCGATAAATTCGAAGGGAACACCAGCGTACACGTAGTCCACAGGATACCGAATCTACGCGAGCCGAAGGCTATAAAAACAGTTCACGGTTTGAGTCAACCGGCTTTCCATAATCCTTGCGGCAACGCTAACGGTGGTTGCGAGCATATGTGCGTCATCACACGTACCCCATCCGGATTAGGTTATAGGTGCGCTTGCAAGATCGGATATCGTTTGAATTCCAACGAAATGACTTGCGAAATAGTGCGCGATTTCCTGATGTATTCCCAACAGAGATTTATCAAGGGTAAAGTCCTAGATCCCGTCGTCCAAGGTTTTAGCGATGCAATTTTGCCGGTGGTTTCTAAACGCGCAAGATTCGTAGCTTTAGATTTCGATGCTCAAGATGAATACATTTATTATTCCGATGTATTGCAAGATGTCATTTATAGAATCCACAAGAACGGATCGTCGAGGGAGATAGTGTTGCCGTCGCAAAATGAGGGAGTCGAAGGTTTGGCTGTCGATTGGGTGGCTAAAAATTTATATTATATCGATAGCAGGAAAGGAACTCTTAACGTTTTATCCACAAGGAACGTCACTTATAGGAGGACGTTATTACACGATCGGAAACGACCGAGAGCTATAGTGGTCCACCCCAATAAAGGGTACATCTTCTTCTCGGAATGGGATAGACCCGCTAATATCTCCAGAGCTTACAGCGACGGATCCAACATCGTCACCTTTACGAACTTTACTCTAGGTTGGCCTAACGGATTAGCGATAGATTACGGTACCGACAGGCTGTATTGGTGCGATGCTTTATTGGATCACGTTCAGCATTCGAATCTAGATGGCGGTGATGTTAAAACTATCAGTTCTCGTTTGCTAAAACATCCGTTTAGTATTGTTATCCATAAAGAGTTTATGTATATAACTGATTGGAGATTAGACGCTATAATGAAGTTGAGTAAGGTCGGTGGTGATGGTACTAAAGAAGAAATATTGATTAAGGAGCCGCAAACGAATCGATTATACGGAGTCAAGGTCAGTATTTTTATTTTTAAAATGTACAAAAATCCTTGGAAATCCTTAAATTTTCAGATATACAGCAAAGAGGAGCAAGCAGTCAAGGATGATCACCCGTGTTGGCGACGCAACGGTGGCTGTCAGAAACTCTGTTTCGCAATACCGACGAATAACGCGGAGAGTTTAACGGTTAAATGCGGATGTCCTTACGGGGAGACGCTCAGTGAAGATGGCAGGAACTGCATTCCGGATCCGAAGAGTGAACCGCCCATTCAAGCTTGCCCTAACAATTGGGATTTCACTTGCGACAACCAAAGATGTATTTCGAAATCGTGGGTGTGCGACGGGGACAATGATTGCTTAGATAACAGCGACGAAGAACAAAATTGCACACGTAAGTGCCTTCTTTATTAGGACTTTTTCAATCATAAAATTCTTTATATTATTTCAGTACCAACATGCAGCATGACAGAATTCCAATGCAAAAACCAAAGATGCATCCCGAAAGCGTTCAAATGCGATAACGAAAACGATTGCGGCGATCACAGCGACGAGATGAATTGCCCGAACGTAACCTGTAGCGATTCCCATTTCCGTTGCGCTAACGGTCGTTGTATCCCGAATAGTTGGAAATGCGATTCCGAAAATGATTGCGGCGATGGTTCCGACGAAGGTGATAGCTGCGAGGAAGTCACCTGCGCTTACTTCCAATACACTTGTCCGCGGACCGGTCATTGCATACCTCAAAGTTGGGTTTGCGACGGCGATGACGATTGCTTCGATAAGAACGATGAACAAGACTGTCCGCCGGTAACTTGTTTACCGAACCAATTTAAATGTACGGATTTGAGACAGTGTATACAGGAAAATTATAAATGCGATGGTATACCGGATTGTAATGATGGCAGCGATGAAAAAGGATGTCGTAAGTGTTTTTAACACTGGCGATTGATCTGTCAAAACTATTTTTTTCTTTCTGCTTTTCAGCTGTTTTAGAACCAAACCAATGCAATACTGAGAAACAGTTCCAATGTCATTCTTCGGGAATTTGTATTCCGCGCGCTTGGTATTGCGATGGCACAGCTGATTGTGATGATAATTCGGATGAACCACCAACTTGTGGAGAAATCAACTGTCCAACGAATTTCTACAAGTGCAACAACTCGCAATGCATATTTAAGGTAAAGTTTATTCCTCAACAACTATTTTGTTAGTTTTACAATTTGACAGTGTCACATATATTTTGACAGCTGTTGTTTTCCAGTTCGACATCTATGAGTAGTAACGGTAACTGAAACTATAAAAAAATTAGTTTTTATAATTTTGTAACTGTCAAAAATATTTTGACAAATTTCAAAATTTAATTTAACAATTACCAAAAAAAATGATTAAGTGTTCAAATTTACAACAATCGAATATATTCAGTAGCTACAGCTGTCAAATCCGTGTGTTTTTACAATTAGACAAGTGTCAAAATATTATAATAAGTTATATAAATGTTCAGTTTAATAGTTGTCATAACTATTTCGATACAAATGTCAAAATAGAAAACAAATGACATGTTGTTACAATTTCACAGCTGGCAGAAATTTTTGGAAGATTCATTCTCAGAATTACAAAAAAAATAAATTATAGCCACAAAATGCATTTTGACAATTACAACTGTACAACCTGAACAAATTGCTGATGTTACAATTTTTCAACTGTCAACGATTTTTCTTAATTCTCAAGACACTCGAAACACTGTAAATTGTAATTACTAGTTTTACAATGTTGCAATTGTCAGATATACTTTGACAGCTACAGCTTTCGAATCAAAGAAAAATTCTATGTTTACAATCTGGTACCTGTCAAAAACATTTTCCTTAGAAATGTCACAATAAGATAAAATACCATCTTTTTACAATTTGACAGCCGGCAGAAATATTTGAAACTTTAAAAAAGTATCCAGCGTTGCAGGTATCAAATGTGTTTTAATAGCCACAACTGTGCAGCATTAAGAAAAATGCTGTTCTTACAATTTGGCAACTATCCGCGATTTTATAACTATTAAGATACTAAAGATTGTGAGAAACGAACTAATTTGACAGCTATCGCATGTATTTTGACAGTTACAACTGCCAAATCAGAGAAAAAATACTGTTTTCACAATTTGACAGCTGAAGACGTAGACGTATTTTCAAGGTTACAACATCAAAAAATATAAAAAGAATAGCTGCGTTGATAACCAAACGCATTTTGACAGGTACAACTGTTTAATCTGGAAAAATGATTGCTGTCACAATCTGTCAAATCAGAAAAATTAGTATTTTCACAATTTTACTACTGTCAGATATGTTTTGATAGCTACAACTGTCAAATTTTAAAAAGTTGCGAATTTTACGATTTTACACCTGTCAGATGTATTTTGACAGGTACAACTGCCAAATCAGAGAAAAAGTACTGTTTTCACAATTTGACAGCCGACAGACGTATTTGCAAGGTTACAACACCAAAAAATATAAAAAGAATAACTGCGTTGATAACCAAACGCATTTTGACAGGTACAACTGTTTAATCTGGAAAAAATGATTGCTGTCACAATCTATCAAATCAGAAAAATTAGTAAGTTCACAATTGTACTATTGGCAGATATGTTTTGATAGCTACAATTGTCAAACTTTAAACAAGTTGCGAATTTTACGATTTTACAGCTGTCAGATGTATTTTGACAGGTACAAAACTGTTTAATTTGGAAAAATGATGGCTGTTACAATCTGTCAAATCAGAAAAATTTGTATTTTCATAATTTTACTACTAGCAGATATGTTTTAATAGCTACAACTGTCAAATTTTAAAAAAGTTGAGAATTTTACGATTTTACATCTGTCAAACTATTTTGACAGATGCAACTCTTTAATTTGGAAAAATTATTGCTGTCACAATCTATGAAATCAGAAAAATTAGTAAGTTCACAATTTTACTATTGGCAGATATGTTTTGATAGCTACAACTGTCAAACTATTTTGACATATGCAACTGTTTAATTTGGAAAAATTATTGCTGTCACAATCTATCAAATCAGAAAAATTAGTAAGTTTACAATTTTACTATTGGCAGATATGTTTTGATAGCTACAACTGTCAAACTATTTTGACAGATGCAACTGTTTAATTTGGAAAAATTATTGCTGTCACAATCTATCAAATCAGAAAAATTAGTAAGTTCACAATTTACTATTGGCAGATATGTTTTGATAGCTACAATTGTCAAACTTTAAAAAAGTCGCGAATTTTACGATTTTACAGCTGTCAGATGTATTTTTGACAGATACAACTATTTAATTTGGAAAAATAATTGCTGTTACAATCTGTCAAATCAGAAAAATTTGTATTTTCACAATTTTACTACTGGCAGATATGTTTTAATAGCTACGATTGTCGAATTTTAAAAAAGTTGCGAATTTTACGATTTTACAGCTGTCAGATGTATTTTGACAGATGCAACTCTTTAATTTGGAAAAATTATTGCTGTCACAATCTATCAAATCAGAAAAATTAGTAAGTTTACAATTTTACTATTGGCAGATATGTTTTGATAGCTACAACTGTCAAACTATTTTGACATATGCAACTGTTTAATTTGGAAAAATTATTGCTGTCACAATCTATCAAATCAGAAAAATTAGTAAGTTTACAATTTTACTATTGGCAGATATGTTTTGATAGCTACAACTGTCAAACTATTTTGACAGATGCAACTGTTTAATTTGGAAAAATTATTGCTGTCACAATCTATCAAATCAGAAAAATTAGTAAGTTCACAATTGTACTATTGGCAGATATGTTTTGATAGCTACAATTGTCAAACTTTAAAAAAGTCGCGAATTTTACGATTTTACAGCTGTCAGATGTATTTTGACAGATACAACTATTTAATTTGGAAAAATAATTGCTGTTACAATCTGTCAAATCAGAAAAATTTGTATTTTCACAATTTTACTACTGGCAGATATGTTTTAATAGCTACGATTGTCGAATTTTAAAAAAGTTGCGAATTTTACGATTTTACAGCTGTCAGATGTATTTTGACAGATGCAACTCTTTAATTTGGAAAAATTATTGCTGTCACAATCTATCAAATCAGAAAAATTAGTAAGTTTACAATTTTACTATTGGCAGATATGTTTTGATAGCTACAACTGTCAAACTATTTTGACAGATGCAACTGTTTAATTTGGAAAAATTATTGCTGTCACAATCTATCAAATCAGAAAAATTAGTAAGTTTACAATTTTACTATTGGCAGATATGTTTTGATAGCTACAACTGTCAAACTATTTTGACAGATGCAACTGTTTAATTTGGAAAAATTATTGCTGTCACAATCTATCAAATCAGAAAAATTAGTAAGTTTACAATTTTACTATTGGCAGATATGTTTTGATAGCTACAATGTCAAACTATTCTGACAGATGCAACTGTTTAATTTGGAAAAATTATTGCTGTCACAATCTATCAAATCAGAAAAATTAGGAAGTTCACAATTGTACTATTGGCAGATATGTTTTGATAGCTACAATTGTCAAACTTTAAAAAAGTCGCGAATTTTACGATTTTACAGCTGTCAGATGTATTTTGACAGATACAACTATTTAATTTGGAAAAATAATTGCTGTTACAATCTGTCAAATCAGAAAAATTTGTATTTTCACAATTTTACTACTGGCAGATATGTTTTAATAGCTACGATTGTCGAATTTTAAAAAAGTTGCGAATTTTTCGATTTTACAGCTGTCAGATGTATTTTGACAGATGCAACTCTTTAATTTGGAAAAATTATTGCTGTCACAATCTATCAAATCAGAAAAATTAGTAAGTTCACAATTTTACTATTGGCAGATATGTTTTGATAACTACAACTGTCAAACTATTTTGACAGATGCAACTGTTTAATTTGGAAAAATTATTGCTGTCACAATCTATCAAATCAGAAAAATTAGTAAGTTTACAATTTAACTATTGGCAGATATGTTTTGATAGCTACAACTGTCAAACTATTTTGACAGATGCAACTGTTTAATTTGGAAAAATTATTGCTGTCACAATTATCAAATCAGAAAAATTAGTAAGTTCACAATTTTACTATTGTCAGATGTATTTTGATAACTACAACTGTCAAACTATTTTGACAGAAACTGTTTAATTTGGAAAAATTATTGCTGTCACAATCTATCAAATCAGAAAAATTAGTAAGTTCACAATTTTACTATTGGCAGATATGTTTTGATAGCTACAACTGTCAAATTTTAAAAAATTTTTACGATTTTACAGCTGTCAGATGTATTTTGACAAGTACAAAACTGTTTAATTTGGAAAAATTATTGCTGTCACAATCTATCAAATCAGAAAAATTAGTAAGTTCACAATTTTGCAGATATGTTTTGATAACTACAACTGTCAAACTATTTTGACATATGCAACTGTTTAATTTGGAAAAATTATTGCTGTCACAATCTATCAAATCAGAAAAATTAGTAAGTTCACAATTTTACTATTGGCAGATATGTTTTGATAACTACAACTGTCAAACTATTTTGACATATGCAACTGTTTAATTTGGAAAAATTATTGCTGTCACAATCTATCAAATCAGAAAAATTAGTAAGTTTACAATTTTACTATTGGCAGATATGTTTTGATAGCTACAACTGTCAAACTATTTTGACAGATGCAACTGTTTAATTTGGAAAAATTATTGCTGTCACAATCTATCAAATCAGAAAAATTAGTAAGTTCACAATTTTACTATTGGCAGATATGTTTTGATAGCTACAACTGTCAAACTTTAAAAAAGTTGCGAATTTTACGATTTTACAGCTGTCAGATGTATTTTGACAGGTACAAAACTGTTTAATTTGGAAAAATGATTCCTGTTACAATCTGTCAAATTTGTATTTTCACAATTTTACTACTGGCAGATATGTTTTAATGGCTACAACTGTCAAATTTTAAATAAATTGCAAATTTTACGATTTTACAGCTGTCAGATATATTTTGACAGATGCAACTATTTAATTTGGAAAAATGATTGCTCTCACAATCTTTCAAGCATTCACTACCGTCAAACGAGCAGATATTGATAGCTACAACTTTCAAATCTAAAAAGAACTGCTGATTTGATACTTTTATACCTGTCAGATGTTTTTATAATTACAATTGTCAAATCCTAGAAAAGCTGCATATCTTAAAAAGTAAAAAATTACTTCTTTTCGAATTTGACATCTGACAGAAATATTTCGATATAAATTTCAAAATAAGAAATGAGTCAATAGTCTACGACTGTTGAAACTGTAAAAAAATGTGAGTTTTGACAATTTGACAGGCGTCAGAGATAGTTTGACACTTATAAACGTCAACTCAAAATTTGTTCGTCACTTTACACTGTTAAATAGGAGTTCATAGCGATAACCATAATAATATTTTAGGCTTACATATGCGACGGCAAAGAAGATTGCTTAGACGGTTCCGACGAAAGCTACGAACACGCTTGCAAGAAACCACCATTCAAATGTCTTTCGGGAGAATGGCAATGCCCTGGAGTTAGCGACGTTTGCGTCAATATGACAGACGTATGCAACAACAAACCGGACTGCCCTAACGGCGCCGACGAGGGCGAAGGCTGCAATCTAAACGAATGCGCACACCTTTCCGGGCAGTGCAGCAATAGTTGTAAACAAACGCCTATCGTAAGTCGACATTATTATTTTCTTCATTGTGATATATCATAATTAATATGATTTTGTAGGGTGCAACTTGCCTCTGTCCCAAAGGGGAAATCCTCAAGGAAGATGGCAGAACTTGCGAAGATTTTAACGAATGCGATCCGCCTGGGTTATGTTCCCAAATTTGTACCAACACTAAAAGATCGTACTATTGTGGCTGTACTGGAGGTTACACTCTTGATGTGGATAAACATTTCTGCAAAGCATTCAGTAAGTTGCAAGCTTAATGTAAACGATGAGAATAGATATAATTTTTTTGGGGTGAAATTTTAGATCACAGCGATGCATTCCTGATAGTCTCTAATAGGCATTCAATTCTAATTGCTGATCTGCATGACCACAGCATAGAAAGGGTTCCCATCAATGTCGAGAATGTTGTAGCCACTACCTCTAACATGCACACAGGTCGAATATTCTGGTCCGACATGAAATTAAAAAAGATTTCACGATTAGATAAAGGTAGTGAACCGGTTGATATAATCTCCACTGGTTTGGATTTGGTGGAAGGCTTAGCGTATGATTGGATTGGTAAGAATATCTATTGGTTGGATTCGAAACTCAATACCATCGAAGTATCTCAAGAAAATGGTTCTAATCGCATCGTGTTGGTTAAGGAGAATATCACGCAACCTAGAGGAATGTGTCTAGATCCTAGTCCAGGGTAAGAACTTGTCTTTAATACGCTCGTAAAGCATTTTAAAATGTTAATTTTGTTGCAGAGCTCGTTGGTTATTCTGGACAGATTGGGCTGAAAATCCACGGATAGAAAGGATCGGTATGGACGGAACAAACCGTTCTGTGATAATCAACACCAAAATCTATTGGCCAAACGGTTTAACTTTAGACATAGCGAATCAGCGAGTGTATTTTGCGGATTCAAAACTGGATTATATCGATTTTTGTTATTACAATGGTTCGGGACGGCAGCAAGTGTTAGCGGGAAGCCACTACCTCCTGCACCCGCATTCCTTAACTATTTTCGAAGACACGTTGTATTGGACTGATAGGCAATTGAACAGAGTACTTTCGGCTCATAAATTCAAAGGTTGGTCGAATAATCTTTAGTTTTACATACTAAGGATCTAATAATTCCTTCTGTTTCAGGCAATAATCAAACTGTCATCTCGCATCTAATATCACAACCTCTGAGCATACACGTGAACCATCCATCGTTGCAACCGATTACGGCTAACCCTTGCGAGAATCAACCCTGTCAACACATCTGTTTACTCTCGCCTTCATCGAGTCAAGGTTACACTTGCAAATGTAAACCTGGTCACCGTACAACGCCCGACGGTAATTGCATACAAGAAGAAATGTCTTACTTACTGGTTATGCGCGGTTCTCAAATCGTCGACGTCTCGCTAAGACCCGGAGATAAGACGACAGGATTTCTAACTCCGATTATAGGCATCGATCACGGATTGCAGATTGATTACGATCGAAAGACCGCGACTGTTATATGGGTCGAAGGAAAGGACAACGATAGTGATAATGTACGTATAAAACACGCAGTATATCGTTGTTGAAATACTAATACCTCGTAACCCACAAAAATTCGAATTTAAGGTTGAGATGGCATTGAATAGCATAAACCGCGTTGTACTGAAGTATTTATTTTTCTTGGCGTGAGTACATATATATATAATGCATTTTTCCAACCGCCAATTAATTAAACATATTTCTATTTTAAAAATATGTCGTCCGGAGGTGTAGTCGAACCACCGAGTATAGCTATCGCGGCCCACTCGCAACACCTATATGCTACTACGAGGGAGCGTTTTTATATTCGCGGAATGGGGGATAAGGGGTGGAAATAAAAAAACCAAATTATTTTTCTTTTTCAATATATTCACTTGCAAGACGGATACATTTTTCACATCTTTCAATTAATTTATTTATACCCTCATTATCTGCAAAATACGCCGAAACTGCCTCCTTGACTTCATCATCGGCAGTAAATTTTTTACCCCGAAGCTCTTTTTTCATTTTCGGAAACAGGTAATAATCACTCGGGGCCAGGTCTGGGCTGTAGGGTGGGTGATTCACAATTTCGAAGCCCGCCTTATGCAGGGCAGCTAACGCAACGCGGCTCTTGTGGACGGGCGCGTTGTCGTGCAAAAGCAGCACACCTTTCGTCAACTTTCCCCGTCTTTTCTCTTTAATGGCTTCTTTAATCGCTCTAATATTGGAGCGTAATATTCTCCGGCTATAGAAACACCTTTATCTTTATAATCGATCAACAATATTCCTTCCGAGTCCCAAAATACCGTTGCCATGAGTTTTCGAGCTGATTGTGACACTTTAAATTTCTTGGGAGGTGCTGTGCCCTTTTTATGCCACTGCATGGAGTCTTGTTTGGACTCAGGTTCATAATGATGAACCCAAGTAACAATTCGACTCAATACACCATCCTTGTCTTCATTACAGAGGTCCAAAAATGCCCGCGAACACTCTACATGCTGTTGGTTTTGCGGCGGCGTGAGCATTCTCGGCATCCATCTTGCGCTGACCTTAGACATGCCGAGATGATCGTGTAGGATTTTAAAAATTGTTGTATCGGATACTCCAACCATTTCTGCGAGTTGTTTCTTCTTTAGTCGAGCATCTTCGAGTACAATTTTTTCAACTTTTTGGATAAGTGCTGGCGTGGTCACCTCAATGCTCCTGCCCGGCCTCGGATCGTCTTCAATGGTTTCCCTTCCTTGTTTAAATAAATTAGGCCACTTGTACACCATGCTGGTTTTTCCTGGACAAGAGTCGCCGTAAACCAATGACATCTCATTCATTATGGTCGCGACTGATTTGCCTTGCCTGGTAAGGAACTTTATAACGGCACGATATTCGATTTTTTCCATATTTCACTTTTCACTCCTGATTATATTACTTGGTTGACGATAGCTCAAAGACTAACTGTCTAATACTGCGATGGTTGTCTGCCTTTTCTTGAAAGGTCCTCTTCCTCCAGTTCCACTTCCTTCATGGATGTCTTTCTAGTGGTTCTCGGGTTGTGGCTTCTCGGAGTCTTCTGGATGGATCTCCCTCGCTGTTGGTATCTGAAACTAACGAAACAGAGGTATTATTTTATGAATAAATCATCACCGCGTCACATTTGTCGGAGTATCTCCGTTGTGGTGCGATGCTTGGTGGGCCCCACTGATTTTTGCGCGATAGCGCTACTCATCGCTGGGTTGCTGCTCGCGAGTGCCTTGTCGAAAAATCCTCGGTTGAGTTTCTTCAAGAACTCGTTCAGGTCCTGGACGTCTGCCGCTGTAAGTTCTCGGAGGACTGCCAGCGAGGTGCGTCTAGGAAGTCGGAATACAAGTCGCAGAACGCGATTTTGCACTCGGACTAGTGGAAGGATGTGAGATGGAGCCGCCGTGGCCCAAGCTGGGCTGGCGTAGGTTAGGATTGGGATTGAGTTTGGGGTTACCGAGGATAGGATATAGCTGGTGCAGTCGACCAATGGCCCTGTTCCTAGCTCTACCTAGATGCTCGGCGAAAGTTAGCTTCCGGTCGAGGATCATCGATCTTCTCGCTCCAGTCGATCTCCGTCCGAAGAACGGTGATCTTTCGGGGCGAGGGTTGTCGTCTCCGGCTGAACGCAATAGCTTGCGTTTTCCTCGGATTGATGGTCAAACCGAATTCGCTAAAGAATCCCTCGATTCGATCCAGCTGCGCTTGGGCGAGCTGAGCTGCGATCTCGGGACTCTTCGAGGTAACTGTCTAATAACAATGAAACTTCGTATTTATGAGTCGCTGCACAGGCCACGCCCCCAATGCGCCTAATCACCCCCCTACAACTCGCTCATTCCGCGAATATAAAAACGCTCCCTCGTATAAGCTACGAGTATAAGCCTTCAGGGACTAACTAACGACGAAACTATCTATTTTTGATAACCGTTTGTCTTTTACTGAAGGTAAACTCTATATTGATAAACAGACCCTTAGCATTCAGTCAATATACATCCAAATGTCACAAAATTAATGTATCCCCATCTGATTTTTAAAACGTTGGAATGTAAACAAATGAGGTTAACTCTTAACATTCGACATTAGTTCTTTTCCAGTTATATTCTACATAACACTGAAACTATTACTACTGAAGATTTGACTGTAATAACAAATAATAACTTATTAGTCTTTAATACTGAACCAAGCCAACATTGACTTCAACTTCGAACACCTCTGTTATTGCAACCGAACTTGAAGTAAATGAAGACTTACTGTGGACACAGATTTAGAAAATATAATTCATCGCCCTAAAATACCTACAAATTTCCATTATGCTGAACCAACTAAAGAGATTGGTGGCGCTGATGAAGAATTATTGAGCGTAGATCATAGCAATCTTTTCTAGAAGGGCGAAAGCGAAGTATTAAACGTCAGACGCACAATTGGGGTAAAAATAAAACAAAACGCCTAGGAATGGAAGGAAAGGCTTACCTGGGCTATAGTAGAAAGAATGGTAAAGTTAATTATAATATACCTCGAGAAGCACGAAAATTAGGCCCAACATGTAGATCAAAGAAATGCGTTAGTGTAAAAAACAAACAATGTTCGGAGATTACAGAAGAACAACGTCTTAAAATATTTGATGACTTTTGGAATAAAATGAATTGGGATCAACGAAAAATACACTGAAAACCAAAACAGTAAGAGACAAAATACATTTCACTATTTTTTCACAGTAAACAATGAGAAGCTGCAAGTTTGTAAAAAAAAAATAATAAAGTTCGTTGAAATAGGTGAAAAAATAAACATTCCGAGTTATGACTCGCCCTGTATATAAATATTGAATACGCCGATAAATAGATAATTTCTGATGAAAGGAGATCACATGAGAAATGTTTCTAGCGCAAATGAATTATTTTATGTGGAAGCCGTAGTACGGTAGGCGGCGCCAACTTTGTTATTAAATTAATCCAAAACTTCCCATATCTTTTAAAGTAAACTGAATAACATAGCAAAACCCCATATTATAATAAAGGTAAGACTTAGAAGAATCGTAAACAGTCAAAATATACAGGTTGTTCCATTTAAAATAAAATAAGTTTAGTTTACCCTGTCTTTATTTGACACCCTGTATAGTTGGAAATATTTTTAGGTAATAGCCCCCCATGCGCTTCATCTTTTATTTTAATAACATTTTCCCATTTCTCTTATAATACAGGAGTAATTGGATTTCCTCGCACTAATGCCCCACCCTGTAAAAATCTCAATAAAAACAACATTTTTTCCTCTCCTGGATAAATACATAATTCAGGTTTACGAGGTATTAGTGTTTCAACAACGATATACAAAATAGAGGTTATGTTTAAACAAAACGACACGCGAACTTTTGGTCGCCATTTTATGTCGAAAGATATGGCGGGAAATTTGAATTTGACTTAAAATTTTAATTTTAAACAATGATGCATGCAGCATGAAGCAATGGATCAATAAATACCCGTGTTAGGAATGAAGACATTTCTTTAATGTGTCCAGAAAATACAATTTCCTTCTTGTTTGAGCTAACTTTGTCCTTCAAGAGACATGTTTTCATGTTGGTGAGCATAAACGATCGTAGAGAGCGAGGTGGATGCAGCAGCAATTCGTAGCGCAGTTCACGCAACTTAGTACGACAATTGAGGAGCAGACTTGCAAAACGCATTTTGTTCAAAATTGTAAATTTCCAGGAGGAGGCAAAAACTGCAGTTTGAGAACGGCTAGGGTTATCAATTTCCATTTATTACCAAAAGATGTGTACACTTACGTTAAATCAAACCTCCATTTACAACACTGCAATTATTATAAATAGCCGAGTTATTTCAAAAAAGCTTGGGACAAAATGCGTTTTGCATGTCTTGTATGGACAAAACTCGCTTTATTCTTCTCGTGTCAGAATTATTTTCTTTAGAATGTGCTGAACATGCGAAAGACCAAAGGAAATATTAATCTTTTATTAACGAAATAAGGTAACACACTCGTACAAGGTCAAAATAAGATGGTTATTCGGCACTCCTAATTGGTACATAACCTAAAATATTATTGGTAAACAAGGTAAACAAAAATGTTTCCCAAAACGATTAACTTGTACAAAATGTAAGCTTTACATGAGATTTATTTCCTCAGTGTCATTGCAATTGCACGGGTGATTTTCAATCAGAGGTTCGACATCACTGTCACCTGCATCGCCAACATTTCCTTCATCTAATATTGAAGCTAGCCACTTTAATTCAGGGTCATCTGCCCAGTTTGTTCCTGACAATGCAATTAACAGCTTTCGAATGCTTATTACCTTTTTTTTTCTTAATTGGATGACCTAGTTGAATAGCTGGTGGAGCAAATGATTCAAAACGCTCACGAGGTTTCAAAAGAGATTCAAACTTTTTCGAATCGTCATCACTTCTGTAGAGAAGTCCAGTCTTCACCAAGATATTACAAGTTTTACCTCTTCTAATGCGAATCCGTTTTGTCGAACTTATTCCAACAATCTTTTTTAAATAATTTGTAGCAGATTTAACATCGTACAGCGACCAATTAACACATCTCCTACTTTCCAATATAAGGCCCACTACTCTTCTGGAGTTTTAATGGTGCTGTTGCGTTTTATGATTTTCTCTATCTGACCAAAAATTCTGTCGGCCGGTAAATAAGAATGGCCTCTTACAGGAAATATTAGTTCAATATATTTCACATTAGGAGGAGCAAAATTGCCCAGCTAATACATCAACACATGCACAACATGGCTGTTCTTGTTTTGACCTGCACAACCATCTGCAAAAAGTCGTATGTTGGTTGTGTCAGCAGGGAATTCGCTTGTTTTCAAAAAATCTAACAACGCAGATGATATTTCTACCGCTCCTCTGCCTGCCTGATTTTCCATCCATGAATAGAAACATGGATTTTTACAGCTGATTGGTGTTACACAAAAAAAATACAGTGAAAGTTGTTGCGCATAAAAAGCGTCTTGTATGGAGACTTTTGGCAGGAATTGGACCTGTTGGAGGTCGAAACAAAACGATACAGTATGGGGGTGTTCCTCCGCCATTATTTCGTGAAATTGCTTGGCTCTGACTTTATGCACCTGTAGTTCCGTTTTAAGTTTCGCTCTAGTCGTTTGGTTTTCAGAATTGGCTATTTGCGTTGATGTTCTAACACAAAATCCACACACGTCAGTTGCTGGACTACCAAACCCAATGTTAAAATGATTGTTGAATATCCGACTGAAATATTTATAATTCGCTTTTAAGTTTTCTTCAGTGTTTTGTGTACATTTCACAAAGCAAGTTAATGCTATATTCAGATGACAAATAAATTCGTCTGGACTTAGTTCGTCCATAGTGGCTTTCTTTGCCTTTCAATTGACTGATAAACGTTTTTACAGAATTAAACTTTTCACTGTACTTTTGAGAACGTTTATCACCACCCCTCCTTTCGCAAATTTCTCGTCCTTTCATTATTTTGTTACAAATAGTATGAAGGCGACGCTGACTAACACTATAGATTTTCATAAAGAATTTTTGGCAAACTTGCAGTCTTCTTTGATTAATTGAAACCTAGAAGAACATAGCCATTGAAAATACTGCACTTTACAGGTAAAACATTAAGACATACGGTATATTTTGCAGTAAATGTGTGAGAGTTGCCATCAGGTTTACGGCTTCGCTTACGTACGGGATTCACTATGGACAAACAGCTGTCCAGTTTGTTGTCCTGGGCAACCTTGTTGGGCTTATCATAAAAGTCTCGTCGAAGTTCCAGAACATCATCTTTTGATATTTTATTGCATTGAAGATTTGAATCTTTGTGTTTATTGCATACGATATCAAAGCTTTCTAGACTCGGATCATGATTTGAATATCTACAATGATTTCAGTGTCGTAGAATAGTAATAAGCTCATTTCAAAACAATAAATAATATATTAAAATATAACCTAAAAAACACATACCTAACTTCCTCCTTTCGTTCCCTCGCGGTAGTATTTTTTTTTACGTTTTCTACTACCTCTTTCGCTGTTACCAACAACATGTTCCCCTTCTGGAGCTTCCATTATTGCGTATTTTTAAACCACACAATCAAAACAATCACTAACTTCTCAATGAACAACGCTGCACGCTTGCACTGCATAACATAACGCGGTATGTCCACCTGCTATGGACAAAATCCATTTTGCTTGTCTACCGGAGTTGGACAAACTGCAGTTTGTATGTCCAGGGTTATTTGTGCATTATATTTTGACAGGACAGAATTCGTTTTGAACGTTTAGGATGAGCTAAGATGATGCCTATTGTTACTGGGACTGTAACGTCACCCACATCTCATTTTCGAAAAAATTGGACAAAATGCAGTTTGCAAGTCTGCTCCTCAATTTTTCTTCCATTTTGCAACAAGTTCATGAGGATTATACCTTTTCGAATGACAAAAAATCGTGACCATGAATTTTCAGGCTTCAGCTCCATCAATATTTTTTAAACAATTTTCATAAATTTCGCATCTAACAATTACAAATTTTTAATTTCCAGTGTACCGTATGGACGATGCCCTACGCCGGTGGAAACAAGACACAATTCGGCGGTCTCGACTCCGGTATAATAGGAGCCCCAGCCGTGGTTGCTTTCGACTGGCTAGGTCGAAACCTATTCTTCGGTAACCGTCTCACCAGCACCCTTGAAGTAATGAAAATCGACGGCAAAACCAAATACAGGGCCATAATATTAGCGAACAACGGAAACGACACATCAGTGGCACGCCCGAGATCGCTATGCATCGATCCTACCGACGGCAAGATCTATTGGACCGACGAAGGTGGATTCGGCGTACCGGAAAAAGTCGCCAGAGTTAATATGGATGGTTCGGATCCTAAAATCCTCGTCGACGGAATCAAGCCCGACGCGATCACCATCGATATCGATCGGAAGATCATCTATTTCAGCACGCAATATCCAGCGCAAGTTATATCGATCACGACAGAAGGTGAAAGGCGAAAAACTTTATTGGATGAAAAGAACGATATTGGACAAGCTAGAGCTTTGGCCGTTATGAATAACACGCTCTTTTATTTAGATCCGATGTACGAGAAATTAATGAGGGTTGACTTAAACGATATTGCAAATCCTAAAGTGATTTTGGAGAACGACCCCGACTTGAAAACGTTCACCATATTCAAGAAGAGGCCGCTAATGGATCATCCTTGTTTGACGTCCAATGACCATTGCGAACAGATCTGTTTACCAAGCGGAGGAAAGTCGAGGTTATGCACCTGCGGTGTTGGATTTAAGAAAGAGAACGAGCTGGGTTGCGCCGAATTCAAAACGTACGCCGTGGTCGCTCAATTGGATACGGTTAGAGGATTCAGTTTGAAAGATAGTTCCGAAGCTATGGTACCTATATCGGGACCTGGACACCACATCTTAGACGTCGATATCCACTACAGCGATAATTGGATATACTGGGTCGAGTATAATCGCGGACCTTGGAATGGAATCTTCAGAATTAGACCTAACGGCTCGGATATCCAGCCGATAATACGCGAAGGCATCGGCAGCAATGGTATTAGAGGTTTGGCCATCGATTGGATCGCGGGAAATTTATATTTCACCAACGTTTTCCCTCATGAGAATTACGTCGAAGTTGCCTGGTTAGATGGGAAGCACCGGAAGGTGATAGTGAAGACAACGACTGATTCGCCGCGGGAATTGGCGGTGAATCCGCTGAAGAGGCTGTTGTATTGGATAGATTACGGTCAATACCCCAGAATTGGTAAAGCTAGATTGGATGGATCGCAATGGCAACCTATCGTAACCTCGGGAATTAGCAATCCACGCGGGTTAACTGTAGACATGAATACTCACGATGTGTATTGGATCGATTCCAAATTGGACGTAATTCAGAAGATATCATATGGTGGTGGTAATAGGCAGATAATCAGAAGGAATTTGGCCAACCCTATTGGCATCGCGATCCACATGGATGACGTTTACTGGATCGATCGGAATCTCAACGTCGTCTTTAAAGCTTCGAAAACGGCTGAGAATATTACGTCGCCTGTTAAGGTCAGAACGAATCTGCAGCGATTGAGGGATATTGCTATCTTTGATATTAACACCCAACCGAAGGATCCTACGAACCCTTGTTTGAAACTGGGTAATGGTCGTTGCGAACAACTCTGTTTCGCTTATCCGATTGACACTATAAGCGCACCTTATAAATGCGATTGCGCTACCGGAACTTTAGCAAGTGACGGTAGGAAATGCGAATTCCTCAACGAGTATCTAGTTTTCACCACAAGAACCGAGATTCGGGCCATCAATCTCATGCCTACGAACAATAACCTGCCGTTTACACCGATTACCAATTTAACAAACGTAGTTGGCGTCGATTTCGATTACGCCGATAATAAATTGTTATTTACACAAATTAGACCGTTCAGTAGAATCGCCTCGATGCCCTCCACGAATCCGACAAGCGGAAGCATCCAGAATATCATAAATAAGGGCATTAATCCCGAAGGAATCGCCTACGATTGGACGCAAAAGAAGATCTATTGGACCGATTCCTCCAATCACAGCATATACTCCATGAATGCCGACGGTACCGAACTAGTAATGATCGCAAGAGTCGAAAGACCTAGAGCTATAGTCATAGATCCCTGCAACGGTACCCTCTTTTACACCGATTGGGGTAAATTCGGCACTCACGGCAAAATTATCAGAACCACAATGGCCGGCTCGCTCAAACGCGTCATCGTCGACAAAAATTTGGCGCAGCCGTCAGGATTAGCTCTCGATTACGACGATCAAATGCTGTATTGGACGGACGCCGTCAGGGAGAAGATCGAAAGATCGGATCTCAACGGTCAAAATCGCGTAGTCCTCGTCGCAGCTACCATCTACCCCTTCTCCATAACCGTGTTAGGTAAATACATCTACTGGACGGATTTGCAATTGCGCGGGGTGTATCGTGCCGAGAAATACACGGGTGCCAACATGATGGAGATGGTAAAACGTTTAGATGACAGCCCGCGGGATATACAGGTGTTCAGCGCGAAACGTCAAGCTTGCAGCGTCAACCCCTGTCAGATTAATAACGGCGGGTGCGCTCAGAGTTGCCACCCTAGCGTTAACAAAACCGCCGAGTGCAGATGCGACGATAATTCTAAGTTGGTTAACGAGGGTAGGATGTGCGTCTCGAAGAATTTGAATTGCGATCTTAACAAATTCTACTGCAAGAATGGGAAATGCATTTCGAGGATGTGGGCTTGCGATGGTGAGGATGATTGCGGCGATCGGAGCGATGAAGACGTCAATTATTGCTGTAAGTTTTCTTTTTTCTTTTTAGCGATATTAAAGCGGTCATATCAACGAATTTTAAAATTCCAGCTTTCCACTCGTGTTCACCGAACGAATTCCGCTGCGCTAACGGACGGTGCATCTTTAAATCGTGGAAATGCGATCACGAGAACGATTGCAAAGACGAATCCGATGAACAGGACTGTAATTACCCGCCGTGCGCGGACGGCGAGTTTACGTGCGCCAATCACAGGTGCATACCGAAAGCTCAGGTTTGTAACGGCGTCAACGATTGCAAGGACAACATAACGTCGGACGAAACGCACGAGATGTGCCCGAACAATACTACCTGCCCGCTAAATCATTTGAAATGCGAGAAGACGAATATTTGCGTTGAACCGTATTGGTTGTGCGATGGGGATAACGATTGCGGGGATAATTCCGATGAGAATCCGTTGCATTGCTCGCAAAGGACCTGCCCGCCGAATAGTTTCAGATGTCCAAGTCATAGGTGTATACCTGCAACATGGTAAGTTTTCCGCGAAATATTCATAGAGCGTATGAATCATGCGAAATGTGAATCTAGGTATTGCGACGGTGATGACGATTGTGGTGACGGCGCTGACGAACCGCCGGAGTACTGCAAGAGTGAGGGACGGACATGCTTTGGTGATCTCTTCACTTGCGATAACGGCAACTGTATACCACGCATATATATTTGCGATGGCGATAATGATTGTTTGGATAACAGTGATGAAGACAAACGACATCAATGTAGTGAGTATTTTACATACTTTATTGTAATTTATTGACTGAATATGACGTAATCGAGTTTAAACTGATCAAACTTAATGAAACGGAGAGATTGTTGACACTAATTTTGTTTGTGTTGTTTTAAATTTAACAACACGTTGTTCATCTAAAATCAAAATATATTGAGGGTGCGCCATGGGAAACGGACGCTTTTGGGATAGGTAGTACTACATTGGAAAGGGTCGAGGGCTCCGGTGCCCTCCCCTTACCGTGCAATTTAGTGTTTAGTTTCGTCGAAGGTTTAACGTTCCTCGCCATGGATACACACCGAGCCGGAACACCATATTGCGATGGATTAATACACTTCGTGGCGAAGGCAGTTTAATGAAAACGAAACCACCTGGACCACGTCGCTCAGTTCGAACTCCGGAGAACGTAGAACCTATGTTACGTAGTCCAATGCGTTCAGCTCGTCGGCATTCTGCAACACTACGAATATCCAACACTTCAGTACGGCGAATTCTCCACAAAGATTTACGATTTCACCCCTATAAAATGGCAGTTGTGCACCAGTTGAAGGACGCCGATTATCCACAACGTCCAGCTTTTGCTGAAGCGATGCTCCATCTTTTGGAAGATGAGCCTAATACGACTTTGATAATGAGCGAGGAGGCTCATTTCCGTCTTAATGGTGTTGTGAATCGTCAAAACTTCCGATACTGGACCTCTGAAAATCCGCAAACTCTACATGAAACGGCACTACACAGCCCCAAAGTTACGGTGTGGTGCGGCATCGCGACGTTTGGTGTCAAAGGGCCCTACTTTTGTTAGGAAAACGGGTACACTGTGACCGTGACAGGTGATCGTTATGTGAATATGATGAACAACTTCTTGAGAACTGAGCTGAGAGGACGACGAATCAATCTGCGAAATGTTTGCCCATACTGCTCAAGTGTCGATGGCTACTGTTGGACAACTGTTCCCTAATCGCATTATTTCCAGATTCGGTGATTTGCATTAGCCCCCTCGCTCGCCAGACCTTTCAATGTATGCACCTCATACACTGGCCGAACTGCGACAAGCGATAGAGCAAAACATCGCTCAGATCGATCGTCAACTATTGGAGAGAGTGGAAACTAACTTCAGAGAGCGTCTCCAAACCCAAACTGCATGTTTTGACCTGCTTATTACTGCCAATTACCGGAGTACCGTTCATTTGCAAAACGTCCGTTTCCCATGGCGCACCCTGTATATTCAGCAGGATGGTGCTCCAGCATACAACTGCATCACCTAGTTTAAAACAATCTTGATACCATCGTTGCCGATAAATAGATTGGTTTTGATATCTCTTTCAAATTTGGCACAGATGGCATATTTTTTACATAATTTCTGGCAACACAACTCAAAGAGCTTTAGAGAAAGTAGGGGGTGTGGTACCCCATTTTCTTCTGGTCAACGCCTATGGACTTAACACTCTTTTTTGCGTCTTACGAAAGTTTGGTTTAATACTTCCTTTACGAGATTTGTGCAAAGTAGGTATTCTATACCACTACGAGACCAGCGGACACGCTGTATAAGAGTCTCCTTGCAAGCTGCTTTCAGAACCAAACCAAAACCAAGTAAGCTGTTTTTGATCTGGTTCTAAAAACAGCTTACGAGGGAGTCCTTATACAGCAATACAAACAATCTCTAGTAGTGACTGATGAATCATCACGTGACTGTATGTTCAGCTTATACAGCGTGTCCACGTAGAGTCGGTGGTCCGGTAGTGGCATAGAATACCTACTGCGCAAACAGAAAGTGACATCCTCAAAATCCACGCATTGTCCGAGCTAGATCAGTATCTACAGTTACCGACTTGTTTTTTTTTTCAACACTGCCGCTGTTACTAGTTTTAACCTTGCCGGATAGAGGAAATGAATCTAGAATTAGTTTGCTAGATGAACTGTTGTACAACACAACTTAGCCGGGCGACAACAATTAACTTGGTTAAGCTCTTTTATTGCTTTTGCAAGTAGGGTGATGCCTGCAATTATACGACCAGGGCCTATTACCTGCAACCTACGATTTAGAATCTGTAGTTGCGAATTGATTGATTTTTCCAACTGAGTCCAAACGAAATACTCCGATCATAAATTTTGTATCTACTTCTTTACAATTTGAAAAGCTGATAATTTGTCTTAAGACAAACCATTTTCATTTCGAATACAAGAATGCGATGATCAGCGTTCTTCCAAACACTCCAGACTAATTTTAAATCTATTGCGTCTATCGGAAGCCAAAAGTGTTGTTTTGACAACCGGCGGTGCTAGTTGTGACCTCGCCCAAGAGAAAATTCTTCTCTTCTCGCTTCGTCGAGATCAGACAATACGAGAGATGAGACGAAACGAGTCCAGTTTTAGCGAGCATTAACGAAAAAATCATTTCTTAAATCAATTTAGCGCGCTATTAATAAACGATGTTAAAGAAAACAGAACTTGAAATCATCCAAATCCTTTACAATTACTAACCCCCTGTTCCGACATCTCAACAGATGACAGAAGATGCGACGAAGAAACCGAATTCACTTGCGAAGCTAACAAAGCGTGGGGCAGAGCGCAATGTATACCACGAAAATGGTTATGCGACGGCGACCCAGACTGCGTAGATGGAGCTGACGAGAATGCCACCCTCCACCAATGCTCGACGCCGCAACCGTGCTCCGAGGATCAATTCACGTGCGCCAACGGAAGATGCATTAATAAGGTTCAAACTTTATCGGAATTTATTGTTTGTTTAATGTTATAACACAATATTTGTTTGTAGGGATGGATGTGCGATCACGATAACGATTGCGGCGATGGCTCCGATGAAGGTAAAGATTGCAACACGCAATACAAACAGTGCACCAAGGACGAATTCACCTGTCAAAATTTCAAATGCATCCGTAAACAATATCGTTGCGATGGCGAGGATGATTGCGGTGACACTTCAGATGAAGTTGATTGCAGTAAGTCCCCGTTTAATTAGTAAATGGTTTCTTCATAAATATTCGCGAAATTTTAGAGAAAGAAAACAATACGTGCTCGAACCCGGATCAATTCAAATGTAATAATGGGGTGTGCATCGACGCCCAACGCGTGTGTAATAGAGAAATCGACTGCGCTGACGAATCCGATGAGCCGGCCCATTGCAACGTCGATGAATGTGCTAAGACGGAGATCCATCAATGCGGACACAAATGTGTTAATACTCTTACCGGATTTTACTGCGAATGTAATCAGGGCTACAAGTAAGTTTAATTTTGGCGCCCAACGCGCGGAGGGGGGCGAAATTATTAATTTTTCTGGTTAATTTTTAGGTTATTAAGCGATGGTAAGGCTTGCGCGGATATCAACGAGTGCTTAGAAACACCTGGAGTGTGCTCTCAATATTGCGCCAACACCCCCGGCAGTTACTATTGTAAATGTAACGAGCAATTTTACGAAAGACAAAGCGATAAACACACTTGCAAACGTAAAGATAACATAACGCCCTGGTTAATTTTCACGAATAAATACTACATTCGGAATATATCGATTGACGCTCATCAATACAATGTCATCCATCAGGATTTGATGAATGTCGTCGCTATAGATTTCGATATGCAAGAAGAGAAGATATATTTCTGCGACGTCACGGCCAAAACCATCTACAGGGCGCCAGTTGGAGGTAACGGAGAGAAAGAACCGATTATAAGGCACGATTCGCACGGTTTAGAAGGTATTGCTATCGATTGGGTTGGCAGGAAGATCTACTGGTTGGATAGGCATTCGAAGAATTTAGACGTCGCCGAATTAAACGGTACGAATCGGAAGACGTTGCAGGAGAAGATACCGGATCCTAGAGCTTTAGTCGTACATCCCGGAGTCGGTTATCTTTTCTTCAGCTCTTGGCATTTACAAGCTTACATCGGTAAATTGGGAATGGATGGATCTAACTTGACGAGGATTTTAACTTATGAAAACGATATAGCCTGGCCTAACGCTTTAACAATAGATTACTTCACGGACCGTTTATATTGGGCGGACGCTCATTTGGATTACATCGCTTCTTGCGATTTCGACGGTAAACATCGCCATACAGTCTTGCATGGGACCGCAGTTCCTCATGTCTTCGCGCTGAGCTTGTTCGACGATTACATCTATTGGTCGGATTGGAATTTGAAGGCGATAAGTCGCGCTGACAAATATACCGGTAAAGATGTGAAAGTTTTAAGGAATACGACGCACAGACCTTACGACTTGCACGTGTACCACCCCCTAAGACAGCTGAATTATTCGAATCCATGCAAAGACAATAACGGTGGATGTTCTCATCTGTGCTTAATCGCGCCCCCACACGAGTCGAGTTATTTGAACATTGAAGGTTATGGAGAGGAGGGCGCTACGACGTATCGATGCAGCTGTCCGAATCAATTCTATTTGGATAGGGATAACAAGACGTGCATAGCTAATTGTACAAATGGTCAATGGAGATGCGGCGGAAACGATGATAAATGTATACCTTGGTTCTGGAAGTAAGTATCTTCGTCTCACACCATGGCATTATTAATATTTATAATTTTTCTTTCCTCCAGATGTGATGGCGAAAACGATTGCAAAGACCGCTCCGACGAACCATCAACCTGTCCGATCAGACACTGCAGGCCCGGTACCTTCCAGTGCGAAAACGGCCATTGCACACTTTCCGCGACAATTTGCGACGGCACCGATGATTGCGGCGACATGTCCGACGAGAAGAATTGCAACCAATCTTGCCCCGAATTGGAGTATAAATGTAAATCTAACGGGCGATGTATATTGAGGAGTTGGCAGTGCGACGGCGATCCAGATTGCAAGGATGGATCGGACGAGGATCCCGTGGTTTGCGCGAACAGGACGTGCGATCCGGAAACCGAGTTCAAGTGTAAGAACGGCCGCTGTATCCAGAAACTGTGGATGTGCGATTTCGATAACGATTGCGGCGATGATTCCGATGAGCCCGCTTACATCTGTAGGCAGAAGAATTGTACGACTGGATGGCAACGTTGTCCTGGAAGAGCTAATTACAGGTAAGTGAAATATTAATTGAACTGATGCTGTAAGCATTTATTAAATACCATTAGAAAAAAAAAAACACAAACTACACAACCAGTACCTATGACGGCAAACGTGTTTTGTTATCCTCTATGTTCCACGTTTATATACAGGGTGTACCAATAAGAATGATATAACTTTAACTTGGTATAAAATGAAAACGAATTGATATGTTTCTATGAATTATGTTTTATTTTGTAATATATTATATAACATTATGTTTTAAATAAGACATCATTAAGATGGCCACCTCGGCTGCGGCGACAGACGTTTAGACGACTACCCCAATTTTCAATCACTTTTTCCAACAAGTTGGGCTGAATTTCGCGAATAACTCGGGTGATGTTGACTTTTAAGTCATCGCGGGTTTGAGGATTGTTGGTGTACACCAATGACTGACTACATATCCTCAAAGAAAAAGTCCAGCGGCGTAAGATCGCACGACCTTGGCGGCCAGTTGATAGAACCATGTCGCGAAATTATCCGCTCCTCAAAACGTTCTCTCAATAAATTCATTGTCGCTCGGGCAGTGTGCGATGTTGCGCCATCCTGTTGAAACCACTTCTGTTCCAGGTCTTCATTACGAATTATAGGCCAAAGAAAGTTTATTATCATGTCGCGATAGCGCTCTGCATTGACTGTTACAGTATGCCCATCTGCGTCCTCAAAAAAGTAGGGACCGATAATTCCGCCGGCATGCAAACCACACCATACAGTAACTTTCATAGGGTGTAATGGCCTCTCGACTAGTTGCTGGGGATTGTTCTCACACCAGAAACGGCAACACCATTAAGCCAAAAATGTGCCTCATCTGAAAAGATTATTTGTTTATCAAAATCGGCATTTTCTTCTAGCTGCAACAGCGCCCAATCGGTAAACTCGCAAACTATGATCGGCAGGTTTCAATTCTTGGGTTAGAATCAACTTATACGGATGTAGGCCCAAATCTTTCTTTAAAATGCGCCACGTTGACATCGGTGACAAGCCCAATTGCTGAGAACGGCGCACAACGGACACATTAGCATTCGTATTCGCGCTTTCCCTTACTGCAGCGATATTTTCAGCACTCCTTGCATTTCTTGGTCGTGTCGGTGGCTTACTATCCAGGAGAGTGTAATCCCGTTCAAACTTATCAATTATGCGTCTGATAGCGAGCTCGGAAGGCCGTCCACGTTGGCCAAAATCTCCTCGAAGAGCACGATAATAAGCTCTAACCGATCGCGCATTTTCGTAGTACCTTTGTACGATAACTATACGTTGCTCTTTAGTTAATCTATTCATCGTGAAATGTCAGAGTATACTAAGCACAATTGACGTTTGATTTGCGTTATGACAGTTAACACTTGTCTCTTACTGCGTTTCTATCGAAATAATATCAATAATACTGTTTACCGTTTACCGCTTTCAATGCTATTACTTCGCATGCGAGTACACCACGCAATATTATTTACAGCGAGGTAATACTGCAACGAAACCATGAAAACACTTTACACACACAATTTATACGACAAGAGCTCGATACACAGCTAGCCGTTGTAGCTTCGTCCATCACCAAAAAGATTAAAAAAATGGATTTGTTGGAAAGCTGTGTGTGTTTTGTACAAATATGTCAAAAAATGACATATGACATTTAGGCAAAGTTGTGGATAATTTAATGACACCAAGAGATGGCGATCAATCAAGTGCTGTCCAACAACAATAATATTAAACTTACAATTTGATCAGCGAAGCCGGTCTTACCCGTAGGTGAAACTGATTCGAATAAACTAAAATAGGCATTATAAGTCTATTCTTTTGTATCATATAAAATACTTTTCGAGATAACTAATTTAAGACGTCCCTGCAATATCACATTTCTACATCAATTCGACTTCGACGTAAATATACCAACATCTTGGATCACTTCTTATTCAGGTTGCGTTCATGGTGCAACAATCTAATAGTCAATGAGTCGACTTTCACCTTTTAGTGCATTTATCGCTCATGAATTAATAATCGAATTGTCTTACGTCTTCATCATATCTTCGTTTTGAGGGTTTTGCCGTTTTTTGGATAGTTGGATAGTTTGGATAGTGGATAGATAGATAACCTAGATTGTTCCATAGAGAGCTGTAGGTGTACCCTGTTAGCGAACTTTTATTACCTCTTTTACTCGTTTACAGAGAATACTCTTAAATGAAATATGGTAATCCCTACCCAGGTACTTCAGATCTCTCGCCCTCGCTTAACGAGGTATTAAAAACACGCACCGCGTAATTGATTACCGTGCGAAGTATTTATAACGAAACGAGATGATCTTACTTGAATCGGTGTTACGATACGTGGCCCTCAATTCTAGCTCATCGGGATGGAGTGAGGTCGGAGGGGCTAATTTTTCGATTAATATTTGATGGTCAACTAAGTCAAATGCTTCACAATTTATACATGCAACTAGGCTCTTGTTATTAAGACTTTCGAGGGTGTGATTCATGATAGAAGTTTCATGAAGCAGTTATCGTAGATTTGGATTTTGAGGAACCATGTTGGTTCGGTGAAATGAAATTTTCTACAGTGGGATAATGTAGTAACTGGTCCTTCAAGATCGTTTCAGAAATTTTGGAAATAGCTGGAAGTAGAGCTAATGGTCCGGCAATTGCAAGGGCAGCGCGCATCATTCTTTTGATGAACTGGGATAATTTTAGAGATTTTAAGGTTATCTCGATATGAGGCTGGAGCAATGTATGCGTTGATGATGTCCGCGAGGGGCTCACTGACAAAATCCGTAATAAATTTTATAATTGTAATAGGTACGAGGGAGCGTTTTTATATTCGCGGAATGAGTGGGTTGTAGGGGGTGATTAGGCGCATTGGGGGCGTGGCCTCTGCAGCGACTCATAATTAGTACAAATACGAAGTTTCATTGTTATTAGACAGTTAGTCTTTGAGCTATCGTCAACCAAGTAACATAATCAGGAGTGAAAAGTGAAATATGGAAAAAAATCGAATATCGTGCCGTCATAAAGTTCCTTACCAGGCAAGGAAAATCAGTCGCGACCATAATGAATGAGATGTCATTGGTTTACGGCGACTCTTGTCCAGGAAAAACCATGGTGTACAAGTGGCATAGTTTATTTAAACAAGGAAGGGAATCCCTTGAAGACGACCCGAGGCCGGGCAGGAGCATTGAGGTGACCACGCCCCAGCACTTATCCAAAAAAATTGTACTCGAAGATGCTCGACTAAAGAAGGAACAACTCGCAGAAATGGTTGGAGTATCCGATACAACAATTTTTAAAATCCTACACGATCATCTCGGCATGTCTAAGGTCAGCGCAAGATGGGCGCCGAGAATGCTCACGCCGCCGCAAAAACAACAGCGCGTAGAGTGTTCGCGTGCATTTTTTGACCTCTGTAATGAAGACAAGGATGGTGTATTGAGTCGAATTGTTACTTGGGTTCATTATTATGAACCTGAGTCCAAACAAGACTCCATGCAGTGGCATAAAAAGGGCACAGCACCTCCCAAGAAATTTAAAGTGTCACAATCAGCTGGGAAACTCATGGCAACGGTATTTTGGGACTCGGAAGGAATATTGTTGATTGATTATAAAGATAAAGGTGTTTCTATAACCGGAGAATATTACGCTTCAATATTAGAGCGACTAAAAGAAGCCATTAAAGAGAAAAGACGGGGAAAATTGACGAAAGGTGTGCTGCTTTTGCACGACAACGCGCCCGTCCACAAGAGCCGCGTTGCGTTAGCTGCCCTGCATAAGGTGGGCTTCGAAATTGTGAATCGCCCACCCTACAGCCCAGCCCTGGCCCCGAGTGATTATTACCTGTTTCCGAAAATGAAAAAAGAGCTGCGGGGTAAAAAATTTACTGCCGATGATGAAGTCAAGGAGGCAGTTTCGGCGTATTTTGCAGATAAAGAGAAATCATTTTTTTATGAGGGTATAAATAAATTAATTGAAAGATGTGAAAAATGTATCCGTCTTGCAGGTGAATATATTGAAAAAGAAAAATAATTTGATTTTTTTATTTCCACTCCTTATCCCCCATTCCGCGAATATAAAAACGCTCCCTCGTACCTCTAATTGCCGACCTTGTCGAAAGAAGTGGGTTCGCTTCGGTATAAACCAACCCAGCAGTTTCGTCGTCCTTGTGCGAAGCTTCCGAACTGGTTCTTCGACAAACTACAGGTCAAATTCTCGCCTTTTATTTATATTTTTGTGGATATGAGTATTCTATGTTCTAAATTGGCTGAAATAGATTGGCTCTTCCTGTCTACGTATATTGATGTTGATCAGGCAGTTAACGAATTTTATAGCATCTTAAATAAAGTTTTTGATACCTGTGTTCCACGAATCAAATCATCCACTCGCCATTTTCCGGTATGGTTCGATAAGCACATAAGACAGTTGGTGCGGACGAAGGAATTCTATTTCAATAAATGGAAACGTACTAGATCTCTGTTTTACCTTAACGAGTTTAAGAGGCTGCGACAACAACTAAAACTTGAGTCTGTGAAGGCTTACAAAACGTACCACCATCGTATCGAGTCTGATATTCTTATGAATCCGAAGGCGTTTTGTCAATTTGTAAATGACAAGAGGGCGTCATCACGAATTCCTGGACATATGAACTTTAATGGCATCGAGTTGAGTGAGCCTGCCGACATAGTGAATGGATTTGCATTGCACTTTTCTCGGGCGTATCGACAGAGCACAGCCTCACCTCCATTGCTGTTCAGCTGGTGCCCTTCGTTTGATGTTGGTCTTATAACGGAATCTGATGTTCTGTCGAGTATCGGTAAACTGAAGAAAGACTTGACTTCTGGCGACGATTGCATACCTGGTGTAGTAGTGCGTGAGTGTGCTTCGGTTTTGAGTCGACCTCTAGTGACTTTATATAATTTAATTCTGGGTCGTTCCTTCTTCCCTAGTGCCTGGAAAGTTGCGAAGGTTATACCAATATTTAAGCATGGTGATCGCGAGAGTATTAGTAACTATAGACCTGTGAGTGTTCTTCCACATTTTGCCAAGATATTGGAACATATTCTGCACACCAGAATCTATACAAGCATTAAACCATTTTTGTCTTGTCATCAGCATGGGTTTATACCTGGGAGGTCAACTAATACCAATTTAATTAACATTACCCAATTTATTTCAACAGCGTTGGATGGACGCAAACAAGTGGATGTCATCTACACAGACTTTGCGAAGGCGTTCGACTCCTTAGACATCAATATACTATTAACAAAGCTTGATTATATTGGTTTTTGCCCTTCACTTATCAATTTAATGGAGTCCTACTTAATAGGCAGAACCGCGTATGTTACTTACAATGGCTTTAACTCCTATACTTTCTCGGTGACTTCTGGAGTACCGCAGGGTTCCCACCTCGGTCCTCTGTTATTCAATATTTTTATTAACGATTTGCTGGAAAGGATACAATGTGACTGTTTGAGTTATGCAGATGATTTGAAGATCTACAGTGTTGTTGATAATACCTCCAACTGCATCAACCTACAAACGAACCTTAGTCTTATTGATGAGTGGTGTGCCTGCAACAACATCTCCTTAAATGTTGATAAATGTTCCGTGGTATCTTATACCAGAGGTTCTTCGAGAATTGTGTATGATTACTCAGTTAGGAAGGGAATAATTCCTAGAAGGGATGAAATTCGTGACTTGGGAGTATTGTTTGACTCTCGTTTGTCCTTTTCTAACCACATCAGGAATATATGCTTGTCGGCTTCAAGATCTCTGGGATTTGTAATAAGATCGTATCGGGACTTCACCAATGTACATGCAATCAAGAGCTTGTACTTTGCTTTAGTTCAGAGTAGACTGGAATACGCTTCTTTGGTATGGTATCCGTGTTATACTTACCAGATATTGGCCATTGAGAAGGTACAAAAGCGCTTTCTGAAATATTTATCATTCAGAATCTCAGGAGCCTACCCAGAACGTGGTACTGATTACGGTGCTCTACTGGTGGAGCACGGATTTCATTCACTATCAGATAGAAGAGCCAAATATAGTGCCAAGTTTCTACGTGATGTTCTTGCAAATGAAGTAGACTCACCAACCTTGCTTGCCTGTATCAATTTCTGTGTATCAGTGCAAAGTACACGATCGAGTGATGTTTTAAGAGCGCCAAGAGCTAGAACGAATGTGTTAATTAAATCTCCAGTCTTTCACATGGTGCATAACTTCAATAAGCTTTATTCTGGTAGTGATAGCATATAAATTTATCAATAGCTTTTGTTCTAATTACTTCGAACTTTTAGTACATACCTAACTGATTTATTTATTTATATTTGACATGCTTTGATTTGTATTTCTGTTTATTTTATTACGCATGTGATATTATTTACTTTTTGAATTGTAGGTTATCTTTATGTTTATGGAATGTGAAGTATAATTTGGTTTAATGTATCGTTCGTATGCAACCCATGTTACGTTGTTGCAATGATGATTTGTTACTACATTTCTATTTTTTTTTGCACTGCATGTAATTGTAATTTGTATTGTCCTGTAAATGGTGTTCACCGTTGGACATTAAAGATTATTATTATTATTATTATTATTATTATTATTATTATTATTATTATTATTATTATTATTATTATTATTATTTTTCTCAAATTAAATGTCTTACCAATAAACCACCGAGCTAACTATCTCTGAATGATAAAAAGTGTAGGTTTCCGTTAAAAAAAACAACGTTGGTTTCCGGGTAAACGAAATGAGACACCCCTGTATAGTCGACATTATTTTAGGTTTGAGTTATCTCTCTTTTGGACTTAAATATTACTCAAATATTCTTAAATTTTAACTAAATTGTAATACATTTTTCAGGTGTATACCGAAATGGCTCTTCTGCGACGGTAAAGACGATTGCAGGGATGGTTCCGACGAACTACCGGAGAATTGCCCGCGGTGCAACCCGGAAACGGATTTCAAATGCGCCAACAACCGTTGCATCCCGAAACAATGGATGTGCGATTTTACCGACGATTGCGGCGACAGCTCCGACGAAGCTGAACTCGTATGTAAGGGCCACTATCGCGACTGTTCCGAATCCGAATTCCACTGCGGTAACGGCAAATGTATCTCGATGCGATGGCGGTGCGATCACGAGAACGATTGCGGCGATAATACGGACGAGATCGGCTGTACGGGATTCCAATGTAAGAACAACACGTTCCAATGCGCTTCCGGCCATTGTATCGCCTCGTACTTCCATTGCGACGGGGATAGGGACTGCAGAGATATGTCGGATGAGTTGAATTGTCCGCCGAAATATCCTGGCGGAAGGTATTGTCCGGAGTCGAAGTTCCAGTGTAATAATCATTTGTGTATTAGTACTTCGGATATCTGCGATGGAACTGATGATTGCGCGGATGGATCGGATGAGTCGTCTTCAATTTGTACAAACTTTAACTGTGATACCTTGCATAGGTAAGTATTATACTTCTTCAGTGAAAAAAAATTGACATTTAATATGTGTCAAATAATGGCCGCGCCTTCAACACCTTTCGAACTTACAGATACCAGTGCGCCAACCACAAATGCGTCCCGAGATACCAACTCTGCGATGGCATCGATAATTGCGGCGACGGTTCAGACGAAAACAACATGACGTTGTGCGCTAACAATATAAAAGCTTGCAATCCGCTCACCGAATACACCTGCGCCAATAAGAAATGCATAGACAGGGCGCAACTTTGCGATTTTGCTGACGATTGCGGCGACAGTTCTGACGAATTAGGTTGCCACCACAACAATATCTGCAGCGACTTGAACAGAGGTGGTTGCGAACATAAATGCCTGAATCTGACTACGCAAGGCAGTTATATTTGTACGTGCATGTCCGGCTTTATAACGTCTAAGGAGAACCGCAAGAAATGCAAAGACATCGACGAATGCGCTGAGGGTACCCATCAATGTTCGCAAATCTGTTCGAATTTGAACGGCACCTACAGTTGTTCGTGTCGCGACAATTTCAGGTTATCAGATGGATTATCGGGAGTTTGCAGAGCTAAACAGGAAGAGACTTTACTGCTATTTGCTAACGGCCCGGAAGTTAGAGCATTCTCGCTTAACGACAACGATGAGTACGATGTTATTAGTCGAGAGAAAAGGATAGAAGCTTTAGATTACAACGTCAAAACGCAGATGATCTTCTGGGCCGACAGTTACGATAAGACTATCAAGAGGTCGTACATGATTAACGCCCTCAACGGTAGCGTGAAGACCGGATATGCGCAAGATTTGAACATGAAGGGTAACTCGAAACCGACAGCTCTAGCAATCGATTGGGTCGGAGATAATCTCTACTGGACCGAAATAGATCGTGCCGGTTCAAAACCGAAAGGTCGCGTAATGGTCGCGAAAACGGATGGCAGATACAGACGAGCCGTAGTCGCGGTTGGCCTTGAGAGTCCTACATCTTTAGCTCTTGATCCCGAACGCGGACGGATGTTCTGGACGGATGCAGGTTCGGCGCCTAAAATCGAGGTCTCGTGGATGGACGGGTCGAAACGGAAACCTCTTATAACCGACGCGATACGTCATCCGACTGGTTTAACGATAGATTACGCCATGGATCACACTTTATACTGGGTGGATACCAAATTGAACACGATCGAGTCGATGAAGTACGATGGCTCGCAAAGGAAACTAATAGCTAACGGTCCCGCCTTGAAGCAGCCCATTTCGCTCGATGTGTTCGAATCTGCTCTGTATTGGGTGACCAAAGATACCGGGCAATTGTTGAGGCAGGATAAGTTCGGAAGAGGAATCGCAGTACCTGTTGTTAGCAATCTGCTGAATCCGTCAGGATTAAAAGGTAATTTCATCATCTGTCAATTCACGATTTAAATATTGAATAACCACGCCACCTGTGAGTAAAAATGACAGTTAAGGTTCTAGATTCACGATCATCAAATTTCTTTTTCCGCGCGGGCCATAATAGTATTGAGGGAGAAGCCATGAAGCAGTGTCGCCACTGGTGCCAATATTTTTCAAAGTAATTTTGTACCCCTTCGACTAATTTGTGCTAAACAAACAGTAATATGACAGAACCCAACCCCATCTTCATCTCGATACTGTCGTCCAATAAGAATAAATTTTGCAATTCATTACAAAACACTTTATTCACAGTGGCAACCATGAGATGCTGGTTTATCAATATTACCCACCAGGATTCGTCTATTCGACAGCATATTAACTCCACGTGAAAAAGTGGCAGCTAAAAGCGAATGCTGACAAAGCTATTGTTATGAAAAGAAAAAAGAAATTTAATTCTACACCGCGAGAGTTGCAGTGATAGCCAGACAATTAATATAGCTTATGGAGTCACTGCAACTAAAGAATTAAGAAACGGGTTTTCTTGTGGACGTACCGAAAGCTGGATTTGGCAACACTAACGATGGTAATACAAGCAGAAGATTTTTTAGTAATCCAGACTTAGCTGTGGAAATCACTGGCGTGGATTTGAATCAAATTAAAGCGATCCTTGAAGTGTCAAGTGGTCACAAACTCCATTTACAAAAGTTTGCAGATTATTGCATTGAAACTGCAAAAATCAGTCTTTACCCATGGCATCCTATGACTCCCACGATGCACAAAATTCTTGCTCACCGAGCAACTGTGATAGAAAATATATTATTGCCAATAGGATTACTTTCCGAAGAAGCTGCTGGGGCACGAAATAAACATTTCAGGCTGTACAGGCAGAATTTTGCCAGAAAATTGTCTAGGGAGACATGTAACTTTGATGTAATAAACAGGTTATTACTTAGCTCAGACCCCCTTATTACTAGCTTGAGACCAACCCCCAAAAGGAGAACGATTCCTTTTGTCAAAAAATGCAATTGATTTACTAATTCGAGCCTCGCTCTGACAACGAACACTCCAATTCAAAGATGTTTCGGAAGACGAAGATATTGTACTGGATGAAGAATCATGGTTTTCAGTAAAGTTTTGAAAAATCAAAACGAATACCGAAGTGTTACGAAAATATATTGTTGCACTGATACGCCTGCTACGTACATGTCCACAACCATTCCTCGCTCAAACTCGCTCAGGTAACGCGAACGGTCTTCCATTACGATCAAAGTACGACTACACAGTACCCCTTCGTACCACACTAAGAATAGCCGGTTTCTTCCCTCCCCTCCCGGTGTGATCGTCACTTTTTCTCAACAATATATTTTACACGGGAAATAGAGGTAATCGAATATACTACGGCTATCTCTTAATGGCACAGTATTAGAAATTTTGAAAAAATGCTCTCAAGAACTCACCGGCAATATTGGCGCCTAACGTGAGCCGCCAGTGTTACTCACATGTGTCGTGTTTATTTGTATGCATTAATATATCTTATAATATGTTTATTCTATATTACAGTTTACCACGAAGCCAAATACAACACCTCAATAGTAAACTACTGTCAGCAAAACCACTGTTCGCATCTCTGCTTACTAGTTCCGACGGGTCACAGATGTCTTTGTCCCGACTCGGCAATACAAAACCACAAGAAAGCGGACATTACTTGCGACGCGGCCGCTGAAAGTCCGAGACCGGAACCTAGAGTGTGTAAATGTGAAAACGGCGGTTTATGCGTTGAATCCGAGGATTCGGACGACCTTCGCTGCGATTGCCTGATGGATTTCCACGGCGATTTCTGCGAGATCCAATTGGGTCTCAGTAAAAGCGCGGGTGTTTCGAACGCGACCGCCATCGTAGTGCCGATCATCGTCGTCTTGTTGCTGCTCGGTTCCGCGCTCGGGGTGTGGTTCTTCATAAGGAAGCGGCCATTGTAAGTATTCGATCGGAATTTTTGCGCCAATTAAGTGATTTTTAAAAATATATAATTTTTGCAGCGGTAAAGGTTCCGGACTAGGAAGTCTTGCCAGTAGTCAGAGTGTATCGTTCAGGCAAGGTACCAATATCGAGTTCGGACCGAATACATTCAACGAGAATGGTGACGGTAATATCGAACCTTTGGACGTGTCTTATAGTCTTGATCCGGTCAGTAATAAGAACCGCGATTTCCATAATCCCATGTACGATGCTGTACAAAATAGCGGCGACACCATGGGTAATGGAAGTTCAGGTATGTTGTTACTTTTGCGGATTCTAAATTGATGGTCGATTAATTGTTTCCCTTCCACCTGTTGCAGCATTGTACGAAGTTCCTGTAGATGTGACGAAATCGAAAAGCGACACCTTCATGGAACCGCCGAGCGCTATACTAGCGCCGTCTAGCGTGACGCACCGGTCGTCGCCGCAAGTCAACATCCGACATAAAGAATTGGATCCTGCAGTCGACACGGGCAAGGATACGCAAAACTTAGTTGAAGAAGACTGCTGATACAAAGAAACCCGCGGTTTATTACGAATTTATCGGTTAGTGACGTATAATATATCAAGAGTGATCCGAAATTCTAAAAAAGCATCCGTAAAATAGAGAAAAAAGGACTTTACAATCTGGAGTATAATAAAAAAATAAAATGGGATAAAAAAAAAGTAACAGAGATATTTTATCAATATAATTGATGCGAAAGATTTTATAAAAATGTATCAAAGTAAGAGTTACTATGAAAAAAAAAATGCTAAGAACAAAAGAGAATCAGTATATAGATACTATAATAACGATGATAGAGTTAATAGATTTAATAATATATTTTTTTAATTGCATTGATTTATATCTGGCGATACCTGTGTGTCACCCTAGCGAGTATTGCTGAATAAATGATAAGTACAGAAAAAGAAGTGAATGCATTGTGTATATATATATATTTTATTAATTGTTATATTTTATAAGTTGTGATCATCAGCTTTTTTTTTATTGTTTTTCAATATCTCTTGTTTTTTTGTACATTATTAAAAAAAAATATATTTGACCAATTTTTTTTTTAATATTTTATTCGTTTACAATTATTAAGAATTATAGCACGTCAGTGGCCAATCCTGTATTTAGAACAAACACCTCCTGCATAAAAATAGAGGACAATTGTTACTAGACATAAATAAAAATAAAGCTAATAATATTGAATATTTTTATATATTGAGGTGTCGGTGATTTTATAAAGTGAAGTAAAATCTAGAAATAAAATCAGCATAATTTGTACATTCCGTAAAATTATTTGTTATTAGAAAAATTATGCTGATTTTGATTGGTTCCTCTTAATATTGCTACAACAGCATTATCTACTGTTTTTTTTTTAATATAATTCTGTTTGTTATTTTCTTTTTTAGTTCAATTAAATTAGACGATGAATAAATCAAATTTTTGTAATTTTAATCTGTAAGATTTTATTGTAAATATGTCCCCTCCATTATTCTTAGGTAGCATGTATAATAGTAAATATGACAGGATTATGATTCTGAATATATTTATTAAGTTTAATTATTGACTGTTTTTTTTTTTGTTTAATATAAAATCAATATTGCATACATGGTGATAAAATGATGTAAATATTCGTAATTGTCGCATTTATATTTTATAACAGTATTTACACAAATTTATAAAATAATTAATGTGGCCCCCTACGCTGGGCGCTAATTTAAATATTTAAACTGAATGAATATAAGTGACACTTTTGAAATTTATAAAATGTAATAAAAATTAAATTAATGTAATATAAAAAATTTGCAGTCCCCTTGTGTTGGGCGTCAAATTTGAATATTAAATATTTTCCACTTTTTATATTTTTTCTGATATTATTCAGTCATTTACTCCTTAATTTATAAAAATTAGAAGTTTTAAAATTTTTAAAATTAATTTGGGAAAGAAAGGGTTAATGTGGCCCCCTACGCTGGGCGCTAATTTAAATATTTAAGCTGAATGAATATAAGTGACCCTTTTGAAATTTATAAAATGTAATAAAAATTAAATTAATGTAATATAAAAAATTTGCAGCCCCCTTGTGTTGGGCGCCAAATTTGAATATTATATATCTTCCACTTTTTATATTTTTTCTGATATTATTCAGTCATTTACTCCTTAATTTATAAAAGTTAGAAGTTTTAAAATTTTTAAAATTAATTTGGGAAAGAAAGGGTTAATGTGGCCCCCTACGCTGGGCGCTAATTTAAATATTTAAGCTGAATGAATATAAGTGACACTTTTGAAATTTATAAAATGTAATAAAAATTAAATTAATGTAATATAAAAAATTTGCAGTCCCCTTGTGTTGGGCGTCAAATTTGAATATTAAATATTTTCCACTTTTTATATTTTTTCTGATATTATTCAGTCATTTACTCCTTAATTTATAAAAATTAGAAGTTTTAAAATTTTTAAAATTAATTTGGGAAAGAAAGGGTTAATGTGGCCCCCTACGCTGGGCGCTAATTTAAATATTTAAGCTGAATGAATATAAGTGACCCTTTTGAAATTTATAAAATGTAATAAAAATTAAATTAATGTAATATAAAAAATTTGCAGCCCCCTTGTGTTGGGCGCCAAATTTGAATATTATATATCTTCCACTTTTTATATTTTTTCTGATATTATTCAGTCATTTACTCCTTAATTTATAAAAGTTAGAAGTTTTAAAATTTTTAAAATTAATTTGGGAAAGAAAGGGTTAATGTGGCCCCCTACGCTGGGCGCTAATTTAAATATTTAAGCTGAATGAATATAAGTGACACTTTTGAAATTTATAAAATGTAATAAAAATTAAATTAATGTAATATAAAAAATTTGCAGCCCCCTTGTGTTGGGCGCCAAATTTGAATATTAAATATTTTCCACTTTTTATATTTTTTCTGATATTATTCAGTCATTTACTCCTTAATTTATAAAAGTTAAGTTTTAAAATTTTTAAAATTAATTTGGGAAAGAAAGGGTTAATGTGGCCCCCTACGCTGGGCGCTAATTTAAATATTTAAGCTGAATGAATATAAGTGACACTTTTGAAATTTATAAAATGTAATAAAAATTAAATTAATGTAATATAAAAAATTTGCAGTCCCCTTGTGTTGGGCGTCAAATTTGAATATTAAATATTTTCCACTTTTTATATTTTTTCTGATATTATTCAGTCATTTACTCCTTAATTTATAAAAATTAGAAGTTTTAAAATTTTTAAAATTAATTTGGGAAAGAAAGGGTTAATGTGGCCCCCTACGCTGGGCGCTAATTTAAATATTTAAGCTGAATGAATATAAGTGACCCTTTTGAAATTTATAAAATGTAATAAAAATTAAATTAATGTAATATAAAAAATTTGCAGCCCCCTTGTGTTGGGCGCCAAATTTGAATATTATATATCTTCCACTTTTTATATTTTTTCTGATATTATTCAGTCATTTACTCCTTAATTTATAAAAGTTAGAAGTTTTAAAATTTTTAAAATTAATTTGGGAAAGAAAGGGTTAATGTGGCCCCCTACGCTGGGCGCTAATTTAAATATTTAAGCTGAATGAATATAAGTGACACTTTTGAAATTTATAAAATGTAATAAAAATTAAATTAATGTAATATAAAAAATTTGCAGCCCCCTTGTGTTGGGCGCCAAATTTGAATATTAAATATTTTCCACTTTTTATATTTTTTCTGATATTATTCAGTCATTTACTCCTTAATTTATAAAAGTTAGAAGTTTTAAAATTTTTAAAATTAATTTGGGAAAGAAAGGGTTAATGTGGCCCCCTACGCTGGGCGCTAATTTAAATATTTAAGCTGAATGAATATAAGTGACACTTTTGAAATTTATAAAATGTAATAAAAATTAAATTAATGTAATATAAAAAATTTGCAGCCCCCTTGTGTTGGGCGCCAAATTTGAATATTAAATATTTTCCACTTTTTATATTTTTTCTGATATTATTCAGTCATTTACTCCTTAATTTATAAAAATTAGAAGTTTTAAAATTTTTTAAATTAATTTGGGAAAGAAAGGGTTAATATGGCCCCCTACGCTGGGCGCTAATTTAAATATTTAAGCTGAATGAATATAAGTGACACTTTTGAAATTTATAAAATGTAATAAAAATTAAATTATTGTAATATAAAAAATTTGCAGCCCCCTTGTGTTGGGCGCCAAATTTGAATTTACGAAAACATACGCTAAATGAAAGAAATTTAGACGTGAGCTACTAAAATTTATATATATTTTTTACATCGAGACCACTCATCCCGTATAATGTTAAATTTATAAAATATTAACGTTTGCTAAAAATACCCAATCTATTTAAAATACAAAAATTCGAAATAATATAATATAGACACATCGAAAAAAATCATAATTAGAGTAGGTCATGTGAATGGATTGTTACTTTAGCCACTTTCACATAATGACATTTATTCCTTGACATTTAATTTGAGGTTATAAACTTGGTTACAATAAAATGTCAAATAATAAATGTCATTATGTGGTAGTGGCTAACGCAACGACCGAAAACATTTACATAGCCTACACCAATTATGTTTTTTTTCGATGACACATTATATATAATATAATAGCTGTTTATGTAACAAGTACATAAAGTAGTACTTTCTTCGCCGAGTCAAATTTATTTATAATAAATACGAAACCAAGAAAGTCCATTTGTGTACGAATTATATACTTAATTTTTTGTTAGACTGCCCTATTTTATACGGTAAATAATTAAAATGATCTACTATCTGACAGTTCAGTAAGATAGGTAATGATTAGCAGCTGGGTATGTTGACAGTATTTTGATATTTGTACAAACGTCAAATAACTTATTATACCTTATTTCAAAAAGAGAGAGACAACATTCTGAACAGACCCTCAACCCAAATTATAATATATTATAATTTGCAAAATAAATTTTATGTGACATTATTTGATAAATAAGGTAAAAGAGAACTAATCTGCACCGAAAAATAAATAAACTAATAAGGTTGCATAATGTGATTTTGTCCGGCTTTCAGCTAATAAGAAACAAGTGTCATTTGGGTCTGTTCAGAATTTTGTCTCTCTCTTTTTGAAATATGATATAGAAATGTTAGGGACGCATAATCGCAAATTGAATGCGAAACAACGAGTTATAAAAAAATTAGCTGCAAATGCTAGAGTCTCACTTTTACCTAATAAATCAAAGTTTCAGTATGGCAAATGGTGTACGTCAAATAATATAGCAAAGTTTTGAGTTGATTTTGACACTGACAAGGGAGTCCAGTTTTTCAAGTACTTCAGTTTTTAAAGTACTAGTACTTTAAAGTGGCAATTTATGGACAGTAAACTACATAGATTGAAGTTTACTTAGATGGGAATCTAATATACTACATACCTATTCATAACAGCGCCACTGCAGGTGTAGTATACAAACAACATTTCAGGCGGCAATTTTAAAATGAATTTAGGTGCTATCTGGGTGACATACTGCACAGATAGGCGTACAGCTTTATTATATGATCGTGCCAGGTGTCATCATTGCGTTCATAACTGATATTTTATTATTTTGTAATACGTTTAAAGTTGGGGAGTGATTTCAAGGACTGTGGGCTCGTAATAAACAGATAAAACATCGGTATCGCCAAACACGACAACTTTTACACACCACAACGAGAGAGAGACATTGGTAATTGTCACAGATTAAATACAAAATTGGCACAAACATTAACTAGGTACTCAGTATTTAGAAATTCACCTACATACATAATAAAATGACTTCTCTATAAAGTACTCTTTTAATTTAGCTTTAAAAACCATTGTACTGCCGATGACCTTCAAATGAAGTGGTAACGCGTTATAAATCAGAATAGTCATATAATACTCCTGATCCTTTTTCGAAGTACTTTGTACTATGCTCACGTATCGATAGTAAATTTGCGTTTCGGGTACTGATTTTGTTTAGTTGGCCATTACAAGTATAATTATATTTGTTTTTTTGTATACAGTATCATAAATAATGAGGTAAATGTATAATGAGGGTAGAGTAAGAATCGTATGACTTTATAAAATGATTTTTCTACTCCCATACTTTAATTGTTGTTATTATAGCAACGTATACGATGCTATAATAACACATTTCCCTCCGGCGGCGGAAAAGTCGATAAATGTCAGATTTATTGACATTTGAAGAAAAAAACTGTTTTCCGCAAATATTTATTTATATAATTATTACCAGTTTAATAAGTCAAGTTATCTACATACAAATTTCATTTATACTTTATTTGAAAAAGAGAGAGACAACATTCTGAACAGACCCACCCCCTTCCAAAAACTGGAAATATCAAAATGAATATGACATTTTTCATTTTTGGGTTAAGTGTGTGGGGATTTATTGACAGGCCCTAAATATTTTAAACAAGTTGTTGGTTGCAATTGTACCTACCGTAATTTTCTAGTATGTATTTGCCATTATAGTTAAAACAAAATTACTTCAAAAAATTGTTAAACGAATACGTATTTGTAAGGAAGAAATCAATGACAGTTCTATGAAATGTCTACAGAGATGCATTGTCAAATGTATGTCAAATTTTTAAGTGAAGAAGCGGACTAATCTCGTCTTTGTCTTATTTAAGTGAATTGCACGAGCCGTACTAGGCAAAGTTTAGAAATACAAACTGTCATCCAGGCTGTCCTTGTCATACAAATAGATATTTGGATATGAAAATTATTCTTTTAATGTCGTTGATTGAGTGCTATGTAAGTGACGCATCATCTTTCGTGATTACAACTATACTATCACCGACATTTAACCTACATTAGAGAGAAATGTCAACATGACATATGAGTCGATTCATACTGACATTACTCATGACGTAACGGACATGCATGATCCAAAAATTCGACTGTACATAGTTAGTTATGCAATCAAATCACAGTAATTCAAAATTCTCTAAAATTTTGACTTTTTTTTTTTAGTTCTCTTATTGTTATAAGTCGATTAATATTATCAAAATGTATTTGGCTCAAAGTGATCACATTAAGCGTATTTTACTGTAAAAATAATTTAAATTAAATAAATTTAAGCTTTAAAAAATATCTTTGTAATTAAAATGTAATAAAAATAAAATTAATTAATTAATTTTAAGCGAAAAAAAAATTAGATTCGGGCTATAAAAATGGAAGATTTTGCAAGTCTTACATCGAACCACTTCCTCCCTGCTAATAATTGGCCTACAATGGGATGGGAATTATCTCGTATCGAGTAAAAAATTCCAAAAAAGCGGGCACTAAATTTTATCAGAATTTTGAACACAATTGAAACGAAATAAATCTAAACGTCTAAATGTAATAAAATTAAAATTGATATAATAAAAAAAAATGCAAAAGTATCCCTTTTTGTGCTGCGGGTGTCAAATTTACATTTGCGAAAAAAATATGTTAAGCGACAGAAGCTATGATTTGCGTCATAAAAATTTCTATAATTAATAAATCGTGCAAATCTTATATCGTACCACGCCCTCATTATGAGCCGATTACCTCGTATTTTTACAAAATTTAATTTGACAATATTGTAACAAATGTAGGCCCCACGTTGGGCGCTAAATTAAAACTGTAAAATTTAAATGAAAGAAAATTCCTGTTTTTCATGATTGGTAAGACTTGATGAAAATATGGAAAATCACATAAACAACACGCATTATATCAAAATTTGATACATTAGCATCCCACAAAAGAAAAAGTATTAGGGCGCCAAATTTAAATTTAATTAAATTACGAATATTATACATTATTTTATCATGATCCTACATGGTAATAATAATGGAGTCTGCATACGGCGTGCGATCTGAACGACAGTTATATTTAAAAAAACCAACAACAAAGACATTCCAATCTATTAATATGGTAGATCTGATGATAAAGATATCCTGTGTTTGTTTCTTAATTTTTATTTTTTTTACGAAGTACATTAGTATATGTATGTATATAACATAAAAATAAATTGTTTTTGTAAAAAAAAAGATACTATATTATATAATAAAAGTGTATATTTATATATAACTTGTAACATAATTTAAAATTGTATAAGAATGTACACAGTGTCAGTCGAAAACCAAGCGATTTTAATGCGACGTCTCCTCTCCGTATTTCTCCATATTGGCCTTAATTAAGAATCAATACAAGTAACACTTTTTAAGAAGAAACGAATAAGATTGTCGAAATCATTTTTTTCATATTTAATAAAAAGAAGAAGAAGAAAAAAGTAAGTATATTTGATACGCGATAAAAAAAAATTCTTGATCATTTAAGTACACCGTCCAATAACATAATGAAGCATATGTTACTATTAATTAATGTAATATTGTTACAATTATTTAATACAACTGAAAAAATTGAAGCATACAATTTTCTTTTAATTTCGAAGGAACGTTTCTTACGTCCCCAAACATACATAAATGTCGTAGATTGCTAAGCTTTTTCATGGTAGTAAACCCCTGTACAAACAATATAAATAATCCGATGTAGAAGGCTAAAACGTACTTATGAGAGAATCACAATAATTGCTAATAACTTGCTGCTCATAGTCGAAAGAACCATTTGACACACGGTAACTTGGTGCATTTTTTATTTCATGACATTGTACATTCATAATTCTGGGAACAAATTGTATGTTTTTCAGTAAATAAATAATATAGCGGTTTGTTAAGATGTAGTTTTATTTCTGCATGTCTCTTACAATAGAATTTTCCACATTTCTAGTATTCCACGTCAACAATAGGATATTAAATTACTTGAAGTATATAGATAAATATACCCAGTTGTTTGTTTTTCTTCAAATTTATCGCTTATTAGATTTATCGCATCCGGTAAATATGTTTTGTTTTTATTATTCAATTTGTCGTTGATTATTAAGTCAATGTAACAGATTATATTGGTTAATAATTAATGATAACGTCACTTCACGTCTACAACGTCGTTAGCTTAAAAATTGACGTCTCAATAACGTTAAATTGTTGGACCTTTTGCGATAATTATAAGCCATATTAAATTGAGCTTTTTTGCAAGACTTCCTGACAGAATTAAGCAACTAATGCGAAATGTGACGTATAATAGACAGCTAAACATGACGAATGTCATTATATACTTACCACTTTTAAGACGTCAGTATGTTGACGCTTGGACGAAGTGCCTGGGATTCGAATGAGAGTTATGATGCCGTCATTGTGCTAATTCTCAAAAGAATAACAAACAACAATTTATACATAGCATTAATAATTTTTTTTTTGGTTCAATTTTAGCTGTGTAAGATTTTATAAAGTGACATTTATCTAAATGATTTTAAACAATAAGGCACATATCGAATTTACATTTAAAATTGAAGTTCATTTAAAATCATCGTGTTGGTTGCATTTTTTAAGGTTGGTAGTGCATAATTTCCTACACGATACGTTTTACATAGAAATTGAACGAAGTATTTCTTTTTTTTACTTTTAACATTCACTGTGTTTATACTTCCACATATTTAAAGTTTTAATTGCATTAAATTCTAATACTTTCAAACTTTCTCGGTTTAGTGACTTTGCAAATTGCGTGTTGGCTAAACTAATTCTGCAAAATTTTCATTAATAAATACTAGCCAATCAAAATTTGGTGTTCAACTTTCGGTGTTCCCAATCAGATCGCTCTATCGAGGCCATAAGAGTTATTTTACGCATTCATTCATAATAGCTCTAGTGCACCCTCTTTGAAACTCTACTCTTTGCTAATTGTGCCGACTCTTAAGCACGCCATTTTGACACAAATGTCAATATAAATGTGTCAAAATCGCGTGCTCAAATATTGGCTACAATCACTTAAAGCGTGAATAAGTATAAATTTAGGTGTAAGTTGTTTTCATTGAAGATTGCTATCAATTCCTTTTTGTAAGTTTGTAGAAGTCGTCAAATCGTGCCTCGATTATCAAAGATTCAAACCTTTATTAGGCACTACCGGAGCAACAATTGGATTTTAATTGAATACTTCAAATTCTAATTGTCTACAAACTGCAATAGCAACGCTAAATCACGCAAAAATTTATTTCTTCTATGAAAATCATAATCTAAACCGGAACTCCTACAGTCCAGCGTTTCTGCCACAAATTTTCCGAAGCCACTGCACATACCTTATTGTTTTTGACATTTGAAAGAGAAATAAACCGAAGAACTTAAGCGTCGTTCGCATAGAATTAGTGTAGTGTAGTGCCTGTGTAATTTGGTTGTAGTAGTTCATGAAGTTAGCATTTTTCAGTTTGTTTGATTATATTCACAATACTAATTTCCGCGCGTTATTCTGTTAAAATTATAAAATTGTCAATGTCATAACATGGCAAAATTATTTCATAAGATTCAAAGACGTAATCTTTCATCACAATCCATGATATACTGACAAATTGATTTATATGATTACCTATAGTTTTTTAATTTTCAACATAAGCCTACTTTTTATAAATTCCACAATTTCAAATATAGGTTCTATAAAATACTTCATATTGGTTTTGTGTAATTGACATATAGTATTTGCGTACGAAAATTAAAAGTTTACAAACTTCTAGACATGTTTACACCGCTCATGCAATACCTTTGACATTTCTGAACGCTTTCAATAATTTACATTATTGTAAGTAGATATAAAAATATCCTATGTTAACGACGCTTTATACTCAGAGAAAGCGAAATTATTAGATGAAACCAAGGTGGTAAGAACGCGCCATCTACCAAGCAGCACGTTAAATAACCAACTGATGACGTCAAGTAATTTAATTTAGCGGTAAATTCAAACGGACGTCAGTAATAACTTGTGAATGATTTATAATAGTTATTTGTGTATTTAGCGAAAAGTGACACATTATTGCGCGAGAGCAATAACCGGAATTCCCAGCGTTTTGCCTGTAATACATACAACATTTTTTCTAGAATCACTTAATAAAGTGAAACTGTTTAAATCATAAACTTTATTGTAAAATATTTATAACAAATAGTCAATGGAATAGACTACACTACACTTATCGGCATTATTTGTAACCTGGAACCTGAAAGTGACGATTTTGGTAACATGTTGGCTTTCTCAGGAAAGTAGTAAATTCCACAACAAATACGGTTTCCAAACATTTACATATTTTCTTCGCATTACACCATTCTATGAAGTGGTCGCTTCTCATTGTCTTTGATTTTTCTGACAAAAACTTCAAACTTACGGCTCTTGCAGCACTTTTGATCTCAGGAAGTGTACTCGGAATATCACTATTACTATTTTCTATAATTTTCGTCAAACATATTTTAAATTAACGCGCAAATTGCGAGAAATTATTGCGCTTTGCGATATGTCAATTTGAATGTTACATACTGGTTGCTATTGACAACACGCAATTTTCAGAATTGATCGCTCTAGAGCGATAAAGTGACATTCAGTGACGGTCATGTGACGGTCTTCGGTACCTAAACATCAACTTTTTGTTGCCAATCATAAGCAAAAAAGCATCAAGTGATTGCAGAAAAATATAATTACGTATATTTATTATTTGATGATTTGGAATTATAAGTAAAGATAGTCAATTAACTGATCACAATTAAACATCGAAACCTGGCTCCATCTATTGTTTGAAGGAGCAAACCATTAAAGCTGGTATAATCTGGTTGCATTTAACTGAAACGTCTACGTATAAGTGTAAGTGGTCTGTTGATGACGTGATAAAAACGTTCATTTTTGGTGGAAAACGTCAAATTTACGTCAAATTCTGGTATGTCATACGATTTTCGTGAAGTCATGTCCGTCGTAAGAACCGCCAAAGAAGAACGTGTGGGAGGGGGAAAGGCGGGAGGGGCGAGAGGGAGTGTGGTTTGAATCCTGTATAATATTTAATAAATGATAAAAAAAATTATGAAGTCACATAACCGATATTTTTACTTGAGTACGCGATTTTGACACACTTGTAATGACATTTACGTCAAAATTGCGTGCTCAAGCATCGGCACAAGTTGAAATGCGAACTATAAAGAAAGGGAGATTCAAAATGATTGTCGTAAGAAAATAGTATATGTCTGTCAACATTGAAATTATGTTTTTCTTCAAACGTCAATAAATCTGAAATTTCTCGACTGAGCAGCCGGCAGCAAAGTGACACTTTTTTTCCGCCGGCGGTTTATGTTTTACTTTTCCGCCGCCGGAGCGAAAAATGTTATTATATCAACATACAAACACATAATTTCAATATTGACAGTTGACAGTTTAGTATCGATGATTAATCGGTCTAAACGTCCAAGCATCCTACCAAACCTGCTTATCTTCAATTAAAAATAGATATTTTTGCACAAATTTGCCGACGTTTGAAGAAAAAATAGCATATTTTATGTGGGGGAAAAGTTACTTTTCATGTAAAAGTATCACTTCCCCTCCGAATAAAATAATATACTATTGTATGTTGTTATAATAAGACTTTTCCGTCCGGTGGCGGGAAAGTGAAAAGTAAACCTCCGGCGGAGGAAAAGCAACACTTTGCGGCGGACTACTCAGTCGAAAAATGTCATATTTATTGACATTTGAAGCTAAAAAAATGTCCAGCCTTTTTAGTAAATATTTATCTATACTTATTACCATTTTAATGAGTGAAGTTATCTACATACAAATTTCATTCATTTATATTTAATTTCAAAAAGAAAGAGACAAAATTCTGAACAGACCCCTAGCCCAAATTACAATATATACTTTGCAAAATAAATTTTATGTGACATTCACTGATAAGTAAGGTAAAAGAGAACTAATCTACATCGAAAAATAGATAAACTAATGTAATATTTATAGTAAAACATGTTGTTGAATGTTTGACAATGAACAGAAATAACAGAATGTTACATAATGTGATTTTGCCCTGCTTTCAACCAATAAGAAACAAGAATTTTGTCTCTGTTTTTTTGAAATAAGGTATAATCGATTTTTTTGACATTTGTTGACATTTGCGTTCGTATTGTAGAACACGTTTATTTATCTTGTTATTTTCTCAAATCGTTTTTATTTACATATTGTATCATCAATAGAAGTATTTTTGAAATTATAATTTAATAAAAATATTAGTAATACTGAGATTACACTTTATTTTTACAAGAAAAAACACCAATCCACAATCGTTTATAATCTGTAAAAATGCGAATTCAATGATGGGTTATGTTTTTCTTATTCATTAACTTGTAACTGACTTTGTTCAAACCTTCATAACAAACACGCGGTATATACTTAACACCTTGCCACTATCTATAGGAACGGATTTTCATTTTGAATCTCATAAATATGACTTTGTGCGTATCTTTACCCACTCCCCAAAAATTATGCTCCAACGGGTGATTAGATGGCGCTATCTGTGATTATGTAAAATCAATCACCATTAGCATATTGAATTGTCAATGTATTTTATCTTGTCTATGATTATTTAATACTAAAATAAATACTGACAAACTTTACTACTACATAAAATTGAAATACTAATCATTTAGTTTATTATATTACATATTAGTTTAACTAAAATGGTTTTTCAGTTTGGTTTAAACACAATTGATTTATTAAAACTGTCGCGGATAAAATTGATTTATGAAAAAATTGTATTTCTAGTTTATAATTATCTAACATTTGCAATAATCGTTTTAAATTTCATTAAATTAAAAATTATTTTTAATTTCATAAAATATGTTTTTCACAGGTTGCATACTAACCTAGCAACAAACTTCATACCACTTTGGACTATTGTTGTTATCAGCTGTCATATTTATCTGTGTGTTCTGTGATATCTGTTTGTCTTCCCCCTTGTTTCCCCATGCATTTCAGTTACAACCTTGATGCATACATAGAACAGGTGGAAGTGGGAGGTTTATCCGATTAGATAACAAATGTCTATAAATTTGTTCAATTAATAGCTTGCAATTCAGTTTATATACAACATACTTACTAGGTTAAATAAACATCAGTAAAATGGCTGTAGCTGTTCCAGAACCGCTAACCCTGCTTTTCGCGTAAGTACTGATTTAAATGTTTTTATCTTATTTATCTATTTTTTTCGCCCTTCTAGAGAAATTGAGCGCCATAAAAAGAAATATATAAGTAACTTACAAGAAGCTGTTGCAATACAATCGGTTTCAGCATGGCCGGACAAGAGACCTGAGATTAAGCGAATGGTTGAGTGGACGGCTGAAAAATTAAAAAATTTGGGCGTCGAAGTTTCCTTACACGATGTAGGAATGCAACGTCTACCTGATGGTAAAACTATACCGCTCCCACCTGTACTTTTCGGTACATATAGAGCAGGTGACGCTAAGAAAACTGTTTGCATTTACGGTCACCTAGACGTGCAACCAGCTCTTAAAGAAGACGGATGGGATACCGAGCCTTTTGTATTAACGCAGAAAAATGAGAAATTATATGGTCGCGGCTCATCCGACGATAAGGGACCTGTATTATGTTGGATTCATGCCATCGAAGCGTTTAAAGCGGTTGGATTGGATATACCCGTCAATATTAAGTTTGTGTTTGAGGGGATGGAAGAATCGGGTAGTGAAGGGTTGGAACAATTGCTTCGCGAACAGAAAAATAAATATTTAAAGGATGTGGATTATGTTTGTATTTCGGATAATTACTGGCTTGGTACCGATAAACCGTGTATAACTTATGGATTGAGAGGGATTTGTTATTTTGGGCTGGAAGTTGAATGCGCAACGAAGGACTTGCATAGCGGAGTTTTCGGAGGAACAGTGTAAGTAAATTTTGTATTGATTCATTCTTATTAAATTTACTCTAAATCATATTTGATCATTTATTTGTTCGTCGTTCGTGAAATAATAAACAAAAAAAAATTAAAACCGGGTCAATTTTTTTTTATTAAGATACAGTACAGGTGACCCATTTTCCTACGTTTTCTAGAAACAGATAAAACATCAAACAACACACCAAACACCATAACTTTGTCAAAGTTGTGATGTTTCATGATACCGATGTTTTATCTGTTTATTACGAGCCCACAGTCCTTGAAATCACTATGTTTTCTAGGGTTCTAAGGAACCTCTTACCGGAAGTTGACGTCAGCTTTATCTATTGATCCAGTATATACTGAGATGGAGGTTCTCCTCAGCTGTTTAGCTTTTTCCTTTGGTGCATTTTCATGCTGTAGAGTCGAATAAAATGTGTGATATATATGCAGGTTTTGCCATTTCAGATACTTTATTTTTGATGGTTGTGTACAAGAGTTTCAACTTTTCCATAGGTGGTCTCCCTTTACTCCATAGAGACCAGTCTGCCTCCAAAAACTCAAAGGATTCAGTCAAAGTATTCTTAAATTACATAGAAGGGTGGATTACATTTTTCCACTCTTAACCACTTCATAGTTCGCCAAGCAATGTTTGGTTTTCTTTATCTTTCTTTAAATTGGGCCATAGTCCATCTACATCTGATCTTGGGATCATTTCCTGGACATATAACCTCTTAGAAGTTTGTTGCACTGCTTTTGTCCACTCATTTGGTACAAAAACATATTGACTATGACGTTTGTGTTTTTCTATGAGTCCAAAATCTTTATCATATTCCATGTGGGTATGTGTGACCGGGTTCTAAGAATTTATGGTCGACAGTTTCTACGTTAGTATTATTTAGATTGTACATCCAGAGTTTCAGTATGTTTTTGTTCGTATTTTGGCCGCCACAAGAGTCACTAAAGGCTATTATATTTTTTGTGGATGGTGGTAATTGCTTAATAAATTTTAGCAGACATGAAGCTACCTCAGAAGAACCTCTAGAGGCAATGCTTTCGTCCCGCATATACATATAAGCCAGGTCTGCGAAGTTGGCACCACAAAGTGGTCAAAAATCGACAAAAATGCTAGAAAGGATTGACAATTTATTGACCACTATTGACCATCAGCGATTTCGATTGACCACCTCTTGTTTAGGCTACAGCCGCTATACCCATATTTTGGGGTCTAATGGCGAAAATGCTAAAATTAGCCAATATAGACTTTTTGATCATCGGATACGATTGACCATCGTTTGACCACCCTTCACATTTTCAAAATTTTCAAAAAAAAATTTTTTTCGAATTTTTTTTTTACTGCAAACTCTAAAATTTTTTAGCAGTATAGGATTGACCAACGTTTGACCATGATTGACCACCAAATAATTTTTTTGAAAACTTAAACATATTCGAAAAAAACGAAACAAACAAGTTCATATCTCCAATGAAATTACATCAAACCCAGATAATGTTATAACCTCTTGCGTCGCATATTTCACAAATTTCGAGAGGTGGTCAAACGCTGAAATTAATAGATCTTATTGTCCCGTCTCTCTAGACCACAGAAAACTGAAAGTTATCGTTTGACCACCCTCCGGTTAAATTTTATCCGATCTTAAAGTTACGTTTAACAGTTTCAAAGTTTTTTCGCATTTTTCACAAATTTTGAGAGGTGGTCAAACGCTGAAAATAATAGAACTTATTGTCCCGTCTCTCTAGACCACACAAAACTGAAAGTTATCGTTTGACCACCCTCCGGTTAAATTTTATCCGATCTTAAAGTTACGTTTAACAGTTTCAAAGTTTTTCGCATTTTTCACAAATTTTGAGAGGTGGTCAAACGCTGAAAATAATAGAACTTATTGTCCCGTCTCTCTAGACCACACAAAACTGAAAGTTATCGTTTGACCACCCTCCGGTTAAATTTTATCCGATCTTAAAGTTACGTTTAACAGTTTCAAAGTTTTTCGCATTTTTCACAAATTTTGAGAGGTGGTCAAACGCTGAAAATAATAGAACTTATTGTCCCGTCTCTCTAGACCACAGAAAACTGAAAGTTATCGTTTGACCACCCTCCGGTTAAATTTTATCCGATCTTAAAGTTACGTTTAACAGTTTCAAACTTTTTCGGATTTTTCCCAAATTTTGAGAGGTGGTCAAACGCTTCGTTATTTTAAATGGAACACCCCATATATTAGTGGATTTTTGTATTTTACGCAAAATTTTAGGCTAACTGTCTAAAATGCACCGTTTTTGAATAATTCCAGTTTTTTTTTTTTAATTCGACAAATCATTGCTGGGCGTCATTCGGCGTCTCTCAGACAACGTTGGACTTAGAGCCTTCCAAATTTTTATGATGAGTACTAAGGCCTAATTATTGTAAATCGCTGTTGGAAAAAAAGTCTAATATCTTACACAGGATGTTCAAAATACACTTGCCAATGTAGACAACTTCATACCTTGGGAAGTCGCTTATCTTCTAATAACGTATTTTTATATTAATGTTGTTTAATTTTGTTAAAAACATTTAGCTTGAAAAAGGCCAGTGTCGGCCGAAACGTAGCAAATATAGCTAATAACAATTGATTAAAGAACCGTAATTTGCTCAATTTGGCATTTCTTTATCCTTGAAACAAGTTGAAGAGCGTTAGAATCGTTAAATTAATAGAATAATGCACCATATTTTTCATGTACTATGTGAATGTAACCTTTACATGGACGATATTTACATCTTACTGTATTGTTGATCTTTTCTAATTTCTTCTGTTTGCCAGCCAATAGATATAATTTTCCACTCTTTGCACATATCAAGCTGTTTTTCTTTTTTAGGATTGAAGGCATGGCAGATTTGATTTATTTACTAAACACATTAGTCGACAACACGGGGAAAATACTGATTCCTGGAATTTACGACGAGGTAGCGCCGGAGGCTAAAGGCGAAAGGGATATTTATAAGAAGATCCACTTCGACGTCGAGGAATACAAACGTAACATCGGCTCATCCTCGCTGGCCCACAAAGGCGTGAAGGAAGAACTCTTGATGCACCGTTGGCGACACCCTTCGCTATCCATTCACGGTATCGAAGGTGCCTTCAGCGAACCCGGTCAGAAGACGGTGATTCCCCGCAAGGTTATCGGCAAATTCTCAATTCGTATCGTGCCCAACCAAAAACCTGCGAACATTGAAAAGTACGTCGTGGAATATATACAGCGTAAATGGAACGAACGCGGCAGTCCGAATAAAATGAAGGTATGTTTGGTTTAATATTATAGGGATTAGGTAATGATGATGAGTTAAGTTATGTTATTAAGTAAGGTTGTTGTTGTTTGATAATGATGAATGAGTTATTATATGGCTTATCTGGACATGTTTAATATGAACTTGATGTTATCAGATTATAGAGATACCTATATACATATTTTTTTTAATGTTATCGTTTCATTAATTTAAATTTGTCTGACTTCTTTGTATTTTTTCATCTTATATCAGTTCATTATGATTTTTGTGGAATTTGAGCAAGGTGTAATTATGTTGAAATAAATAATTTATATACAGTACAATCCCGGTATTTCGCCGCCCTATAATTTGTAAACCCCGTTTATTCGTAATATATTGGCTATCCCCTAAAAAAATTCCGATAAATCGGAAAAAACCAATGCATTTCGGGCCTCTCGGTTATTCGTAATAGTATCTCTATTGTAGTTATTGTAAACGTCTTATAATTCGTAGCAGCCTGACGCTCCCTTTGGTAATTCGTAATATTCGCCGAACAATAGCGATTTATTTCTCTAAATGTGCATATTTGTTAGCTTACAATATAGGTATCCTCTTGTTTGTATATCTTGCAATATATCAGTTGGTATCTGTCTTTCTTATCGAGTTAATGTTACACATTACGAGTATGGCTCAAAAACGGTCTCGATACGAGAAAAGAAAGAAATTATTCAAGCTGTTTCCGATGGTGAAAAAAAAAATTAATGTGGCTAAACGTTTTAAGATTCCGCCATCTACATTAACATCAATTCTGCATAGAAAGGATTTGATTGCAGCAACACCTTCCAACAGTGTAAAGAAAAGACAAAAAGCCGGAGGCTTTCCCGAACTAGAAAAAGCTTTAGTGACATGGTTTTCTCAATGCCGACAACAAAATGTGCCGGTGAGTGGTATTCTAATGAAAGAGAAGGCTAAAATTTATGCAGAAAAGTTGGGTATCAGAGATTTTAGAGCAAGCGATGGATGGTTTGATCGATTTAAAAAGAGAAATAACATATCTTTTCGAAAAATTTGCGGAGAAAGTGACAGTGTCGATAATAATGTGTGTATTGAATGGAAACAGAAGTTAAGCGAAATAATACGCGTAATAATAATAATAATAATAATAAATGTCTCCCAGATCGTACAATGTGCTTCAAAAATGAGAAGTGTCGTGGTGGTAAGCACAGTAAGGAGAGAATCACCATACTCCTATGTGTGAAAAATTGAAACCGCTAATCATTGGTAAGTCTGCCAAACCGATATGTTTCAAGAATGTACGATCGTTTCCAATACCTTACCGTGCCAACCAGAAAGCCTGGATGACAAATGACTTATTTGTTGAATGGCTGAAGCTGCTGAATAGTGATATGGAAAGACAAAAGCGTAAGATTTTGCTATTTGTTGATAATTGTACAGCTCACAACAGTATTCCAGTTCTTAGCCACGTAAAAGTTGAGTTCTTACCAGTCAATACAACATCCATGCTGCAACCCCTCGATCAAGGAATTATAAAAAATTTCAAAACCTTTTATCGGCAGGAAGTTGTTTCCCAACTTTTTGAGCTGCATCGAAGATCAAAGTGAGCTCAAAATAACAGTTCTTACAGCGATGAACATTGCTGACAAAGCGTGGAGGAATATCACTCAATCCACAATGCGAAATTGCTTCCGAGCTTGTAGTTTCATCACTCCAAATAATCAATATGAAGATGATGTGAATGATTTCTCAGTTCATGTAAATCCAATTCAATGGAATCGCCTCCTTCAAAACGAAGAAAATGATGTGACATTTGATGACTTTGTCCACTGCGACGACGACGTAGTAGTTGCAGAAATACTAACGGATAACGATATTGTGCGTACAGCGACAGACGAAGCGGATGAAGTTGAAAATGATGATGAGGAAGAATTGCCCACTATCACGTTTAAAGAGGCCAAGACGTATATTGATAAGTTACGAAGACTATTCTGCCCTGCTTATTAAAAGGGTCCTATCTGCAAATTTGCATATTTCGAGAAAAACGAGTTTTTCTGTTTTATGTTAGACCGCTGAAAATATTTAAACTGTAATAGTAATTTTTGGTATACGATTTTAGATCACGTTTTAGAAGTAGCAGATATACGAATGGTCTACAAAAGTTTATCAAGAAAAAGGATTTTGCAGATAGGACTGTTTATCTAAGCAAAATAAACAAAAATAAATATACTAAATATTTATTTAAGAAATAGAACACATTTTTATAAAAATATCTAGCAACTTGTAACTTGTTTAATTCGTATAACCATTAAGACATATCATCGGCCAAATCTGTTTCGCGATTTACGTCATCAGTGCAATTGTAAGTGGATAAATTCTCCCAAAATTGGATTCGATTTTCCGGGATAATTGGTCTTAGTTTGCGTAATAGAGTTTCTTTTCGATCTACGGCGATTCCACGATTATTTGTTCGGCAGTTTGGCTTTAGTATCCCAGTTTTGGAATGTTTGGCTAATAAGCAGTTCAGCTCTATAGTGTTTCCAGCGAAAGCGGTTTTATATTTCAAAGTAAAATTTCCTCTGGTGAAACAAATGAAAACCATATCTTGAAGATAAGCTCGTGGAGTAGATTTTTGGAGTTTAGACTTGGAAGTACAATCTTTATGGTTACCACACTAACTTTACTGGAATTCGCAACTTGAACGCATTATTCATAGTCGTTAAAATCATATACTTTTGCTTTTTTTTTAACGATTTTTCGACCTGATGATGAAACTGATCGGCTGACATAAATGTGTGTCCTGGCTCGAAATATTTTAAAACCAATGTTGTTAAATGTACTTCTGGACTATTTACTATGTGCAGACAGAAACTCAAAAGTGTCCAATTTTTGTTCTGGGCAGAACAGTTGTCTAACCAAATTATAACTTGTTTCCTATCTCTATTTTTTAGAAGAAAAGCATAAAAAGCAGATATAATGTCTTCTTTCTTACGTCCTGCCACAGCTTCATGCCAAATCACTGCCAGTGGTTTCAGTTTTGACCGATTTTTACCAATAGGTACAAAACTTTCATTGAAAGCCACAATTCGTGGAATAAACAACACCTCTTTAAACATCTCTGCACGCGGAAGCATGATCACCTAAAATAAATCCACACAAAAAGTAAGAAGTCATTCGATTCAAGTAATACTTTAGCAATTATACCTTTTGAAGGTCAGCAGAAACAAAAAGCTCTTCATTTGCCTCAGCAGCATCTGCTATAGCGCCATCTTTCTGATATTCTTCTCGTGATGTATACTTCTCATGATGAAATTTCCATGTCGAACATATTTCACAATCCAAATTGCTGCCATCATGTTTACTTTCGATCTTATGACGTGCATATGTTTCACATGAAAAGCACTCTTCACAACCCAGTGTTGTAAACGAAATATTTAACTTTTTAACCTGCAGGCGATAAACATTGTAACTTATTTTAAAATTAGGATGTTGTTCCTTAAAATCGTTGTACATTTTGACTACTGAAATGTCGCTAGGTAAATATAATCGATTTGGAGCGTGCTCTCGACGATAGTGGGATATTGTTGGTCTAAACGATAGGATATGTTCACTAATTGTAAATTCATCAATTTTTGTTTTATTTGGATGACGTCCTCTTAGATCAGGTTTTGGAGCCACCGATCCCAGTTCATTTTTTCGTAGTGTTTTGAGGATCCTGTCGTTTTCTGGTGGATACCCCAGAGTTGCAAGAAAAATATTTTGCATACATTGATATCTTGACCTTCATTATCCTTCAAATAATATTTAAAAGTATTTTTGCGTGTAGAAGTTAGACCTACAGTGCTTCTTTTTTTATTAAAACGCTTAATGTGATGTATAATAAAAGTATTACGAGCTTCTCGATTTAACGCCCAGAATTGTTGATTTATATCTTTCTGTCTTTCTACTGAAATACGGGATGGACATTGTAAATGACATGTTTTATGACAGGGATTTTTAATTGTGTGATCCGCTATCATTCTGGATAATCTTTGTTTTTTCTTTCATATAATGGAACGTCGTATAGTTTACGCTTACGAATTGTTCCTTTCTTTGTATATGTTTTTCTTTGTGCCAACGCAATGCTAGTTTCAAGAAGTTCTTCCAGAGTCTCATTCATGAAATTTCTAATACTTAATTTCTCATTCGGAGATTTAGATAAGAGGTTTACTTCTGCGTCAGCAGAGTGTATTAATTCATTAATTAAGCTATCATCAGTTGGTTTGTGATAATCGGAATCTGATGACTCTGCTTGATTATCCGGTACATAATCGCCATCCGGCTGCATATCACTGTATGATCTTTTACGTTTATTCATATATTGAGTACATATTTTATGTTTTAGCTGTTTATTTAACGCCAAAGTCGCTAGAAAATGTGACCTTTTACTACATCCACTCATTCTATAAACAAATTCATTTATCACCCAGTGTTTTCCAGTCTCTGACTTTAAATAAACAAATCTTACCTGGAATAGTAAAACCTTTCACACACTACAACGATATAAGTAAAGAAAAACGATGTAACTACGTTTTTTATTCACCAAACCTAGATTTTCATAGTCTCAACGCAACATGCTACGCCGCTACTATATATTATTTTGAGGTTAGGGTGTAAGTATACAGCACTGTACTAACACAGGTGTCGTATTAAATGAATTATTTAAGATCGGACGTTTGATAAAATTAGCCTTAAACTAGTTAAATTGTCCTATATAGCTGAATTATTTCAGATCGGACTTTTTATTTAAGCAATTTCAACATAGGTTTATTAGACTAAGCATCTATTCTTCATTTACTATATCCACACTTGGACGATGTGTCCTAAATGAGCAAATTACTGCAGATAGGACACCTTGACTAAGCATATGTAAAAAAGGACTTTTTGCATAAGCAAAACCGAAGTCATTCGCATTTAGGACAAATTTATTAAGCGTTTGTGTCCGTTATCCGCACAGATAGGACATTTTAACTAAGTAGAACTGTTAGAAGCCATTGCAGGCGGTACTGTAAACGTTTTAACAAAAAATCTCAAATTTCGTAGATGGGACTCTTTAACTAAGCAGGGCAGTATTGACAAAAGCGTCCGATATAAATGACGATGTATTTTCAGCGCTCATAACAATAGACAACGCAATTGATCAAGCTCAACACCGATCCTTACTTCAGAAAAACATAACCGATTATTTTTCACCTTAATATGTACAGGGTGAGGCATTAGTGCGTCAAAGCTCAAAATATCCCTTATTATTGAAGATATCAAAAAACTTTATGTACAAGAATCATAGACAGTCTTAAGCTACACATTTTAAAATTAATTTCATATATACAGGGTGTTTCATATCGCTAGAGTGAACCACTAAAATGGAACACACTATATATTAGCCCATCTTCCTCGTTCTTTCAATATAAGGTTTTATTCAGTTATACCGAGTATTTCAGAAGTTATGGTCAATTTTGTGTGAAAATCGTTGCGTATTTAACGTCCCGTGTATTCCATACGAAACAGCTTGAAATTATTTTTTTACTGGAATAACTTTTTTATACTGTTACACTTTTATAACGAAGTGGTGTTTTCCCAATATTACGAAAACTGTGTACAGGACGATTCAAAACACAAATGCATTATTTTCTAATTTTTTTTAAATGGAACACCCTGTATTTTATATTAAGAAAGGAAAGAATACTTGATATACTTTCATTTTCATTAACCATTCCTTATATCTAAAGTGGTTAGTTTCTGAGATATTTAATGATTTTTAAAGAAATGTGATCATTTTGGCAATAATTGGAATATAATACAATAGCCATGAAAAAGTGACATTAGAAAAGTCTGAATCATATTATTTATCAGTTAATCAACTAGTTTTATTTGTTAGTATAGTTTGTTAGATATTGCAAATTTAATTACTCTTTAAAATGAATTTTTCTGTTGAGGAATTGACAGACATGATATGGGTATTAGGAGAGTGCATGAAAAATTGTCTACTTGCTAAACGAATTTACCAGGAGAGATATCCTGCCCGACGACAACCTGAAACAATAACGCTGGAAAGGTTAACGGATCGCTTTACTCGGACAGGTTCTGTAATATGTGAAAAACATGAAAGAGCGAAAACTGTTCTTACCGAGGAAAAAGAATTCAATATGGTTCTTGCAGTTACGGACAATCCACATATTAGTACCAGAGAAATCTCGCGGCAACAAGATATTAGTCAAAAGGCTGTCCGAAGAATACTCTGTAAAAATAAATTTGATCCATATCGTATGCGGTTGCATCAAGAGTTACTCGACGATGACTTGGCCCGTAGAGTTGCTTTTTGCGAATGGGCTCAACAACAAACCCGCAACCAAAGAGATTTCTTTAATTTTGTTCTTTTTGGAGATGAAGTTACATTTCATAAAAATGGAAATGTAAATCGCCATAATTTTTATTATTATGCTACAAGTAATCCCTATTTTCTAGGAAATTATAGTCAAAATAGGTGTTCTTTGAATGTATGGGGTGGAATAATTGGCGACTACGTAATTGGACCACATTTTTTCACAGGCCGAGTGAATGGTCAGGTTTATTTAGACTCCTTAGAAAACCATTTACCATTATTGCTGGAAAATGTTCCCATCAATATTCGTCAAAATATGTGGTATTTGCATGACGGGGCTCCGGTACATCACACTAGACCGATTCATATTTATTTAAATACATATTTTCCTGCAAGGTGGATAGGAAGAGGAGGACCAACTACATGGCCAGCCCAATCCCCAGAGCTAACTAAAATTGACTTTTTCAAGTGGGGTTATGTAAAAGACTTTGTGTATAAAACACCGGCAACTACGCAAGATGATATGAAGAATAGAATAAGACAAGCGTTCCATAGCATTAATATAGAAATGTTAAGAAATGTAAGTCGATCATTCGAAAGACGGCTGCAGTGTTGTATTGATGTTTTTGGAGGACATTTTGAGCATTTATTGTGAACCTTGTTGTATTTAAACTTTGGCTAAAATGGTAAAATATTAATTATTGGTATAAGGTTTTTATTTTGTAGTTAAATTTAATAAGATTATTTTAATTAATGATTTAGCATTTTTCTAATGTCACCTTTATCATGGCTAAGGATTACATTCCAATTATTGCCAAAATGCTCAATTTTTTATATCTCAGATATAATATATTTATACCTTAAGGTTAAGTATATTATACAACATATTTACTAAAACAATTCCAAGATCTTGGCTAAAAAGCCTCGGACGACTTTTGATTTGACAGATGAGATACCAGTGGCGAAATTTTATTCCTGAAGCGAATGAATACGTTATGTCATTATTCTGAATGTACAGTTTTAAGTGCTTACGTTGAAGTATAATAAGAAACGATTTTAAAACCTAACAGGATGTCAATTATTACCGAAAGGAACATTTTATGGAATGAAGAGACAAGCGGAGATAATGCCTGCGTAGAGCATGCAAATCAATTCTCTTGATCTTCTCAATTGTTACAAAGTGTTGCCCAAATATGTCCATGACACATGATCCTGAAAGAAATTTATAGCTGAGGTTTGGCTGGGTACCGAAAATGTTGACACCAGAGCACAAACGCATCCGATAAGTCACTTCAGAGACGAATTTGGCCGTCATTAAGCGAGATCCCGAACACTTCCTAGTAAGGTGCGTTACTATGGATGAAACCTATGCTCACCATTACGATCTTGACTCGAAAAGGAACAGCATGGAATGGAGAGCATCTGCGGGAAAGATCATGACTACAGTTTTTTGGGATGCTGAAGGAATGATTTTAGAGACTTTCTACCACGTGATCAGACTGGGCAAGATTATGCTGGTTTAATTTCAAATGAGACGGAGGAGAAAACTCAGACGTGGTGTGGTGTTTCATCAGGACAACGCTCCTGCCTACACGATCGATGTTTCATTAGGCGTAATTCATAATGCAGGCTTCGAAATTTTTCAACAGCTGACCTATTCTCCAGATTTGGCCGCTTCGGACTTCCATGTATTCCCCAAACTCACTTTCGTGGGGTTCGCTTTCGGGACGACGATGATAGAAGTGAACGAGTGGTTTACAGCCCAAGACAAAACATTTCCTTCTGAGGGTGTTAAAGCTCTTTATCATCGTTAAATAAAAAATTCCATCTTTCGTCGTTCATTCGTTGTTTCATTCTATGTCAAGGACAATAATACACATATGAACCGCACACACATATGAATTTTTCAATCTTAAAGGGCCTAACCTAAAAATACTTTGTTTATACAGGGTGATACAGAAAAACAGTAGTGAATCTAACTTTATTTTTTTCAATTGAAACACATGTTTCGGTTTTCAGAGGTCATCTACAGGGAAACTCTACAATTTAAAAATGATAGCAAATTAAGAACATTAAGGACACAATTATTTGGTTGGTTCTCCGCGGGATTTAATTACAGCTGCAATTCTTTTGGCTAAACTGGCCGCACTAACATGTGGCAGGTTGAAGATGGAATATCCTCCCATATTTTTTTAAGTGTTACTGTTAGCTCTTGTTTCGATTTGCATTTGTGTTCATATAGGTTTTGCTTAATAATAGCCCACAAATGCTCTATAGGATTCAGATCCGGACTTTGAGGTGGCTATCCAAAATCTGAGTGTTCGTTTCCCGGAACCACCGCAATGTGACACGGTGCATTGTCTTGCTGTAACAAGAGTGGGTCCGTATTCATCCCGTATAATTTTTCAATTCAAGGTTGAAGAACTTCCTCTAGCATGCTGGTATAGGTCTCCGAATTTATTCTACCAGTGGACACCAATATCTCTCCAACCCCTGTTGACGTTATGCACCCCCAAATCATGATATTACCGCCACCATTTTTGACGGTAGGCACCACATAGTCGGGACGATATTCCTCTCCAGGGCTCCAACGCACCACCACGGCACCATTTAATTCTTTTAACCCTCCATTTCTTTTGAACACAATTCTTTAAAATAAATTGTGTTATACTGAATACTATATGATTGAAATTGCATTGTCCCAATCCTTCTCTGACCACAATTTGTGTTTACGAGCCCATGCTAATCGTTTATTTTTATTTACGTCCTGAAGCAATAAATGAATTAAGAATGATATTTTCCCAACCCACCCTTCTATTTATACTACCGGTATTTCTAAGAAGCGGCAGGCAAAGACCATTTGTCTGATAATACGCTATATTGAAATATCCTACGGATGCCTAATATTCATGTCCCTGGGTGTAGCTTCTATAAAAGGTTTCAATTACTAATTTGTAATTTAATATCATTAAAAATCATTATTAAGAATTAGAAGCGGCAGTAAATGGTTCCGACCTCCTAGGCCTCGTCAGTGCTTCTCCGAATGCAAAACAACCTGAATTCTACAACACCTGCGACGATGGACTAATTCCAACCCCCATTCACTCTAATGCACAACATTACAGCAGATCTCGATCTAGCTTGGACAATATTCATAGATTATCAGTTTCGCTAAATGTCTCGATCTGGTAAACGGTTTAGTGGTGATTCCATGTACAGGTTATTATGACATAAGATATTGAAAACGTCTAGAAATGCCACGATGTAAAAAACAAAAAAAAATGCCTGTCATATAATGGTATAATAGTTGGAATTGTCCTGTGGTTGATTGACATCCGGCAGTGCTAGTTCCAACCTTGTCCGCTAGAGGGAATGTGGGTTGGAATAGGTCTATTGTCACTTGTTTTTGACAACACAGGTGGAATAGCCAACTGCGATGAAATTACGTTTTTATATTCGAAGGAGTACTGGCGAGACTTTGCACTCGCTTACAGTGGCCACCTATCACGTGATAGTTGAGCCTTTTTAGAGCTTGTTAACTTAATTGGGTAGAAAAAAAAACAAAAAATGCTTGTAATAAGCGCTCATGGATCTTGTTGGAAAGCTTTCGACCTCCCAAGTCTCGTCAGCGCCCCGCAACTGTAGAATATCTCTGTCTAATTCCAACCCATTCCATGCGCTCTAATGGGCATGATGACGCCCGGTATGGAAAAACTAGAGGTTATTTAGAGGCATTTCTTTTTAATTGAATGCGTTTGGCAATGCACGACATTTTTATTTGGACAAGTAAACTGTAACAACAAATTTTGTGCACTGACTAGTTCAAATTAATAACTAACAATAAAAGAAATAGTATCCACTGCAGTTATTGATCTTATCTTTATTCAATGTAGGTGTACATGGCACATGGAGGTGATCCTTGGACGGAAGATCCGCACCATCCTCATTACCAAGCGGGCATCCGCGCAACTAAATACGTTTACAACGTTGAACCCGATCTAACACGCGAAGGCGGTTCAATTCCTGTAACATTAGCCTTACAACAGGCAACTGGAAAGAACGTCATTCTACTGCCGGTTGGAGCGGGAGACGATGGCGCCCATTCTCAGAATGAAAAGATCGATATTAGAAATTATATACAAGGAGTAAGTTCGAGCATATTTTTAACATTGGTTTGTTCAACTTTTTTGTTTGTTTTTCTGCAGACCAAACTTCTTGGTGCTTACCTGTACGAAGTCGGGCAACTATAATATCTTTCCAGATAAGATCGAGATGACTGCATTATCTTTTCTAGCTTAATATTAAAATGTATCGGGAGATATGTAATTATATTCCTGTATTAATTGTTTACAATGAGATTATATTTTATAAATAAATATATTATCTTTAAGATGATTTTTTTCTTGTTGCGACAACTGTGAGTTATAATTTCAAGCCCCTTCTGGATAATTCGTAATTTTCAATACCCACACCCAATCACCCAATACTTCCGACCGATCTGGAAATGTTACTTCGACAAGATTATAGTAAATATTCCACTAAAAAAAAAAATTCGAATAGAAATATTATCTTTGTTACTACCGTAGATTTTACTGATACTTACCTCTACTTCACCGTAACCTAAAAGTTCCACAGTTGTTGAATTGGATACGAACAAATCGGCGACTGATCCCAACTCGTATGTTTTCGCTCTTGGCCAGTTCAAGCAGAGTGCGTACACGGCTTTGTCTCTTGCCGTATACCAAGTTTTATGCAGTGTATCGTTCTGGACTTTCCACGGAACAGAATTATAAATAGCTTCGCCGTTTAGCTTCAACCATTTACCTAAACCTCGTAATCGTTCCTGATAAATCGGTATAATCATACCCTCTTTAGTTGGGCCTACATTCAGTAGTATATTACCTGTTATAACATGATCATAATTATTAGCATTACAAGTTATATAAAATCGTTCTGCATTAGTACCTACGTCAAAGTCAAATATAGGCTTGTAAAATCTCAATGGTAACTATTGCAAAAGCATCTACAAGTACTTTTTTTTGCAAAATAAATTCATGACCAAAACATGTACAAACAGGGTTACTTTTTTTACACAATAACTGTGAAGATTGATGCATTTTTTATATCTATAGACGAGCTTTCCAATCCTCTCTGCATATAATATTGCCGCTAGTGAGTTGAGATTGTCCTTGACATTGTTTTGAAGTTCCTCTTAACTCTGGAAGCTCTGCCCTCCTAGCTACTTTTTTTAGTTCACGAAAGAAACGGTAACCTCTTTTGGCACTAAGTCAGGGCTATACGCCAAGTGTTCAAAAACTTCGAAAGTGTTCAAGAAGTCTTTGAGTTGCAACAGCAGTGTGAGGGCGAGCATTGTCATGAATGAGAAGAACTTCAGATGTCCGCACGTTCTTTTATTTTAAATGGCTAGGTTGTCAAGTCTGATAATAAACAGCTGCATTGAGTGCAGTACACGCAGTGGCGGATCCAGGGGGAGGGGAGCACGTGCCTCCCCCTCCCCCCTCCCCTTCCTCCTCCCCAACGACCTGACTATACTAGATAAAACATACTATTTCTAACAGAAAAATATTTTTAAATATCGCAAACAAATTTGGGATTAAACTTTAATTTTTAAGTTCTTGCGTGCGCCTATATTTTAGTTAGTTAAATACTTCAAAAACCACCTCCGTGGGTTTTAAATTTCAAAAATTTTCCCCGGACACCCCTCTACCCGGGGCGGTATTCCATTCCCCTGGTTTTGCCCCCCCCCCCCTCCAAATGTTTTTCTGGGTCCCCCGCTGAGTACACGGTTTCATAAATTCAACAAGTAACACACCCTTTCGGTCACAAAACACTGTAATGTTTGTTTGAAGTTTTTCGGTTTGTTTGGCGAGTTTGAATGCATCCGTTGTAGTAACTGTTGTTTTGTTTCGGGGGTGCACAATTCAGACACAATTGATTTAAAAAAATATTCACCTTCAACCTTCACAGCTAGTGAGAAACGTCAGCACCGATCCCGTTCGGCGAACTTTGTGGTCACCAGACATTTTTGGAAGCCATCGAGCGCATTTTTGAGTACATAGTTGATCTTGAGACTTAAGGAAATTTCACACTCAACTAACTGATGGTAAACATCCGTTTTCTTCGAACCATTTTGTTAACTCGTCGAGCAATGTCCTCTGATACGACAGACTTGCGTTTCCCTTCACTCACTTCACTGTAAACATCGATTCGGTCTTCTTTAAACTTCTTACACCATTGAAAGAATTGAATTACACCACCTCCTGAGAATCCTCGTCTGTCGCCGCTCGCGTGACTCTTTACAGGCACGAACGCAAGTTGAAAAAGAAAACCGCCCTCGTATTATATACAGGGTTTCCACGGCCAAGTGGGACATAAGGAGAATACATATAAAATCGGTTTTCGGTGAATATTATCTCCCTAATACTACTTCATTCAAAATTAAGGGCCGCATGTTATAACTAGGTTAACAATGAACATCTCCACAATCATAGTACAAAGAAAGTCATTTTAATAAAGCCAAAAAATTATTATTTTTAAATCTATTGTACGTGAATTCCTAATAAGGATTTTAAAACGTGAGTCAGTGCAAGCGTCCGTGGCGCAATGGTTCGCGCGACGGCTTAATAACGCAAATGCACGGATTGTTTAGGGTTCGAATCCCGACAGATTTGTTTTATTTTTTATCTCCAACAATAATGCTACAAATTCAATAACACTACAAAAATCAGAGATTTTGAAGACTATAAAATCTACTACTATAAAAAAATAATTTTTACAATAACAAAAATGATCACGATCGTATTATTCGATTTTTAATTGTTACTAACGACGAATTATTTGTCAAAATAAACAACAAAACGTAATCAAGATTAAAAAAAAAAATTCATTTCTCGGATTCGAACCCCAAACAATCTGTGCCTTAAGTTATTAAGGCGTCGCGTGAACGTCTGCGCCACGGCCACTTGCACTAACTCACGTGTTAAAAGCCTTATTAGGAATTCACGTACAACAGGTTTAAAAATAATAATTTTTTTGGCTTTATTAAAATGACTTTCTTTGTACTATGATTGTGGAAATGTTGATTGTTAACCCAGTTATAATATTCGGCACTTAAATTTGGATGAAGTAGTATTAGGGAGATAATACAGGTAAACGTCGTTTTGCGCCGGTTCGATTTACGCCGATTCACAATTACGCCGGTTGGTGTCGTTTCCCCGGTTCGTTCAATTCGGCTGTGGGATTCCCCGGTTTGGCCTACAACAGACAAAGTAGGCGGCGCGATTGTAATATCAGACACACTTTTACGGGTTGTTTTATTCTATTACCGTGTACGCGAGTGTATTTTGAAATTGTTTACGAGTTAGCTTTCGTTTTGTTTTTAAGGAAAATAAAAAGGTACAATTATATTATTTATTTTATTATCATTACGATGAAAAGAATATTCAATTTGTAGTTTCATTATGAGCGACAATAGTGATTCAGAACCCAAACATTGTGCAAAAAGAGCACGAAAAACAATAAGCCTGGAGACAAAAATGGATGTAATTAAACGCATTGAAGACGGGCAAAGCCGACCCATTGTCTGCAGAGCTCTAAATTTACCCCCGTCCATTGTGACAACAATCATGAAAAACGCTGAGAAAATAAAACATTCCGCTCAACAGACAACGGCTGTAAGTGTAAAGCACGTAAATTACAGCCGGAGCAAAAATATAGAGAAAATGGAAAAATGTTAACATTGTGGGTTGATGACACTAACCACAAAAACATTCCTGTAACACAAGCTGTCATATGCTAAAAAGCAAAGTTGATTTTTTCTGATTTGAAGGCGCAAGAAAACACTGATGAAACTTTCTTGGCAAGCACTGGGTGGTTCACGAGATTCAAGTCTCGAACCAATATCCGTAGTACTAAATTAAGCGGCGAAGAAGCGAGCGCTGACGTAGCAGCAGCGGCAGCTTACCCTCAAAAGTTTCAAGAAATTGTGGAACAAGGCAACTACCCTGCAGATCTCATCTTCAATTTTGATGAAACAGGTCTGTATTGGAGGAAGTTGCCATCGAGAACGTTTATTTCGCGAGAAGAACGTAGCGCTCCTGGATTTAAAGCGGCCAAGGATATACTAACTGTTCTCTTGGGATCAAATGTTTCTGGTTCCTTAAAATTAAAGCCAATGGTAGTGTATCATTCCCAGAATCCACGGGCTTTTAAAGGTCTTGACAAAAGCTCCCTGCCAGTTTTTTGGAGGTGGAATAAAAAAGGCTGGGTCACTCAGTAGATTTTCACAGACTGGTATAAAAATTATTTTTGCCCTAATGTGCTTACGTTTTGTGATCGAAATAACCTTCCAAAGAAAGCAATTCTCCTATTGGACAATGCGCCAGGACATCCGCAAAATCTTGATACCTTAGACACGGGATTGAACGTCAAGGTAATTTACATGCCCCCTAATGCAACCTCCGTTTTACAATCCATGGATCAGGGGGTAATTGCTACCTTTAAAGCATATTATTTGCGCATAACATTAAAAGCAATGATTAAGGCGATAGATACTAATTCCAATCAGACCGTTAAAGATTATTGGCGGTCATACGATATTTTAAACGGAATCAAAAATCTGAAGTCCGCTTGGGACGAAGTGACAAACAATTGTTTAAACGGCGTTTGGCGTAAGCTTCTGCCTGGATTTATACAAGGTGCAGGTGTAGAAGAGGTAGACAACATTAACATAAACGAAGACATTATCGGGCTTACACGCAAATGCAATCAAAAAATGCCGAAGAAGAAGAAGAGGAGGATGAGAAAGAAAATGATGGGAAACCCGTAAAAACGGCCGATCTAACTCGTATCCTTTCTTCTATAGAAAGGTTAGCAAATGACCTCTGTGAGATAGATGGGGATTTCAATCGAAGCGCAAATGTAAAAAGAAGCGTCGCTGCTGCCGTTCGACCTTATGCTATGATTCTGCAAGAAAGGAAGCGACAATCAAAGCAAATGAAATTGGATGCTTTTTTCAAAAAAATTTGAGAATTGAATTTAGTACCGACGAACTATAGTTTAAGTTAATATTTATTTTAAAACTGTATTTATTAAATAGAATTATAATTTATTTTGAATGTGTATAGGATATGTATTAAATAAATATGTTAAACTGTTCTTCGAATTTTGACACGGAACCTAACCTTATATTGTCCATTATATTTGTGCTTATTTTACGCCGATTTTTTTTACGCCAGTGTCTCTCGGAACGGTACCCCGGCCTAAAACGACGTTTACCTGTATTCACCGAAAACCGATTTTACATGTATTTTCCCTATGTCCCACTCGACCGTGGACATCCTGTATATATTCCCTTTATACGTTACCTCATATCGTCTGCTGCAGTTGGTAGTATTTAGTATACAATTTTTTGGTATGTATGTACCCCCTCCTCCCTCCCCCTCACCCCCCTCCCCAGAAAAAAGTTTCGTCATATCTGGAGATCTGATGGTGATCAACTAATAGGATCACATATGTTCGAATTCTTGATTCAAATACTGCCGAATATCTAGTGTAAAATGTGCTGGAGCACCATCGTGCTGAAACCACATATTTTGCCTTAGAACTGGAGGAACGTTTTGCAGAAGCTGAGACAACTCATATTGCAAAAAAATTAAATATTCGAATGAAGCTAGAAATATGGTCCAATTACAAAGTTGGTCATAATACCACCCCAAACATTTACTGTCGATAGTTTCTGCTTATTAACCGTTCTTAATATTCTTGGCGGTTCTATTGCATAATTATGAAGGTTATGACGGTTTGGGATACCTCTCTGACAAGAGAACGCCGACAGGTGTCAATCCCTGATTTCGATAAAACTTTGGAGACTGAAAGAGTACTTTAAACTAAGAAGTACATGCTCACACTCCGAAATTATGACAGATATTAAAACATTCTTTCATGAAAAATAGATCGCTTTTGTGTAGAAAACGATGATGCATAATAAATTTGAGAACTAGTAACAATGAATAATTTTGATATATTTTGAGTTATACTTAATAAAGCCTAGATTGGACTTTGACGCAATAATAAAAGCAACCCCGTATAAAATAATAACCTCCACAACTGACAGTTTCCACTAAAGTCACGATAAGTTTGTACGTCGACAAGAACTCTTCCACGTTTGCGTTTGCCCTATAACCCCATGAACGCGTATCTATCGTCATCGCGTTTTCCCATTTATGTGGCTGAAGGACTCCTAAAAAAAAATCATACTCTATACTAGATAATGCTTTAAAACGCCTATTAAATTTACCCGGATTATACCGATCATGGCAAGTATAAAAATCGCCATGCTTGCACAAAATTTTTGCCCCCCAACGATCATTCACGACTACCTCATCTTTAACGGGACTTTCATTATACAGCCAAGCGAGGAATTCTTGAGATTTCCAATAGGTGTCATTAGCTTCCCACTCGCCATCGGACCAAATTATATCCGGTTGATATTTCTCAACTAATTCCTGCAGTTCTGGTCCGACTTTATTATCGCTGAAGACGGTGCTTTCGAAATTATTAGCTTTGTCGCGCATATATAATGGATTGTACCACTCTAAGAGAGAGTAATAGAATCCCATACGTAATCCAGCTGCTCTTACCGCTGTTGTTAGTTCATCTGCAAAAGGAAGCTCCAAAATTAAATCATATTAAAGGATGCCTAAATTTGGGGTTTTTTGTTACCTACTAAGTCCCTGTGGGCTCCAAGATCGACAGAATTCCAACTGTAGCTGTACGAAGATGGCCATAATGTAAAACCTTCATGGTGTTTGGTGGTCAAAACCACATAACTGTAATAATCGTTTCGTTTTAATTAATAAATTAAAATTTTCTTTATTAAATATTGCTTCAAATCGACTTAGAAAACACAACACTTTTCGATAGGTTTAATCATTGCATTTATCGTAAATTCTGTCCACGTACACACCCTGTATAATAATAATAACATCCTGTATAATCTAAACGTATGCATCAATAACGGGAGTATCCCCCGCGAACAGCGCGTACTATCGCACACGTCAAGTATTAGACGCGATAAGTATGGTGTTGTTGTAGGCTCACCAAGCGCCGTGTAGGGCGGTGCTCGCAGTTCACTCTAGCAAAAACACCCCCGTACAGTTCATATAGTGAGTACGCCCAGGGGTAGGGCACAGAATAGTTTTGTAGCGCCTCTCGCAAGTTTGAACAGAACCAAAGTAATGCAGTTGGTAAGGGTAGATAGTTATTTTACCTACTATACCGGTAAATATCTGTCATTGCACTTGCTCTTATCGTTACGTGCTTCAACTTTGTTTTTGAGGGGGACATTTATTAGGCGAACAAGCAAACGCCCATCTGCAATCCCTTGGCCAGGGTGGAACTGACCCCAAAACATCTTAAATGGAAAGGGGGGTTGAGTTGCACCTCGATTGAAAGATTTTTCGATTCTCTTATACAATGATACCTAGTTTATGGCATTACATTTCATTATGATGCTCAAAAATTAACGAGAGATTAAGATATTTTTGTGGTCAATTCCACCCTGCCCAAGGGATTGCAGATGAGGGTTTGCTTGTACGCCTAATAAATGTCCCTCTCAAGAACAAAGTTGACGTGTCTGAGCATTTTATTTTTATATGACATTAAATGCCCAAAATCAACGCCGTTTCGTTTTCGAATGGCCATCCTGTATAGATAGATACAGTCGTCGAAGTCTCGTTTTTAACGATTCCTTATTATAGTCTAACCTTAACCCAGCAATCGCCCAAATATCAAACAATTATAAGTTTTATAATCACTTGAGCCAACATATTAAAGAATTATCTTTCAATAAGTATATAAAGTAAGAATTAAACAATATCTGTTAGGGAGAACCTTCTATAAAATAGAAGTTTTTTTTGATTTTGTAATCATAATCCTCTAAACACTTTAACCCACTAAACACCAAACAAGTTTTAACTAAAACACCGACGCGTTTCAACAGCAACGCTGTCATTATCAAGGCGATAATAAAACTATAAAACAGTTTTATTATCGCCTTGATAATGACAGCATTGCTTTAGTGTTCTACTTCTGCACCAAGAAATCCAGTGAAGAACCTATCATAATCCTGTACTTTATGTTTATATTTTATTCATTCCAGTTATATTTGCATATTTCTTTTCTTTTTTTGAAGACTTTCCTTTTGAATGATAACAGGAAATAAATTATTATTATTATTATTATTTAAATTGTTCCACATGTACTAATGATTTCATAATGATCTAGGACAATATGCATTTCCTATTGTAAGTTGCACTGAAGTCACTAATACAATTTTGACTTATCGCATTGACATTTTCAAACATTTGTCGAATAAAGTCACATTTACACTATAAAAAAACTACTTTATGTCAGTTTTACTGTCTCAGATCATTATGAATCATTAGTACAACCTTTTTATTATTGTAAGACGAGCTTTTGCTTAAGTTGCTTGTCATAAAAATCAAATGTCAGGTCATAGCGGAACATATTAACTTTATTGTTTCTTAACCTTCATCACAGTGGTTTTATTTAACCGCATTTCTTGTGCAATTTATCTCCTGCTTGTAAATTAATTAATATATAAACTTTATCAGCTACTTAGTAAGCTGTCGTGCTATCGTGAAAATGTATTTAATTAACATTTTCAAATTTAAAATAATTTGACGTTTAAATGTCAAAATACTAAATTACACTATACAAAAATTGTGAAAAAAACGCTTGTACTACATTTATCTGGCCACGACTGTACCATATGGTATGGGAACTTGCTGTATGATTCTTCGCAAAGATGTTGTTGGTGTTGCGTTAATAATTTCTCGAACATATTCACTAGTTTGCTCTGTACGGACTGTTGGCCTCCCACCACCGCTCTTATGTGTTACAATCAGTGGCGGCTCGTGGTCAATTATACTGGGAGGTCAAAAATAAATTTAAAAAACAGGCATACTTAAAAAAATATAAATATATTTTTTTTTCTTTAGCAGTGAAAAAGTGTTGAATAACACGTTCGTTAAAATCGCATATTCCTTTTACAAATGACTTCTCGATACTCAACCAAAGAGTAACAAGAGAGTGCACTTAGCTATTGGCGCCAAAATAATCTTATAACCTTGGGAAATACTATATGTTTTGGCAAGAGTTCAATGAACCCACGCTGTCAATACAATCGATTGAACACACGAATTTATCCAAGCTTTATGCGGTTTTTTGGTTCATTTTAGCTGTGTGAGATTTTATAAAGTGACATTTATCTATATATGATTTTAAACGAGGCACATATCAAATATATTTAAAATTGAAGTACATTTAAAATCATCGTGTTGGTTGCATTTTTTTAAGGTTGGTAGTGCATAATTTCCTACACGATACGTTTTACATAGAAATTGAACGAAGTATTTATTTTTTTTACTTTTAACATTCACTGTGTTTATACTTCCCACATATTTAAAGTTTTAATTGCATTAAATTCTAATATTTTCAAACTTTCTCGGTTTAGTGACTTTGCAAATTGCGTGTTGGCTAAACTAATTCTGCAAAATTTTCATTAATAAATACTAGCCAATCAAAATTTGGTGTTCAACTTTCGGTGTTCCCAATCAGATCGCTCTATCGAGGCCATAAGAATTATTTTACGCATTCATTCATAATAGCTCTAGTGCACCCTCTTTGTAACTCTACTCTTTGACTCAACATCGCTAAAGCGGTTGTCATTGGCAGTGTGCACAGTAAAGTTAATAAATTGACAGTTTCAGAAAACGTAAAACTTTAAAATAAAATACTTCCTCTACCGAATTTTGTACATTTTCAAATGAGAAATATTCCATTAAAATATATAAAAAATTCATTGGAAATATGTATACTGTAAATGTAAACTCACCAGAGAAATCTGCTTATAAAATCACATGTTAGATAATTAAAGCTGTTTTTAATATAATGGTAAAAAGTTAAGTGAGGTTACAATACCAGCATGATTTCATTTTTGTAAGATTTATTGTACATATAACACAACTCGTGCATACAAGAATTATTTTAGTGATTTAATATATTTATTATATGCCATTATTAATATCATGTCCTTTGCTTTTTAGACAAGTAATACGCCTGTTAAAACTTGCCATTAAATATGTTGCAACCCAGAAGATATTGTCAACCTTATTAAATTTTAAAAATTCTTTGTTTGTTTCGCTATCGACAGGGCACATCACACTAAGATTAATTCATTTCTTTACATTCTTATATACAATTTTTGATAATTTAGTCCATGAACACATATCGAAGGCTATAATATTCATTTAAATATTTTAAAATGCTGCATACCGTTTTATTAGCCACTGTTACAAAACTGTTTGACAACAGCTTTCACACACTATACACTTACATTAAACTATAAAACTATTGAATTGTTCGCAATTAAAAATAATCAAAATAGTACGACAATAATAATAACATAACCTAAATAGCAAACTATTCCAATTCCAATTTTATTCTTCAAGGGTTCCATCTACCGTGATAAATATCAATTATTCTGTCTCCCTAAAATATAGAGGGCTGCACTAGTTCCATTTTAAATCTTGGCGGTCAGTGCCAATGGTATGGGTGGGCTTATGACCCAAACTAGATTATATGCTTCGTACGTTCGCGTCGCTTCGGGCGCTGCGAGTTCTTCGGATATTTCCGCGTAGTTTTAATACAATGAGAACAGTTCGCACCGCCAGCCCAACGTTCAGGAGGTTGGAATACGAGGGACGACCGATAAATTTTAAGTATTTAAGTTAATTATATTTGCGACTTTTGCGAGTAAATTACCTATTTTAATAAATCACGTAATAATTAATATTTCTTTATATATTGTCAAAAGTTTTGGGAGGTCATTGACCAAATGACCCTATGGACAAGCCGCCATTGGTTACAATTAGTGTTTCTCTGAATAATCGCACACAATTCTGAACCACATTGAAAAAGTCAGCTTCCAAGAACACAAATTCAAGAAACTGTTGTCGAAATTCAACCAGTACTGTATCTCCATTCCCCATTTTCAAGATTTCCATTACGAAAATAAGATTCAATGATGAATCGCTTATGTAATTGTGAAAATACTATGTTGAGTAAAGTTTTAAATCGAAACCGACATTTAATTCCTGTCGAATAAAACTTCAAATCAAAACTGGCATTTAATTAACATTAACAAAAAAACTAAACCTATCAAAGACAGTGGTTTTTTTAATCATGGCAATCCCTTATCTAAATAATTTTTGCTCATTTGGTATAATCAGGTATAATGTACTATGTTGTCATATGTATACTGGCTTGAAATAAAATCTCGTTTTACCTATACCTCATTCCAAATAAGAAAGGAGCGTTATCAAAGATATAGGGTCTTAAAATGAACGTCTGTAATTGGTTAAAATCTAGTACACATTTACACAAGAACAATTTGTCAAAATTGCATAAATGTCAGAAACATCAAAAAGGTTATATTATGTTAGCGTCGTTTGTGTTCTATTGCGATTATTGGGCTTTATTGTTTTCTTTAACCATTTCATCTTGATTCTTCATACAAAATGGTTTTTTTTAGAGCTTCTGAATAAATAGATAGATACTGTATTTCTCGTAATAATATACACTACAGATATACAATAAATGTCATATTGTAGTCCCAGAAGCTGCAGTTTGTATGAGAAGAAATGTATTCTTGCTGGAATTTATTTCTAACTATTCATTATTCCATCCATCATGTTTGTACTTCCCATTTCCTTCAATTTACAGATCAATTTTGTATTATTTTCTCGGAAAATAAAGATTTGGCTGTTAAAATACACTGACAGTGACAGTCACATCACATGTCATAATATTCACTTTTTTTTTATGTGGTGGGTGCTTAGTTGCAGTGACTCCTGACTTGAAGGTACTATTTGAACAGTTCTGCTTAAATTTTCTTATTTATACATCTTATGGTTTTGATAAACGTCAATACGTAAATATGTAATTATGTCTGATGCTGCTCTCACAGGTTCCTCAAAAAATGCAAGGTGCAGGCACGTAACAAGTGGGCAAAGGCTTCATCGGACGGCAAATGAAATCGGGATTAGCAAACAAAATGTTTAAAGACACCATCGGAGATAAAGAGTTAACTGGAAACGCCACCAACGAAACGGATATGTCAAATGAAATATGACAAATTGGACGAAGCTCATAAAAGTGTAATTAGAAGCATTAAATGTGTTTTATTAGTGTTCGTAAAGATGTTATTCTACATAGTGGGCAGTCAATTATCAGACAATCAAAAAAACCTTTTAAATTTACCGCGCCTTTTGCAAATCACAAACTTGTTCTTGAGTGATATGTGCTCCGATTGTAGCGTCATCTGCTCCATTCTTATTTGGAATGGACAATAGATTGATTTCAGCTTTTTATGACATTTCTAATTTGACGTTTCAATTTCAAACATTGAGATAGAATAAGTAGGGAGACGCTATCACGTGGCTAAAACGGCGCAGGTCGGCCATATTGGTACATCACTTTACGTCAAATTCGTAGATTCTAGTGTATATGTCATGTATGGTTGTATTATTTGATTATTTCAGTTCTTACAGTTATATTATATAGCAAACTACTACAAGACGTAATGGTTTCTTGAGCTCTACCTAGTTGCAAGAGTAGAAACAGCGTTAACAAGAAGAGTTCGTCGAAAATACCATTTCATAGGTCAGTGTTTGACTTAAAAACAATGTGCAGGGCCGTAATTGGAAAATTTCAATTGGTGCGCTTGTATGTAGGTACATAAATAAAATATTACATATTGAGCGTTTATATTGTCAAATTATGACATTTATGGGTCTTAAGCCTAATAGGCGTGGCGTGACGTAATTAATTTTAAATAAAACCATCTGTTAAGTGGAGGCTTAAGATTATACTTACGATTTTCAGTAGTCCGGACCTGGTGAGGCAGCCATATTGGTACACCATTTAAGCTCCGCCCAGTGCGCCGTTTTGAACATACACGAAATATGCTTCATAGTGTCTCCTTAGTATACTAGCTCAATGGTTTCAAAAGTACACTTTTAGTTTTAGGATCTGTTGCGTGTGTCAAATCTAAAGTCAGCTTACATTGAAAAATAATCTTAAAAAATTAACTTGATTGACATTAGGGTGTACGAGATTTTATCGCAAGTCAGTGTACTTTGATTTAAGAAATGTTACAAATGAAAAGTATTGGTATAATTAGTCTATTAGCTACGGCAATACATTCACATAATTCCACTTTGGAATTCCATAATAATAATTTTTCATAAGTAGTTTTAACAAATTTCGCTAAATTTTAAATGCATATTTTCGCCTTTAATGACTTCGTGTGCCTTAACGAAGTACCGTATAACATTTTTTGGATTACGATATTGTGATGACATTCTGAAGTACTTTAATAACGCCAAATTTGTTTTTCAAAAAGGTCAGAAGTAAAAATCTCTATAATTACGATGAAACTAACGTTTTGCTCTCTAAAAAGGGTGTACCTAGAAATACCAAGAGAGTAATAGAGAAGGGTTTCATCAGCATTACGATGTAGGGGAATGCAAGTGGAAATCTGCTGCCTCTAAGTCATTAAAGCACTGATACACCTTTACGATAATTGGACCAGTGGCAGTGATTGGTTGGTTGGCGACGGTGACACAAATGCAAATTGTTAGAGGCAGGTTGTAACTTGCCATCGAAAAAAAACATAATTGGTGTAGGCTATGAAAATGCTTTTGATCGTTGCTTTAGCCACTACCACATAATGACATTTATTATTTGACATTTTATTGTAACCAAATTTATAACCTCAAATTAAATGTCAAGGAATAAATGTCATTATGTGAAAGTGGCTAAAGTAACAATCCATTCACATAGCCTACTCTAATTACGATTTTTTTTGATGTGTCTATATTATTATTAACTTCAATTCAAAATGTTCTATTCTCTATATCATAAAATAAAAAACTTACTTTGCGCCGGCTTCCTGAAAAAGCGTAGCCCAATCTTTCGGATTAAAAAATTTAGCGGTGAATTCTGGAGCAAATTCTTGATAGGTAAACCCCGGACGATAATTTTCTTTCATATAATTTACATAATTAGTTTTATTTTCTAAAGATAAAATAAAATATTTTTTTATTAAAATTAGATAGGTATAAATTATAAACAAAAAAAAATTATTATATACCTTTCAAATTTTTCCAAAACCATTCGGTACCGAAAGCAGGCACCGAATATATACCCCAATGCAGAAATATTCCCACCTTAGCTCGATCATACCATGGTGGTAACGGTCTTGTGTCTAAACTTTCCCATGTTGCTGTATATAAGCAGTAACAAAGAGGCAGATATAAAAATCCTGCAATTAAACCGGATACCATCACTTCAAAGTACAATAACGAATTGGTTTCCTTTTTTTGCGGCACAGGAATAATTTTATACCGAATATTTAGTCAAGCGAACACACAAGATATGCAAATACAGAAAGAAATAGGAGATAACTGGATAGAAATTCAAATGAGTACCGTTATGTAGTTAAGCAGGCAATGACTGCTTATAGACATCGACAGGCTGCTTTTTCTCGATAATCCTCAACCGCTGATATTACTAGTCATGACTTTACAACAAGTTTTTTTTTGTTTATTACATAATAAATAGCCGATAATATATTAACTATGAGATAGGCGTACGTGAAACAGTACCTACAAGCAGAATAATTATTTTATTTTTGTATAAATTATAGATAATTCCTTGTTGTGTCTTTCTAAAGTTCAATAATGGAATCAAATTAAATCATGTACATATTGTACTACGTAGCTTTTTAAAACAAAGAACTTAAACGCAGAAAAACAACGTTTTTAAAGGAAATATAATTATATTTTTATTACCCATATCGCCTATAAAATGACTTCTCTTGACCTTTCTGTCGTGATTTTTTAATTATATGGATCCGAAATTGGAATCTACTTTTAGCAAAATTCTGAAATTTTGACAGTTGCATTTGTAGTATAGGTTCTGCTGTTTTAACGCTGCTGATTTTACGCATTATTTGCAAATATTTTGTATTAGGCTTCCCTATCCCTAAATTAAATCAAGGTAGCTTTGACATGATGACAATAATTTCAGATATAAATTTTGTCTAATTTATTCTTGAAAAGTAGGCAGTGGTACATTGGACGTTGCTTCATATTTATTGGAAACAAAATAAAAATTAATGATTCAAATATCTCTCATTTTCAATACATAAATAAATTCCCCCCAGCCTGTAAACATATTTTTTTTAAATTAACATTAGTCAAAACGACGTTTACTTTTTTTTTTGACGTTGACTATTTGAAACGAATTTACATACAGGGTGTCTCAGCGAGACCGTTCATTAGAAGTTTATGGCGCTCTGGCCAAAATATAAATTTGAAAATTTAGAATTATATATAGTCGATTATGTTCTCTTCAATGAAAATATTGTTAGATTTCTAGCACTTCCGGTTATACCGGAAGTCGCCATCTACTTCGTTATTTTTAATGGAACACCCTGTATATTTTTACACATTTCGATTCACCTATTTTCAATCTCTATGAATATCTTTACTTTTTGCTATTTGATTCGGGCGTTTTGTAGTTATTCCATTTTTTCCGAAAAAATTTGCTCTAGCAGACATTTATTTAAAAAATCAGAGGAAACTCGATTTTTCGGATATCAATTTAAAATTCGTAATATACTTAAACAACATGTTGGAGTATATTTTAACGCCGAGTACGGCTGTCTACATTGCGTGGTTATTTTACTATGGCACGTTAACTCTTCGAAATTTTGAAGAACCATAACTTCATTTTTTCAAACGGAATCCCCCGTATTTTATTACTTAGTCGTCTTCGGAGTCCAATTCTACATCTTTTATGTCCCGCATGTACTATGCCTAAAATTAATAGTTTAGGAGATAATTTGATTTTTCGAAAAATTCACACATAACTCATAGACACTTATCCAGTGTGCCATGCAAAATAAACGTTCTCAAAGATTTATTGTCAACGTCTAACACTTCGTTGTTTGATACTGGTGAATTAATAATTAGGCAAGATGCTACTAGAAATGAGACTGTGTTAGGGTATCAAAGGACATTTTATAAAATTGTATGCTTTAGTGGCATAGTAGAATAAACGGTCATGGTCATTTTCTTATTAATTAATTAAATTTTGATGATATTATTGAAGAGTTGGCTTCCATTAAAGCAAGAAAAAAACCATTATGAAGTGATTTTATTTTAGTGATTCTTAATAATAATAATAATAATAATAATAATAATAATCATAATAACACTAGAAAAGGAAACAGAAGCAACACTAACCATATCATCTTAGATTGGTATCAAAAACCAACTGCATCAGGCAGATTCATAAACTATTATTCTAATCATCCCACCAACCAGAAGAACAACACCATAATTGCTATGAAAAACAGAGTTACTCATATCTCTAACGACCGGTTTCTAAACAACAACTTGAAAAAGTTATTTGACATGTTTGCCAATAACGGATATCCCAAACCACTTTTACAAAAATTGATTTACAATTCCAACTTTTACGATGGCCCTACTGAGACCAGAACAGAACAGGTGCTCTATAAAAAACTTCCTTACATCAAACACCTCACTATGATAATATTGTACCTTTTTTCAGCAATATTCCCAATTTGAAAATTGCTAAATACAATCCTAAAAAGATCAGAGACCTGTTCTCCACTTTAAAAAATACCACGCCCTTCTGGCATAATAATAACTTGATTTATAAAGTCAATTGCCTTGACTGTAGGGGGTGTTATGTGGGACAAACGTCACAATGGCTCAAACACCGCATTAGCCAACACAAGAGCGACTGTCGGATAGGTAAAAGATCCTGTGCACTTGCAAACCATGCCAAGGAACATGACCACCATTTTGATTTTGTTGATGTCGAAATCCTTCAATTAGAACCATACTACAAAAATAGAATATTTTTGGAAATGTATCACATACAAAATCAGAAAACTAATATTAATTTTAAATCCGATACTAACCAATTGAGCAATATTTACCGTAATATTTTAAACAGAGTAAATTAACGAAACTTGTTACTGTAAAAAAAATTTTTTTGTCAAACTTTTTTAACACACCTTGTAACTTTACTTTCCGACTACACCTTGTATATCAATGTTTGTATATTACAGCTGTCTTATACATCCACTTGTCTTTTTTGTTGTATACAATTTTTTTTTGACTCGCTTTTTAAACTGTAACATTTTCATATTTTCTCAGTTCTTAAAGAGATTTTATTAATATCCTTAATCAGATAAGATCTATAATTTATTTGTAATTTAATTTGTTTCGTTGCATCGCGATGATAAATTCTGTCAGCCTTTATTATTACATCTTTATATTTTAAGGAACTCAAGTTGTAAAGTCTTCCTTTTTAAAATAATTGTTGTTATTTTAATTGACATATTGTATCTTTGTAGTAATTTCTTCTGAAGAAGACCACAAATGTTGGCTGAAATATAGAGATTTTGAACAAAAGAGTTTCTCTTTAATACAACATTTTTAGTATCGAAGAGTGAGCGGTGAAAGTTACTCCCTGGGAGTGCTATTTTTCCACTGTTCCGAGAATAATCTCCCAGGACCTCTATTCTCCAGCGTAAGAGAAGTGATCGCTCTATTGAGAGAAGGGATAGATCACTTCTCTCAAAACGTTCTCTTGACTGCTTAAATCCCTATTCTCGAATTTGTAGTAGTAGATCGGTCGAAACGTAAACGTTGCCAGATTTCATAAGTAATACCGTAAATAGTGTGAAGTAAGTGGCAAAATGAGGATTTAATATTACAACGTTTTATCTCTTTCTAACTTATTCGTAAAAAGGCAAGTCTCAGTCAAGCATGATTCGCATTCAATTAGAATAAAATCGACGATTAAGCAATTACAATCAATACCCAATAAAACAGTCGGTAAATAATTAGCGGAGCGAGAATCGTGTTAAACGTAATCGATTCGTAGCAACATGTGCAAGCTAAAAAGACAATTTTTTGAGCGAAATCGCGTTTTCAAATTCTATCGATGATTAAGAAATATCAGGACACGATAAAATTGTCTCAACATCTATGCTATAATACTTTATCAATTTGTTACAGGCACTCTATTATCAAATTTATCGCCTGCAGTTAAACCAACAACCTACCTGTAACCAATTTAATCAAATACAAAACTCAAAGTAACATCTTCCGATAAATTCCGTCAATTATGTATTGGTTATGTTTATAATATTCAATTTGTCAGCACGCGCGTAGCGGCCTAAAAGCCAACAAAACTTACGTTATGTGCGCATGCTTCTCCTAACATTTCAAGATTCTCCTACAAATTTCCGAGAGAGTAAAGTTCTCACGATTCGTAAGAGAAGTGAGATTTTCAAGAATAGCAAATTCTAATGTCAGGAGCTTGTCAGGAGAAACGCCCACTATTCTCATGATATGACCATTCTCTCGATTTGGAGAATAGGGGTCCAGGGAGTAACTTTCACCGCTCACTCCTCGATACTACTCGTTACGAAAAAGTGAGAAAGTCAACTCCAGAATAGGAACTATTGAAATTGTAGGAATTTTTTGACAATTCTCTTGAAATTTCCATTCCCTCAGATTCGAGAATAACCCCCCTGATTGGATATCAACTGAAAATCCTCGCAGATATGTCAAAACACTAGCGAAACATAACCTAGAAATAACACTTTTTACAACGATTTTTAGGTATCTTAGACTGATCTCCGAAAAAAAAGAGGGGCCGTTTTGAACTCAAAACGTGTACGAAAGAGTAACAAGAGAGTGCACTTAGCTATTGGCGCCAAAATAATCTTATAACCTTGGGAAATACTATATGTTTTGGCAAGAGTTCAATGAACCCACGCTGTCAATACAATCGATTGAACACACGAATTTATCCAAGCTTTATGCGGTTTTTTGGTTCATTTTAGCTGTGTGAGATTTTATAAAGTGACATTTATCTATATATGATTTTAAACGAGGCACACATCAAATATATTTAAAATTGAAGTACATTTAAAATCATGGTGTTGGTTGCATATTTTTAAGGTTGGTAGTGCATAATTTCCTACACGATACGTTTTACATAGAAATTGAACGAAGTATTTCTTTTTTTTACTTTTAACATTCACTGTGTTTATACTTCCACATATTTAAAGTTTTAATTGCATTAAATTCTAATATTTTCAAACTTTCTCGGTTTAGTGACTTTGCAAATTGCGTGTTGGCTAAACTAATTCTGCAAAATTTTCATTAATAAATACTAGCCAATTAAAATTTGGCGTTCAACTTTCGGTGTTCCCAATCAAATCGCTCTATCGAGGCCATAAGAATTATTTTACGCATTCATTCATAATAGCTCTAGTGCACCCTCTTTGTAACTCTACTCTTTGCGTGTACTTTCCATTAAAGTGCATATAAATTGTCAATTCAGTGGTCGACATACGGAAGTCTTACCGTAAATACATTTATATTATTTATTAAATTTATATTACAAATAAAACGTTGAATATACTGAGGCTGACCTCTTCTCTCCCTAAAAAAAAGACGGATGTAATTAACAGGGATATTAACACTGTATTATAATAGATACGAGTTAACATGAATGTTATTGCATGAACACACACGTAATTATATTCGATGCACCACCAATAGTTAATACTTACTTTTTATAATAATGGAGATAGACTCACTATAATGAAAACATCGCCCGTGTAACGGCAGTGAACATATATGAACGATATGAACTGACCGAGCTGACATTGGGACGCATTAGGTTCATGCATAGGTTATGAATGGGTATGAATTCATGAATGCTTATGAAGTTGAGCTGGGGCCATAGCTGGGTTCACATCATGTCGTTCGGCAACAATCGAGTGCGTGCTCGATTACAATCGCTACATTAATTAAAAGGTTTGTTTGAAAAATAATTTACCTAGATAAAAGGTAATTATTCCACAAAAATTTAATACTTGAAAGTATCAAAATCACTAATCTAACCGAAGGCTGATTAGACATTTTGAAATAACATTAATAATTAATAATGTGTCTGTCAGATGTCTGAAACATTGTCAAGAAATATTTCAGTTGCAATGTTTCTGATGCATTCCTGAAATTTACTATTTGTAATGAAACCTAGGTGACACATTGAGACGTGTCTGACATATTTCGGACACCTCTTGTGCTGTATGGGTCAATCCGGCGCTGGCTCCAGGGGGTAGGGCGTTTAAGTAGGTGAGCCAATTTTTGCATCAAAAGTTGTCCCCCTCGATAATACACATCTTACGTGCATGTTAGGAAATTTGTCATAATTTTCTAGATTTCCACAAACTTACGGTGGGAAGTTTTCAAATAAACACGCTGTATAATTTTTACTTCAAGACCTTGTTATTGTTAGCGTTTACAGCTTTATTATAATAACTTTCCTTTCGTAAAACAAAAACGTGTTCAAACTTTATTACCTTTAAACTATTATTTTCTCTTTAAAAATACACAAAATACGCTGCATGATACAGCTATTAAATAAAATATCGAATTAGATATATTTTTTATTTTGTAGATTACAAAGTCAAGGCATGTCAAAAAAATACTACCTATATAATTATTTTAAATAGTACAACAAAATTTTATGATAAAAGCAGTTTTAATCTTATAAAGCATCTAAATGAAATTGCTTATTTTAACAACCCACGCCCATTTTGTTTGTATTTTGGCCTTCTCTGGTAATCTTATAACTGTTATATTCCCCGCTTTCCTCCACTGAAAAAGACGCCCATTTTATAGCACAAAAATTTACCAAAAAGGAATCATTACCTCCAGTGGTACCGTATAACCTAACAGATCCACTGTAGTATTCGGACTCGTGAATAGCTTAGCAGTTGATCCTAACAATAACCTGCTGTTGCTTGGCCATTCTAACGAAATAGCATATACAGTTGCAGGTTTCGCTGTGTACCAAACTTTGGCGATGCTATCGTTTTGTACGGACCATGGCGTCGATGAGTAAATAGCTTCGCCGTTAACACTCAGCCATCTCCCCAAATCTAATAGCTTCTCTTGGAATATCGGTATAATAGTGCCCTCTTTAGTCGGACCAACATTGATGAGAATATTGCCTGAAAAATGATTTAATCGTTAAAATTAATTAATAAGTTGAGGAATGCCAAAAATAGAGACCTCCGCAGCTAACTGTTTCTACCATAGTCTTGATTAATTCCGATGAAGTTAAAACGTCTTTAGAATTGATGTACCTGCGATGTCCCCATGAATATTTATCGACCGTCATCGCGTTCTCCCACTTGTGAGGTTGTAATACGCCTGAAATAAAAGTGTGTTAGCTAGGTTTTCTTGCAGCAGAAATAGACACAATCTTACCTGGATTATATCTGTCGTTGCATGTGAAATATCCACCATGTTTACAATGCGTACCAAGACCCCACCGATCGTTAACAACTACCTTATCCTTAACGGGACTTTCATTATACAACCACGCTAGAAATTCGGGTCCCTTCCAATACGAATCCATCGCTTCCGCATCGCCATCCGACCAGACTATATCCGGTTCGTACCGATTCACCAATTCCTTCAATTCCGGCATCATCTTATTCTCGATATAATCCTTCCTTGTAAAAATTAAACGTTTATCCGCGAGATATCTGGGGTTGAACCATTCGTATAAGGAATAATAGAACCCCATGTGTAAACTGTGATTCCTAACAGCTTCCGTTAAATCTCCTAGTAAGTCTCTTTGTGGACCAACATCCATGGCATTCCAACTGTACGAGTACGTTGAAGGCCATAAGGTGTAACCTTCATGGTGTTTGCTTGTCAGGACGACATATCTAAACGAAAATTAATTTATAAGACATATTATCGAGCATTAATTGCGGGTTACTTTGCTCCGGAAGCCTTGAAAAGTTTCGCCCATTGATCGGGATCGTAGAATTCCGCTTTGAAGTCCTTAGCAAAATCTTGGTAGGTGAAATTTGGGGGATAATTTTTTTTCATAAAGTCGATGTGGGACGGCAGTTTTGTTCCTGAAATATTGGAAATTTTAATATTTCTATTTAACGTAATATTCAGGAAAACTTGGATGTCAAATCGAAATAATACACCTTTCCATTTCATCCAAAACCATTCAGAGCCGAAACCGGGAACGGCATAAACACCCCAATGCAAAAATATTCCTATTTTAGCTTGATCGTACCATTCAGGTAGCGGTCTCTTATCTAGACTTTCCCATTTGGGTTCGTATTTTGCCGTATATTTTTCAGTCGCTGCATTTGCGAGTGTATTGGTGATTTGTAATGCGCAAATAAAAATTAATATGTTTTTCATGTTATCACTATGATAGTTGAGTCGAAACTGTATTATGATTATTCTTCACAAGTTTTATATCATAACACGTGTCCAGTACTTAAATTACAATATTACATGCAATATGATAGTTAAATCTATTACAAACTACATACAGTACAACCTCGATAATCCGAACACCCGGTAATCAGAAGCTCCAGTAATCCGGACAACTATTTCGTTTCTATAATCGGAACAAAAACCTTTTCAAATTCGCTACTCCGAACATCGACATGAAGTGTTTCTTTTGACTAATAGCTGATACTAAAAAATTGGGGAGAGCAAAACAATGAATGTATTTTTTCTTTGGTTTTTAAGTAATTTCAAATTCACGTCAACATATAGATTTTTAATACATTACTTCATACACAAGAAAAATCTTTGGCCTAATCACTTGCAAGAAGTATCTTCCAGTATTAACGACAAAACTCGTGGGTGAATCTGTAGTTGATGTGCCACCTAGGGAGAGAGCGGACTCATTTCGCAGGAGACAAAGTAAGAAGTTTTAAACTTGGTACTCTGGATTTTATGCAGGAGAGGAAAAAGGCAGCAAAAAGACTGAGAGACGATGAGGGGGAAGAGGATACCCACAATCTCAGAAAGGAAGTCGATAAGTTATTAAAAACAGTTCGCGAGTTGTCAGAAATAACGGAAGCAAGTACCAAAACGAAAACTGAGATTAAAAATTTGGTGAAGAAACTGACACGCCAAGCAAATGACGTTGAAAAGGAGTGGAAGGTACATGATGGAAAGGAGAGAAAAGCAAGGCCAAGAGAGGAAACAAAGGAGATGAGGACTATAGCTATACAAACAAGCGAAGGGGACATCGAAAAAGAATATGAAGAGGCAAGGGCAACATTGACGAATCAGATACAAACCACAATTAACGAAAACACCAACTTTGAAAGATTAGCCGAAATCTTAGATGTAAAGTGGCCACAGGAAATCTACAAGATCACTGAAATAGCGGGAGCAAATCTAAAGGCGACAAGTGGACTCCAAGAAGACTTTGCAATCATAATTGACCCGACAAACACGGACGGAAATAAACTACTAGAGCGGCTACAGGTAAAATATAGTGGACTGCACGACCTAATTCAGAGCAACAAGGGGCAAGCGGATTACTTAATACAAACCGCTAAAACAAAGACGAGAAGAAGTGAGTACGAGGAAAATAGTAGTGCGGTGTACTTGATACCGCTAGCGATAGATAAAGCAGGGGGGTCAACGACATGAAACTGCTTTATAATAAGGTAAAAGAACTAAAGGACCTTATCCAAGTGAATCCTGCTAGGTGCATTAACGTGGTGCTAGGCGAGGGATTAAAACCTTCCTACGCCAGAAAAATATGTGAATACGTCTTTGCAAGCGAAGACATTAAAATCAAGATAATACTACAAGGACAAGGACAAAATCCAACAAAACAAAAGACAAAAAAGGAGGATTCCATTATCAGGGTGTCCATAGAAGGCAAAAGCTATGTTGACATAGTTAAAAAACTCAAAGAGAAGGTAGACATCGACCAGATAGGCGTAAAAGTGAGAAAAATGCGGGTCAGAGAAGGGAGACTACAAGTAGAGGGGGGGACAAGGTATGGCGAACACACTGCAAAAGGAAATAAAGAGTAAAGTAGATAACGTTAAGGTAACGACCAAGAGGATCGGAACAACAACAATATACGTCCTAGGAGTAGATCCAGTCACCACGAAAGAAGAAGTGATACAAGCGCTAGCAAGAGAAACCAAATTAAAGGAAGCGGATATAAATATAAGGTCCATCAGGAAAGGTAAATATGATGAGCAAACAGTAATCGCTGAAGTTCCGAAACAACAACAGGTGGCTGACATAATAAAAAGAAGAAAGCTGAGAATAGGATGGATTGACTGCGGGGTGAAGGAACGAATAGAAGTTATGAGGTGCTTTAAATGTCTTGAACATGGCCATAGATCTTGGGAATGCACGTCCCAGATTGATCGCAGCGACGAATGCATCAAGTGCGGGCAAAAAGGTCACAAGGGCAAGGATTGTGTTAATAAGGCTAGATGCGTAAAATGTAATGTCGATGGTCACAGAGCGGACCAAATTAAGTGTCCGCATTTTAAACAGTTAGTGGAAGATATTAGAAGGCAGAAAATGCAGGCAACTAGCACGAGGATACGGAAGGACGAAAAAAAAAACGTACATGGCTCTTAGGATTCTACAAGCTAACCTAGGTAGAGGGAGGGCAGCGCATGACCTCGCTTATGCAACTGCTAGGAAAAGAAACGTGGACATATTGATAGTATGCGAATCCAATAAAAAAATAATCCAGGACAAGAGCTGGATAAAAGATAAAAGGGAGGATGTAGCAGTGCGGTTTATAAACCGAAATATTGAAGTATCAGATATAACGGTCAAGGAGGGATACGTTGCAGTAAACTTAGTGGACTGGGCCATCTGCTGTTGCTATATGTCGCCCAATATAGCTACAGAAGAATATGGGGGAAGGTAGATGAGATAGTAGACTGTGTAGTAACCGGAAAGAAAGAGGTGATCATCGCTGGCGATATCAATGCCAAATCCCACTTGTGGGGCTCCCCTGTCACGGATAAAAGGGGGAATACTGGGAAGAGTGGATTGCAACTCTAAACTTACCCCCAAGGGGGTTGAACACTTCTGGATGGCTGGGAAAACGGCCACGGAAATTCGAAATATTTTGCTAGAGGTTCATGGCGGATCTACTCCATCATTTTTGACCATCACCTTCTGGGTGAGCGAGTTCAAACGTGGCCCCACAAGCACAAACGTGACGAACAACACAGTGGACGCCCAAAAACCGCTACCAACGATGAAATGGTCGACAAGATTGAAGCCGATTGAAGCTGAAAGAGATAGCAGAGCCAACAGGCGTGTCAGAGGAACGCGTTGGCCATATCTTACCACCAAATTTTAGGCATGAAACAGCTTTCGACGTGATGCGTTTGCTCACACCGGTGTGTCTGGCCAGGATTCAACGCAATCGAAAGGATTTGTTCATGCGTTTCGTAACCATGGATGAGAATTCGCCAGTACATACCGGAGACCAAGGAACAGTCGAAGCAGTGGACTTTTCCGGGCGAATTACCTCCGAAGAAAGCAAAGACCGTTCCATCGGCTGGAAAGGTCATGGCGACCATTTTTTGGGATTCTTAAGGTATGATCCTCATCGACTATCTGCAGAAGGGAAGGACGATCACCTTAGCATAGGGAACGGAACAAATTTGTATGGAGCAAGGCCAAATCAAGCTATAAAGATACTATGTATCTATGAAACATTATTGGACTTTACTGGAAGAAATCAAAGTACATTCACTCCATGAAGACTTAACGTAAAAGCCAAAATCCCAATGGCATTACAACACGAATATGGCCCTTTTTGATCAAAAAGAAAACAAGTACAATGTTGTTAAAATTTATTATTGTATCAAAATGTTACTGTGCCCTACATAATCAGTTACAATGATACCATTTTTTTGGAGTAATAATTTCAAGCTTCATCTCTGGTACTCTAAGTAGCAATTTATACATCTAACTAAAATTGGTTATTTTAAAAACCCACGCCCACTCGATTTGTACTCCACCCTTCTCCGGTAATTTGATAACCGTCATGTTCTTCGACGTTTTCCACTGCAAAAGATCAATTTCAGAACTTAACAAGTACAAGACAACAAAACTCTCATATCAATATACCTTCAATGTTGCATCATATCCCAACAAGTCTACTGTAGTATTTGAACTGGTAAATAATTTCATGGGCGACCCTAACAATAAGCGACCATAGCTAGGCCATTCCAACGAAATTGCATAAACGATTCCAAGTTTGGTTGTGTACCAAACCTGGCTAACCGTATCGTTTTGCACGATCCATGGCGTTGTTTCGTAAATTGCTTCGCCGTTGACATCTAACCACGTTCCCAAATTTATTAGCCTCTCTTGAAAGATAGGTATAATGGTGCCCTCTTTAGTTGGGCCAATATTGATAAGAATATTGCCTAAAATAAAATTTTAACTTTAACTGTGGAATAATCTCGAAATAAACGTCGATTAAGAACCTCCACAACTAACTGTTTGCACCATCGTCTTGATTAACTCGAATGTCGTCAAGACGGCATCGTAATTGAGGGTTTTTCGATATCCCCAAGAATGTTTATCGACTGTCATCGCGTTTTCCCACTTGTGAGGTTGCAGTACGCCTAAATTATTCAACATCAGTTAAGTACCACAGAATCAAAATTAATTAATTTCAATAATAGTCGAATTTACCTGGATTGTATCTATCTGTGCAAGTGAAAAAATCGCCATGCTTACAAGGTATACCGATCCCCCATCGATCATTGACAACTACTTTATCTTTAACAGGACTTTCATTGTACAACCACGCTAGGAATTCGGTGGCCTTCCAGTAAACATCTTCCGCTTCCCAATCGCCATCCGACCAAATTACATCCGGCTCGTACAAATTAACCAACTCGATTAATTCCGGTAACATTTTATTATCGACGAAATCTCTCGTTGAAAAATTGGAATGTTTATCGGCGAGATATCTAGGATTGAACCATTCGTATAGGGAGTGATAGAAGCCCATCCGTAAATTTTCATGGCGGACAGCTTTCGTTAAATCGCCGAGTATGTCTCTTTGTGGGCCAACATCCATGGCATTCCAACTGAATGAGTTCATCGCAGGCCATAATGTGTAACCTTCGTGGTGTTTGCTGGTTAGTACTACGTATCTAAGAAAATGTTAAGCGTAATGATTTAGGTGTCGTGTTCATGATTATAATGAGGAATTACTTTGCACCGGAAGCCTTAAAAAGTTGCGCCCAATATGCAGGATCGTAGAATTCTGCTGTGAAGTCTTTCGCAAAATCTTGGTAAGTAAAGTTAGGAGGATAGTTTTTTTTCATAAAGTTATAATAATCGGATTGGTTCACTCCTAAAAATCATTCAAATTTAGTATGCTAGTCGAGTAAGTATCGATACATCGACAAGTGGTATCGACTACCGAGGATCCCGATATCTCAGATAATGAAGGTATCGATACCTAGGAATCCATGAATATGCGACGTGCACAATTCTATTCAGCTCACGTTAAAGCACATGATAAATGGTGATAGATGGCGGATGTTTCTTATAAAAAAAAAATGGCGAATGTTTATTACAACAAACATAACAAACTGTATAAAGGTTCAACGTTCAAAAAACAAGGCTCATTCATTATACATGCTGATGAAAGTATTATATCTATTACTAGTTATCATTTATGTTTATTATTCTTTGACATATTATCATGGCTAGATATGGGCTGCATGTCGCCAACCTCCCCATAACCGAATTTCAAAGTTCTTCGATGTCGTTTTGTACCCATTTTGTACCAAACATTGAAAATTTTGTACCTCGCCCGTTTAGAAGATATAGGTACTCAATTTTAGATGGGAAGGGCGGGGGTGGGAAGTGGGCAAGGACGTGCCAACCCCAGACTTTGTGTCCCCTCAAGCACTCCGATTTTGTGTAGGTGTTCTTTTATCGCAGCATGTCCAGTCATTAGTTTCTTTAGCTTCCTCGCACCTGTTGTTATATCCCATATCAGTCGATCATATCTCGAAAACTATCGAGGTACAAAATGTTTGGTTTCTAATACAAAACGGTACAAAACTAGCAGGCCCGCCGCTAGCTGTTTGAACGCCCGCGTGCAATACCGATTAGGCCGCCCCTTGTACAATCGTAGACATGCAAATTAGGACAATGTTTTGTTTTCCTTTCGATACGATTTTGTCGCCGATGCCGCCCCTTGAAAATGCCACCCTTGTGCGCTGCACGTCTTGCACACCCGCACGCGGCCCTGAAAACTAGAACAATACGATGGCATAAGTGAAATTTTGGAATTCCGATATGGGGGGAGGGAGGAAGGGCTAGCACTCTACTTAAGATCGATTATATCTCAAAAACTAACGAGGAGCAAAATGTTTGGTTTGTAGTACAAAACTAATACAATACGATATTAGCATTAGTGAAATTTTGAAATTCCGATATGGTAGGAAGGGAAGGAGAGGGGGGCTAGCACTCTACTAAAGATCGATTATATCTCAAAAACGAACGAAGTGCAAAATGTTTGCTTTGTGGTACAAAACGGTACAAAACTATACAATACGGAGGCATAAGTGAAATTTTGAAATTCCGACATGGGGGGCTGGCATGTCCCTGGCCGCCCCATCTAAAATTGAGTATACCTTCTAACCGGGCGAGCTACCAAATTTTTAATGTTTGGTACAAAATGGGTACAAAACTTTAGTCCAGAAAGAATTTTAAAATTCGGTTAAGGGGAGTGGTGGAGGGGCTGGCGACATGCAGGCCTAGATATGCTCTACAGTAATTATCCAAAAACTAACGGGTCTTCCAATACGGACTTCCGAACTTTGACAGTTGGTAGCGGCCATATTGTTAAAGCTGCATCTGTCAGATGCTACGAACGACCACCGCTCAAAGTAATTAACCAGCTTTTATCTTTCACCGTTGCCGCTCGTCGACGTCAAACTGTCAACCAATAGGAGCACGTGTACGGTAGGAAAGCGGGTTGCATATTTATGTGTATAACCAAGTGTAATATCGGTACTATTTTTTTTTGTGGAGTAACGCAAAAAAGAACGATTCTGTCATTGTCAACTATATTATGACAAGGTGTATTAAATCATTTATATATGTGTACGTATTTTTTGTTATTATCGTATTTAAATCAATACGTTATTTAGGTACACTGGCTTGCAATAAAATCTCGTACACTTTAATGTCATTGCTTATTTTTTTAAATTATTTGCTAATGTAAGCCGACTTTAGATCTGTCACACTCAATAGGTTATGTATAGAGGTTATGAAAGTATATAATACCTTTGACAAATAAGTCAACTTAGAAATGTCATAGTAAGCTTACATCAATATAGGGAAAAGTAGCTGTATGAGATTTTATTCCAAACGAGTGTTTACCTCTGAACTATATGTCTGCAAAAAATTGTAGTTCTGATTAATATAGATATCAATTAAGAAATTTGACGTTTCATTTAATTTAGAAATTAATAATATAGGTATGTAATAGATGGCGCCATTGACTTTTTTTTTATAGTTCATTTTATGAAATTTACAAGTTGTAATGCACCAAATTTTATAATTGAAATGGACATTTTCATAATTACCTACACTTTATTACTGTATTGTAATAATGGCTATATTCAGCCGGACTAATCACTAAGCGCTGAGAGTGTCATCGCTGAAACTCAGCGTGCAAATATGCCAACCCAGAAATGACATATTTCAATAAGCGAGTACAAAAAGCATTACAAAAAGTCAATATAAGAGTACCAAACTACTAAACACAAAATTTTGCTAGTGTTTGAGGGGTGAAGGGACGGTAACATAGAGCAAATGAAGTGTCATGCACTGATAAATGGAACACAACAAATGTTCAATATGTCAAACGGAACGCAGTAATTTGTAATAATTCCAATTAAAATACGAAGTCACCTGTAGACAATCTGTGCGCCCAAAACTTTTAGCACAATTGTATCCATTAGAACAATTGTCAAATATCACTTCAACAGATATTCATACAAAATTAGAAAATTTGTAGCATGATAATAAAACAATCACAAATAAATCTTTAACAATGATCGATCTATAGAATTATTTTCTGCCTTCAAGGTTTATTTCAGATACATATATGTATGTACATATTATGCTCCATTTGAAAAAACGATATTTTTTAAATTTTAATTGCCAATATTGGTTGCTAAATTATGAACTCCCGCACAAAATTTTGCATTTCGTTTGGAACTATTATTTAAAGCTTACATTCTTGCACTTCTAGTAAACACACAACTTCCTGATACCAATTGCAAAAAAATCGTAGATAATATGAAAAAATAAAAAAAATTAATCATGTATACATTTCGCTGCAATTTGATTTGATCAAATTGTTAACTCCCTTTTTATTATCAACCAATAGCTAATTACAGCGCGAAACTTCAAACATATATTATTAAACGACAATTTAAAATAAAACGTAATTAGAATTAAATAATACCTTTCCAGTCCATCCAGAACCATTCAGATCCGAAACCAGGAACGGCGTACACACCCCAATGTAAAAATATTCCTACTTTAGCTTTATCGTACCAATCAGGTAACGGTCTCGTATCCAGACTTTCCCACGTAGGTTCATATTTTACTTCATAATCATCTTCCAGTACATAAACTGCGTTTAGATGTTGTACAATTTGAAGTGCGCAAATGAAATAGAATATCCTCATGTTGTTATCGTTATGATAGACGAATCAGAACTGTGTAACGAGTGTTCTTCGCAAACTCCCATAGATTATTGTATTATTGATATTATTACAACAAAAAAATCTGCTGCAGCTATATGTATTAGCGATTATTAGGATAAAAGAGGTGCACAACCATTACCGGATATCACACTTTTGAGGTTATGACGATTCATAAATAATTGTTTATCAAGAACTAATCAACAACTAGTTTTGATACTATTATCAGCATATTAAATATGTATTAAATAACACGCTTTGTTTTTGATGTTTCCTGAAATGATCGATACGTTTCACCGTGTTCTCTTTATTGTATACAATGCCGTGAAAAGAATTTGGTACAGACATGTCTTTATTTAATGAAATAATTACGATGAGAATACAATTGCGTTTTTTACGTGCGTAGAATAAAAGTTGAGTTAACTATGGATATAAAATATCCATTTGCGTTGTTGTGTCTGCGTTTGTTTACAATTTATTTATTGTATTTTTTACTTTCATTTTTGTATATAGATCATTTAGAATTCATTTAACCCTATTTTCGAGTAGATTAAGCGAACATATTTATTTATTTTTGCAATTAGTACTGTAACTATACTTTTTATTTCACTGATGTAATAGAAATGGGACATTCAAGCGGATTTATTTTGAGTTGGTCACATTGCAACAGTAACGGAAATGTCAATATGACATTTTAAGGTTGTTAAATTAACAAAATTCTTATACAGTATATAAAACTTCTCCGAAAGTAAATCAGTAATTGCATTCTCAACCATTCGCCGTATTTCTGGTGGAGTACATGAAAAATTTGTAGAACTAATTTTGAAATAATTTAATAACGAAATGTCAAATTAATTTGTTAATTCAATCTATGCCTATATCTATTTTATGCCAAACTAATGCGCATGTTACCAACCGCCACAAAATATCCCTATATTATCAAAATTTTCTTTTTCATTTTCATAAAAAGAGAAATTAAAAAAACCAACTGCAAAATATAGCATAAAAACACGTTTCATAGGACATTAAAGCACTCGTGCATTAAGAAACATTTATTATTTACATTTTACTTGTTACAAATGTCAATTAAATAAGGAATATTTTGATAATACATTCTCATGTAATGTTCCGCTGCGAAACTGCTCCATTACAATAAAAATATCCTGTTGTATCGTAAAAGCCATTGGATATAACAGATATAAGGTATGTTCGCAGAGTAAACTAAATTAATCAGAAATTTTACGACGCACGCGTAATAAGATGTAAGCGTTCGCAGTAAAGAAATAGGAAATTTGATGAGTTCGAAATTAGCAGGTTGTTGTTCGCAGAGTGACGAAATCGTAGCTGGAAATTGTATTTGGACAGTCGAAAGAGTCGGTAGAAATATCTCCAATTTAGAATTAGCGTCTGCGTACAGAAAAGTTTAGGGTAAACCTGCAGAATCCAGCTCCCATTTAAACTGGCATAATGAACGCATTTACGCATGCGCATAACCAATGAACATACGAGTAACGTTGCCAAACGCATACTGTCAGAAAGAATGCTGGTACAGACCAATTTATAGGTTATTTTATATTTATTTTTATATTTATAGGTTAATCAAACGATATATACAATTAAACTAATTTATTTTGTAAATACCATGCCTATCAACAAAAATAACTAGGAAAACATGGATATATCGGATTGTGGGTTCCGGACTGTGTGAATATTTGTTAATATAACTGCAAAGTGATTTTGTACCAAGACGAACCATATATCAATTAATAAAATATAATATCAACTATATAAAACAAACACAGCAGCAGTTAAAATTATAAATTATAATGGATACTGTTCACGAAGAGCTATAATAAATTCTGAAAAAATTGAACTATGATTAAATTGATTACGCCATATAAATTCATGTAAGTAGGACTCGAAGAGGTCTTCAGAAGTTCTAAACTGCCGACGAAGCTTCCTCTTGGCACGCATCCACATGTTCTCCACGTTCTGTGTATGAACAGTGCGATCATCGGGATCAACAAAATTCTGTTGATGCACAACAACACAATGTTCATACGCACCACCATCCATATCCTCGATACCATTGTGTGCTCGCCAGGATTGAATACTTAAAGCTTTACGACATATTTTACATGGCCACCGATAACAATCACTAAGGTCACTCTTTTTTACGAATGACATAGGCACTTTGCATTCTACACAGTTATTTGAATGTTTTATTAAGCTATGTTTAACTAACCACATGATAATATTAATTTTGTCAGGGAAAATAATATTTCTAAACGTGACCTTTTCTTCACGGATGTGATTTATTCCTAATATTTCCTCCTCTTCAACAATCCAATGTCTCGCAATTCCTCCTCTACCTGCCATTTCAACAAATTAAGAAAGAAATAACTTAACTGAAATTAATTAAATATCACAATATAATGACAATACAACACAAGCCAAGCCACAAAAAAAAACTAAAATTTGGCAACGTTGCAGGTTATTTACTATATTCGTAGCGGGAAATTTAAATGGGAGCTGGATTCTGCAGGTTTACCAAGTTTAGGTCTATGCGTTTGATAGCTACTTACATTACTGCACATGTTGTGTTAAAATTTTGATTCTTGATATTTCACCCGAAAGTTATATTTTAATTATGTTTAGAATTTTGTTATATATCAAATATTTTTAGTTTGGTAGTTTAGTTAATAGAAAAGATTTATTCATTTTGTGTAATGCCAGCGATCCCTTCACTACCACTAGGCAGCAACAAAAATTCTTGTAAAACTTTATCTGGAAAATATTTGTTTTCTATTAATTTATTCGACTCTTAAAATAGATAATTATTTTTATGCCTTTGCAAAATACCTGTAATACTTACCCTGCATGGCTCCAGTTTTAAAACGAAACGGCGAAACAAAATAGGATAAAATAAAAAATAAATAATACAAATATAGAGGTGAAGAATGCTGCTATAAATATAAGTGAAGTGTGCTACAAGTACGGGAAACCCGTTCGCACAACAAAAATACGTATTAGTTACCAATTTCGATTTTCTGGCAGCGCATGCGCATTCGACAAATTCCAATTAAACTGAAATGGCAAGAAATTCACTCTGCGAACATACCTATATTTTCTACAACAATACAATATAGTGGCTTTCGATTTGTCCATAAGGGTTACTCGGGAACAGCTCCGGAGCTACTCGTGTGCGTGTACAGTGAACTAACTCAGTACAGTTCAGGTACAGATAAAGTATAAACAAATAAAGGGTGGTGGGGTGGCGGCCATTAATCACAGATGTAACATAACCTTTCAAGTTTTCGTTTTGTTTACATTTCATTCAAATTGTCAACAATTTTTTGTAAACAAACGCAAGTGCGCATGCGGGGGCATATCGCCCCAGCCGAAAGGTTGGTGCACCAGGGGTGAAGGGAAGCAGAAACGGAGCTGTACAAGTGCGAGTCACATGGCAAAATAGAACGACAGATAGGTGACTCGGAACAGCTCCAGAGCTGTACGGTGTACAAATCGAAAGCCACTAATGACAATATGTACAAATAATGACAGTTACTAGTGTTCACACTAAAGCCTGGGACTTTTGTTGTTGCCAACGCAAGGCAGTTCAAAATGATCACTTCGTATATATAATGTGGAATACAAAATTGCCTTCAGAAATAGCTGGCACAAACAACGTTCTCTACCTTATTTCAAAAAAGAGAGAAAATTCTGAACAGACCCAAATGACACTTGTTTCTTATTGGCTGAAAGCAGGGCAAAATCACCCCCGGATTCCGAGTACCCGATACGAAGTGGATTCTCCATATTACTGCTATCGTATTCGGATGCTTCGTTTTACAGCGTTGCCATGTTTATTTTCGTAAATATTATGGAATTCCGAATGCACGGTACGAAGTGAATCCACCATATTTAATCGAAGAAACGGAATTCCGAACACAAAAAAGTCGTAAGTAGTCGTTTCGTAATTATTGGCAGTTCGTCCTCGAAACTAAAAGGGGTGTCGAGCTCTATTTCTATCCTTCTTTGAGTATGTTTCTTACCGATATTCCTACTTTTTTTACTTATTTGATATTCAACTGCGGTGTGTATTTTGAAGCCAACGTTAATTAATATACGTTTACCTACATTTTGACTTATGACATGGGTTTTTTCTAGTTTATTTTTTAAATATGTTCCCCGTATTTCGACGAGCTGTTCGTCGCCGTCAGCAAAATTTAATGCTGCTGAGAAGGCGCATAGAAAATCGAACACGTAATAATTTTTATCATTTAAGTGAAGATAGGTTTACAGAGTTAATTAGGTTACCAAAACAGGTAGCTAGAGAGCTAATAGATGATACATTAAGACACAATATACGTGTGTCCAATTTGCAAAGAAGCATCAGTATCGAATGCCTAGGCTATTTATTAATTTATTTGCTAATTCGTCCCATAACCTTTTCTGTTCTATTCTACCGTTTGGTCCACTAAATTGCCCTTTTAATAAATTTGGATACTTTTCCTTATACTCTAAAACGACATCCTAGTGCTCTTTCGCGAATTTCGACATGTACGATAAAAAACAATAACAATAACTTATTCACCATTTGTTCAGTATTGCCAATAGCATATCGTGAAATCTGACAAATTTTCCCAATGTGTACGAGCTTTTCAATCTTTTTATTAGTAATCACCGAAAATGCACGAATATTTGGGTAATACGATGCGGTTGTTGTTCGGAATCGCAAATCACAATACGACATCGAAAACGATCGTCGTCTCGAAACCGAGTTCGTATCGTAATCTGGCACATTATGCAACGTTCTGCTATTTCTGTTCATTGTCAAACATTCTGTCATTTTTCAGTAATTGTAAATTATTTAAATTTATAATAAAAACGAAAGCCTCACTTATCATAAATCAAAAATTTTTTTTTTTTGAGACAACGTGTTTGTAGCCGTTACATTTGAATCTGTAATCATCCTGCATCAATATACAGTTTCCAATAAGTAGCAACGTTTTACCCTCTATTACACTGCTGAACATAATTCACGAGCACACCCTCTCTACAGCATGTATGTGAAATAAGAAGACAACGTATGAAAAATGGAAAGATGTGATTTTGTTAGAGGTGATAACTATCGCTACGGTAGCCGGAGACCGCGGACGCACGATTCAGTCTCGTTCGATTGTTAAGTACAACATATGGAAATGTTGATCTACAATTTTTCAACAAGTAAGACAAAAAAAAACAACGAGCACACTCACTGTGTTACAAATAAACGTTATTTAACGTCATATTTCTATTTTTATAGTAATGAAATCATTTGGATTTATTTTTATAATTCACTTGCGCATACATTTGGAAAAACGTGTTTTAATACAATACACAGCTGATGTTAGCGTACCTACGTATCTTATTACGGTTGTTGAACTATTCGCATGCAGAGCTGTTATTTTCAAATAGTAAACAATGCTGTCTTTCCGGTTTTTATATCATCGACAGCTGCTATTGCAGTGTATATCGCGTAATCCCTAGGTGGCATATAATCCAATTTTCAGGGAGTGTCGTCATCAGCTGTCAAAAAAATCATGATATGTATCATTTTTTAAATAAAACGCCTGTTTTGGAAGTATTGACAATTCATTTGTTTAAACATAAGATCATATAATAAAAAATACTTTAAATTAATTGAGGATTTATAAAAAGCAATAATATACATACATAAGTAGGCGCTTCATTTAAAAAAATGACAAATGCTACGATTTTTTGACAGCTAATGACATCACTTGCTAATTGGAGGAATAAAAATTTTGAAAATTCTTTATTTATTTTGTTGTGCAACAATAAGCTTGTCGTATTTCATACTAACAGCGAAAGGTCCACCAAGAGTTTTTAAAGAAATAAACTTCGCGGATTATCCACACACAGCGCGAATCGTTTGACAACAAAAATTGTGTCTATCCGGCCTGCCACCGTTGCATGCTTTGCAATACTCTTGTTATATAGGAGGGTGGTCTAGTGCTAATGGAATGCGTTGGAACGAATGAAACGCTCGCAGGTCGTACAGTACTGTGCAATAAAATCTGGGACAAACGTATTTAAGTGGTGTAATTAAGGTCTCTTACTCATGGAATATCAATGGACTGTTTTTTTTGCACACATGTGTACTTGTGTCAATTACCGGAAAGATGAAGTATGCGACGCTATCGCAACATAAATTAAGGCGCGATGCTACCTAATTGCAAAATGTCATTAAAATCGGTCAAAGCATTTTTCAACTATTTTTTTATATTTTGAGTTAAGGAATCCGACATTAAAGTTTCATGCAATATTAATGAATCATCCTATATATATATACAGTAAACCATGGATTACATATAGAAAATATTAATAAAAAAAAATCAAATAACTTCATCAACAACTTTATTGTAAAAATAGCTTTAACAGCAATGCATCCTACTACTTAACCCTGAACAAATCATAATAGAAATTTAATATCTTTTCGTAAACATAATTAATATTGTCAGCATTAATTTTTTTCCCAAAACATTTTAAATAATAAATAACAGCATATATACTCTCTCCAGTTTTCGTATGAACTATCATGAAATAATAACTGAAATCGTGTAAGTACGGATGGTAAGTTGGTGGCACCATCCGTGCGAATTGACCCCATTGTTTCACAACCTTCGTTTCAAGATCGAGAGTCAATTTAAACTTCAACGAGGTCAATAGAAAGACGAATAATGCGAAGAACAGTACATGCATTATAATCGTAAGTATCATGTTCAATAAAGCACTGAAAAATCCACGTTTCTTCTTGGGTTGAGCAGCATTTTTAGGATAATTATACGATTTCTCTTCTATTATAGGTTCATCATTTATATTATTATTCCTATGCGCATTTTCAATATTTTTATGCTTCTTCTCCTTCTTCTTGTTCTTTTTCTCTTGTTGCTTTTGCTTTTGTAACGCTAATTCATTAGCTTGTAAGTCTCTTTGTCTTTGTTTCTCTCTCATCTCTTTTTCGGCTTCGACTCTCTGCTGAAGCTCGGAATAAAATTGTACGATATTTTTAGCACAAGCTTGGCACTGTTTGCTATCGAGGCAAGGACCGGCGGCTTCCCGTATCGCTGGCACCAAAGGATTATCTTTCAGATCAAGCCATTTTAACGCCTTTATCTTACCGAAGCTGAGCGGTAAATGTTGCAGCTCATTCTTGTATAAGTCTAAGTGTTTCAATTTGACAAGATCACCGAAATTTTCCGGCAATTCCTTCAAAGAATTCTTGCTCAAATCGAGCTTCGTTAGAAATTTTAACGTGGAGAAATTTTTCTACAAATCAAATAAGGATAAATGAGCTTATTTTAAGATTTCAAATTAGAAATTTGAACTGGATTTTATTATATATAATTTGCTTACCGGCAATGTAATAAGATGATTATTTGATAAATCCAAACTAAAAATATTTTTGGTATTCGCCTTAAATGTAATATTTATCAAATAAAGTATATATTTAGCTGCGCTAACTTACGATATCTTTAACTGGAACATCTTGTAGATCGCACATGCTTAAATCAATTTCTCCATCGTCGATTTTATCTTTTAAATTAATTTTTTGGGATGGTGGCATTTTTAATACAGCGCTAATCGAAAATAGAACGTTTAGAATCACTACCTTTTAATTCGTATAAGAATTAAGTAATTATTTCATGTAAACAGACTACACGTCAACAAATTTAACTTGCCGCATCAAACGTCAAAAACACGGGTTGCCAATACAAAATTTGATTGACAAATCAACATACTAATATAAAAATAACTAGAATTGTTTTTAATCAGTGTTTTTTTTATAACTAAAACCTTGTTCACATTGATGTGTTCTACATTTTTTTCTTTTTTTTTAACAATATTTGCATGTTAGATTTTGTAAAATAATACGCATAATAGATAATTCGTGTAAAAAAGATATTTTAATCTGGTTGAAAAAGGTTAGGAAAAGTGTTTCCAATAAAGTGAAGTTGAAAAAATTTTTGAACAAATCATTATTGTCGTTCGTGTTCATACAGTGCGTATTGTAGATTTGTGAAAATGACTTGTAATACTCGTATATCTTTCCAAGTTGTTTTAAGATAAATCTATTTTGGATTTATTTATCAGGAAACTAATTGATATATCTTTTTATGTATGCTCGGAAACGTTTTCGTTCGGTAGCATTAACTCATTGTTTTAGCAACGTTTTAAACTAGTAATTATTTACGTTATATAAGCCAAAATATTAATCTATCCATATGCATTGAAACGTAGTATTCGCGAAAAGCAAAACAAAGAAACAATCAACAGTAATAAATTAAATTTCTATGGGCTCACATAGCTCGAGAAGAATGAGTGACGATGATTCAAGATCTTCAGATAACGATAGTGACAATACTGATTTGCACTATGCTGAAATCATACAAAGACTAATAAATAGGTACAGAAAGTATGATCTGTTTGCTTTCATATCTTATATTGAATTAATACGTATATCCTTTCATATGTAACAGTGGTCACTTATCAGCTTATACGGAAGATTCGAAGATAGTTATAATGGATGTCGTGTCCCGAAAATAAAATATGTACCATGTGTAACGAAGCTAAACGTAAGTTTAAAAATATTTTCTTAATTCGTACAATTATTAAAATGAAATTTTGCGATTTCACAGGAAAGCGATTTTTATTTCGACACCACGTTAGCTAGCGGTTTAGTCTCATCTAAACGGAAACCAGTAGGAAATAATATTACGACGATGTTGCTCAATAGAGAAGTATGGCGCATCGAGTCGAGTCGTTCATGAATACATGCGTTTATTATTTTTTTTTTTAGAGAAGCATGTGTCCGTACGATCGTTTTTCAAGACCGAATAAAACGAAAATATCGAATTGCTTCCTGCCGAATCACATGGAAAGACTCGATAAACATGACGGTAAGGTATTCTGCGGAACGTTTTCTAAAGAAGGCAATTATTTTATAACAGCATCACAAGGTAAATATTTTAATAATATTATGGATTTGAGTCAAATTAATGATTACGTTTGCTCGTAGACCAAAAAATTAGGATTTATAGATCTGATAGGGGCGTTTATAAACTTCTTAGAACTATTCATGCACGAGACGTAGGTTGGAGTATTATCGATGTTGCTTTCAGTCCTGATCAAGAACATTTTGTGTATTCAACTTGGTCAACAGCATGTAAGTTATATTTCTATAATACTAGTCGTATACGATTGCACAATTGTTTATTTACTTGATATTATTGCATTTTAAAGTCCAAATTTAATTACATGTGGGAGATAATGATTTAATTACGATGTATAAAAACAAGATAAGTGTATGTACAAACATCTTTAGAAAAATATTGCTATTAGACTTAGAGCCGCTTGCCACTATACTTATTTCAGTACTAAAAGAAGTATAATAAATAATAGTTATCACACTGAAAAAATGTACTAAAAATTTAATTAATTTTGCTCTCTGTATGAAACTATGAAAATTTTTAATACTTTTTTTTTAGTATTTTATTTTGTGGATATGTCGTTTTTCTTAGAATCCAAATTATTTTGTGCAGCTTGATAAGGTCTCATTATTTCGTAATTTGCAAAAATGGCAATTGTCAGAAAAACAAAACTATATGCAGCAGCGTTAGCTGTATCAGTGATGATGATAATGGTAATAAGAAGAAAGAACGCTATTCAAAAGAAGAAGCGCTTATATGGACCAGAAGATGGATTGAAAGAAGAATGGATGGCAAGGGAATATTAAATATGTTGAATCATAAGTTATTGACTGAAGATCCAATGTCCTATAAAAACTTCTTACGAATGAACAATGCCTCCTTTGAAAAACTGCTAAGACTTAAGCTCTTGATTTCGAGAACAGATACATCTAACCCTAGCTCTAGAAGTTCGGTCTTCATTTTTCTAACGGCTGGTTCCTAGCATTTCTATTTTTATATAGTGGATGGTTCAGTACATATAGGCATTCATTGTCTCTGTACATTGCTATAAGCAACGAAACTTGTTGCTGGGACCACATTAAAAAGCACTTTGCGAATCATCAACATATGAATTCTTAAATTCGTTGGTTGTTTTCTTGTTCGCTAAGATGCTACGGATGCTACTGCGTAGTTTAAGTATAGCAGCAGAGTTTCAATACAAGAAATTAGAACATGTCCTAATTTCTTGTACTAAAACTGCGCGCGCATTCATTTTTTAATATAATAATTTTAAATACTTATTTTAGTACTGAAATAAGTATAGTGGCAAGCGGAAGGTGGAATTCCCGTCCTAATATAGTGCATACACAAAACAATTGCATTATAATTTAAAACTTAAAAGTTTAGCCCTAACCCAGTGTACAAAAATATTTTAAAATTTCTTTGGAAAACATGAAATTGCATTTAAAATTGCGGTATTAAATATATACAGGGTGATTGGTGAGAATGGCCTATTAAAAGTATTATACAAACGGAACGGAATTTTAAAACAAAATTTTGCAGTTGGATATGGTTGAATATGAACTATCACGTGAAAATATTTTTGAATAAATATCACTTCCGGTTAACCGGAAGTGGGCATCAACTACGATTTTTTAAATAGCATGCTATAAAATAAATTACAAATTTAGCTTCTATGATAAATTTTACACATATTTCATGTATATTACCCTATACCTAAATACCATTCCTTCTGAGTTATTCGCAATTAAAGAAAAAAAGTGACAGATACCGATCTTACTTTATAGTGATATTACTTCACGTAGGAGTAAATGAGGCGAATGAAATTTTGCATACGCGCAGCTGATATTATGTAGTTATACATTTGAATTTTTTTCTGTAACATTATACAGGGTGTTTAAAAACTTAGTTGCTTATAAATAAGTTCAATCCGCGGAAAGTAGATTTTCTTAAATGGAAAAGTATATATTTTATTAGATATTACGATTCTACAAAATATTCTCTTTGAATCCGTATTAGGTGTTCCTATACCTAAAATGTAAGATTAATAAGTTATAATGATTTAATTAACCTTCATACCTAAAATGCTCAAATATGTCAATTTACAGAAGCAAGTGTGCTTAGCTCATTTGTTTTACATACTTACTTGCCACTTATTTTGACGTCTGTCATTTTAGTTGGTTGTTCTCGCGTACACTGTGGGAAATAGATCTGCACCAGTACAATAATTAGGGTAAACAATGCGAGTATTTACTTTACAACAACAAAAAATTATTTTATTTGTTACAAAACATATTGTTATCTCAGTATTTTTTTACAATTTTTATTTTACCTCTGTAATAACATTGTTTTCGTTTCTGTGCAATACATTTTTCTCAGTATATTGTGTTAGAATGGATTAGCATTGAGAATAGACCAAATCAGGTAATCATGAATTTATTTATTATGCAAAGTGAATGTAATCAAATAGTGAAATAAACGTATCAAACGTTTAGTGAAAGATACTGACATTTACAAGCAATGATCAGCAAAAATTTCTAAGAATTTTTAATATATAAAAAGTTTTAGCGACCGATATGTTCGTAGAACAATGATGAAAGAACAATACCTGTTAAGTAATAATAACAGTTATAATTATTTAAGAAGGCAGATATTTAAAAAACAGTTGAAGTAGTGTGTCCAAAAGAAAATATTTTGTTGAACGTTTTTTTACTCAATAAAATATTAGTTGATTGAAGAGTCTTGTGTGTATCCAAAATAAAAGTAAAATCAAAAGTGTAAAGTAAAACCCAATGTGTAACGATATCAGTAAAAAATTTAGATTATAATCAACATAAAGTAAATCTATATCAAAGGTCTAAATAATTAGTAATAACAAATTAGGTAAAATTAAAATAATAAAAAAGATAATAAAAAGGTATAAAAGATACCTAGAGTAGAAAAATTATAAGAACAACAATAATAATAACACAAATAAATAAGTTATCTAAATGGTTCGACATGGCAACCGTTTCAATTGAGGCATTCTATATTCGGAGACGTATTCCTATAATTCTTGCTAATCATCTGGTGTTATTTGCCTAAAGGATCTCTTATTCCTATAATTCAATGGGAAGAATTTTCGAAAATACGATTAACAAAATGACAGACGTCAAAATAAGTGGCAAGTAAGTATGTAAAACAAATGAGCTAAGCACACTTGCTTCTGTAAATTGACATATTTGAGCATTTTAGGTACGGAGGTTAATTAAATCGTTATAACTTATTAGCCTTACATTTTAGGTATAGGAACACCTAATAGGGATTCAAAGAGAATATTTTGTAGAATCATAATATCTAATAAAATATATACCTTTCCATTTAAGAAAATGTACTTTCCGCCGATTGAACTTATTTATAAGCAACAAAGTTTTTAAACACCCTGTATAATGTTAGAGAAAAAACTTCAAATGCTGTATAACTACATAATATCAGCTGCGCGTATGCAAAATTTCATTCGCCTCATTTACTCCTACGTGAAGTAATATCACTATAAAGTAAGATCGGTATCTGTCACTTTTTTTCTTTAATTGCGAATAACTCAGAAGCAATGGTATTTAGGTATAGGGTATGATACATGAAATATGTGTAAAATTTATCATAGAAGCTAAATTTGCAATTTATTTTATAGCATGCTATTTAAAAAATCGAAGTTGCTGCCCACTTCCGGTTAACCGGAAGTGATATTTATTCAAAAATATTTTCACGTGATAGTTCATATTCAACCATATCCAACTGCAAAATTTTGTTTTAAAATTCCTATCCGTTTGCGTAATACTTTTAATAGGCCATTCTCACCAATCACCCTGTATATGTAACATTGATTTACATATACATTTGAATAACATTTATAGATGAACTAGATAAGAGATAATTAATCTGCATCCTAAATGTTTGCATTCTGGTTATGAAACTTATAATGGAATAGGGTGGTGCACCATCAAGCAAAAAAAAAGCACTCCACAAGCGTTTACACACTCGTTGGTGGTATTCTTATTTATACGTTTAGCAAACGCACGGTAGGATCCATCACCAGACAAGACTTGTGTTAAAAAATAGTCTATTTTCCGATGCCTACAGGTTAGCCATTCATCGATTTTCTATGGCGCTTTTGTCTTTTCCAATTAATCCATCTAACAGGCTGTCCCGGTTCAACGTGGATCTTAGATATCTGTCATATTTGTGAAAATAGAGGAAATAGTTATAAATAAAAGTTATCCCAATTTATGTTCTGCATAACCAAAAAAATATTTTTAATTATACAGAGTGTCTCAAAAGTAGGTAAACACATTTTCTTCGTTATTTTAAACGGGGCATCCTATATATTTTGGCATTTTTGAATAGTACGCTAAAAAATATTCCCACTTTATACAAACTACCTTACCCCTATTCCTAATACTTATGGAGATATTTTACGTTTTTGTAAAATAATTTTTTTTTGTAAATAAAATTGCAACTCTCCTCGGCATATCAGGAGTTATCGATGTAAAAGCTTATGCGTCAATTCTTTCTCGCATATTTTCTTCAATCGTCGGTGGCGTTCGGTGTACGAACTCTTTCATGTATGGCCATAAGAAGAAATCACATTTCTTTAAGTTCAGTGATCTAGTTGGCCATCCTATTATACATTCCTTCGTACCCTCTCTTCCCTAATTTCGTGTAAAGATAACTTTTTTTTTTTATATGACACTGTGTATATTTTGTTAGATGGATTAATTCCTCATTTTAATACCTTGTGGGGGTGCCATTAAAAAAAATGAAGTTATCTAGACACAAAGCCAAATATATAAGGTATTCCAACAAGTATGTATTTACGTACTTTCTAGACACTCTGTATAATTAAAAATATTTTTAGGTTATGCAGAACAGAAAGTGGGATCATTTTTATTGATAACTTTTTTTCTCTATTTTCACAAATATGGCAGATATCTAAGAAATGAGACACCCTGTACTCTCGTTTGTTTGCGGTTTCCATGCCTATTGTCGTAAAGGTACTTCCTTTCCTTAACTATGAGCACTATCGGGGCAACTCCCGTGATCACCTGAAGCGCTATTAGGGATACAATCTTATAAGAGCATGCCACATACGTTTTTTCCATCATATTTAAGTACATCTGGATCTTGGTCCCTTTGCACCATATAGGGACCAGCCCCAACACCCCCTTATATAAAATATTTCACAACACGGGACCCAAAACCGACCCCTGCAGAACACCACAGCTTCACAGGATCTAGTAGACATTTTCTTGCCAGTAAAATAATTGGATATAAAGCTGATAAGCTAACTAGTGTTAAGGTGGTCGAGAAATAAACATAGTCAATATGAAAATATGTTTTATTAACAAAGAAAATAACATATAATGGGGAATATAGAAATCTTCGCGCATGCACACGTTCAACACTCAGTTTTTCAATTATTAGCCCGTGACAAGCAGTATTCTTAGTGTTCTTGACGTCAATGGTCAGCAGGGCACACCACCACACATCATCATCACTGCTGCACTTCTTTTTCGAATGGAAGATATCAAGTTATCAATACTATCCGCTGATATGCTATACCATGCTACTACACTGCTCAAGGTGCTGGGCGTCCTTCTCCTCGTCTTCTCTGAACATCTTCAGTTTCCAAAAACCGATTCCACAAACCCGAAATCACACTTTGGCTAACAGGAAAAACTTCAGCAACAGCTTGCTGTCTTCATTCACCTTCCAATTGACTTATCGCTCTCCAAATCTGTGCATGGGTCAAATCGCGTTGCCTTTCCATTAGTACCCGTAATTACAGTTAAAAGTTAGATATGATATGAAGAATGGTAAAATCTAACTGTAGTCAAGATCGCTTGTATACGCGCTTTTATATCCCTTAAGCTGTGGTGGTTCGCACAGGCACTGTATTGTAGCGCTCTACAAGTCAATGCATTGCAGAGGTGAGCTTTGGCAAACTCAAACTTGCCTGCTCTGTTTTTAGGGGGAAAAAATGCTTTTCTGCAGGTTGTCGACTGACTAACCCGACTTCAACTGCTCGTCTTCTAATCGTTCTTGCACTAATTGGTAAATTTAATTGGCTATTTAATTAATCGGAAGAATCTTTTAATCCTCGTAGCTTTTTGCGATCTTCCCCATGATAACAACCGCAAATATACCGGGTGTTACAAAAAAGTAGGTCAAACCATTAACCGTATATTTTTTAAGCTAAAATAATGGGACTTTACTTGCATAATTTTTTTTTAATTTTAATGCTTTGTTTTCAATAAACAGGGTGATAAAGTTGACTTTTAAAAACGCTTATCTAAGCATATTTTCTAACGATTTGTAGCAATATATCTCAAACAACCAATTGAGAATTGATCTAATTTTTTGTGACACCCTGTGTACTAATAAGGGTACTGCGTTTTACTGAGAAGACTTTTGTTCCAGTGCATTTGTGTTCAGTCAACGGTGATCCTGAGAAACAGATACCTCTGTGCCTTGTGAATACTAGCCGTAGGTTTTGTATATTTTCCGTCGCCTTCTCTTCGGACGGTCGGGAGATCCTAGGCGGGGCCAACGATGGATTTTTATATATTTACGATTCGCAACGGAACGAGAGGACGTTACAAGTATTCACACAACAAACATAAAAGCTTTCTCATACAACGAAACAACTCGTAACATTTTCAGATTCAAGCGCACGATTACGATATCAATAGTGTAGCTTTCGCTGACGATTCTTCGCACATAATCTATAGCGGTGGAGATGACGGGCTGTTAAAGGTGTGGGATAGGAGAATGTTGGGCGAAGAGGGAAATCCGACGCCTGTGGGGGTGTTAGCCGGTCACAGAGATGGAATAACTTTCATACATCCTAGGGGCGATAGTAGATATTTGATCTCAAATAGCAAAGACCAGAGTATTAAGTTGTGGGATGTTCGGGTGTTTTCTAGTCAGTCTGCCGCCCAGAATACGTTGAGAGCTGTTTACGAACAGACGTGGGATTACAGGTGGCAAGGAGTGCCAACAAAATGTGTGTAAGATTACTATACGTTTCAGTACAATATTATGATGTATACTTTTTGTTTTAGTATATAGTAAGGATAAGTTAGATGGCGATACTTCCATTATGACATATCGTGGTCATGTAGTTACGAGAACGTTAATTAGATGTCGATTTTCGCCTGTGGAAACGACAGGGCAAAGATATATTTATACTGGCTGTGGTGTGGGCAGATTACTAAGTAAGTATAGTCGGTAGTTTTAACTATCATTTGTAAAAGTCATTCTTCAAAACTTTTTAATAACTATATTTTTCTCGTTAATGTACTTTTTTTTAATACTTAGAACGAGAACATATAAATATTACGAACATTTTGGGAGCATGTAGAGAAATGTGGAGAATTGCGGCCACTAAAATACAGCTCCTGTGGTCAAGACCGTTTTATTCGTCATTCTTTGCAATTAGGGTTGGACATGTGTAGTACAGGCACTTGAGCTGGGTGCTCTTTGTACCTTCCCTATCAAAACTCTCACTTCCACTTGAGCAGTTTAGTGTTCTAATCAAGTCCAATATTTTGCCCCAGTGGAAACTTGACTACCCTCGACGGATCTAGTAGATGCTTTCCGAAATGTTTCTGCCTGACTACCTTCAATTCCTCACATGTGCAGATTACATGTAAACTTGTTTCCTCCTGTAACGCGCATCTTTTGCACCAGGGTTCGCTCAGAGCATATCTGAATTTTCCTCTCCTTTTTTGTTTGATGTAATCACGCAGTTTTGAAATTACAGTCTTTTTCTTTTGCCATTCCTCTTTTGTTAATTGATTTTCAAAATGTGTCTAATGGTTTTCCAATGATTCTGTTCTAGTAGGCTTGTTTTGTCAGTGAAATGATAAATACGGAAAAGCAATTGACAAAAGAGGAAAACCAAAAGGAAAAGTACTGTAAAGCAGCATAATATTGCCCAGTCATAGTCTGACCACGTGGTAAACAGTTTATAATGATAATTCCTTCGGCGTCCCCAAAAAGAAAACATCATGATCTCCGCAGATGCTGCTGCACAGAACTTTAGAGGGGGCGGTGAACTCTTGTCCATGCTTTGCCTCTTTGATTCAAGATCATCATCTATAGTAACGAAACTTGCTAAGAAGTGCTCAGGATCTCGCTTAATGATGACCAAATGCGCTTCTGCTTTAGCGTCAACATTTTCGGCACCCATCGTGCAGCCACCTTTAAAGATCGACCTAATTCTTAACGGAAAGTGGTTTCTACGCTACCTATTGAAAACCCACAAGTCTGAATTATGAATTTCACGGTGATTTGTCTATCTCTCAGAACCATGTCGTAGACCAACAGTTTTCACTCGTCCAGCATTAACACCTTGATCACAGTTCTCTTTGCCAAGTTTAAAATCCCTTGAATTGTAAATCGATCGAGATACAATTCTCCAAGAAGAGGAGAATTGAAGCCCGGACTTCATCGATTTGCCACATCACTAGATAGCCGTCTAACCACTGCAGCCACTTTTCATAATTTTTCTAGATTATATGTTTTTCAATTTCGACAATCTTGAAGTAGAAGGAATGGTTCAACCGGGACATTGAGGAGGAGTATTAACATCTAACCCATCCAGAATTTTTTTTTTACATTGTGACACCCGAACGAACAAAACTACCGCGCTCTCCTCCGTCCCCCCTTCCCCCTCCCCCACATACACGCGCAGATTTTATCAAAAAGTGCGCTCCTAAAATCCTAAAATATATTGCCATCTGTTGACCATTTTTGTAACTATCTATTTGTTCACGAATTTGATTGCAATACACATAGATATATGTATAGTTTTGTTTTCATGTTAATTATATACTGCATAAAGGAAATAGATAATAAAACATGTATGTATCAGTAGGCTGAAAAGTTTAGTTAGCTCTAACCGTCAAAGGGTGTATAAATTTGACAGCTGTCAGACTATTAGTTTGTGAGATATAGCATTTTGAGTGAAGCAACTTTTGTTAGTTTGAAAAAGGAGGAGAGTGTTAACAAAGCATTGCTTTTCGGCAAAAAAAACTGTTGAAGTCAAGGCTTGGCTTGATAAACATTATTCGGACTTTGCACCAGGAAAAACCACTGTTGAGAAGCGGTTTGCTAAGTTTCAACGAGACGAAATGAGCACTGAGGACAATGCACGCAGTGGACGCCCCAAAGAGGCTGTTACCGACGAAAACATCAAAAAAGTCAACAAAATAATTATAGATGACCGTAAAGTGAAGTTGATCGAGATAGCTGAGATTCTAAAGATATCAAAGGAACGTGTTGGACATATCGTGAATGAATATTTGGGTATGCGAAAGCTCTGTGCAAAGTGGGTGCCGCGCGAGCTCACAATCGAACAAAAACAACAACAAATTGATGATTCTGAGCGGTGTTTGGAGCTGTTCTATCGTGAAAAAACCGAATTTTTACATCGATATGTGACAATGGATGAAACATGGCTCCATCATTTCACACCGGAGTCTAATCGACAGTCAGCCGAGTGGACTGTACATGATGAACCGACTCCAAAGCGTGGAAAGACACAACAGTCGGCTGGCAATGTTATGGCATCAGTATTTTGGAATGCGCATGGTATTATATTTGTCGACTATCTTCAAAAGGAAAAAACCATCAACAGCGACTATTACATAGAGCGTTATTGGAGCGTTTGAAGGATGAAGTCGTGGAAAAACGGCCCTATTTGAAGAAGAAGAAAGTGCTTTTCCACCAAGATAATGCACCGTGTCACATTGCTTCCGCGTCCACCGTATTCCCCAGCGACTTTTTCCTATTCTCAGACATGAAAAGAATACTCGCTGGATAGAAATTTAGCGCCGATGAAGAGGTAATCGCCGAAACTGAAGCCTATTTTGAGGCTAAAGACAAATCGTACTATAAAAATGGTATCTTAAAATTGTATTGTATTGAATAATAAAATCAAATTTTTTCCAAAAAAACGAACTTTTCAGCCCAACTGATAAAACATTTTACAAATAATACTATTGTAAAGGGTGCGTTCATAGTGATGCGACGAAGAGAGCGACAAGCGACGAGACTAGAATAGCGACTTAAACGAGATGTTGGAATCGTGTCTCTAGCACTATGAACGCTAAGCTTTGGCTGCAGATTTTTGTTTTCGCAGCTCCTCTAGTCTCGTCGCTAGTCGCTCGCTTCCTCGCGTCACTATGAACGTACCCTGAGTCAACGAAGAGAGCGATAAGCGACGAGACTAGAGGAGCGACGAAAACAAGAATCTACAGTTAAAGCTTAGCGTTCGTAATGCTATAGATACGATTCCAACATCTTGTTTAAGTCGCTGGTCGCTCTCTTCGTCGCGTCACTATGGACGTACCCTAAGCTTTGACTGTAGGTTGTTGTTTTCGTCGCTTCTCTAGGCTCGTCGCTTGTCGCTCTCTTTGTCGCATAACTATGAACGTGCCCTAAGTTGTAATATTCAATGTTCAATTTTAATTTGGTTTTTCTGTCAGTAAATTATTAAACCTTATTTGGGTTATCACCTAAGCGCGCGCTGGTCTATAGCTCCTAAACTAATGATGTTAGGAATTTCGTTCATATACTAATCTATACTACTTGCAACACTCTATTTCAGGAAAATATGTTTAAGTATATAAGGTGACCCAAATAAGTGTGAAGATATGGAAGTATTTTTTTTTAAACGACACTCCTTGTATTGTGTTGCACATTTCAGTTCATTTCAATGCACTTTATCAATTCCCAAAAAAATATTTCATTACTCCTGGTATTTCCGGAGAAATAAATTAAAAGTCATTAAAATGAAATTTTACGCACTAAGAATAGAAAATAAAAAAAACGTAGGAGCAATTTTTTGACTCACGATTTAGTATGAAGTGAGTCGAGAAAGGTCTAAGGTTACTATCACCTTGTTTACGTTTCGTAAATTTTCTACAGGGTTACCAAAATTATGGTCGAACAATGACATATTTCAAACTAATTTTTCTCACTTTTTTCAAATGGAACACCCTGTATATTTTTTCACCACTTGATGCAGAATTAAAAAACAAATATATACAACTGTATTTAAATTCTCGACGGTTTTCTAGATATTTATGGAAAACCATTTATTTGGTTTTCCACGGTAAATTTGTATTAACATTTAACTATGAATAACATTAGAGAATTTTACACATGATTAAATTAAGTATTCAAACAATCTACCATTTTCTTGTAAACACAGATTTAACCTGTTTGTTAAAGACCTATTTGTATTTTGTAACATTAAAAGAGTAACTGTATCAAAGGCTTCTCTTATTCTTTCCCGCATGTTTTCTGGTATAGTTGGTGGTATACGGTGGACCAGATCTTTAACATACCCCCACAGGAAAAAATCAACTTTGGTCAGATCTGGTGACCTTGCGGGACATGGAACAGGTCCTTGTCTAGGGCAAGATTTCGAAAACAGGATAAATTTTTGTAATTGGGGTCTCGCTCGAATTCAAGAAGATGTACGGTTTTTTAATACTGTATTGTTTACCGATGAAGCAACTTTCCACAATAATGGTCATGTGAACAGGCATAATCTACATTATTACGCCAATGTGAATCCAAATTTTAAGAGGGCAGTTGACCGGCAACACAGGTGGAATGTTGGAGACCATATTATAGGACCCCATTTCTTTGATGGACATCTCAATGGTGATATTTTTCAAAGATTTTTGGACGAAGACCTTGATAACCTTCTAGAGAATATACCATTAGGGCTGTTAAGAAGAATGTGGTTCCAGTTAGACGGGGCGCCTGCTCATTTCAGTATTCAAGTTCGACATGCTTTGAATGAGAAGTTTCCAGGTCGCTGGATTGGAAGACAAGGACCTGTTCCATGGCCCGCAAGGTCACCAGATCTGACCAAAGTTGATTTTTTCCTGTGGGGGTATGTTAAAGATCTGGTCCACCGTATACCACCAACTACACCAGAAAACATGCGGGAAAGAATAAGAGAAGCCTTTGATACAGTTACTCTTTTAATGTTACAAAATACAAATAGGTCTTTAACAAACAGGTTAAATCTGTGTTTACAAGAAAATGGTAGATTGTTTGAATACTTAATTTAATCATGTGTAAAATTCTCTAATGTTATTCATAGTTAAATGTTAATACAAATTTACCGTGGAAAACCAAATAAATGGTTTTCCATAAATATCTAGAAAACCGTCGAGTATTTAAATACAGTTGTACTTACAAAAAATATTTGTTTTTTAATTCTGCATCAAGTGGTGAAAAAATATACAGGGTGTTCCATTTGAAAAAAGTGAGAAAAATTAGTTTGAAATATGTCATTGTTCGACCATAATTTTGGTAACCCTGTAGAAAATTTACGAAATATAAACAAGGTGAGAGTAACCTTAGACCTTTCTCGACTCACTCCATACTAAATCGTGAGTCAAAAAATTGCTCCTACGTTTTTTTTTTATTTTCTATTTTTAGTGCGTAAAATTTCATTTTAATGACTTTTAATTTATTTCTCCGGAAATACCAGGAATAATGAAATAATTTTTTGGGAATTGATAAAGTGCATTGAGATGAACTGAAATGTGCAACACAATACAAGGGGTGTCATTAAAAAAAAATACTTCCATATCTTCACACTTATTTGGGTCACCTTATATACTTAAAAATATTTTCCTGAAATAGAGTCTTGCAAGTAGTATAGATTAGTATATGAACGAAATTCCTAACATCATTAGTATAGGAGCTATAGACCAGCGCGCGCTTAGGTGACAACCCTGTATATTATATTTAAACTGCTAAGGAGGAGGTAGAGGACTGTACTATCAGTCCTCTACGGTTTTTGAAGAATGACTCGGAAGTCTTGCCGCTTCTTTTTTTATTGTATCAACTTAAACTTACTTTGTTGAAACTTACATTTGTGAATAGATAATATACAAACAGTGTTTACTAGAATCTAATGATTTTTTTTTACTTTGCAGTTTATGACGCATTGACTGGAAAAATTGTGCGAGAACTACGAAAACACTCCTCGTGTGTAAGAGATGTATCGTGGCACCCGTACAATAATGAAATTTTAACATCTTCCGTAAGTCTATTTTGTTATCTACTTGTAGAGGATACGGTGACATTACATTTTTGCTCACAGTCCTCTTCAAATTGTCATTTTCAATTCAACATTTTTTTTAACCTTAGGTGGGTTCAGTTATCTGACAAGATGATTTGAACCAGTCCTAAGAAACGTAAAATTGTTTACTTAGTATCGTCATCAAGGAAAGACAGTTGCAAACAGCCTTCAAGCTTTGTTAAAAAAAATAATAAAACTTCTTGTAGTTATTTCCAATTGAAAGTCTAGTAAACACGTGAATCTAATATTGTGCATTTTTTTCAGTGGGATAAAACGATAGGTTGCTGGTATTATTCGCATAGCGAAGCGTCGGAGGACAGAGACAGGCAATCAGCGAAGAATTCAACGAGCGAAGAGAAAAAACAGAACCCGGATGTGCTCAGAAGAAGTCTCAGGATAGCCCTGAAACGATTACGGAATCACGATTCAAATTCGGATAACCTTTCGGAATGATGATAGTCTTTTTATCGTTGGCCCGGTTAGAAAACGCAAGATCAACGGTTCTCATCTAGAAGGCGCTCTTCAGTCGGCAGCGTTTTAACATAAGTTCCACACTATCGGTCTCACGCGTTTAAGCATCTTACAATAACGTATGCAATAATTATGGACTTATACATAATGATGGGTTTTTTTGTAATAATAATCACCGGTTCATCGTCATTCCATTGTTTTTCTATGTCTTTTCGTTTAACGGAAAAACTGCGCTAAAAAAATGGGAATGTCTTTTTCTTTGTGATACGTTATTACGTAATATAATGATCATATAATAGATATACATATATATATAATCACTATATACAATAACAGTGCGGAATAAGTAAGCCAATACGATCGATAATGATAACGATGATATTGTTATTAGTATCTCTTTTTTTTTGGTATTAGAAACAGTGCAATAAATTTGTGTTTGTGTTTGATTTATTTAACACCTCATCCTAATCTTCATCCAGAGACCTGTTGTATCTCCGTGCCGTTTTAGCCCTCTTAGCCAGGTTGTAGTCAGATAAAGCAGTTCGCAATTTGGTCGAGAGTTAGTTTACTTACTCAGGGATCATCCAATCGATTGACCCAAAAGCAACTCTACCTCCCCTTGTCCACTGTCGAACAGTTAGCAAGAAGAGTAGAAATCGGGCAGCCTAGAAATTTTGCAAAGCCATTATATATAATTAGAAAAAAATTCTGACTGTTTGGTACAAAATTGTGACAGGAGACGAGACTTAGGTCTATCATTGGGACCCAGAAACAAAAACAATCAATGTAATGTGAGCTTAAAGGGTCTCCACCGCCAAAAAAGCAAGGACTCAACTATCTGATGGAAAAAATGATGATAGACGTCTTGTGGGAGACTAAGGGCATCCTCCTCATCGAATATATGTCGAAAGGAAGCACGAAAAATGTAAACACTTGCCGAAATACTTGCGAAAAGCAATTAATCAAAAAGAAAGAGAAAAGTGTTTCTATTGCACGAGAATACGACTGTGCATAAGGTTGCAAAAATCAAAGCAATTATCGAGGAATCCAGCTTCCTAGAGATAGACTATCCTTATAGTTCTGACCTGGTTCCATCTGACTTACCTTCAAGGACGGTGTTTTAACTCTAATGACAGACTCGGCAAAGAGGAGCAATTTCCAATGCCGTACGAGGAGGATAGAATTAAATGTGCAAGATGCGACAACTATTTGACGTGTACTAACAATAAGTAGAAGTGCGAATGTCCCCTAAAAAGCATAAAACACTGTTCTGTAACCCGTGGCAAACGATACCGCGAACAATTTACATTTCATATACAGCGTGTCCCAGGATCGATGTTACAAGAGGTATGCGGAACTAAAAATCTTTGAATTTCAATTTGATCTTTTGTAAGTAAGCCCTGCTTGATTTGACACTTATATTTAGTATACTTTCGAGTGCAGCTGAGCAAGATCTATTTCAGGTAAAGTACCTTTCCCATTCACAGTATTCTAAAATATTGTTAAGAAAAGTTGTTCAGAATGACGAACTATGGGCCTATACAAAATTTCAGGAAGATCTACTTACTTTGATTAAATCGCTTTTTAGATTCAACAAGTGTTTTTATAAAAAATAATATTCGTAGAACATTGAACGACAGAAAAGTATTTATTTATTTATTTTGATTGCAGAGCAATATTATAACATTTTGTACACTTAATTTGTGAGCAAATATAATTTTATTTTGTCAAATCTAAAAAATAACTATTTAATCAAAGTAGGTAGATCTTCCTCAAATTTTGTATAGGCCCATAGTTTGTCATTTTGAACAACTTTTCTTAGTAATATTTTAGCATACTATGAACGAGAAAGGTACTTTACCTGAAACATAAATAGATCTTGCTCAACTGTCAAGGCCTACGTGATTTTACAAACTCGAAAGTATACTAAAGATAAGTTTCAAGCTAAGCAGGGCTTACTTACAAAAGATCAAATTCAGATTCAAAGATTTTCAGTTTCGCACACCTCTTGTAACATCAATGTTGGGACACGCTGTACATAGATGTTTGTTTTATTCTATGTAATCTATCGTTCACTTTACTAGATCAAGAAGCATTTGTCTTCTTCTGGAGCAAGTGTTCCGACGATACGATGACACGGTACCGTCACATGTTACTGCAACGGAAGTTACAAATGCAACTCGTCTGTAACTAAAATAGCATTGATTATTAATCATATTTATTTGATAGTTATATTATAGTAACAATTAGGTCTTAGTATGACGTGTGTTACCATATTGACTATAATATTAAGGCACAAAAACGTTACAACATGAACTTCGGTCGCATTGTAACCTCGGTTACAAATTGCTACTTGGGACATCGATAAGAAACATTATGCCATCTGCTCGTAACTATGTTGAAAGCAGAATTGAAAGATAAAAAATTGTGGTTAGGTGTTATTTGAAGGTTTCATGATAAGGATTCAGATTTTCTCATACTAAGACAAATTTGTGCAGGTGGATCGAAAGATCCATTAAGTTGGCAGAAGGATTACTTTAAATTTGAAAATATAACATCAGCCGATGTGGAACGATCGTTTCCATAATTAAAATGGTATATTATTACATTATTAGGAGTAGAAAGCTTAATTTTTGTGTCAAGCACAAACGTTTGCTGACGAGGCGATAGCCGAGACAGTGCAAATTGGGCGAGACACAAAAAGCTTTCTACTCTGTGTGAAGTATGCATCTGTCAAACAACTGTCAAAGTACTACGTTTAAACATTTATTTTTTTTAGTATTGTCCATTTTAGCGTCAGTGTTGATAATCGTAGAAGTTGTAGACGGTAGTAGCAAAGAGTAACAAGAGAGTGCACTTAGCTATTGGCGCCAAAATAATCTTATAACCTTGGGAAATACTATATGTTTTGGCAAGAGTTCAATGAACCCACGCTGTCAATACAATCGATTGAACACACGAATTTATCCAAGCTTTATGCGGTTTTTTGGTTCATTTTAGCTGTGTGAGATTTTATAAAGTGACATTTATCTATATATGATTTTAAACGAGGCACATATCAAATATATTTAAAATTGAAGTACATTTAAAATCATCGTGTTGGTTGCATATTTTTAAGGTTGGTAGTGCATAATTTCCTACACGATACGTTTTACATAGAAATTGAACGAAGTATTTCTTTTTTTACTTTTAACATTCACTGTGTTTATACTTCCACATATTTAAAGTTTTAATTGCATTAAATTCTAATATTTTCAAACTTTCTCGGTTTAGTGACTTTGCAAATTGCGTGTTGGCTAAACTAATTCTGCAAAATTTTCATTAATAAATACTAGCCAATTAAAATTTGGTGTTCAACTTTCGGTGTTCCCAATCAAATCGCTCTATCGAGGCCATAAGAATTATTTTACGCATTCATTCATAATAGCTGTAGTGCACGCTCTTTGTAACTCTACTCTTTGGTAGTAGTGTGTAGTTCTTCTTTGCTCATGTTGCAAATATTTGACAGTTATGTAATGATCGTTCAAGTCACTTTAAAAAGTTGTGATTGGTCGGTTACATTTTTTTACTAGTAAAGAGATGAGACCATTTTTTTACTAAGTAAAGAAATTGTTTCAAAGGTCTGGCTTGCAATAAAATCTCGTACACCTTAATGTCAAGCAAGCTAATTTTTGAAGATTATTTTTCAATGTAAGCTGACTTTAGATTTGACAGATGTAACAGATTATGCATAGAGGTTATGGTGAATTATTAAAGTAGTATACTTTTGAAAATGAAATGTCAAATTAGAAATGTCACAAAAAGGTAAAATCAATATAGGTAAAACTAGGTGTACGAGATTTTATTGCAAGCCAGTGTACGTATTCAGTAACAAAATGATATGATATTTTTGTACGTTTGGAGATTTATTCCCCACGTTGTACTCATTTGTTTGAAACAAGTGTGGAAACATATTTAATGATTCAAATATTAAATAGATACCACCCAGTTTATGATTTCACGCAAGCTTCTTAAAACAGTAAGTGTTTCAGCACATTATATAATATATTTTTTGTCATTATTTTATGTGTAAACACTCATGCTCACTCATGAAAGTCACGAACATAAATGATGTGAATATGTAATCGTTACTGAACGCTCGCTTTGATACGGCTGCTCGGCCCCTCCACCTTTTTCTCCGCACTACACTGAAACTTGCCCTCCTTTGCCGACTCTAATAATGAATGTCCATTCAGGATTCAGGAGTAGCAAGACAGATATATAGCTTTTTAGTACCATTTGAGAACTATAACAGTTGAAATCATTTGCAGTGATGTGATGTAATCGTAAAATAACGAATTTATTCAAATAATATAATATAATAGTTATTTACGAACCAAGTGCGTGAAATCATATTTCGCGAATGAGTGACCAGTTTAAAGCGCGAGCCGTAAGGCGAGCGCTTTATGGACACGAATTCGCGAAATGTTTCACGCACGAAGTTTGTACAATATTTTTTGTACGAGAACTATAATAATAATATATATTGTTAAATACGTAATCGTGTATGACACACTACTAATTTCTTGATATTAATTAAAAAAATTTGAGTTGGCAGTATTGATTATTTGAAATGACATTTAATTTAAAATTATCAAATTCAAAATGGTAATTTATATAATATTTGTTGCTGTTCTGAGCTTGAATTACATACCTTCCAAATATATCAATTTCTATTTCATTTCCTTTTATTTTCATAGAAAAACAACGAACTGGGTAGCATAGTATTAAGGTTAGGAATTTATGATTTTAAAATGTCACTAAATTAATCAAGTTCCAGGCAGTACCAACTTTACTTTTACGCACTCGTGCTTAAAGTGACTTTTTACGCACGCAAATCGAATCGTGAAATGACAGGTTTTGATAAGCGAGTACAAAAACTAATTTTTACGAGGTTTGGATCGCTTCACAGTAAAATAAATATATACAATATAAGAAAATAGGCATATGTACAAAAAACAATTTTTATTTTAAAATTAAACCAACATTTTCATAAATAAACATTTTAAAACACAAATTCATAATTTACAAGTAAAAGTCTGTTCGGTTTAATAATAAAAATAACGAAGACAGTAAATAATTTGCTTACAATTTAAAATATTATTATATATTATAACTATTTCATAGTTCCGTAGAGTAACATTACTTCGACAGATCTTGTATTTTGTAGCCATGTGGTCGACGCTTTTACTGGTATTATTGTATATCACGTTCCATTCCATCAACAACTTTATTTAAAATATTTGCTAAAACGAGACCAGCCGGTGTTGATATTATGGGAATTAAGAATTGTAGATATATCCCTCTGTTCCATTTTAGTTCACTTCCTTCAACAATTTTTGATTTATCTTGTAAAATTATCGATGAACCTTTTTTAATTGAAGCTATTCGGATTCCAAACTATCGGTTTAGTTACTTATTTTAAACTTTAATCGGTAGATATATTGTCGCTATTCTTCGCTCTTTGCACATCAACTGCACGTTTACACAGCTTTTTATTATTTCATTCGTGTTATGGTAAAATAAAAAAAATTTTTTTACATATTTAGTTTTTTACGACCGGTTTTTATTAGGTTATATTTTTATTTGTAAAGTACTGCCTGACACTATATCGACAGCTCTCGATATTACCGACTATGTTACAGAATTATGTGAAGCGTTGTACTCCCGTCAGGTTTAATACACCTATTCTGTACTAGATGACGCTAACGGTAAAGTATTTTTATTTTGTGTATGTCGTGTATGTGTTTATCACTTTATAAGGTTGAGTTAGACCTTCTAATTTTTGCAAATCTTTTTATTTTACATGAATAAATATTTCCAGTTTGTCAAAATATTGACTGCGCCTTTCAAACTGGATGCAGTTTGGATTTTTTTTTCTTTTTTTTTGAGTATACTATCACACTTTAGAGCGTGTTAATGCTTATTGTCTTCTTCATTCGGTAACCAATAATAATAATTCGGTAACCGAAAACTGCATAGCGTAATAATCCGCAATAAATGTACAAGCTAACCATCAAGCAACCAATTCTTCCTGATTTCTCATTTAATTAACGCTTTAATAGTGATTTTGGTTTTTCATCTGTCAAGTATATTCACATCGCATAAATGTAGTTAGTGATACCTGTGGTGATACTTCCTTTGAACGTTTTATTGAGTTTATAGCATCGCAGTCACAATTTTTTTAAATTTTTCCTATTGTCGAGAGCCATATTATTAGAGCTATATATTTATAAATTAAGTTCTAGTATGGCTGCTGCTGATAATGTCTTATCTTTCACTCGAAAACTAAGAGCGCAAGATTTGAATTGCTCGCCGTGTTTGACAGACATAATGACGACATTATGACGTGACAGTGACAGATCGAAAGTTGACAGATGCTAATTTACAGACATGGCCCCAAGCGTTTAAACCAGGGATCGCCAAAATTTATTGATCATCGATCCCTATATCATTTTTCGAAATCTCAATCGACCCCCACAAAAGTAATTTTTAGATAATTAAGAAAAAACTATCTATATTAGTATCTATATATTAGTATTTGTAGATTTACTTTATGATTTTAAACCGGCTTGAACCATGTAGGAACTTGGAAACGCCAGTATAAATGGCTGAACTATTTCGTAAAGTTTTACATATTTTTGCATTATATTTATATTTGTCCAAAAGTTGCTTATTGTCAAATTGTTAATAAGGGTCTTTGCTTCAAGATTCGATAACTCAGCAAGCTCATGTTGCAGGTTGATGTTCAGTTTTCAATTTGAGCGAAAAATGGCGCAATAATCCATTCAGGGATGTCAATGTTTGCTAAATTAACAAAGCGCAATTTGAAATCGTCGCTTAATTTTTGAAGATAACTTGTATATATATATTTTCAAGTCTTCTTCTTTTATTTCTAATTGTCGCAGATTTGAAAAATACCGATAATCCTTACGTAGCAATAAATATCTGGCATACTCGTAAATTTAATTTTACTTGGAAGCCTAACAGTATTGTCCGAGTTTGGATAATTGTTACATCCTTTGCTTGCAGCTTTGTTTGGACGTCATTAAATTTTCCAAATATGTCCGGTGAATAAAAAATATGGTTCTTATTGTTTTGAACAAAATTTATTTCGCTGAGGAATTTCCTTCGACCTCCTGGCTCAAATCGATCCCTACTTGTGTTAAATAGACCCCTGGAGATCTATACAGACCACTTTGGCAACCTCTGGGATAGAACAACGCGTCTTGATTGTTAAACATTATCATCAAAATGGTGAAAGTTTGATTGCCACCATTCGTAAAGTGCGTCCAATATTCGCATCGGTCAACAGAATGTTGCCTAATTCATCTACTATAAAAAGAATAATCGGAAAATTTGAAAGTGCTGGTTTGGTTCCTTATTTCAAAAGGGAGAGACAAAATTCCGAACAGACCCAAATGACACTTTTTTCTTATTGGCTGAAAGCAGGGCAAAAGCACATTATGCAACGTTCTGTTATTTCTGTTCATTGTTAAATATTCTGACATTGTTTATACCACAGGTGTATTCAAAGTTTTACTATAATTATTAACATTTTAGTTTATCTATTTTTTATTGTAGATTAGTTCTCTTTTACCTTACTTATCAGAGAATGCCACATAAAATTTATTTTGCAAATTATATATTGTAATTTGGGCTGGGGATCTGTTCAGAGTTTTGTCTCTCTCTTTTTGAAATAAGGTATAGTGACGTGAAACACACGACACGAGCTCGTAGAGGTCATTCAGAGCATAACATCACGGCAGTTCGCGAGAGCGTAGCCGAAAGTCCAGAGACGTCGATTCGTTATTGTGGACATTACAATAACAGCCACTCGTCAGCGTATTGTCACTAAAGATTTGCACTTCCACGCCTACAAATTCAGACCACGCACAGCGAAGAAAGTTCATCAATTGGATAATTGAGCAAACGGAAGTGAATACCGATTTTGCGGGCAAAATCAAAAAGTATCACTGATGAGGCCTATTTTTCACCTCGATGGCTTCGTTAATCGGCAAAACTGCCATATATTTGGGGCTCAGAAAACCCAGGAATGATTCATCAGAAAGCAACACACCCAAAACGTGTTTGGACTGCATTTCTTTGAAGATGAGGAAGGTAATGATAATACAGTTTTTTTTTGTGCCTAAATTGGAAGATATTGCTCTTGACGAGATGTGGTTTCAGTAGGACGATGCCACATGTAATACCGCGCGTGAAACATTGACTATCTTGCACGAGTTTGCTTCTGGTCGTATAATATTTCCCTGTTTGATGACCAGAATTGGTCGCTACGATTCTAGCGATTTAACGTCTTTGCTCTTCTGGTTGGGTGAGTTAACTGAAATCACAGGTGGGGACCACCGAAGCATTGCCGGAATGCCGAAATGAGACGCTCTATCAATGAAATACATAAAATGTTGATGGGAAATGGAGAGAGTTAAACAGAATTCTCATAAATATTAATACAATCCAATATACAGTGTGGAACAGCCAAATGGAATAAATTCGATAACAAATAAATGAGGGTGTATTGGGAAAAACGCTTGGACACGTCGATTTGTATTTTTAAATGCGCATTAAAAAAAATATACAGGGTGTGTCATGTGACAGTGGCCAATACCAACTTTCTTATTTTAAATGGAAACCCCTGCATATTATTTATTTTTTGAGTTCTTCGGAAAATTCTAGACATAATTCATGTACAATGTCCCATACCTATCTTCAACTGTTTCGGAAATATTAAGTGTTTTCAGATTTATTACGAAAATTAACATTAAAAAAAGAAAATTATTTTATTTCACAAATTCGCTACATTACACTAAAAATCTATTTCCCATTTAGCTCTTGATATTGATAAAGTAAGCAAAAACCATTGCTGCGTTCCTTTTTACTGAAACGAAATTTTAAAAATACAAAGACCGTTTTGTTTATTTTCGTAAAAACTCTTCTAGCCTTAGCAACATGTTGTCTGCCTGCATGACAGTAGTGATCAGTGTCAGTGCTATTGTGGTTTGAATTTCGTTAACTGTACGTAATAATATCAGAAAAATGGTTCATTTAACAGAAATGCACAAAATAACCATTCTACAAATGATTGATTATGGAGATAACACACGGACACAAATGGAAGTTTCTCGCTTATTTCACGAAAAATTTCCAAATTTTCCGCCTGTATCCCAAGGAACAATTAGCAAAATAAAAAAACAGTTTTGCGAGCTTGGTCATGTAAGACATATTAAAAAAGTAGCTGCCAATGCAGTAAGTGATGATACGAAATTGGATATTAGGCTTGAGTTTCAAGAAAACCCACATAATTCTGGTCGAAAAGCAGCCCCACTGTTCAACATTAGCCACACATCAATTTTTCGAGTATTAAAGGAAAGTAAAATGCATCCCTATAAAATGATGCCAACTCAGGAGCTCATGGAAGACGATTTCGATAGGAGAACGTATTTTTGTGAACAGATGATGGCAATGTTAGATAACAATGTGATCCAATTAGAAGATATTTTATTTTCTGATGAGAGCACATTTACACTTCACGGCCATGTTAATCGTCAAAATTGCCGCCATTGCGGTCTAATGAGAATCCTCACTGGATGAGAGAGGAGCATACGCAATCTCCTGAAAAAGTTAATGTTTGGGCAGGAATTGTTGGAAATCACATCGTTCATTGATGGTAACTTGAATGGAGATAAATATTTAGAACTGCTCCAAAATAATGTCGTGCCAACTTTCGCAAACTTATATCCTAATCCAGCAAACCCACAAGTTCCTGCCAATACAGTATGGTTTCAGCAAGATGGAGCACCGCCCCATTTCCAAATCAATGTCCGGCAGTACCTGAACCAAATTCTTCCAAATCGGTGGATAGGGAGGCGCGGATCGATAGAATGGCCAGCACGATCTCCTGATCTGACGCCATTAGACTACTTTTTGTGGTGGGGATATGTCAAAAGTCTTGCATACAAAACTAAACCCCTCAACTTAGATGACTTAAAAAGACGAATCACGCTTGCGATTAGATCAGTCACGCCTGAGATGTTGAGTAATGTTAGAAGACATTTCTATACCAGATTAGCATGTTGCCAAGACGTTCGCGGCGAGCATTTTGAGCATTTACTACATTGACATTAATGTTTTTTGTTTTTTTTTTTACATTATTAAGAAATAATCAGTACCTATTACTTATTAGGTTTTTAGTGTAATGTAGCGAATTTGTGAAAAAATAATTTTCTTTTTTTAATGTTAATTCGTCGTAATAAATCTGAAAACACTTAATATTTCCGAAACAGTTGAAGATAGGTTTGGGACATTGTACATGAATTATGTCTAGAATTTTCCGAAGAACCCAAAAAATAAATAATATGCAGGGGTTTCCATTTAAAATAAGAAAGTTGATATTGGCCACTGTCACATGACACACCCTGTATATATTTTTTTTTTGAAAAAAATGCGCATTTAAAAATACAAATCGACGTGTCCAAACGTTTTTCCCAATACACCCTCATTTATTTGTTATCGAATTTATTCCATTTGGCTGTTCCACATTCATACGTGTGTTTCACTTTTCATGGGGACACCTAAATAACTTTTTTATTTTGAAAGCGATCAATATAAAATTTTTATCAGTTATGTAGGCCACGACAATGCATCTTTTCATATGAATAGAGTTTTTATAAAATCAAAATCTAGCCAACTACGATTAAAATAAAAAGTAGCGTTTCAAGTCGGGTCATAGTAGCGATTAAGATAGAGCAAAAAAGTATTAAGAAAAGTTATTACAAATCACTCAAGAACTCCAAATACCAAATTTCTCTGAAAAATTTGTAATTTAACATTTTTCTCCATTTTTATGCCATCAGCAGATGATAATTTGTTATTGCAATAATAAGAGTGCCATGAAACAAGAAAACGATTCATCAGTTCAAACGTCAAACATCAAACGTCAATTCACTAAACAGTTTACTTCAGTTGCAACTATCGAACTTTGCTAAGCAATGGCCGATAGACATTTAAGTATTGCTGAAAAAGTAGAAATTATTCGAATTGTTGGTGACAATGTACGTTCTACCCGAGAGGCGGCTAGAGAGTTTAACGCGAGGCACCCTGAACGTCCACCCATCCGTCATCGAACTGTTGCATACTTGAATAATATTTTCAACACTACTGGAAATGTTACTAAACCACGTCCACGAGGATTGAACAATCGAGAACACCATTTAGATGCAGTAATATTAGCAGCGTATCGTAATAATCCTCACACGAGTTTACGAGATATGGCTAGAAATTTAAATATCTCTTACTCTAAAATTTGGAGATGTCTCCGTCGTCACAAATTGAAACCGTATAAGCCAAAATATTTACACACTCTTGAAGATGGAGATCTCCATAGAAGAATGGAGTATTGTCTACGGGCTCAAGGTAATTATCTAAATGACAGAGAATTTTTGAAAAAAATTATGTTTAGTGATGAAGCTACATTTACTACTAACGGTGTAGTTTCGTCCCAGAACTGTAGATACTGGGCAACAGAAAACCCAAACTGGGTCATCAACTGTAAAAGACAATATTCACAGAAAATTAATGTGTGGTGCGGAATTTTAAATGCACGAATCATTGGCCCGTTTTTCTTTTTTGACACGCTAAATGCAGAAAGGTTTTTACATTTTTTAAATACTGAATTAATGGATGTGCTTGATGATTTACCACTGGATGAGAGGCGAGATTTGTACTTCCAGCTAGATGGATCCCCGGTTCATAACGCAAGAATAGTGCGAGCATGGTTAGACGAGAACTTTCCGTTAAGATGGATAGGTCGTAATAGCCCGTTAATAGAGTGGGCTCCTAGATCGCCTGACATTACACCACTTGACTTTTTCCTTTGGGGAACTATTAAAAATGTTGTGTATGCATCAAGACCTCAAAACATACAGGAACTGTGTCAGAGAATCCGACAAGCCTGCCGAGAAATTTCCCCAGAAATACTACGACGAGTTGTACTGAATCACAAAAGACGATTGGAAAAATGTATCCGTCTTCAAGGTGATCTAGTTGAAAAAGATCCTATTTAAAATATTGTTCGTTAAATTGTTGCTATATTTTGTTCTTTAATACTGAATAAAATTTGCGAATCGTTTTCTTGTTTCATGGCACTCTTATTATTGCAATAACAAATTATCATCTGCTGATGGCATAAAAATGGAGAAAAATGTAAAATTACAAATTTTTCAGAGAAATTTGGTATTTGGAGTTCTTGAGTGATTTGTAATAACTTTTCTTAATACTTTTTTGCTCTATCTTAATCGCTACTATGACCCGACTTGAAACGCTACTTTTTATTTTAATCGTAGTTGGCTAGATTTTGACTTTATAAAAACTCTATTCATATGAAAAGATGCATTGTCGTGGCCTACATAACTGATAAAAATTTTATAATGATTGCTTTCAAAATAAAAAAGTTATTTAGGTGTCCCCATGAAAAGTGAAACACACTGTATGTACTAATAAAGTAATGGTCGAAGGACACTTCTATTATTGGAGCCACAACAAATCATCACCTATCATACAAACGTCTGGATCTGTGTACATATATGGATTTCCTTCCTGGAAGCAATTTATTCGTCACATCTCACTAAAACAACACGTCTTTATTGTGTTTGATATAATCTGCAACAAAGTCATATCACCTTTTTAGGAGAAACATAATTTGCATGATATGAACTTTACATAAAATAAAAACAGAAACAAGGAATAGGAACACGATAAAACAAATTAACATTCTAATATAACACGATTAATAAGTTTTAAAACATTAAATCGCGTCCTCCAAAGTAAAACCTGGATATTATACGGTAATATACTCTAATATACATAGTTGTCAAAAAAAAAATGTGTTAAAATATTAATTAATATAAATTTATCTCGTTATGGGTTGGGTAAAGTTTTCGAAGCAGAATTTTTACGATTAAATAACATATCGATCCGATAATTAGAGCGTTTCCACACATTTTTTACTTGTTCGTATATTTAAAAAAAAAGCACGGTATTTAATATCTAAGTGAGACACGATTATGACACAAGAGTAAACCGATATGCACACTTTCAAATATGCGCATTTTAAACATGTACTACAAGGTAAGGTCTTTCCGTATAATATCAAATTCCTGATTCTTTCATTCAAAATGATACGGAGAATGACAAAGGTAACATATGTATGTGTATGCGTAAGAAATCCTTATAGGATAGTTCGGGAAAACTATAATTACGTGAAATTGAAAAAATATTTTTAAAAAATGCAATCATGTTAGTACTGATTGTACTCGTAAGTAACGTATGGAATAATATTAAAGCTTAATCAAGATTATGTAGTCGCTGCCGTAAACAAGACATAAAAAAATAATGTTAGGTATAATTATCTTAAAAGTATAGGTACTGTAGTTTTATATAATTAAAAAAATAAATTGTAAAGTATAAAATTGCACGCGTAAAACATGTATTGTTGTTTTATTTTATTTATTTATTTTACATATACGAGGGCAGTTAGAGATATTATTGTCCTTCGCATAGAATGAAACGAATTGGAAAGGTTATATAACAAAGTGATAAAAGGACGCCATAGAATATAATGGTGATGAACGATATGGGATTTGGATTAAAAACGATCACAAAGTTTTTTCTCTGACTAGAGATGTCCAGTTTGAAGAAAAACCTGAAAGCTGTATTAAACGTGTCAAACTACCAATTCAAGATGTGCAAAAGGAAGAGGTAGTGGTTCAAAATTCTCGATTTTCTATACAGGGTGATTGGTGAGAATGGCCTATTAAAAGTATTATACAAACGGATCGGAATTTTAAAACAAAATTTTGTAATTGGATATGGTTGAATATGAACTATCACGTGAAAATATTTTTGAATAAATATCACTTCCGGTTAACCGGAAGTGGGCATCAACTTCGATTTTTTAAATAGCATGCTACAAAATAAATTACAAATTCAGCTTCTATGATAAATTTTACACATATTTCATGTATCATACCCTATACCTAAATACCATTCCTTCTGAGTTATTCGCAATTAAAGAAAAAAAGTGACAGATACCGATCTTACTTTATAGTGATAGTACTTCACGTAGGAGTAAATGAGGCGAATGAAATTTTGCATACGCGCAGCTGATATTATGTAGTTATACAGCATTTGAAGTTTTTTTCTCTAACATTATACAGGGTGTTTAAAAACTTAGTTGCTTGTAAATAAGTTCAATCCGTGGAAAGTACATTTTCTTAAATGGAAAGGTATATAGTTTATTAGATATTATGATTCTACAAACTATTCTCTTTGAATCCCTATTAGGTGTTCCTATACCTAAAATGTAAGGTTAATAAGTTATAACGATTTAATTAAACTCCGTACCTGAAATGCTCAAATATGTCAATTTACAGAATCAAGTGTGCTTGGCTCATTTGTTTTACATACTTGACACTTATTTTGACGTCTGTCATTTTGTTAAACGTATTTTCAAAAATTCTTCTCATTGAATTATAGGAATAAGGGATCCTTTACGCAAATAACACCAAATGATTAGCAAGAATTATTGGAATACGTCTCCAAATACAGGGTGTCCCAAGTTGAGTGGCGTATTAGAATATTTCCTAAAGTACACCAAAGAGAGCGCTGAAAATTTGGTTGCCTTGGTTTCCGGCCATGCTCTTTTTAAATAAAATAATTTTAAAGATGGCCGACTTCCGGTTATAACGGAAATCGATAGGAACTTCGTTATTTTAAATGAAACACCCCATATATTAGTGGATTTTTGGATTTTACGCAAAATTTTAGGCTAACTTTCTTAAATAAACCTTATGTCTAAAATGCACCGTTTTTGAATAATTCCACTTTTTTTTTAATAATTCGACAAATCATTGCTGGGCGTCATTCGGCCTCTCTCAGACAACGTTTGACTTACAGCCTTCAAAATTTTTATGATGAGTACTAAGGTCTATTTGTAAAGCGTTGTTGGAAAAAAAGTCTAATATCTTACACAGGATGTTCAAAATACACTTGCCAATGTAGACAACTTCGTACCTTGGGAAGTCGCTTATTTCAAATGGAACACCCAGTATTTTATTGGGCCAATAGTTAGGACTTTTTATTCTCTTTTGATCTGTATTTACATTCCCTATACCTAACTCTTAAGGTTTGTGAGTTATTTATAATTTTTATAAAACAGACTGAGATTTGAAAAAAAAAAGTTGCCATGAATTATAAAATGACATTTAGAGGGAACTATTTCACTAAAGCTAATTTAATACTGTTTATCAGTAGTTGTCATGTATAACTGTTGGATTTACACCTTTCGGAGTGACACTAAAGTAGGCATAAATAATAAAAACATGTATGAGGAAGACTATTATTTTTAATGTCAAATTAGAAAGCAAATACGATACTGAAGCAACAAATGGGTAAAAACAGCATGGTACATATACCATTTACAAGTAGACGAAAACAGAAACCTTAGTTAAATCGTTCAATATGATCTCCATTTAGATCTAGGCAGCGGTTTAAGCGACCCATTACACCATCTGTTGTAGCGCGTAAAATTTCGTTTCCCTGTAAAGTCCCAAAGCAATTGCGCACTCTATTTTCAAGCTCTGCCCTGCTATTAACAGGGTCGAAATAGACTTCATTTTTTATTTTTCCCCACAGATAAAAGTCCATTGGCGTGAGATCGGGCGATCTCGGTGGCCACGCCCAAGGCCCACCACGTCCTATCCAGCGATCTTCAAAAAGTTCAGTGATCATTCAGCCTTACCCCATTACAACTATGTGCCGGAGCTCCATCAAGCTGATACCAGCAATTTCTGTAGACATTTAGCGGTAAGCTGTCTAAGAACTCCGTTACAACCGTCCGCAAAATTTCTATGTACATTTCTGAATTTAGATTGTCGTCGTAAATAAAATAACAACATTTGTTGCCCATCAAACAAGAAAAAACGTTAAAACTAAATTTATTTTGGAATCCTCTTTCCCTAATTACGTGGGGATTTTCGTGGGACCAAAAATGGGAATTATGCCTGTTGAACACACCTTCGTGAGAAAATTTGGATTCGTCTGTCCAAATTATCTTTTGTAAAAAATTTACGTCTTCTTGCTGGGCCACCATAAGCATTTCACACAACTGCACTCGAAGTAATCTGTCTGTAGGTTGTAGTGCATGCACAGTTACAAATTTGAAATTGTGTAGCTTATGGTTTCTCATAATCCTGTGTATGGAAGAGCGTGGAATGCCTAAATCGTGTTCAGCGGCTCTGGTTGACGCTCGTGGAAACGCTTCAAAATAAGCCAAAACCGAAACTTCATTATCTTCATTCCCAGTAACCGGAGCAGATGTAGCTTTCTTTATTTTAACGCTACCAGTTGTTAGAAAATTGGCCAAATACCTTCTCAATTTATTTTCTGTCATCGGTGGTAGTTGAGGGTAAGTTTCATTAAAGTTTCTGCATGTTCGAGCAGCCATTCTGTTACACTGTCCATGAATAAAAAACAAATTTAAAATGTCTTCGTTTGAATAATTGTAATTATCCATTATGGTTATTATTATTATTATTATTTGTATTATTATTACTCAGTGTATTGTAATCAAACAGTAAAAACAAATTAAAGGAACAACTATTAACTTAACAATAACACTCTTCGTAATTATCAGATTAGTTTTAGAGTATTTGTTTTATTGGAAATGTCATTTTATGATTCATGGCAACTTTGTTTTTTTTCAAATCTCAGTCTGTTTTATAAAAATTATAAATAACTCAAAAACCTTAAGAGTTAGGTATAGGGAATGTAAATACAGATCAAAAGAGAATAAAAAGTCCTAACTATTGGCCCAATAAAATACAGGGTGTTCCATTTGAAATAAGCGACTTCCCAAGGTACGAAGTTGTCTACATTGGCAAGTGTATTTTGAACATCCTGTGTAAGATATTAGACTTTTTTCCAACAACGCTTTACAAATAGACCTTAGTACTCATCATAAAAATTTTGAAGGCTGTAAGTCAAACGTTGTCTGAGAGAGGCCGAATGACGCCCAGCAATGATTTGTCGAATTATTAAAAAAAAAGTGGAATTATTCAAAAACGGTGCATTTTAGACATAAGGTTTATTTAAGAAAGTTAGCCTAAAATTTTGCGTAAAATCCAAAAATCCACTAATATATGGGGTGTTTCATTTAAAATAACGAAGTTCCTATCGATTTCCGTTATAACCGGAAGTCGGCCATCTTTAAAATTATTTTATTTAAAAAGAGCATGGCCGGAAACCAAGGCAACCAAATTTTCAGCGCTCTCTTTGGTGTACTTTAGGAAATATTCTAATACGCCACTCAACTTGGGACACCCTGTATAGAATGCCTCGATAGAAATGGTTGCCATGTCGAACCATTTAGATAACTTATTTATTTGTGTTATTATTATGGTTGTTCTTATAATTTTTCTACTGTATCTTTTATATTATCTTTTTATTTTTTTTAATTTTACCTAATTTGTTATTACTAATTATTTAGACCTTTGATGTAGATTTACTTTATGTTGATTATTCAAATACCAATTGTTGGGAGTATCTAGGAGAATTCTTAGATTAATCTAAATTTTTTACTGATATTGTTACACGTTGGGTTTTACTTCACACTTTGGATTTTACTTTTATTTTAGATACACAAAAGACTCTTCAATCAACTAATATTTCATTGAGTAAAAAAACGTTCAACAAAATATTTTCTTTTGGACACACTACTTCAACTGTTTTTTAAATATCTGCCTTCTTAAATAATTATAACTGTTGTTATTACTTAACAGGTATTGTTCTTTCATCATTGTTCTACGAACATATCGGTCGCTAAATCTTTTTATATATTAAAAATTCTTAGAAATTTTTGCTGATCATTGGTTGTAAATGTTAGTATCTTTCACTAAACGTTTGATACGTTTATTTCACTATTTCATTACATTCACTTTACATAATAAATAAATTCATGATTACCTGATTTGATCTATTCTCAATGCTAATCCATGCATTCTAACACATAATATACTGAGAAAAATGTATTGCACAGAAACGAAAACAATGTTATTACAGAGGGAAAATAAAAATTGTAAAAAATACTAAGATAACAATATGTTTTGTAACAAATAAAATAACTTTTTGTTGTTGTAAAGTATATCCTCGCATTGTTTACCCTAATTATTGTACTGGTGCAGATCTATTTCCCACAGTGTACGCGAGAACAACTAACTAAAATGACAGACGTCAAAATAAGTGGCAAGTAAGTATGTAAAACAAATGAGCTAAGCACACTTGATTCTGTAAATTGACATATTTGAGCATTTTAGGTACGGAGGTTAATTAAATCGTTATAACTTATTAACCTTACATTTTAGGTATAGGAACACCTAATACGGATTCAAAATGAATATTTTGTAGAATCATAATATCTAATAAAATATATACCTTTCCATTTAAGAAAATGTACTTTCCGCGGATTGAACTTATTTATAAGCAACTAAGTTTTTAAACACCCTGTATAATGTTAGAGAAAAAAACTTCAAATGCTGTATAACTACATAATATCAGCTGCGCGTATGCAAAATTTCATTCACCTCATTTACTCTTACGTGAAGTAATATCACTATAAAGTAAGATCGGTATCTGTCACTTTTTTTCTTTAATTGCGAATAACTCAGAAGGAATGGTATTTAGGTATAGGGTATGATACATGAAATATGTGTAAAATTTATCATAGAAGCTGAATTTGTAATTTATTTTATAGCATGCTATTTAAAAAATCGAAATTGATGCCCACTTCCGGTTAACCGGAAGTGATATTTATTCAAAAATATTTTCACGTGATAGTTCATATTTAACCATATCCAACTGCAAAATTTTGTTTTCAAATTCCTATCCGTTTGTATAATACTTTTAATAGGCCATTCTCACCAATCATCCTGTATAACAAAGTGATAAAAGGACGCCATAGAATATAATGGTGATGAACGATATGGGATTTGGATTAAAAACGATCACAAAGTTTTTCTGACTAGAGATGTCCAGTTTGAAGAAAAATCTGAAAGCTGTATTAAACGTGTCAAACTACCAATTCAAGATTTGCAAAAGGAAGAGGTAGTGGTTCAAGAAAGATATCAAGAAACAAAGAAAATAGTGAAAACGACTATAAAGCTGAAACTCTGTATAAATTTCAGCTTTCAGTATATGATGAAAATACAGAAATTTACGAAGAAAGACTAGGTAATCGTTTGAGAGATCGCTCAGCTTTAAAAGAGCCATCTTTTATGTATACAGGATAACAACTTGAACTACGAAAGCCTATTGATAGGAGAAGGTGTAGTGGGAGGTAAAATTTAAATGTATCCATTTTAGTATTGTTAACTGTTTGTATGACAGGAATGTCAGTGGTCATGTCAAATACTATGGCAAATTATAAAACCACTTTTTTAGTATGCATGCATCATAATAGTTATTTACGAACCAAGTGCGTGAAATCATATTTCGCGAATGAGTGACCAGTTTGGACACGAATTCGCGAAATGTTTCACGCACGAAGTTTGTACAATACTTTTTGTACGAGAACTATGTATAATAATAATACACACAAATTGTTAAATACGTTATCGTTTACGACCATATTATTAAGGTTAGGGATTTATGATTTTAAAATGTCACTAAATTAATCAAGTTTCAAGAAGTACCAACTTTACTTTTACGCACTCGTGCTTAAAGTGACTTTTTACGCACGCAAATCGAATCGTGAAATGACAGGTTTTGATAGGCGAGTACAAAAACCAATTAAAACACACCCATAAGCGTGCATAATCGGGCCTTTATCGCACGGCGTGCGTAAAAAGGTTGCTTGGTAACAGCCAATCCCAAGCGTTTAATAGTCCAGTGGAATGTCAGGAAATGTCAAATGACATATAGGTACATGTCATGTATTGAAATTATTTTTTGATTGCATTTATACTAAAAAATATCGTATGACACTCGTGCATAATTAGCTTTTAAAAGCTTGATTATGCACTAGTGTCATAATATACTATTTCTAATTTGCGTTCATAAAAACGTTATTGTAACACGCTTTTGCGTATCGAAAAGTGCTTCATTGTGATACGCCTTTTTTCATTTCTATAGGTTGGCTGTATTGAATACATTATGACAGAAACCAAAGTTGACGTTTAATGCATTTTTCATATACTGCTTTTGATTTTTGCATTAATAAATTTATGACGGCGTTGTCCGCAATTTCACGCAGTTGTGGTGGCGTAAAAGATAAATTTGTCTCAGTATCACTCATTTTTTACAGTTTACAGAGACTATATTATGAAATATATTGTTTAAACAATTCAAATAGACGAATTTGAATTTTGAATTCGTCAAATGTCAATGTGACCAACTTCATGTAAAAATAAAACTCAACATTTTTAATGAGATTTTTATTAAATATTTATTATCAATTTATAATGCAAAATAGAAAAAATAGTATAAAGGACTCGTTTCATAAGGCTTTCTGTCGCACCCGTTCAAATTTGAACTCGTGCGACAAAATCATGCCTTATGAAACTCGTTCTTTAATATACTATTATAATTTCCACTTTTTCATTAATTGTGTATTCCATTAGGATAGTTGGGTGGATCAGTAAAGTATTTGACATAACCTCTGACATTCCTGTCATGTAATAAGTTGACAATAGTGAAATGGATACATTTAATTTTAACCTCCACCACCCTCTCCTATCACTAAATAGACTTTCGTAATTCAAGTTGTTAGCCTGTATATATTTTGTGGCAGATCCGGAAAGCCCTCGAAGAGTACTTACTTTTTCTTATATAACGTCATACCCTTAACTTTAGCGGTTTCTCTGTTATAACGGTTTTTCTTCGCAGTTAGACCATACTTTTTTTTGACGGGGACTAAATGACATGGTACAATTTTGTCCTTGTCAAAAAAATTTTGAAGTACGCTCTAAATGCGAAGAAAAACCGTTATAACAGCGAAAACGCTAAAGTTATATCAGGGGTACAACGTTATATAAGAAAAATAAGTACTCTTCAAGGGCTTTCCGAATCTATCACAAAATATATATTGTTCCGTTTACAGAAACATAGGTTTGACACGCCACTGATGACCAAAAATATTTTATTATTAGAGACATGGTGATTGTAATTATGGACAATTTTGCTCTTAGACTTTTTTCGACATAATGAATGATAAAGAAGCTACGGTCCGAGGCATCTTAGGTGCTACACCCTGTATAATGACGGTAGAAAATGTTATTAATGCAACTAAAGTTCCTGAGACAATCAATGAACAAGACCCGGAAGACTTCGACGTAGTAAACGACGGTTGTGAAAACCTACGCTCAACTATTACTTTACAATTGTCGAACGGATTTCGACAGTTAAAAAAAAGATATATTAAGATATATATAAGATTATATAGTTATGGCAGTTTTTAAAACAACGGTTACGCCTGTGAGTATCGATAACGGCCGAAAACGGTTATTTTTAAAATCTGACAGCTGTCAAAATTTGTTTCGTGGTAACGATGTATTCAAAATTGTAAAAAAAAACTCATTTTATAATTGTTGGACGTATTTTGACAGTAAAAAACGTAACGCTTATGAGTACTGACAACGGCGGAAAACGGCTATTTTTAAATTTGACAGCTGTCAATTTCTTTACAACTGTACATGCTTGTAAAAGTGCTTTAACTCTTTTTATAAAAACTTTAATGACCAGGAGTACTGACTTTATAAAAAAATGCAATAGATTCATTGAAAAAGAATAATACTTGGGAAGTTGTAGAACTACCAAAGGGTACGGAAGCCGTTTATGTCAGGGACAATAATATCTGAACTGCCCTTGTATGTATACACGACAACAGTTACCTACTTTTAATTTATGACTGCACTATATCCGGAACATTATTTTATACAGAACTGCATATATTTATTTATCGCAATAAATTAAATTCAGATTTAATAAATCAATCAGTTTTATGTATTTTTTATCGGAAACAATGATTGGAATAAGGATTTCTTTGACTCTAATAAATGGAAAATGAGCGTTGCTGGTAGTTTGCATTTTGCATATGTATAGTTTTCGCGTCTGGCTTTATTATCCTTTAATAAAATGTATTGTGTTTAGAAACAGTAGTAATTGATTTTTAAAAATACAGGATGATTAGTATTATACAAACGAAACGGAATTTTAAAACAAAAATTTGTAGTTTGATATCTTCAGCATTCTAACTGGATAGATTCAAGCTTATTTGTAAAATTTCTGAAACACTTAATAATTTGCACTCATCCAATAAAACAGAAACCCATTCTCCTTATTCTGAACGGGCATTGTAGCCACAAGAGTGTAGAAGCTAATGAATTGGCAGGAAAATCTGGTGTTGTCACTGACTACGATCTGAGTCCCAATGTGAAGAATTTATTTATTAGAGCGTTTATTATCACGAACATGATAAGTGGAGTCGAGAAGGTTCTAAATCAAAGACAATGATTTTGAAGCCTCTGTTCTTCTGACAAATCAAGAACATGCAAAAGAGAATTACTCTAATTGTAAATGTAATTAAAATATCGATGATACCAGTATCGTAGATGTTAGCACCACTTGTAGCATTGCAGCATCTATTAACGTAGATCATTCCAGTCAAACATTCAATCAGGATTGAATGCTTCATATGTTCCAATTGAGAAAATCTCTGCTCTACCGAAGAGGGTGGATATTACTGGAAGGAATAAACCTAAATAGGTATACCCAGCGTGAAGGTTGCAACAATGGATGCATGAAGAGGATACAGACAATGAAAATGATGACTTTATTAGTGACTTCTATTTAATTATTGTTTTGCCTTTCCTTATACCTACATCCAATGTCCAATGAAACTCCGAAAGTCCTATGTCGTAAGTTATCTAGTAATGCTTTTAATTTCATATCAAAGCAGATTAAGTTCATAGATTCGGAAGGTGTCCATTTAGAGTTCTGACTAGTTTGTTAACTTTCTCAAATATAGTTTATCCACACCAGCAGCGCTCGAATTGCATATTTCAAGAGCATCAATCCACAAAATATTAAGAATAGATAAAATTGACCTTTTGTTTGAGATAACTGTGCACGGATTACATCTTGGTGATGAGGCAATATAATCCACATATAATAATAAGGGAGAATAATCACCAGGACCACTATAGTTTGAATGTCTTTTTTTTAAATATGGGCAATAGAGTAGCATATCAACAGAGCAGAACAGTTGGTATCAACTAGATGGTGCTTCAAGCACATTCCACTACAGGTGCACATCAGCAGTTGTCCTTGACGTTCGAGGATCGGTGAATTGGCCCATAAAAGAACTAATGAACTCGATGCCTTTACAAATCTGAGTCCAGACGAACAAGATCTGTGACGCGAGGAGTATATGACAGTTGAGTTATTCTGTGTTTGAACTAAAATGGCGGTCATATAGAAAAATTATTATTAATTATTATTTTTATTAATTTATTATTTCTTGTCATTGTTTTCCAAATTTTCTATATTTTTTATTTGCTATTACGTTCTAAATGCTGTTATGTTCTATTTTATTTTAGTGTTCTAATTAAAGTTAATTTCTGCCGTTTTAGTCATATTCGTTTTGTTTCGAAAAACAAACGATATTCAGGTTTCTGCCAAAAATCACAAGACGTAGCGAATCGATACAGAATTAAATTCTTCTTCTTTTTGCGATAAATCAATTGTCAACGTGGATTTCGAAAGTATACCATTCTTGTGCTTCCGTCTACCCCAGTAGCGCTTACCACCAAAATCAAAACTAGGTAAAAGACGCAGTATTGAAAATAAGGCTACATACATATTTCAAAATACAGTGCGTCAATAAAGTAAAGAACACCCTAAATATCAGCTTTCAAACATATCTCTTGCGAAAACGCTCGGACACGTATTTTTTTATTTTTGAAGGCGCATTTTCTTAGATTAAATTGAAGTATACAGGGTTATAAAAAAAGAAGATATGACACGTTATCATGTGTTATTTTTAATGGAATAGCCTGTATATTTTTAAGAAATCAAAAGAGCTTCTCATGAAGATTTCAACGATATAGGAGTTGTTGGGGATATCTTTAATATTTACTTGTACTTTATTTTTAAATCTAAAACAAAAATTTACTCAAGTAAATGTTCAAATTGCTGCCCGGTCACAATCTGACAGTAGCCTAGGCGAGAAATAAACTCATTCCGAACATTGCTGATTACATCTGGCGTGATTCTTCGGATCTCTTGTCCTATGCGTTCTTTTAAATCATTAATATTTTGAGGTCTATTTACCTAAACTTTGCTTTTTAGGTAACCCCACAGGACGAAATCTAGTGGTGTTAAGTCAGGAGGAGCGAGCTGGCCACTCAACAACCCCACGTCTGCCAATCCATCGGTTATTAAAAATCAAATTTAGGTAGTCACGCACAGGTTGAGAATAATGAGGAGGTTGGATCAGGATAAAATTCCACAAGCGCAGGAAGAAGCTGTAACTGTAAAAAAATCAAAATAGATGTTCACCTTCTGCGAGGGTGTTGACTTCGAGCTTCCCGCATCCAGTGAGGATTATGTTCTGCATAGTATCTACAATTTTGTCGGTTAACTGTTCCGTTTAAAGAAAAAGTTGCCTCATCTGAAAATAAAATGTTTCTAGCAAACATTTCATCACGTTCACAAAGTATTTCTGAAAACTCCAAACGGCGATCAAAATCATCTTCCGACAATTCATGCACTTTATAAGGATGATATTTCTGCTTATGCCAATTTTTTCTAACAGTCTCATACCAAAGTTTAAAGTTTAAAGCTGCTGGAGGAGTAGTACAATTCGGATTATCTTGCACTGTCAAACATTTAACTTAGTTTCATCATCCCAGTTTTAGGTAGATCCCTAACATTTCCGAGCGAGTTATTGGTTACCGATTAGGATGCGCTGCATTAAATAATTCGCAAACTTCCACTGCACTCCTTCTTCGATCACCATAACCAATCATCATAAGAATCTCAATCCGTTCTCTCTCAGTTAGACCCATTTTTATCCAAAGAAATGGTAATTATAAAACAAGCAAGGCCAAACAAACTAACGGTGGTTAGTCACTGTCTAATTAGATAAGACGTCACCTTCCATACTGACAATTCTATCATGACAACCTTCAAAGATTAAAATTACCAAAAATTATCATGTATTTCCACCAAAAGTGTTTTTTCAATTTCTACAAGTAAATATTAAAGATATCCCCAACAACTCATATATCGTTGAAATCTTCATGAGAAGCTCTTTCGATTTTCTTAAAAATATGAAGAAGATATGATAACGTCATATCTTCTTTTTTGATAACTCTGTATGCTTCAATTTAATCTAAGAAAATGCGCCTTCAAAAATAAAAAAATACGTGTCCGAGCGTTTTTGCAAGAGATATGTTTTAAAGCTGATATATAGGATGTTCCTTACTTTATCGACACACTGTATATACAAGGTGATTGGTGAGAATGGCCTATTAAAAGTATTATACAAACGAAACGGAATTTTAAAACGAAATTTCATGGCTAGATATGGTTGAATATGAACTATCCCGTGAAAATATTCTTGAATAAATATCACTTCCGGTTAACCGGAAGTGGGCATCAACTTCGATTTTTTAAATAGCATGCTATAAAGTAAATTACAGATTCAGCTTCTACGACGAATTTTACACATATTTTATGCACCATACCCTATACCTAAACACCATTCCTCCTGAGTTATTCGCAATTAAAGAAAAAAAGTGACAGATACCGACCTTACTTTATAGTGATATTACGTCATGTAGGAGTAAGAGAGACGAATGAATTTTTGCATACGCGCAGCTGATATTGTGTAGTTACACAACATTTGAAGTTCTTCTCTGTAACATTATACAGGGTGTTTAAAAACTTAGTTGCTTATAAATAATTTCAATCCGCAGAAAGTAGATTTTTTTAAATGGAAAGGTATATATTTTCTTAAATATTCTGATTCTATAAAAGATTCTCTTTTAATCCGTATTAGGTGTTCCTATACCAAAAATGTAAGGTGAATAAGTTATAACGGTTTAATTAGTCTCCGTGCCTAAAATGCTCAGATATGTCAATTTACTGAAGCAAGAGTGCTTAGCTCATTTGTTTTACATAGTTACTGGCCACTTATTTTGACGTCTGTCATTTTGTTAATCGTATTTGAGTAAACTGTTGCAACTGAATTATGGAAAATAGGCCGTATACAAATGAAGAAATCATGAATTTATTTATTATACATGGTGAATGTAAGAAAATAATAAAACGAACATGCCGAACGTTTAACGGAAAATATCAATACTTAAATCCAATGACTAACAAGAAGTTTAAAAGAATTTCTAAGGATTTTCTGAGCCATGGAAAAGTTTTAAGCAAGCGATTAGTTCACAGAGCAAAGGTAGAAGACAACGTTACACTGGAAGAAATTGTATTGGCATATTTTAATCTATATCCACAGGCATCTATTAGAAGTGCGTCTAATGACCTGGGATATACCTATTGTACAATACAAAAAATTCTGAAAAAGCACAAAATGCACGATTATGCCATTATGCCAGTACAAGAGATTAAAGTAGGTGATCATATGGCAAGAATGGAATTTTGTGAAATTATGTTGATGCATATGCAACAGAATCCCATGTTTTTGGCTAATATTATTTGGACTGACGAGGCAAAATTCGACAGAGAAGGGGTTGTGAATAGGCGTAATATGCACTACTGGGCTCAGAACAATCCTCATTTAACCAGAACGCAAAATTTCCAAGAAAAATTTAGTATCAATGTATTTTGTATGACAATAGATAACCGCATACATTACCACATGTATAATGAAAATTTAAATTCCAATGGATATCTGCAAATTTTACGTATAGTTGTGTCAGAGTTTCTAGAAGGGATGCCGCTTGGATTATTGCATAACATCTGGTATCAAATGGATGGTGCTCTAGCACATTCTACCCGTGAAATTGATGCGATGTTAACGGAAATGTTTGAGGATCGTTGGATTGGTCGAAATGGTCCATGGAAATGGCCTGCTAGGTCGCCCGATCTAACGCCGTGCGACTTTTTCCTCTGGGGCTATTTAAAGGCGAAGGTCTATACGGCCCTTCAAATAGATACAAAGAGGAATTAATACGCCGAATAAGAGAATCCTTCAGGCAATTAATACCAGGTGCCATTCGAAGAGCTACAACCACAGGTGTACGTCGTCGAATTATAGAATGCCTCAACAGAAACGGTGGCCATATCGAACCATTTAGATAATTTATTTATTTATCTTATTATTGTTGTCGTTCTTGTCCTTTTTCTATTGTACCTTTTACTACTGTTATTAATTATTTATACCTTTGATGTAAATTTACTTTATGTTGGTTGTTAAAATGGTATTTGTTGAGAGTATTTGCGAAAATTCTTAAATAATCTAATTTTTTTACTGATGTTGTTCTCTACCATTGCTCTGCGAACATACCGGTTGTTTTTATATCCCTGAAATCCTTTCTAAACTTGTCGCTAATCATTGGTTGTAAATGATATCTTTCTCTAAATGTTTGATATGTTTTTTCTACTATTTCATTATGTACATATATTCACATTGCATAATAAATAAATTCATGATTACTTAATTTAATCTATTTTCAATGCTAATTAATTACACTAAGGAAAATGTATTGTACAGAAGCGACAACAATCTATATGTTATTATAGGTAATGTAAAAATTATTAATTGCATTGTTAGAAAACACGAAAAAATAGTAAAATTACAATATGTAGGTATACAAAAATAAATATAATAATTTCTTGTTGTTTTAAAATACAGTCTCGTATTGGGTACGATAATTATTGTACAGTGCAGGTCTATTTCTCTCGGTGTATGCGAGAACGATTAACAGAAATGGCATTATGTCAAAATAAATAGTAAGTATGTAAAACAAATAAACTAAGCACACTTGCTTGAGTAAATTGACATATCTGAGCATTTTAGGCACGGAGACTAATTAAACCGTTATAACTTATTCACCTTCCATTTTAGGTATAGGAATACCTAATACTGTTGAAAAGGGAATCTTTTATAGAATCAGAATATCTAAGAAAATATATACCTTTCCATTTAAAAAAATCTACTTTCCGCGGATTGAAATTATTTAAACACCCTGTATAATGTTACAGAGAAGAACTTCAAATGTTGTGTAACTACACAATATCAGCTGCGCGTATGCAAAAATTCATTCGTCTCTCTTACTCCTACATGACGTAATATCACTATAAAGTAAGGTCGGTATCTGTCACTTTTTTTCTTTAATTGCGTATAACTCAGGAGGAATGGTATTTAGGTATAGGGTATGGTGCATGAAATATGTGTAAAATTCGTCGTAGAAGCTGAATCTGTAATTTATTTTATAGCATGCTATTTAAAAAATCGAAGTTGATGCCCACTTCCGGTTAACCGGAAGTGATATTTATTCAAGAATATTTTCACGTGATAGTTCATATTCAACCATATCTAGCCGTGAAATTTCGTTTTAAAATTCCGTTTCGTTTGTATAATACTTTTAATAGGCCATTCTCACCAATCACCCTGTATCTAAGAAACAATTAAAAGTAGGTATAAGGGAACTAGATGGAACACCTCATGAAATATCCTCGGGAATCCAAAAAAAAGAGATAATATATCGAGTATTTCATTTTTAAAAAAAGGAAGTTAATGGCGATTTTCGGTATTACCGGAAATGGTACAATAACCTTGAAAATATTAAAAAATGAAAGAGAATCTTGATTAATCCTGTAGTCCAAAAATTTTACGGAAACTTCAAAACGAATGACTACTGCGTGAGAAACCCTGGTATATTTTTGTGAGAAGTTTCAATAAAATCTATATAAGGCTTCTTAACCATTTTAATGTTTCTAGTTTTTCCACCAATTACGCATAACAACAATTACTGCAATATTATATCAAACTTGTATTTCTTTCTTGTTTCTATTTTTATCTTGTATAAGTAATAACCATAATTTGTATATTGTATAACAAAACGACATTTTAGACATTTACAATTGTTCTTGGTATTTGCAATTGCTAATGTATCTAATTATATCCGTTTTGTATTTGTGTATTGTGTGGCTACGCCTACTAACTATTGTATTTTGCATAAAAGTGATTGTCCATCGAAGAAGTGATAATTTTCTATGTAGACGTAAATGTGGTATATACTGTCCTATACGTAAATACATTGTGTTAGGTAATTTGAAACGTATTATGTATTATATAAAAAACATGAAAGGAAACGCCTGGTGTGACCTAATAAATTTGCAAAAGGTTAACTATTCTAAAATTACATGATAAATTAACGAAGTTATTTGAAACAAAGGAAAATTAAGTGCAGCATAACCACAAGATCAATCTGGAAAACACGCGTGACCGTCAGCATCCAATAACAACGTTTAAAATATACCACATTACATTCAAAAATGGAGTTTTCCCAACAATGATGGTTGTTTCGCCACAAAATATTTTATAAGAATAATAATTAATAAAGAGAAAAACCAAAAAAATACTGTCGTGGTCAGCTAAATGAGTCGCGAAAATGACAAGAGATCTCATAACTTTCAGGCAAGAGATCGTTTGTCATTTTGATTACATTTTAGTTTTGAAAAATCCATTTGAAGGTGAAAAGGAGTACTAGCTGTACAACGTTAGGTGTAAAGGGAATTAATGGGATTGCAGCTATTGGCGTTAGAATTAAGAAGACGTGAACCTTTTTTCGTATCTAAGCTTTCGCTAATTCTTTATTAGCTTCTTCAGAGAACAAAACTACAAATAAAAACAACAAAAGTTGTGAATTAAAATTCGGCTATTCTTAAGACGCAGTAAATTATTTAACTTACGTGGTAACACTTAAAGTACGGCAACATCACAAGACTCAGGAGGACTCAAGGAATACAATAAACCAGACCAGATTGTAATGGTTTTGGGGTGGGAGATTTCCCCTTGGAAAATAAGATATTTAACGTTTTGATGTTGTAATAACCTAATTTGATTGGTAAATCCTTAAAGAGGGAAGATATTTTTTGAGTTAAACCATCGATAAAGGGAAACTTGCAATACGTGATGACCTTATTGTTGGGGGTGTTGTTGAGAGGGGGACTATTCAAGGAGGTCAAAGCATCGTCAGTAGACTCCTCATTGATGTTGTTATTAGAGGCCATGAATGGTGTGTTGTGTAATAGGGAATTCAACAGTTTTTTGGGTATCCATTATTTGAAAAAATGCTGTTTAGTCGGGATAAGTTCTTTTCCCTAAAGGAGGGGTGTGAAATTTTGATAACTCTATTTTTGAGGGCTGTGACATTGTTTAACTTCATATTAATCGAATGATTAGAATTAAAGTTCATATATCTTCCAAAGAAGGTTGGTTTAGTATACCAGTCCAACATAAGAGATTGATCAGTATTTCTAATTAGTGTGGTATCCAAAAATGGAACTTTATTATTCGTTTCCAGCTCAATCGTAAATTGTAAAGAGTTGTTATAAGAATTAAATACATTAAGGATTGTAGCGGTATGGTCTAATGGAACAGATGTGATAATGTCATCAACATATTTGTAGATGCAAATGGTAGTTTTGGGATGCATTGAGAAAGGAGTTCATCCATCACAATACAGGCAATGATGGGAGATAATGGACTACCCATTGGCGTACCAAACTTTTGTTTGAAAAATTAACCATTAAAAGTGAAGTTGGAAGAGTCAAATAAAAATTTTGTAATTACTATGATAGAAGTTTTGTCTATTTCAGTATGATCAGAAATTAACTGCCAATCCCTATCGATAATATTTATGACAACCTCCAACGGAATGTTGGTAAATAGAGATATTACATCCAGGGAGACAACAACATAATTTGAAGGTAAAGTGATCTTGGGAACAAGTTCTGCAAAAGTGAAGGTATCCTTTATATTGTAGTCTGTATTTTCACCGAAAGCCCTTGTGAGAATGCCAGCCACAAAGGAAGATAATCTGTATGTTGGAGAGCCAACGAAAGAAACTATAAGTCTGACAGGGTAACCAGTTTTGTGTACTTTTACCAGGGAATAGAGTTTGGGACAAATGCCATTATAGCAAGTTAAAGTTTTTTGAATGTGTTCATCAATATAATCCTTCTTTTTAAGATTCCTTACGATGTTGTTGTTTAATGTTTGTCTTCTGTTTGTGGGATCCTTGACCAAGGTTTCATAAACTTCGACGTCATTAAGAAGTTCCTCAACTTTATTGACATATTGGGATTTTTTGATCAGGACGGTAATTTGTCCTTTGTCTGCAGGCGTCACCATTAGGGAATCATCATGAGGAAGATCTTTTTTTATTTTGTGTAAGAAGGTTGTGCACAAAGACTGTTGTTTCCAGAGAAAGGAAGACAACCTTGATGGGGGATTATTATTTATTAAGAAGTTTATGTAAATGTTAATGGTTTTTGATCTGATAAGGTCACGAGAATCAGAAGGTATTCTATAAATTATATTTTCAAGATCTGCAAGGATCCTTCCTATATGTAGTTCTTTCTTTTGAACAGGAATGCCAAATTTATAACCTAATGAAAGGAAATTAACTACATCCTGAGGAATGTCAATGTCAAAAATCCATTTACTCGACTCAAAAAATATGATATGCTACAAGTAATGTAACTTGTATAAAGCGTTCAAATAAGCTTTGCCTCTAGTAGGCCATTCCTTTAAAAAAGTATGATTATTAATAATTTAAATTTGCATTAGTTGTCAATTTGACAGATGCATAGTTGACAAAAATTGCTTTGTAATTTAAAATTGATTTAACATGGTTTTTATTATAAAACACAAATCGTTCATGGTAGAATCTTATTTTCGAAACGGACGTAAGATTGACGGACAATGGCAGTATTCTCTTCGAGATTGTTTAGAAGAATTTAGAAATGAGTTCCCTAACTTCATCTATGATTATGACAGTTTTCGGCACACACTGACACATTCCGTTATGGTTTTCAGAGAAACAGGGAGTGCTAAACAGAAAGAAGGCGCAGGTCGGGCGAAAAAGCGTACAGAAGAGCTAGTTAATAATGATAAAGAGAAATTATAAATAATGCACCAAGAACTTCCGTACCAGCATTATCACAACAAGTGGGTGTATCAATTGGCACATCTCATACAATTTTGAAAAAGGACTTACATTTATTTCCATAACGCGTGACCTGTTATCAAGAAATCAAGGAAATCGACTATTCCTAGTCAGTGGTTCTTAAATAATTTTGATAATGACCTTGACAAAACCTTTTTCTCTAATGAGTCATGGTTTTATCTGAATGGATATGTTAACTCACAAAATATGAGGATGTGCACTAATGAGAAACCAGATAATTTTTTTGTTGAAACCACATTTCATCCGCAGAAAATTGGTGTACGGTGTGCGATTAGTCGAAGGAGAATTATTGGCCCTATTTTTTTTAACGGAACCTTAACAGGAGAAAGGTATCGACAAGAAATTATTATGCCATTTATCGAACAGCTTGACGATGAAGAAATAACAGAGGGTTACTTTCAACAAGACGGAGCTAGAGCACACACAGCAGGTGAAACAATTAATATTCTGCAGCAATTTCTTCAAAATCGGTTGATAAGTTTAAACATTGAACATGAATTTCCACCAAGATCTTGTGACATTACCCCATGTGATTTCTTTTTATGGCCATTCTTAAAGAACTCAATTTATCGAGTACAGATACCTGATCTTGCAGACATTCAAATCAGAATTGCTGAAAGAATTAATGAACTTGACAATGCGATATTACAAAACGTTTTTTTCCTCCATTAGAAGAAGATGTGAGAAATGTTTCGAACAAGGTGGTGGACACTTTGAACAATTTTTATAAAATTTTGCTTGTTTGTTGGAAATAAACATATTTCATTCAGTTAAAAATGTTCGTTTTATTATTTTGACATTTGTCATTTCATTCAAATATCTCATCTCATAACCAACAAAATTCCTATTAAAATTTAACTAACAAGCTAAGACATAATTATAATTTCCAAGGGCTACTTTGAGGTAACATTTATTTGAATTCTTTGTAGTATAATGAATGGCATTTTTAAAAAAGCAATACTTTAGTAATGATGTCCATCATTAGTAAAAAGTATTGCTTTGAATACGCGAAAAATGTGATATGCTGCAAACAATGTAATTGTTGTTGTTATTTAAAAGAAACAATTCAGTAGACGCATTCCAGTATTATCAGAATAAATTTTCGGAACATCCAGTACTAAATACGCAAAATAATAAATTGAGTTTATAATAATACCCATAATATTAAGGTAACATGCTTACTTGCCTTTCCCGGTCGAAAATGAAAGACTTGATTTCTTTACTTTTCTTAAATGGAGATTCATTATTTTGTAATTACCCATACCTAGGTGTAGGTGAAAATTCTGAAATTAATGTTATGGATGGAAGAAATCTTGACGTTTTTATATTACAGTTCGACTCATAATTAGTGAACTACATGCAGGTGAAGTTACCTTAGCCATAAAAATTCGATTTTCTTAAATACAATGATCCGTTTCGCTTTCAATATTTTGAAGCAGAATTAAATTTTGCATCGAAGTCTATTAGCATTCCTTATAACTATCTGTAATAATTTTGGAGTTACAGTAGACTCTTGATAATCCCAACTAATTCAAAATAAGTGGCAAGTAAGTATGTAAAACAAATGAGCCAAGCACACTTGATTCTGTAAATTGACATATTTGAGCATTTTAGGTACGGAGGTTAATTAAATCGTTATAACTTATTAACCTTACATTTTAGGTATAGGAACACCTAATACGGATTCAAAGAGAATATTTTGTAGAATCATAATATCTAATAAAATATATACCTTTCCATTTAAGAAAATGTACTTTCCGCGGATTGAACTTATTTATAAGCAACTAAGTTTTTAAACACCCTGTATAATTTTACAGAAAAAAACTTCAAATGCTGTATAACTACATAATATCAGCTGTGCGTATGCAAAATTTCATTCGCCTCATTTACTCCTACGTGAAGTAATATCACTGTAAAGTAAGATCGGTATCTGTCACTTTTTTCTTTAATTGCGAATAACTCAGAAGGAATGGTATTTAGGTATAGGGTATGATACATGAAATATGTGTAAAATTTATCATAAAAGCTGAATTTGTAATTTATTTTATAGCATGCTATTTAAAAAATCGAAGTTGATGCCCACTTCCGGTTAACCGGAAGTGATATTTATTCAAAAATATTTTCACGTGATAGTTCATATTCAACCATATCCAACTGCAAAATTTTGTTTACAAATTCCTATCCGTTTGTATAATACTTTTAATAGGCCATTCTCACCAATCACCCTGTATACAGGGTGCCCACCTAGTATGCGGAAGTGCAATATCTTGATTGATAGATCTTGAGTTTTCTCAAGATATACAAACCTAAAATAATGCTGATTATACAGGATGTTCCATTTCCTCTGCACAGACAGCAACTGTGTTTTTTTTTTTAATAGGCACAAACCTATACTTTTTATCATTTATTTTGAATATACATGAAAAATAAAAGGGACTTTATGTATGGTACTCATATGAAAAATCTTTGGTTTTTGAGATATTTGGCTTGCTATGTTTTTCTAGTAAATTTTTGTTTATTACAATATCGCCAATTTTGCGGTTATGCTAATTAACAGAAAAGCTATTTTTAGACCAAATGTTAGACAATAATGGTTCTTCAAAACACCATGTCAGAAACTGTGCTACAGTATAAGGGGTGCCCAGATAATGTTGTCAAATTTGACGAAGCAAAATATGAAAAATCTCCGTTAATTCAAATGGAACACCCTGTATATTATTGATTAGTAAAACGCAAAATTAAATATTCTACAACTTTACTATAGCATTTCCAATGCCTAAGTTCATCATTTTAGGTAAAAAAGTATAGTAAAAAGTAAAAATTTACTCAATTAAAAAAAAACAAAAAACCTCAAAAATTAAAAATACAATTAAAAAAATTGTTCAAGTGTTTCCTGTGCAAAAAAAAAGGTTTATTATAATTGGGTTCTTATGTATAATATCTTTATCCATTTCGCGTTTTATTGATATACAGGCTGTTACAAATTCGCGGGTCACCATTGGGATCTCAAAAACGGTAAGAGATACAAAGTTAAATTGCGAGCATATTAAACCTCTGCTACCTGTCATAGTGCGTTATTATTACCAGGCCTACTATAAAAGAATCTAAAAATATATAAATTTACTTCTTTTTGCCAAAAAGTAATTTCCAAAATAGGTATAATGTGTGATATATCGTTGAATTCGTAATAAAAAATGCCATCAGATACAGTATGTACTTTTTTCTCCGTCCATATAAAAAAAAAGAAGTTGATGATGGTTTCTCAAAAACGAAACGTCGAACAAAAAATATAAAAGCACAGCCTTGTAGAGCTATAAATGTGCCAAAGAAAAACTTTTATTTATTTTTCGATAACCTGTAAAATAAAGTCAGAAAAAAATAAAAACGAAAATTTTAAACACGTTTTCCTAAATACCTCAAAACCTAACAAATTTAATTGAATTAAATAAACGCCATGTAAAAGGTCACTAAAATGCGCAACTTTCCGCCAAATTAAGCAACTCTGTATCTCTTACCGTTCCCGAGATCCCTATGCAGTTCATTCTTATTTTGGACACAGTGTATACAGGGTGATTGTGAACTCAGGGCCAGTAAAATTACAGGAATGTTGAAAGCAATAGGAAATATTTTTTAGATGAAAGTGTTCTAGTTAATTTAGTCGTTTTCGACTTTTCTTATGGAACACCCTGTATTTTGTTAAATAAATGAATATATCATTTAATTGTCTATTAAAAACTATTAAACATTTATAGGCTTAAAGTTATTAATCGACGAGATATTTACGTTTAAAATATTCTATGCGATCAAAATTAATACTAACAATAAGTATATTTGAAACGTCAGCTCTATTGTTCTGACTTTTCTCTGGCCACTGCGCACTTCACTAATCTATGTCAAGTTAAAATCATCTGGCAGTAACTAATTTGAGGTTAATGCTAGGATGCCATTAGCAAACTATTACTTACTAAACTATGTATACGAGGAAAGTTAATAATTGGTGAAATATAACAATAATCGTAGAGTAATTAACATGTTATTTGACAAGAAAAATCAAATTAGAAAACCATAAATTAATATTATAACGAAAATATTTGAAGCTAATCGTATCAGGCCATGAGCAAAATGCAACGAAAGAATAATTGTTTATTTACCTGTCAAAGTAGGTACATGTCAAATAAAATATTGATTACTTTACGGTTATTGTTATAGATGTATAGCCAGATGATTTTAACTTGTCATGCATTAGTCAAGTGCGCAGCGACCAGAGAAGTCAGATTAGTGGTACTGACGTTTCAAATATACAGGGTGGTCAGATAAGAATGCAAAGTGCTGTATCTCTGAAACTAATCGTCGTAAAGACTTGCGGTAAAAATATTTAAGACTAAAGTGGTCAAAAGAGGACCGTGGAAAATATTTTCAGATTTCCAAGATGGTCGCCGGGGGGCGTAACCGGCATCTTAAACCTTTAAAGTGATTTTTCACTGAAATCCACCCAGTAAATGTTACCAAAAAATATATGCTTTTTAAAGCTAAGCTTTACTCGAGTAATTTTTGTTAAACACTTTTTGACGTACCTATTAAAATAAAGTGGTGGGGGTAATTAAATGTTTTTTTTTTAATAAACAGCTGTAACTCCTGAACGACTGCACTGATTTTAACAGACTTGGTCTCATTGGAAAAAGCATTTATTGTTCCATCAAACCTGTCTTACCTGTGATATGTCTACTTCTTAGTGATGCCGCTAGAGCGCGCTTTTTGATGTAATAACAGAAAATTGCAAAATTCCATCACACTCAATACATTGTTGGAGCCGCAACAATACCCGAATCCGGGTATTGTTTGACAAGCTACGATGTCTGTTGGTAGATTATCGATCTGAACACTCTCATTTTTTTTGTGACCTTCTTCCCATAGTTTATTCCATCAATTTTTTAAATTAATTGTATTAAACTGCTCCATGAGTCTGCCAACATTAACAATAGTCTTTTAGATTTAACTGCTTCGAAAAAGCGATCACGCTGTCCTTCGTTCCATTCAGTAATAAACAAACGTTGCAACAGTTGCTTTCGATACAGTTTTTTACATTTAACAATGATTGCCTGATCCATCAACTGCAATGGGGCCGTAAATTATATTTAAACGGTCTAATCCGGGATAAGTTGGTGCATTGTCAAGGAGCAACAATACTTGTTCTACCTTCCCCTTTTTTTACTCCAGGTATGAAAATCTTAAAAAACCATTCCAAGTCCATCCAAGCACTTTACTTTACGACGTTTTTAAACCAACGCGGTTTCTTGCCTTTGCCTATCACCAGCAAGGGAAGTGAATGCATGCCACTTGCATTTGAACAGGCCATGGCCGTAATTCTATCTTTACTTACTTTATATCCAAGAGCTTTTCTTTCTCGACGAGATTCGATTCAATTTGAACCTCGTATTTTAAAATTTGTCAATCATCCGCCACTTATTGCCTTGGAATCGGAAGGCTCATTTAACGTTTTATTTAATTATAGGACCTTTTCATATAAGAATGGGCCAGAAATAGGTTCGCCCAAACTACGTTTCTAAGTAAACCGTAAGTACAGATCGTCATTCAATTTTTATTTGGTGCAGTTTTTAAGTTTGTATATTTTTTGGCTAATCAGGTCCCAAGAGACAGTCTTGTAGAACACCTGCACGCACGAGCCTGGGATTCGATAATTGCCCAGAAAGAGGAATCTAATCGAATAGAACATCTAACACTCACTACTAAGTTTAAAAAAAATTCGCTGCTTTGAGTTACCATTATTGTAAATGTATTTTTATAAAATATAATATGATGGATAATTTGCCGAAACAAATATTTTGTTTAAAAGTTCATGTAGCACTATAAAAATTTCGCTGGGTGTGTATTAGTAGTCTTGTTTCTTCAGCAAAATCCTGTTTGTCGAAATTGTTCTCCACAATTATTATGTCAAATAAATTCTAATATATAACATTTATAAACCTATACAGGGTGTCTCACGAGGAACTGCATCGATCGATATATGGAAGAGTATACATTGGAACATTCTGAAAATTTTGGAATATACTAATGTCGACGTGCGCTATTAAATTAAAATATTTATAATAACCTGACGCATACGCTTATACCGGAAGTGACTGTCAACTTTGATATTTTAAATGGAACACCCTATATATTATTATATTTTTCAATTTCTCGTTCAATTTTGAAGTAAATTTAATAAAACAACTATGTTGTTATTTTCAACCATGTTTGAAATATTTGCATTTTTTTTAATTTTTGACAGATGGAGGAATGCATTTGAACTTCTATAACTGTAAAGGTATTTAATTTGGAAAATTGAAAATTTGTAGAACTATTGACCGTATAGAATATACATTTTCCTTAGTGTAATTAATTAGTATTGAAAATAGATTAAATTAAGTAATCAGCTCGAAACCGAATAAATTTTTCGAAAACGTTATACAGCGTATCCGAAAATTACGGTTAAATTTCCGAATGGAAAAATTGTCAAAACTGAATTTTTTTAAATGCAACTACCTATTTTTCGCTTGCTCATCAAACTGCCCTTACAAAAATACAAAAAAAAGTCTGATTCATTACACATCTAAAATCGATACTTTTTAAGATAATTAATAAAATATGTATGCTCTAAGAAGAATGTAGCTGTGGTAGTTTTTTAAGATGTCATCCTGCTTTGGTATATCTAAGTTAGTCATGACCATTCGAGAAACAACCCAGCACTGATGAAATGTCATTCATTGTTACTTTTCAATTATAAACAATGCCGACACGTTTAAATTATACGAACGAAGATTATTTAAATTTGTTATTATTTATGTTGAATGTAATCAAGTGATATCAAGAAAATGTGATACCTTTGCCGTTCGGCATTCTCAAAAGCAGAAGCCGTCATCAAACACAGTTAAACGCGTAATACAGAATTTTAAAAACTTCGGATCGGTCAAAGCCAAAATTCAAAAACAAATATACATATTGTTTTAAATGGTAAAACATGAACTTATTTAGAATACTTCATAGTAGCAGCATAAGACAGCATATTTAAATTAAAAAACGTAAAATTTATTTTAACAAGTGTTCAAAGTTACGTCCTTGAACTTCCAGGCACTTTACGCATCTCCGAATTAGTTCTTCATGGGTAGCCTTTCTAATTGATTCATTGCTCAGACTATCAAACGCATGTCTTACTCTAAGCATACAATCCTCCTTGGTAGTTAGTGGCGTATGATATACTTGATTCTTTATTGTGCCTCATACAAAGAAATCCAGAACCGACAAATCCGGGGAGCGAGGTGGCCATAAAAAGGTCCATTATTAGCTATCCACCGATCAGAAAATATCTCTTGCAAAAAATTTCTAGCCAAGTGACCGTTGTGAGGAAGTGCGCCGTCATGTTAGTAAAAGATTTGTCTAAGTTCGGCCAGCGGTAAATTTTCTAGATACGTATTTTCAAAATCTTGTAAAATATTATAATAACCTTCACCTACAAAGAAACAATCGTGTATATCTTATGATTAAAATACATATTGATGTTTACCGTTTAAATTTTCTTCATAAAAATGCAAAGCCACTACACCATCATTTCTTACTGCGCAAAAGACGTTGAATTGCCAGCTTTCCTGGAAGTTTTGCATTCTAACTACGCGTGGATTCGAATCGCTCCAGTAATGAGAATTGTGCCGGTTATGTACACCATTTTTTGTAAATTTGGCTTCGTCTGTCCAGATAATGTTGCCCAAAAATAATGGATTCTCTTGAGACCATGTTAAAATAAATTCACAAAAACTCACTCTTCTTGGGAAATCAATATCTTTCAGGTGTTGAACCACGGAAAACAGGTATGGGCGAAACTTTTGTTTGCGCAGTATTCTGTGTATTGAGCACCTAGATAGTCCTCATTCCAGAGCGGCTTGTCTTAAAGACATTGTTGGATATGTTGTGAAGTATCCCAAAATGTCGATTTCCATGTCTGCATTTTTAACAATAGGTTTATGTTTTTGAATTTTGGCCTTGACCGATCCGAAGTTTTTAAAATTCTGTATTACGCGTTTAACTGTGTTTGGCTTCTGCTTTTGAGGATACCGAGCGGCAAAGGTATCACATGTTCTTGATATCACTTTATTACATTCACCATAAATAATAAACAAATTTAAATAATCTTCGTTCGTATAATTTAAACGTGTCGGCATTGTTTATAATTGAAAAGTAACAATGAATGACATTTCATCAGTGCTGGATTGTTTCTCGAATGGTCATGACTAACTTAGATATACCAAAGCAGGATGACATCTTAAAAAACTACCACAGCTACATTCTTCTTAGAGCATACATATTTTATTAATTATCTTAAAAAGTATCGATTTTAGATGTAATGAATCAGAATTTTTTTTTGTATTTTTGTAAGGGCAGTTTGATGAGCGAGCGAAAAATAGGTAGTTGCATTTAAAAAAATTAAGTTTTGACAATTTTTCCATTCGGAAATTTAACCGTAATTTTCGGATACGCTGTATAACGTTTTCGAAAAATTTATTCGGTTTCGAGCTCTATTCTATACGGTCAATAGTTCTACAAATTTTCAATTTTCCAAATTAAATACCTTTACAGTTATAGAAGTTCAAATGCATTCCTCCATCTGTCAAAAATTTAAAAAAAATGCAAATATTTCAAACATGGTTGAAAATAACAACATAGTTGTTTTATTAAATTTACTTCAAAATTGAACGAGAAATTGAAAAATATAATAATATATAGGGTGTTCCATTTAAAATAACAAAGTTGACAGCCACTTCCGGTATAAGCGTATGCGTCAGGTTATTATAATTATTTTAGTTTAATAGCGCACGTCGACATTAGTATATTCCAAAATTTTCAGAATGTTCCAATGTATACTCTTCCATATATCGATCGATGCAGTTCCTCGTGAGACACTCTGTATAGTTGAGGATAAGAATTTTTGAATACATGCTAAAAACAATATTATTTATAAAATAATCGGTAGCCAGGTAAAATTCTTATTTAATCATTTCCCTCAATCACAAAAAAAGAGCACCTAAACATCACCAAATATTCTAGAAAAAAAAACAACAATTCCAACGGATGAGAACTTTTCTTGATCTAACTTCTTTTAACGATAAAACAGAATGGTGGAGGGGGAACTTATCAGTACACATTTATATAAAAAGCAAGGGCGCCAGAAATACAAAATCTATATCCGATATGTACTAACTTGATTGTTTCACATTCGCGGTTTGCCTGGCGAGTTGTTTAGGTTGAAATAGGTCAAGATATTTCGACGTCGAATTGTCTTGTCATGTTTGCCGGTGTTTCCGTTGATTTTTGAACGCGTGTGCCCGAAATCCGCAGCAATGCCTGTCAAAGGTATCATCAGACGTCAGTGTATACCAATTATCTACACGAGAGGAACGCATTACGAAGTCGGTTACGATATAGTAAGTTATTCTCAAGTATCCTCGTTTTTTAAATGACAAAGATAAGATTTTTTTTCTCTCATAATATTGATATCAAATATAGTAATTTGTAATGATTTGATTTGACGTTGTATCTGTTTATTGTGTCATCTACATTTAGTTGATGTAATTATTAGCATCAGTTCTATTTACATTTTATTAATGTATAAAGTTTCATTGGGACCTACCTGCAAGATATTTTGAGTTAGTTACTGCATTATATTTATTTATTATTACTATATTATACAACAAAATTTTTATGAGTTTTTCGGTCCTGTAATAATAAAATCTTTATTTTCGATATTTCGTCACAATTCTGTGACTTCTTCAGGAAATTATGTACCTATATTAATTCTACAAGTATAAACAATATATAAATTATACAAATGTATAAAACTGTTTATAAAAACTTACAAAAAGAATTTAGATTAACGTCTAGTTTGAAGTAATTCAAAATTTTGTCAATGTTGTCATAAGTTGTTTTAAAATGTCAGACTACGTAAAAATTTTTTAATTAATCAAGGAAACTAAACTACAAGTAATAGCAAGATATAATATTAAATTGTATTCCTATTATGTTTTAAAAGATTACAATATACAGAGTGTCCCAGCTGACGCGGTTTCTTTGATAATTTGTTTATTTTACAGTATAGAGAAAAAAGTTTCAAATAAAAGTTGTCTCCATTTATACGATGCATAGCTAGAAAATATCTTCAAATATACAGGGTGTTTCAATTATAGAAAAAGCGTATGTAACTTTCTTATTTTAAATGGAACACCCTATATATTATATATTTTTTAGATTTTACATGATATTTCAAGTAACTTTTATTAATACCTTCCTAGATCTATGTGCTTTTGTTTTCGAGAAAATAAATATTTTATCAAAAATTTTGCAATTGCAGCGCTCTCGTTAATGAGCTGCAGGATCAAAACTAAAAAAGGTAAAAAATTTTGGTTTGCTCAAATTGATACGTGTTGAATTGCTTTACTATTTCCAAAATGAACATGTACGGATCCTTTTGTTGACATACAATGGGGCCGTCCCGTTTTTTAAATGTGTTAATAAATATTTTATTATGAAAGATTACTATAATCTGATGTAGATAATAGCAAAAGTTATAATTTTAGTGTTACTGCAATTCCACAAAAAAGAAAATAAAACCGATTATTTGTAAATCGCGCGTTTGGTGACGTGATAATGGTACTTCTTTTTATTGGCTTAAACTTGTAAGAATACATCAACGACAAACGTAGTAATGTACAAGCATTAGCCTATAGGGCATGACAGGTGTGTTGACAGTGACAATTATTATAAAAAAGACGTTTTGACGATAAGACGTGCAGATTATGAAATACATTTATGTTGTGCAAACAAAATGTAATAGAACTGTCAGTCTTTGATGTGTAGTTTTTGTGTACTAAATACGAAATTGTATATTTCTTCTGCTACTGTCGAAACAGACCACTTCAATTTGCACAAAGTAGGCTATGTAAGAATAATATTATGACATATATTTAATAATCATTTGTACCATTTATAATTATACACAAGTAATAAGCTCAATTTAAATTTGTATTGTAAACAATTTTAACAGAACAGGATCTATCAACAAATAACAACATGAAAAACGCAGTAAAAGGAATTTTAAAAAGACAAGGAAATGCGTGAACTAGAAAATGCACAGTAGTGCTATTAAATTCATTAATTTATTTTTCGAAATGTCTTCCGTTTTGGTTGAAACAATTACGAACACGTTTTTTAAATGATTGTTCAACATTTCTCAGCATGATTGGGCGGTTTCCTTGAAACGCCAAGATAATTCACTGACACATATATCTTCTCAGCTGAATTTTGTCATAAAATATTACACACATTTTTTTATAAAAGGATTGGGAACAATGCAATGTTATCATCGTTAGAAATTGCTTTATAATACAAATTGAAATTGAGCTTATTACTTGTGTATAATTATAAATGGTAAAAATGATTATTAAATATATCTGTCATAATATTATTGTTACGTAGCCTACTTTGTGCAAATTGAAGTGGTCTGTTTCGACAGTAGCAGAAGAAATATACATTTTTCTCTAAAACGGTTGACGATAAATGGGTACATTCTTATATCAAAAGAAATAGAATTTAATTTTACATCCAACCCTGTAAACAAATATAGGGTGTCCCATTTAAAAAAACAGAATTATTGGCATTTGAATGTTTCCAAATGTTGGCGCCAGTAACTGTATTCAACAAAAGGATCCGTACATGTTAATATTGGAAGTAGTAAAGTAATTCAAGCTTTCGTGCTATTGTAAAAACATATTTAATTGACGTTTTAAAATTTAGAATGATTTGACATTTAAATGTCAAAATACTAATTTACACCGTACAATTTAAAAAAACAACGCTTGTTCTACATTTATCTAGCCACGACTGTACTTCTGAAAATGAAACGTCAAATTAGAAATGTCATAAACAGCTGATATCAATATAGTTAAAAGTAGGCGTACGGGATTTTATTGCAAGCGAGGGTACTATTGATTTCATAATGATCTGGGACAAGACGTATCAATTTGCGCAAACCAAAATTTTCTACCTTTTTTAGTTTTGATCCTACAGCTCATTAACGCTAGCGCTACAATTGCAAAATTTTTGATAAAATATTTATTTTCTCGAAAACAAAAGCACATAGGTCTAGGAAGGTCCGAATAAAAATTACTTACAATATCATGTAGAATCTAAAAAATATATAATATATAGGGTGATCCATTTAAAATAATAAAGTTACATACGCTTTTTCTATAATTGGGACATCCTGTATATTTGAAAATATTTTTTAGTTATGCATCGTATAAATAGGGACAACTTTTATTTGATACTTTTTTCTCTATACTATAAAATAAAAAAAATATCAAAGAAACCGCGTCAGCTGGGACACCCTGTATATTGCTAAATTGATTATAATAGTATCTGTTTTAAAATTTACACTATTTTGAGTAATATGTATATAAAACATTTCACGAAATAAGCTATTCCTATATTTTGGTTCTTTTTCTAAAATTACAGTATTTTCGAAAGCAAAAGTATGATTTAATTCTAATGCATAATTAGCCAACGCACAAGAACGCCTACCAGTTCTAATTTCACTTTTATGTTGACTAATCCTATGCTTCAACCCTATGTGGGACAAACCTTACAATGGACAACATTTTGAACATTTATTATAGAAGAGATACGATTGAGGTGAATCGGATTTCTTCATATTTCGAATTTGTTATTGTTAAATATCTTTTTAATGACAAGGAATAAAAACATTAAATTTGGTACTCATGTGTAGTTTGGTATACCCTTTAATAACCCAAGTATACTACGATGGCTGTACGTCAGTATAGTAAGACCTATGGTAACGTACGGGGCAATAAACTGGTTCTAGAAGGTCACTAAAGTTACAATCAGGAATACCCTTGACAAGTTGCAACGGCTGGCATGTGTATGCATCACCGGAGCCATGAGAACATGCCCAACTGCGGCCCTCGAGGTAATTTTAGACCTCTCCCCCTTACACATAGTGGTGGAGGGAGCGGCCCTTGCGGCTATGCACAGACTGACCAGGGCGGGGACTGGAAGGGGCGAGACTCCGCACCAGAGAGCATGGACATCTCAAGCTGGGCTCTCCCCACTTCTAGGCCTACCAAATGATGAAATGGTCAAGGAATATAGCTTTGAAAGGAATTTCCTCACCAAGCTAAGTAATAAGAGAGAGTGGGTAGGAGAACAGTCCACGTACTTCCTAAAGGAAAACACTATCAAGTGGTATGTGGACGGGTCTAAAACCGATAAAGGAACAGGTGCAGGCATATTTGGGCCAGGAACCAAATATTCCGAGCCAATGGGGACATACCCCAGCGTCTTCCAAGCGGAGATCAATGCAATTGGAAGATGTGCTCAACTGAACCTTGACAGGAACTATCGGAAGCAGAGCATTGCAATTTTTTCCGACAGTCAAGCAGCCCTAATGGCGCTGAGCTCTAACACGGTCAGCTCGAAATTAGTCTGGGAATGTCTTGATAGATTAAACAACCTGGGCAAGAATAATAGAGTTGCACTATACTGGGTACCAGGACACACTGGAATCAGAGGCAACGAAGAAGCTAATTCACTAGCAAGAAAGGCCGCTACAACTCCGTTTGTGGGACCTGAACCGTTCTGTGGTATAGGGACGAGCACCTACAAAAAAGAACTTAAAGATCGGGAAGAGAGCCTCAGAGCATCCCTCTGGGAGAATCTTCCCGGTCTGAGACACTCCAAGATCTTCCTTGGAAACTACAATAAGCATAGAGCAAAAACTTTGCTGGAACTTAGCAGGAATAGATTGCGCATCCTCACAGGGTACCACCTTGGTGAACACATGGCAAGGATAGGTCTAAAACAGAATAGCGACTGCAGGTTCTGCGGGGCTGAGGATGAAAATCCGGAACACCTGACATGTTACTGCACCGCCATCATAGAAACCCGAGCCAGCCATCTCGGTAAAGACGTTATAGACGAAGAAGACATACCTTCCCTGAAACCATCACAGCTAATGCAGTTTATCAAAGCTCTTGGACTGGATGGGGAGCTGTAGGAGCGGGCATACCCCCAGCAGCTTACAACTCACGCAAGGGGGCACAATAGATCAATAGGTCGCAGCGCAATATCACCATCATTTCAAATCTACCCTTTAATAATAGTTATTAAAAATTGAGGGCTGCTGTTTAAAAAATTGTCGATGATGTCATATCTCAAATTTGGGACACGCTGTATAAAATTTTGTCAGACGAAAAAGTGGGCAATTTAGAATACTAATCGACGTGTCCGAGCATATTTCCGGAAAAAAGACTGTCTTCGCTTTACTGAATTTATTCCAGATTACAGACTTGCACTGTAATATGTTAAAAATTTGAAATTTTATTATTGCAAGACGAACTTTAGTTTAAGCTACTTGTCATAAAAGTGTCAGATCATATCGGAACATATTAACTTTATTATTGTTTCTTAACCTTCAACACGGTAGTTCTATTTAACCGCATTTCTCGAATACACACGCAAACTAGTTATCGCAACACCAACTTCGGCGGGTGGAGTGTACTATATCTTTCTTGTAAATGACTTAATACATTAACTTTATCAGCTACTGTAAGCTTTCGTGCTATTGCAAAAATATATTTAATTGACGTTTTAAAATTTAGAATGATTTGACATTTAAATGTCAAAATACTAAGTTACACCATGCAATTAAAAAAAGAACGCTTGCACTACATTTATCTGGCCACGACTGTAATTCTGAAAATGAAACGAGAAATTAGAAATGTCATAAAAAGCTGATTTCAATATAGGTAAAAGTAGGCGTACGGGATTTTATTGTAAGCGAGTGTACTATTGATTTCATAATGATGTGGGACAGTAAAACTGACAAAGTAGTTTTTTTTAGTAGTGTAAATGTGACTTTATTTGACAATTGTTAGAAAATTTCAATACGATAAGTCAATAGTATATTATGACACTAGTGCATAATCAAGCTTTTAAAGCACGAGTAACGAGTTTAAAAAATTGTTTTTAGTATGCATGCATCATAAACCAATTAAAACACACTCATAAGCGTGCATAATCGGGCCTTTATCGCACGGTGTGCGTATAAAGGTTGCTTGGTAACAGCCAATCCCAAGCGTTTAATAGTCCAGTGAAATGTCAGGAAATGTCAATTCACATGTAGGTACATGTCATGTATTGAAATTATTGATTTGATTTCTTCTAATTAAAATTATTGTTGCATTTATACTAAAAAATATCGTATGACACTCGTGCATAATTAGCACTAGTGTCATAATATACTATTTAGTGACTTCAGTGCAATTTACACTAGGAAATATATGTATAGTGTGTACGTGACGTAAATGTTTGTACGTGACGTCATGTGCCTTTTAGGAATAGAATTTGAGACATGTCTAACATCACTAAATTTGACAGAAATTATTCATTGGCGTAACTGTCAACATGTCACAACCATATATTTGTAATTTTTGGCGTAAACATAATATTATTTCCGTACATACTTTTAAACAATACCTTTTGAATCAACTGCTGAACTGTATTAATACTCTTTGTAAGTAACCCGTTTGATATATCTGTCTGTAATACATCGTTAAAGGTAAAATTGATTGTAAGCTTCAAAGTTGCAATGCAGCATGAAATACATTATTTATACTTATCTTTTAATTCCTGATTTATTTCCACTTTTAGGTCAATAAAACAACGAATAAATTGGTATTTAATTATTCGTTGTTTTATTGACCTAGAAGTGGAAATAGATCATGAATTAAAAGATAAGTACATAAAGGTCAGAAAATATATATATTAATTATTTATACTGAGGACACACTATCGTAGAAGAAGCTAAAATACAGGTAATGCATGTTTTTATATTCAGCGAACTTGTTTTGATCAATTTAATAAAGATTTTCTTGTTACAAATACTGGCTACGAATCGTTTGACAGCTATGCATTTGAAATTTGAAAGTAATTTTATGGTAATCACCCATTAATCACCTAATATGTTCGGCTGCGGCACTTCTCCTTCTCACCGTACAATTACAATATGAAGTAAAAAGTAATTTTATAGTTAGAAATTCATAATAAAGTTATTTATATTAATAATGCTTCATTTATCTTATTACATACTTCCAAAACAGTAAAATTTAGCGCAAACGTTTATTGCTTAATGAATATCTACATTTTAAATCGTATGACATGACATTTTCTGATTAGCTTGACATGGATTGACATTAATCAAAAGTTGAGTAGTAGGTAGGTACGCCTATGAAATTTTCAAGTTGCCAATATTCCAAAATGAAAATGTTGCATGACGTCACGTACAATCATTTACGTACACTCTCTGTATTGTCCTAGATCATTATGAAATTGATAGTACCTTCCCTCCAAGAAAATTGTATATTCTAAAATACAGTGAACAGGTAAGAAGAAGAACGAATAAAAATAGTTTCGATCAGACACATATCACTTTGATAATCTTTTAACATTCTTCATTCTTCCATCTTGCTGTCTTCGAATTCTATTGGAGGAAGTGACCTATCATATTTGCAATCAGTCATTGAGTTTGGTTTACTTGTGAGTTTGGCTCTTTTAAACGGTTGGTTACTAGACACTATGGATCATTTTCTTTGATTCTTTGATTTCCTACCCAACAAAATGATTCCGCTATACCTACATCTAATTTGAACTCGTGACTTCCTTCTTGACACGCCACAATCCTCTAAATTTTAGAGGATTGTGGCGTTTGCCGTTAATTATAATTAATATATGTATTTTTTGACCTTTATGTACTTATCTTTTAATTCCTGATTTATTTCCACTTAGAGGTCAATAAAACAATAAATAATTAAATACCAATTTATTCCATAACATATAATAATATGTTTTCGTTAAATAACTTCTTCGGTGGAAGAAATTGACATTTAATATGTGTCAAATTACTAATAATATAAATATAAATTGCCATGCCTATCAACAAAATTATCTAAAAAAGAAAGAATTCATTGATATATCGAATTTTAATTATATTCACAAGTAATAATGAAGGAATAATGATTTAATACAACATTAGAAATTGAAATGATTTGAATTATTCGTATATCAATCTATTTTTTGTCAAGCTCTAACAATTCTGTTCAAGGACTAGGGAAAAACATGGCAAAAAAACCTAGTCAAGAGCTTAAAATTAATAAAATTCATGCGTGAATTAAATTATTGTAAATAACGCTTAAATTATCAATATCCGTTCTAAAATTTACCGCGTTTTCATCTTTCTTAATGTATATCATTTCGTAAATTAATCTTTTTTTATAATTATTTTCCTTTCTTAAAATTTTAGTGTTTTGAAAATCAAAATTATGTCGTCTATCTTTAGAGTGCTTAGATAAAGCAGTTTCAGCGGTGACGTTATGTGTAACAGTGTATTGATGGTTATAAATTCGTTTCTTTAAATATTGTTTGGTTTGTCCGATATAACATTTATTACAATCTTTGCAATCTAATTTATAAACGACATTACTTTGATTATCATGTTTAATGGGTGTTTTTAAATTTGTGAATAAATGTCTATTGTTGGAGGAAGGCCTCTCACTAGCAAAATACGCTAGAACAAAAGCGGGAGAAGGCACTGTTATCAGGATCGCCTAAGACAACAAAGACGTTGCTATCTTTCAGAAAAGGGGACCTTGGACTGCTGGCAGGGTTTTTGACAGGTGATGTGGCACCTACATAATCTCTGAGAAGCTCTGAAGAAGAAGATCAAATTTGCCGTCTATGCCAAGAAGATCTAGAAACAGCAGAACACATTTTGTGTAAACCAAACACTACAGGACGAAAATCCCATGCAGGTCGCGGTGATTAAAGGCAGTTGAAGTGAATAAATCTTTCAGATTAGCAAAACAACATTGTACTTTCATTTATGTATTTTCTTTCATATATAACAATATGTTGCATATTTATTAGGATATTTGAATAATATTTCAATATCTAACTCCATAATTATGATTTTCCCGAGAGAAAAAATACACCGTGGTCTATAATTATTCAAGATCAATTTCAATTTTTTACCCGCGAAACTAATTTTGAAAAACATTACTTCGCATATGTTTTAATCAAATCGAAAATAAATAATGCACATAATAAATTAGATACCGATTACATATAAAGAATTCTTATGCAATTATAAGTGTGCGAACACATAAAAACTAATGTAAATTAATTGCAATAAAATAGAATTGAATTGTATATGATATGAACGTAAACGATATCCAATTGGGTGTTTGAAAGAAACCGCATAACAATATGTATGTTTATTGCAATTTTAAAGTGAATAATGAAAAGTAGTAGTATAAATAATTTTACGGTAGTATTTATTTAACAGTAAATTATCGTTTATTTCTTAAAGATGCTAGTTTTAATTGTCGTATAAAATAGTACACCTTAATTAACCATTAATTATTGAAGGTTAGTTAATAAAATTTTACGGAACTCAAGCTCTTTAAAATCTATGACATACGATAATGAAAATTACAGGTTAATATAGTTTGTTTGCTGTTTTAGGTAACAAGGACGAGTTGTTAAATTATTTTAAAGTATGTTATATAGTATAAACAAGTTTGTTGTTTAAATCACTGCTGAAAAAACTTGATTGAACCAATTGACTTTTCCGATAATGTTTGCTTTATCAATAAACCACAAATCGCGGTTTTTATTTAGTAATAGGAATAGAAAAATTATATTACTTCCGTTCTCAATAAGTATGACCACCTGCATGCAGTGACACACCTTTCACGCACAAAAAAATTGATGTTATATTGTTTAAAAAAAAAACAAGTATATGACACTTTTTCAATAAGCAATATTCTAAATTTTCAATAACTAATTGAAGGTCACGCAATTCCTTTTTAATATATAGTTCCTATTTAATTAAACTAGTAGTTTTCCTTTGTTGAACATTTATCAAATTGATAATCAATAATCGACAATTAATACTGCCTATTGTAATTAACTTGATTGTAACAATTGATAATAATTAATATCCGAATAGAACTTATGAAAAAAGGTTACGAATAATATATTCATTAATAAACAATTTTAAATTAAAAATAGAATTGGTCGTGGAAGTACGTCATTTCTACTTTAACATCGCGTGGATAATTTCTTGAGAGGTTTACCTTAATATATTCTGAACTAGGTTAGCCGGTGGTATTGATTTCCCTGGACTCCGATCCAAGGTGAAAATAATTGACCGTTAAATACCTACGACAGTTTTGTGCTAGAATTACTTTTTTGTAATACATTGAAATTTGTTTGTAAATGGAAGAGGGAATGATGACTGTCATTTTCAAAAAATTATTTCCGCGATAATTCTTGAGATATTATTCAGGACTCCAAAAACATTTTCTTCAATTTTTTTGGAATACCCAAAATCTCAATACTTATTGCTTTAACTCTAACAAATAATCCACAGTATTGAGTCGAGCTCTTCGAATCTCAATAGTTGTCGTTAGAACGAAGAGGTATCTAGGATGCCGACAAATAAGTCAAGATTTGTTTTTTTCCAACTTTTTTGGAATATGAAACTTGCGATACCTTTCGAAATACTGATCCAAAACACAGACTCTTAAGTCCAGCGCTTTTAATCTCAATGATATATATGATATATACAGCGTTAGGAAAAAGTCCCGGAACCGTCGAATAACTTTGTTATTTGAAAATTATGATTTCTGAAATTTCGTATGGGGGTATAGTTAATATAAATGCATTTTATGCAATACAGTTTATATTTTTTTCACTTCCGGTTTAATCGGCAATACGTCCAACTTTTTTTTTTAAACGGAACGCGCAAATTTTTTTAACACTTTTGAATGCAAAATAAAACACTACGTTCAGGAAGTATTAAGATGTTTATTTTTATTCACAAGAAAACAGTTAAAAAATTAAAAAAGTGTCCTAATACAGAAAAAAACAAGGTACCTTTGAAAAAAGTTGTTGTTTAGTGTTTGCATTCTTTTTGCCGTCACATTTGACAATTTTAAAAGCGTTTTAACTTTTGCATCGCTATAAATTTACTTATTTTAGACATTGACACATTTGAAAATGGCAGTAAAACTTACTGAATCAGAACGAATTGAGATATTAATGATGCGTGAGTACGGTGATCGTCAACGTTCTTTTGAAGAGGTTCGTATTTTGTTTAATACTGTTTATCCGGATCGTCACATTAGTAAAAGTACGGTATGCCGAACAATTCAAAAGTTTGAAGTCTTTCGTCAGGTGAAGGATTTACCTAGAAGGGGACGTCCATTAACAGCAACAGATGAAGAAACTAGTTTGAATGTGTTACTTACAGTGGAAGAAAATCATCACGTGCCCACAACAGAATTAGGTCAAATTCATGAGATCTCTCAAAAATCTGCTCATAAGATTCTTAAATCAGCAAGAATGAAAGCCTATAAAATGTATCCCGTCCCCATGAGTTAACTGAAGATGATCCAGATCATAGACTACATTTTTCCGAAACAATGACGGAATTGATCGAGCAGCAGCCTAATGTTTTAGATCACATCATTTTTTCAGATGAGGCATCGTTTTGTCTCATCGGCACTGTGAACAGACATAATTGTCGCTACTGGTCAATTGAAAATTCGCATTAAATTGAAGAAGTCCATACACAGCGTCCTCAAAAGGTGAATGTCTGGGCTGGTCTTGTTGGAAACAACATCATAAGACCATTTTTTATAAGAGGAAATTTAACTGGCAACGTCTACTTAAATTTATTGCGAAATGAGGTTGTTCCAGCACTTGCGGCCCGCTTTCCAAATGCAAACATAGGTGATCACCCTAATATACATTTTTGGTTTGGAGCTCCCCCTCCATTTTGCCTATAATGTCCGCGATTATTTGAATGAAATTTTTCCGGAACGTTGGATCGGACGTAGAGGAGCAATCGAATGGCCAGCACGTTCGCCAGATCTCTTGCCATTAAATTTTTTCTTTTGGGGTCACTTGAAATGTCAAGTGTATAAAAATCGTCCCCACAATCTTGAGCAATTGGAAAAGAGAATAGTTCAAGAAGCCAATCGCATCACTCCAGAACAAATACAAAATTCAATAAGAAATTTTATTGACCGTTTACATTTTTGTCAAATTGTAAATGGAGAGCATTTTGAACAATTATTGTAATCGCAACCTGAGTAGACAGGTATCTTGATTTTTCTGTATTAGGATACTTTTTTAATTTTTTAACCGTTTTCTTGTGAATAAAAATAAACATCTTAATACTTCCTGAACGTTTTTTATTTTGCATTCAAAAGTGTTAAAAAAATCTGGGCGTTCCGTTTAAAAAAAAAAGTTGGACGTATTGCCGATTAAACCGGAAGAGAAAAAATATAAACTGTATTGCATAAAATGCATTTATATTAACTATATCTCCATACCAAATTTCAGAAATCATAATTTTCAAATAACAAAGTTATTCGACCGTTCCGGGACTTTTTACTAACGCTGTATGTATTTATAATAATTTAATTCACGCCTGAATTTTAGTAATTTTAAGCTCTTGACTAGGTTTTTTTGCCATGTTTTTCCCTAGTTCTTGAATAGAATTGTTAGAGCTTGACAAAAAATAGATTGATATACGAATAATTCAAATCATTTTAATTTTTATAGTTGTATTAAACCAATATATCCGTCATTATTATTTGCGAATGTATGTAATTAAAATTCGATATATCAGTGAATTCTTTGTTTTTTAGATATTTTTGTTGATAGGCAATTTATATTATAAGTATTTTGGCACATATTAAATGTAAATTTCTTCCACTGAAGAAGTCTTTTTAACGAAAACATAATATTATATGTTCTGGAATAAATAGGTATTTAATTAATTGTTGTTTTATTGACCTATAAGTGGAAATATTTTAGGAATTGAAAGATAAGTACATAAAGGTCACAAAATAGAATATTTTCAAATATACAGGGTGTCCCAATTATAGGGAAAGTGTATGTAACTTTATTATTTTAAATGGATCACCCTATATATAATATTTTTTTTAGATTCTACATGATATTCTAAGCAACTTTTATTAAGACCTTCCTAGACTTATGTGCTTTTGTTTTCGAGAAAATAGATATTTTATCAAAAATTTTGCAATTGCAGCGCTCTCGTTAATGAGCTGTAGGATTTAAACTGAAAAAGGTAGAAAATTTTGGTTTGCGCAAATTGATACGTTTTGAATTGAATTTCCTATAGTAACATACACGGATCCTTTTGTTGACATACAGATACTGGCGCCAACATTTGGAAACATTTAAATACCAATAACTCTGTTTTTTTTTTTAATAGGACATCCTATATCTGTTTACAGGGTTGGATGTAAAATTAAATTCTCTTTCTTTTGATATCAGAATGTACCCATTTATCTTCAACCGTTTTAGAGAAAATTGTATATTTCTTCTGCTACTGTCGAAACAGACCATTTCAATTTGCACAAAGTAGGCTATGTAAGAATAATATTATGACAGATATATTTAATAATCATTTTTACCATTTATAATTATATACAAGTAATAAGCTCAATATATCAAAAGAATTTTACATCCAACCCTGTAAACAGATATAGGTGTCCCATAAAAAAAAAAAGAGTTATTGGCATTTAAATGTTTCCAAATGTTGGCACCAGTGATTGTATGTCAACAAAAGGATCCATACATGTTAATTATGGATATAGTAAAGCAATTCAAGACGTATCAATTTGCGCAATCCAAAATTTTCTACCTTTTTTAGTTTTGATCCTTAACGAGAGCGCTGCATTTGCAAAATTTTTGATAAAATATTTATTTTCTCGAAAACAAAAGCACATAGGCCTAGCAAGGTCTGAATGAAAGTTACTTAAAATATAATGTAGAATCTAGAAAAAATATAATATACAGGGTGTTTCCGATTAACTTGGCCAAACTCTAGGGATGTATTCTACTCATCAAAATAATCATAAAAGTTCCTATACATAATTTACGGAAAACGCTCATTTAATAGTTGTGATGGTTTTCTACTGTTGTTAATAATTTCACAAATTATGGAATACAATTTTATTTTTGTGTTACTTATAACATTTCATTATTTTAACGATTGCTCGAAGTACCCACCTTGGGCAATAACACAGGCCTCACTCCGTCTTATCATCAATTGTCTTACACGGCGAAAAATTCCAGGAAGCTCCGTCCCGTTCAACGTGATTCACCCTGTATAAGGGAGCGTTTTCCGTAAATTATGTATAGGAACTTTTATGATTATTTTGATGAGTAGAATACATCCCTAGAGTTTGGCCAAGTTAATCGGAAACACCCTGTATAGGGTAATCCGCTTAAAATAATAAAGTTAAATATGCTTGCTCTATAATTAAGACACCCTGTATATTTGAAAATATTTTCTAACTATGCATCATATAAATAGGGACAACTTTTGTTTGAATTTTTTTTCTCTATACTGTAAAATAAACAAATTATCAAAGAAACTGCGTCAGCTGGGACACCCTGTATATTAATTGTATTTCTCCTTTTTTTTTAAATATTAAAAATATTTATCGCTGCAATTTCAACTTCAATAGTTATAATTATTAAAACGAGTCGATAGCCGCAGTGGTTAGACGGCTGACTACCGTTGTGGCAGGACAATAGGAGCCGGGTTTCAATTCTTTGGAGGGAGTTGCTGTCACAAAGCCACAAGAGCCACTGCAACTAAGCATCCACCGCACAAAAAAAATCACCAACCTCATACGGTCTTCCTCGTAGCTCTAACAATAAATTCTTCTTTTCGATCTTTTTAAAATACAATAAATCGCCTTAACTTTTAAACTGATGAGTCAAGAACTTAGAACTTCATTAGCTATCGCTAGAACACTTGAGGTGGTGCCTAGAACACCAATAAAATTTCTCAATTTTTTTTGAAAAATGCTAGAACTCTCTGGATATACTACTCACAACAACGAAAAATCGCAATAATTTCTAAAATGTTGATCTGATCACTGGAATTTTGGAGGTGCTACCTTAACAAAATTTCAAATTATTCTCATTTTTGTAGATATGAAAAATTGCAATAACCTTTAAACTATTGGATCAAGCCTTTTTACTGAAAATGGTATCCAGAATGACAATGAAAAATTAAAAATTTCAAAATTTATTCTTTTTTCTTTGATGGAATCGCGGTTTTGAAATTAAGGTAACATAATATTGCCCAATTATAGTCTGACCATGTGGTAAAAAGTCTATAAGGATAATTCGTTCAGCAACTCAAAAAACTATGGCTATGATCTTTTGATTCAGGATCATAATGGTGAGCTCAGGTTTTATCCACAGTAACGAATCTTTCCAGGAATTGTTCAGGATCTCGTTTAATGATGGTCAAATTCATCTCTGAAGTGACCTGTCAAATGCGGTTTTCCTATGGCGTCAAAATTTTCGGTATCCTTAGTGCAGCCACTTTTTTAAGACTTAATTCTATATGTAAAATGGTTTCTATGCTATTTATTGAAAAACCACCACCTTGATTCGTTTAATGTTCAGGACCAGGTCAATGTTTGCAAACAATGGCCGTCCAACCTTGTTCAAACCTTGTTCACAGCTCTTTCCTCCAAGTGGTTTCTAGAACGCCAATAATATCAAATCGCGATGACTTTTAAAATATTGCTCTGATTATTTTCAATCTAAATAATCATTGATAAAAGTCTCTGTATATGCTATTCAGAACAATTTTCATATTTAGAAATATGAAAAATTGCAATATTCTTTGGATCAAGCCCTTTGAACACCGTTAATAGTTATTGTTAAAACTCTTTAGATGCTACCCGAAACTAAAACAAGAAATTTAAAAATTTCGAAATTTATTTGTTTTCCCTGAACTTTTTTGAAATATAAAAAACTGTGATAAAAAATGTTGATTGAAGTTTTACCTCTACTTCGATAGCTGTTGCTAGAATTCTGGAGGTACTACCCAGAACTCCAGTAAAGAATTCAAAATTTTTTCGCGTACGAGAAACATTTCGGTAACCTTCAAAAATAATGATAACAATATTGATCTGAGCAATTTCTGAATATTTATTGTATAAACACTTGCGCTGCTGCTCAAAACAACAAAAATGTCAAAATTTCGATTTTTCTTCCAATTTTTTGATGTGAAAAGTGTCAATAATTTTCGAAATATTAATCTGAGATATTATTAGAACTTTAAAGATGCTACCTAGATTTAGATTTAGATCTAGAATGGAAGGGGTGGGAACGGGCATTGGGGTTAGTGAGCCTAATGGGACTCCACTCCAACATATTTCAAGCGGAGATTTCTGCTATTAACTTATGCGCCGTAAAGAACCTCGAGTTAGGGATACGTGGTGCAACAATTAATATATCAACAAACAGTCGAGCAGCGTTTAATAATAAACACGTAACTCTTCAGTGGGTCCCAAGCCATCAAGAGATCGAAGGGAACGAAAAGGCAGATAAGCTTGCCCAAGAAGCAGCAAAAATGCCTTTCATTGGACCTTATCCCTGTTGTGAACTGCAAAAGAGCCACCTAAAACAAGTAGTTAACAAATGGGAGGGTAACAGGAAGGCCTCACATTGAACAAAAGCCGATGCAAGCACTGTTATCAGGATCGCCTAAGATAGCACAGACGTTGCTATCTTTCAGCAAAGGAGATCTTGCACTGCTGGCAGGGTTTCTGACAGGTGATGTGACCCTGGAATACTAGTCTAACAACCAGAAGGGCAATGTTACAATAGATCCATGCAGGTCGCGGTGACTCAAGGCAGGAGTGCCGCTGCCTTCAGATCTAAATCCAAACCTAGAATGTGAACAAAAAATTAAAAATATTCACCAAATTTTTGAAATATGAAAAAAACTGTCAAAATATCCTGCTGAAGGTTTCGGACCTAAATAGTTATTGTTATTAGATCAAAGCCTACTAAAATCATTTTTTTTAATTTCAGGGTCGTACTTTTGCTTCGCTGATACAAAACTTCCTGGAGATATCCATAAATCTCAACGAAAGCTACATTCCTGCGTACGAGACGATCGAAGGAAAGAAGGCTTACGACGACACCCTCGAATGCGTGAAAAAGAATTTTCCTCAGTATGTAGAAGAAATACAGGGCACTGCAGATGGCGCTAAAGTTCCATTTTATAAAGTAAGTTTTATATCTTTGAGCGTAGTTATCAATATTTTTAATATGTCTCTTTTATCGTGGAAATCCAGTTGTTCCTACTTCATCTGGATGACATCACTCCTAAGGCATCCGGACGAAATGGTTATAAGGAATCCTCAGGATGTTCGACGGTTTGCGTTAATCAAAAGGATGCTGTAAGTTAAATTAAATTTCCTGTACATTCACCATGACCTTTACCGCGAAATATATTTTATAAAAAAACTTATCATTAGATAGTTAATCAATCAATCAATCTCAGGAAATATTTGATATTCAAATACCAACTTATAAAAGATATATTCCGGTGCTTGTCGCATATAACGTGAACGATTAGTAATGTGGAAAGAAAAAACTGAACTACACAGCGCCTGTAATTTATGTACTCTCATAAATATTTAACCTCGCCTTTTACGTTGCAGGTAATTCTAGGACATACCGAAGATGCACTCAGCCAGACGTTAAATCATTTTTATATAGTGTCGGCGCACATTATCAACGATCAACCGCAAGGACGATGGGCTATTAAAGAAGAACGATTTTCTTCCTTATGCTATGCTGGGCATCTTCCTGGATATACTATGAATTATAATCATCACGGTTTGGTGTTTTCCGTAAATACGTTAAGCGCACAGAAGCTTCTACCCGGGAAGACACGTAGGTAGCAAATTAATCATTAATTAACGTAGACAAACATTAAATTAATTATTCTTGATTTTATTAAACTTGATGCTGAGAATGTACGAAAGAAAGAGAAAAACAGGAAACAACAACCAAGGTTTTGATAGAGATATTATTCTTGAATATAGTTTCCATGAATTGAAACATCCACTGAAAGATCTAGAATCAAAAGATGACGATGCCCCAACAGAGACAAACACATATTTCTACTTTTCTGGAGATGAAGAATCAACACAAAGAGCCGCTTTAAAAGCGTTTAGAAAGCTAACGCACTTATAGTGTCCAGCCTTAGATCAAATAAAAGCTCTATGCTGGGGTTGAAGTGCGACTACAGCCCGATTGAAAAGACGATAAGATGTGAAACGCTGATGGATGATTACTCAGTCAATCCAACAATCTTATGCAGTACTTTCAATATGATCAATCACCAGCTGTTGCTATCCATTCTGCATTACGTTGGCTTCAGCTGGGAATCGATAACCTTTTTTCAGTCCGACATAGTGGGTCGTAGCCAGGTGGTGTCTTTGCGGGGCAACAGTTTATCTTCCAGATGCGTGGTATCTGGTGTGCCTCAAGAGAGTGTATTGGGACCCCCTCTTTATTGCATATATACTTCCGACATCATAAAGAGTCTATTGCCCGTATCATATGTATGCGGATGATATTTCTATTTCTCTTTCAATGTGGACGATGTCCGGGATGCAATTGCAAAAATTAATGCCGATTTACAGTTCCTGACTACAGAATCATCTAGCCATTCTGTAATAATTAAGTCCTCAGTTATGGTATTTGGCCGGCCTTCTGCTGTATCCAGGATCATGCCTCAGGTGCGGATTGTGGTAAATGACGATGTGTTGCCAGTATCTGAGTGTTCTCGAAGTCTTGGACTTTTATTGGACACACGTCTTCGTTTCAAAAAACATGTCTCACGACTTATTAGTACCGGCTTTTATAAATTTACGGCAGCAGGGGCTGCCTAGATCCAGACATGAGGAAGTTGCTTTGTCAATCTTTGGTGCTTTCAGTCTTTAACTTATGCATCAATGTGTACTATCCTTGCTTGGATTACACTGACAGATTAAGAATCCAGCGAGTGCAGAATGCCTGTTTGCGATTCATCTATGGGTTGAGGCGATATGATCACATTTCACATACCCTCAAATGGGCAAATTGGTTAAGCATGTCCTCCAGAGCCAACTATCTCGCCTCTCAGTTTTATTTCAAAATTATTCATTTCAAAAGGGGTTATATCGGACGATATTTTCAATTATCTGCCTGTATTTCTTTTGTTATGCGAATTTAAAGCTAACTAATGTATTCTATAGTGAGAAGTTAACCTAGAAAACACATTCACATAAATAAATCTTAGATAATTGCCACTGTTAGCGTAATTTTTTTTTTACGTCTCGTCCGATATAACCCGAGGTTTGGGGTAATATTGAACTATTGAAATTTTATATCGAAACAGTACGTTTTGAGCCTGGTATTTGATATTGCTATGATTAGAAACCTCTATCGGGGCTTCGCAGGGCAGTGCGCTGTAGTAAAATCGGTACAATAGAAATAAACGTCTTTATTCACAAAACAAATGTGTAAACTTCAAAAAACGGAAAATAACATACTAAAAAGTTGAATATCTAGGTATTTTTTCATCCCTGGAGTTCTATAATAGCAGACCCTCAAACACATGAACGCGATGGATTTTGGGCGCAGTTAAAATACCGCGGACTTGTTGAAGTTTGATTTTACTCTTGTCTTCAACGTCTGGAAAAACAAAAGAATCTGTGTCCCTTATAGGGTCGAAGGCAACTAACATCAATATAATTTTTTGTAATATTTTCAATTCGCGCGACGAATTCTTTGGTCGTTTCTTCATTGTACAAAAACTTAACAACAGCAAAGCAGCCTTCTTGTAATGTATCACAGTTGATTGGAAGTTCAACGTCCGGTACTTCCGAGGTCAAATCATCGTTTCTAATATCGCTTTCTGATAATATCACAGGGGTTGTAGTATCATTATTGGCACTTCCTTGAGACGTAGATGTGTTTCCATTGGCACTATTATTATTGACATCATCTTGGTAAGTAGATGCAGTTGACGCACTACCATGGAATTCGTGCAGGTCTTCAAGACCCACCGATTTGCCAACAGGAACGTTAATCTTCGAACTACGCTTGGGTCTCCCCGTGGTTTGCTCCAAAGGAGAAACTATCGCGCTCATCACTTCTACAAACGACGCTCTCATTTCATATTGTGTGTCCCCTGCTGGTCGTTTCTGGATGCTTTTCAAAACTTGTTCTGGATCGAATGGGATTATGCCCGTTGCTCGGAAACCAGACACTATATTATTCGACATGCGATCCTTCGATTTTTCCAGAAGTTTCTTTAGCGAGGAAGGAAAGACGGATTTCGGTACGACCACTTTATGGGTCCGTTTCCAGTCGGTCAGAATTTCTCGCCACACCCGTTTGAGGGATCCAAACACTGCAACGTCCAGGGGCTGACACAAATGTGTCGAATTCTTCGGCAAAAATACAAACTGAATGTTGTTTTCTGCACAACTTTTGATAACGTGGCTGGAAAGATGGCTTGCCAGGTTGTCGCAAATAAGAACCTTCTTTCCCTCCTTTCGTCGCAGATAGGGAAGAGCGGTCTTGAAGAACCAGTCCTCAAAACACGGAGTGTCGAACCATCGACTTTGGGTTCTGTTATATTGCGAGTTTTCGGGACCACCTTGTATCCACTCTGCGAAGAGGTTTGTACTTTTGTACACAACGTATGGAGGTAAACAAGTGCCATCTCCAGCCGCAGCGAACATAACAGACGTCGACGTTTTGGAGTAATCCATTATCCTTCGTGCATGCTTTTCTCCACGAGGAATAAAAACTACTTTTTTTACCGGGATCATCTGTTAGGTTTGTTTCATCCATATTAAGAATATTTTCAGGTGGAACTGCCTGGAGTGTCTCGTTCAAGTGCTCAAAATATTATTTAATCGTATTTTCTGTGACCTCAGCTTTCGCTCGTTTAATATTTTCACAATTACGAAGTGATAACTCCTTGTGTCATCCCATAAAGTGTTCAATCCAGTCTTCACCAGGTCTATTATTGTCGAAATATTGTATATTTACGCCCTTACGGTTTAAATAATGGCTCACAAAGTCCTTGATTCCCTGCTTCTCAAAAGGATACCCAAATTTTCCTGCGATAGTCATGGCATCTACTAACCAACGCTCCTCGGTCACAGACATAATCGGGGGCCTCCCAAGTTTGTCAGAATGTTCACCTCTGTAAACATCGTAAAGAGTGCTTTTTGGCACCCCATACATATCTGCTGCCTGCTTGAATGAATATTTGTCGTCTATCACTGCCAGCAATGCCTTTCCCATGCTTTCTTGAGAATAGTTGCGCTGATAAGGCGTTCCTAGCTTATGACGCTGTGTGCGAGGCATGTCCGATATTACCCCTGAAAAAACCACTTTCTGCTAATTTCGATTGTTTACGAAAAGGAAAGACGTAAAAGGAATTTTGAGATTACGGGAGCCTTGATAAGACTGTAAACAAATATTAATCTCACTGCACCATGTAGCTATCATACACAGGGTTCGCAGGCCAGAGGAGACTATTTGGCTGTCTCAATTTTAGCGAAAAGAGTGGCTCTAAATATTATTTTTTTGTGAGCTTACCTTGATCGTCTGAACGAGCGCGAAACGCATGTCAAATTGGTAGGTTATCTGTCCATCTAGGGGTATTTTTGTTTAATGAACCAACTGTCACCCAACAGATGTAGCGCGCGCAGATTGAAATCGTACCATATCGTCCGATATACCCCTTCGATCCGATATAACCCCGGTTGACGGTACTTTTCAGGACCGACGTGCACAACATTAACGTTAGGAGCAGAGGCCTACTGACGCCTCCCGCCCATCACCTGGAAATTTATAAGAGAAGTTTCTCTTATAACATTGAACAATTTTATAATGCTGTTCCTCACAATTTTAGATCTCTTGCTCCGTCTGCCTTTGCTCGTGGCCTGAGGAATTACCTTTACAGACTCTGTTAGGCTGACTAGGCGAGTGTGTTGAGCATTGGGTTCTAGTTTTTTTTTTTAATTACTTTTCATTGCAGCGTATCACAATCTGTACTGCATGCTACGCAATTTATTTATTTATATATTTCTCTTTCATTATAATTAGCGTTTGTGACTCGAATTTAGCTAGTAAGGATAGTTTAAGTTTAGGTACTAGAGTCAGAGCAGCTGTGTGCTTCGCATGCAGCTGATCTTGTACCTTTTGATGGCAGATTTATTTTATATTTTTATTATTATTTATTTACTCTAACCGATACCTTTTCTTTCTTTTTTTTTCTTTGAAATTTGATTGAATGTGTATTTTTCTTTTTTGTCATCAATAAACAGCTATTATTATTATTATTATCTTGTCGCAGTGAGATCTTCTCTTCTGTTATTATTTAAAAAAAGCAATCTCAGGGATATGGTGAATGAAGCAAACGAACAAAAAAAAAAAAGAATTTAAAACAAAAAGGTTAACAAAGTGTATTAAACAATATTTAATAAAAAAAAAAACTTTAAACAAATTACTAATCAAGTGATATTGAACATACAGTGTGAGGCACCACATTCGCTGCGGTTGATATACAAACAACGGAACCAATAGTTTCTTTGTTTTCTTTTGTATTAAGTTTATATGTATTGGTTAATTTTTGTTTTGAAGAACAATGGTAGACACAGAGTGTTCCATTTAAAATAAGCTACTTATTGAGCATTAATGGTAGCCACAGGTTGAGGTAAGATTTCAACCATCCTGTATAATTTTTAGAAAATATCTTTATTTTAGCATTAGATGTAATGGTTGTGCTAATGAAATAATACAACTTGAAACACGTAACTTAAATACGTACGCCAGGTACATTTTCAATAATTGTTAAATATCTCAGAAACTCTTGGTTCCATGGTTCGTGAGGAACACCCAGCTTCGAGATGACCTTCGCGTGCCTTCACTTAAGCAGCACGTCCTTCAACTAGCGAACGGGGCCATGGAAGGTATCGGACGATCGGGAAACCCCCTAATCAGCCATCTTGTTGCTCTTAACCCGGACAGACCACCTCCTAGAGTCCAGGTCAGAAGGGCCCTTGCTATAGAAGATTTCCAACCCAGAGAACAAGCTTTATTCCACCAATTCCCTAGCCACAACTGGCTGAAGAAAATACACACATCCACGCTCACCCAGGTTAGACGAACCTTATCAGACGATTAAGAGGCTGATGAACCGAGGTTCGGCCTCAGAAGAGTTGAACAGACCACAGTTAGACAGTTAGTCTTTGAGCTATCGTCAACCAAGTAACATAATCAAGAGTGAAAAGTGAAATATGGAAAAAATCGAATATCGTGCCGTTATAAAGTTCCTTACCAGGCAAGGAAAATCAGTCGCGACCATAATCAATGAGATGTCATTGGTTTACGGCGACTCTTGTCCAGGAAAAACCAGCATGGTGTACGAGTGGCATAGTTTATTTAAACAAGGAAGGGAACCCCTTGAAGACGACGCGAGGCCGGGCAGGAGCATTGAGGTGACCACGCCAGCACTTATCCAAAAAGTTGAAAAAATTGTACTCGAAGATGCTCGACTAAAGAAGAAACAACTCGCAGAAATGGTTGGAGTATCCGATACAATAATTTTTAAAATCCTACACGATCATCTCGGCGTGTCTAAGGTCAGCGCAAGATGGGTGCCGAGAATGCTCACGCCGCCGCAAAAACAACAGCGCGTAGAGTGTTCGCGTGCATTTTTGGACCTCTGTAATGAAGACAAGGATGGTGTATTGAGTCGAATTGTTACTGAAGACGAAACTTGGACTTCCAAGCAGGACTCCATGCAGTGGCATAAAAAGGGCACAGCACCTCCCAAGAAATTTAAAGTGTCACAATCAGCTGGGAAACTCATGGCAACGGTATTTTGGGACTCGGAAGGAATATTGTTGATTCAATATTAGAGAGACTAAAAGAAGCCATTAAAGAGAAAAGACGGGGAAAATTGACGAAAGGTGTGCTGCTTTTGCACGACAACGCGCCCGTCCACAAGAGCCGCGTTGCGTTAGCTGCCCTGCATAAGGTGGGCTTCGAAATTGTGAATCACCCACCCTACAGCCTAGACCTGGCCCCGACTGATTATTACCTGTTTCCGAAAATGAAAAAAGAGCTGCGGGGTAAAAAATTTACTGCCGATGATGAAGTCAAGGAGGCAGTTTCGGCGTATTTTGCAGATAAAGAGAAATCATTTTTTATGAGGGTATAAATAAATTAATTGAAAGATGTGAAAAATGTATCCGTCTTGCAGGTGAATATATTGAAAAAGAAAAATAATTTGGTTTTTTTATTCCCACCCCTTATCCCCCATTCCGCGAATATAAAAACGCTCCCTCGTAGTTACTATTAGCAGTACTGTTGGCACTGCGCTAGAAATCTTTGTTCATCCAGCCGATTTTGGAATTTATATGTTCCAAAATGTTTTATGGATCTTCAAGCCAAATTTTACTTTCTAACCAATTACGCTCATGTTTTGTTTTTAAGAAAATTAAAAAAAAAAGGGTGACGATAACAATTTGGTAAATTCTAATCTGACCTAATTATTCCACTTACTTTGCAGCTAGGCATTTCATTACACGCGCTTTACTATCAGCGGAAAATTTCGAACAAGCTCATAAAATCTTAAGAGACACGGGGAACGGTATCGCCGACGGATGTTCCATCAACATGACGTTCCTAGATAACGATGGCGATAGAATTTTTCATAACATCGAAATGGCACCAGCATACGACAATCAAGAATCGCAATTAAATATACAGCTAGGGAATCCGGGACAAAACCTCATACATTGCAACAAGTATGTTCGATAACCAAACACTATAAAGTATGGAGAAAATAATCTTCTTCTAAATTTCAGATATTTAAGGATAAATATTCCAGAAATAACTTCGTTCATGTTAAAAAGTAGCGTGGCGAGATTACGAGTTCTGGAAAGCTATACCGATCCATTGGATATGAAACGAATTACAGATATGTTAGGGGATCAAAGCGATCCTAAATACAAAGTATTTCAAGAGATTGGTCCCGAGGACAAAATCAAAACGATTGCAGTTGGTAAGTGTGCCTATTCAATGTTGATATTTTAGTAATGCTTTGATATTCAAACATTTCAGGAATTTTCGACTGCATTAAAAGAACCTGGGCGTTATATGGTGATAATCCGGTTTCTAATGAACCTCTGGTAGTGATACCGTTAGTATTAAAGGATCCGTAAATCATTATATAATAATGCTTATAGTTACAAAATGTATTCAGTATAATGTATGCACTTGTAGTACCTACATATCTATACCTAATGAAAGTTGAGTTTAGTTTTGAATTAAACGGTACTAGATTTGCACAGTTAGTACTTAAATATTGTGTATTACTTACAAAGTAAAATTTTTAGATAAAAATAAAGTAATTTGTGCCTTAATTTTGTGTTTGATTGCTGTTACAAGTCTCACATGACAAATTGAAAACATCGAAACATTATCGGTAACTGCAGATACTGATCTAGCTCGGACAATGCGTGGATTGTCAGTTCCACTAGATTTCTCCTTCTGCCAAATAGTTCAATAGTGATTTTATAGAACCGAGTACCATGACATAACAAATTGAAAGGGTCGAGCATTACCAAGATATAAAAAACCCGTAATAAGAAAAAATAGGCAATAATTTAACGAGGCACGTTTCAGCCTCTGGATATGCGTATATTTCGCTTTATTAACGAAACATCGAGAGAAGTCTAGAACTAGAGATGAAGCACAACAAAGGTATTGTTAGGAATGAAGTATTTCCTTATCTTCTGAGCTAGGCATTTAATAATGTTCAGACAAGAACTGATAAACACATCACTGCCGATTTTGAAATTAGTGGAATTAACAACAACAACAAATCAACAAAATGCACACTCTTCCCTTCTCTAGGAGAAACTGGACACATATTGGGGAGACATTGGACATTCTAATAACATAACATAAAATATGTACATTATTTTAGAAATAAGGACTGTACAGAACATAAAATTTGTTGTTGTGTTTGTTCCACAAAAGCCTCATATTTTCTAGACGAACTCTTTCCGTAAATATTTTTTCACAAAACTGTTCGATTAAACTTTTTCACAATTTCAAACGGAAAAATAAACGCGCCAGTTTTACGTCATTAGTCTAAAACCATGGGAATATTAATTTTTTACCATGTCAAACTTTTGACATATCTGAACTTGAAACTTGAAATCAGGCATGTCAACATAAAGTTTTAAAGTATTTTCTTTAGCAAGATTGACAGCACTGCGATAGTTTTAAATAATTTTATTGTATTTTAAATTGTGACAGCTGTCAGTGACAAGGTTAAATTAGAAAAGCTTAGATTTTATTATTTATCCAAAATGTTGGAGTTACAACGCAAAAAGTTTGTAATCGAAAGTTGCTTCAGAACTGGTCAAAAATTAGATAAATAAATGTCATGATCGTCAACGTCACGTCAGGTATATTTTCATGGTAACCAATAACTGAAAAAGAAATATAAGATCGAAATTACAATCAAGCCAACACAAAAAAATCCCCTAAGATACTGCGTAAGAGAAGTGATCGCTCTATTGAGAGAAGGGATACATCACTTTTCTCGAAACGTTCTCTTGACCGCTTAAATCCCTGTTGTTGAATTTGTAGTAGTAGATCGGTCGAAAGGTAAACGTTGCCGGATTTCATAAGTAATAAAACATCTATTTGTTTGTTTTTACGAATTTTATGGAATATTTTTTAGTTCAACTGTTATGTTATATTGTATTTTATATTGTGTTACGTCGTACAATTTAGTATTTGCTGTAATTTCAGAATATTTTATGTATGTACACTGGCTTGCAATAAAATCTCGTACACCTAGTTTTACCTATATTGATTTCACCTTTCTGTGACATTTCTAATTTGACGTTTCATTTTCAAAGATACACTACTTCCATTTTATCATAACCTCTACGCATAATCTATTACATCTGTCAAATCTAAAGTCAGCTTACATTGAAAAATAATCTTAAAAAATGAGTTTGCTTGACATTAGGGTGTACGAGATTTTATTGCAAGCCAGTGTACACTTCTCACAGGAAAAATTGGGACACCAGCAATCGAGAATTTTTAATTTTGTTTGGTGTAAATGAAGCTTTCAGAGCATATATAACTAAATGAAACCGTCTGTTGTGGACTAAACTGTTTCTTTAAGTAAAACACGAGTTTCGTTTATATAATTGACAATCTGTCAACATTTCGCGACTATTTATTTTTTATATTTTGACAAATGTTGACATTTTGCATGAAACTACAATGTGTTTATTCCGTGTATAAACCTTTTGGGCCTTTATATACTCATATTTCTGTTTAAATGGTAAGCCTTTATCTTTGAACGCAATAATACACATAAGCTTTGTACATAAATAACAAAAGGCCTTTTCCTTTGCTTTTTAGTGTAGTGCAATTTACACTACAATTTTTACAGTGCTGTAACGAAGGCGACAATGACAAACGAACGAATTGAGTGTAGATGGATTTATAACATAACCTCAAAAAATCAACTTATCATAACGATCATAACCTGACTCGACAAGAAACGAGTAGCACATTTACTAATCCTTTATATAATGCTATAATAGCTATTATGTACAAGCATACTTACAAATTTAGTTAAGATAAACTTTTTTGACCGCCTCTTTGCATATACAGTGAAACCTGCCTAAGACGGACCCTTGATAAAACGGAAAACTGTTTAAGGCGGAAAATTTTCATAGTCCGGAATCGTCCTCGTAAAAAAACATAGAAACTGTACCTTTTTAAAACGGAACCTGTTTAACGCGAAACCGTACTAATAAATTTAGACCAAAAAGTATTGTGAACCTCCATAAAACGGAATCGGTTTCCACCATAAACAACAGAGTTTACATACTTCAACTGACCGGCAACGGTCCTTGGCTTGATTTACGATTAGAAAACTATTTCTGACGGCCACCTATGAAGGAAACACTTTGTCTATTGAAAAATGTATCACACGTGTGGATTACTAGTTAAAATGACTCAATAGGAAGACGGAATACAAAGGGAATACACATAGTTGTGCACACATGTTCGATCTTTTGTCGGACGTTGATAAAGTAACGTTCAAGTTCATCTCAAAAATACGTCTTTAGTTTCTGTTAGTCTCAATTTGCTTTGCGGACAAGGTGGTTACAATGGCTAGTTCACAGAAACATACGCTTTCTCTACAAGAGAAATATGAGCTGCTAAAGTGTTACGAAGAAAAAAAGGTTTAATGCTAAATTATTAACAATCAAGTTTAAGTGCGGCAAAACACAGGTGTATCAAATATTAAAAAATAAAGAATCAATTAAACAAGAATTTTTAAGTGGTGCCGGTAATTCTAAAGCCAAAAGAAAACTCAGACAAACGGGCAACGAAGACATCAACAAAATTCTTTTTGAGTGGTTTCTAGATGCTAGGACAAGAAATCTGCCAATATCGGGACCAATTTTGCAAACTCAGGCAAAAATAATTGCAAAACGTTTACAAAAAAATGATTTTAAAGCATCAAACGGATGGCTAGAATGTTTTTGCAAAAGACACGGCATATCTCACAAACACATTTGCGGAGAAGCTAAGGATGTCAACAACGAAACAGTTGAGGAATGGAAAAATAAACTGCAGGACATCATAAAAGATTATGAACCGTGCGACATTGCTAATTGTGACGAAACAGGATTATTTTTTAGAGCGCTACCAAGTAAAACCCAACATTAAAAAGTGACAAGTGTATTGGAGAAAAACAGTCTAAGGAACGATTGACCGTGTTAGGGTGTGGAAAACTAGAAAAACCATTTGTTATCGGAAAATCACTAAAACCACGGTGTTTTAAAAACATTCGAGACCTTCCAGTTGAATGGCGAGCAAATAAGAAGGCTTGGATGACGTCAAGTTTGATGAACGATTGGCTCGTGGATTTAAACGTGAAAATGCGCCAGCAAAAAAGAAAAATTATCATGTTTCTAGACAATGCCGCATGTCATCCACATTTAACTTTATCGAACATCAAGCTATGTTTTTTTCCTCCAAACAGCACAAGTATAACCCAGCAAATGGAAGGCACGTCCTAAAATCTTTAGTTCAGAATATGTCACAGAGTCAGTCAGTCTCAGATTTAGCAAAACAAATTTCAGTACTGGATGCAGTGCGCTGGATTGCCAGCGTCGTCAAAGAAGTTCAGTGCAGCTGTGTAGTAAAATGCTTTAGAAAGGCAGGCTTTAACCTAGAAAACACAGCCAATGAAGACTTTCCAGAAAACAATGAAGAACTTCTCCGGGACATAGAACATCTGATTGAGGCTGCAGGAGAAGAAGGAACCACAGCAGAAGACTTTGTGAGTGTTGACCGAGAATTGATTACCGAAGGAGGTCATCAGACGATTGACACATTAATCGATTTGGCAGTAGAATCTGAAGAAGTCTTAGAACTTTAGCAAATTCGTTAAAATTTTGGAATTTCACGCGTTGGTATGCTTTAGATTGGACGGTTGAATGAAACATTAGAATTTCATATTTTAATACATATGTATAATAACCTGAGTAAAACGGAAACCTGTGTATAAAGGAAAATATTTTGGTCCCAGTCGATTCCGTTTTAAACAGGTTTCACTGTATTTATACAAACAACTGTCAATTCCCATTATAAATTAAGTATGCGTTAAGAGTCCGCTATGGCGTGTGGCAGGTTGCCTAGTTTTGACCAATTTTATTTCACAAATTACTTGAAAGAAATACGAAATTTAATTAATTTTATTTTTTTTTATACATTAATTAACATTTATAAAATAGAGGTACAGAACGATTTTTTGATATAATGCAATAATTAAAAAGTGAAAGAGGTATTTGCAGAAAAACTAAAAAAACGCTTTGTAGAAAAATTTATTAATTAATTCTGTATGTCTTGGCCAAATTTGAGAGAAGTTTAAAAACAAACAAAAGAGAAAAACGTGAAGTAAAAATTAAAATTACAGCACCCATAATGTGGCGGACTCTGCCGGAAAAAATATATGAAAATGAAGTACTGATTTACATGGCAACACCGCAAGTCAGTGTTTACTGAGTGGCCTAGACGCCGCAACGATGAATTGTCAAAATTGGAAATCGCATACGATCCATATTTACACCACGTTTGAATGCGGATTGATGCAGATGTATACCTATAGTGTCTTGTGTAGTAATGGAAGTATCTTTGTTGGATTCAAATCAGGGAATACAAGTTGTTGAACTTATTGCCGTTGCCGTTTTTAATTAAAATTATTTTAAATACGTACTGTTAGCGACAATAATTTTATTTACTATTCCACTGGAACTGGTTAAGTTAAAATGATAAAAGTATAAGCATTACACAAGCTTGTATTCTTCAGACTTCCGTATGTAGACCACCGAATTGAGTACTTATTCATATGTAATTTAATGGAAAGTAGATGTTTTACTGAGTTCAACACGGTGCCCCTTTTTTTGCGGAGATCAGTCAAGATACCTAAAAATGATCTAAAAAGTGCTATTTCTAGGTTATGTTTACGAGTGCTTTGACATTTCTCTAAGGATTTTCAGTTGGCAATAATAATATATCCAATAAAAATTATGAAATATTTAAGTGGCAATTTTGAAACGTCAGGAATATAAAAAAGATAATCGTTTATATTTTGTAGTACTTTTTAACAAATCATTAATTATTAATTGTTTATTTTATATAAACTAAATGTCTTGAATATAGCATATAGAGGTGAGGAGATAACAGTTACCGTGAATGGGCAGGTAAAAGAAAATTATAGTATTATTACAATGCAACTTTGTTGATTCGAAAGCGTACTTGTAGTTGCTTTTCCATTTAATTATGATATATTTTCTGATATATATGTTTCTTTCGGTATTTCACAATATAGTAATTTCCAAATTGTCTTGCTTTCTTATATTATGTCTATTCCCTAAGTAACAGGATTAACGTGAATATGTATACAAATATATATGATAGTTATTGTATACATTTTTTTCTCAACATTTCAGTTTTTTTCTAGAATATTTTTGCTACTCTACTGAAATAGATATAAATAATGTGTGTTAACATTGGTGGATCATAGTGGAGTATTTCATTTATTCAAAGCAATATCTTTAAATCGCAAATGAAAATTCGATTTTTTTTTGTAATGTAATGAAATTAACATATTTCTTCAGTTATTTAATTTATTAGACAGATAATTTGGAGTAAACGTTCAAAATTATAATAATTTACTGCTTACAGCAGAATAATAGTAAAACGTTACATTTTTGGTACTAAAAATTCAAAACATAATAAGTTATGTTGTTGTAAAGATTTCTTTATGAAGTTTGACAGATGTACTTTTATTTAATTTCATAATGAGTATTTTACGATTTCAGTCTTCGACTAAATTGATTACACATACAAAAATAATTATGAAATAACATGCACTTATTACGATACTATATAAAATTAGTACATAGTTGCCAGATCCACTTTACCTACAAATAAACTTGCAGATAGACAACTTTAAATACTAACATAACATTTTAATCTAGACGTACGTTACTACCGCACGATATTAAGTAAAAGAGAACGTTGCTAAAACGTATGTCGTGCAAAATACTTCCGATTATCTTTTATCCTTATAGAACTTTATTGTCTCTGTCTTAGAAAAGTTGATCAGCTGGTATAGCGGACTCTTAAAGCATGAAAATTTCAATATGGATTAATTCGAAAATATTTTTCACTAATTTATTTACAAATCATACTTTATTACCTTATTCAATGGCATTTTTTTAAAGAAAATTGCTTGTGAACCGTCAAAAATTCGAATAATAATGCCGGCTGTAATTCAACTAAAAGACAACAATTTTTTACTTTATAGTCAATACATAACCTCTTTTTGTCTTCTCTTTACATGCGTTTTATAGATATTTAAGGTTTTTTGATCAATATATACTGCACAAATTCCAATAAATAACATTCGTAGTATAAACTAAACGGTATGAATAAAAGTACCTTCATTAATCAGTTTGACATACGCTTGACATTTAAAATAGTGTAATTCACACCAGCTATTACCCTGGTGCAGATACACAATCCTGGTGCAGAGCATGGGCCGGTATCTTAAATGCACAAAATGTGTCTCATTTCTTATTGGTTGTCACAGTCACGTGATGCGTTAGTAGTCGGGAGAAACCGTATTCGCGCTGTTGGTCAATATGATTCCAAAAGAATTCTGTAATATCTACAGTTTTCGGCATGTTTTTAGTTTCATCAGTCAGCACGGTCAACATATTTCGTTCCATCAGCTGCATTCAATTCAGTTCGATTTTGTCCTTGCTGTGGTGTGTACGCTTGCATCGTTTATCGCTTTTATCTTTGTTATGCTCAACGGCCATTGAAGAACAACATAATAAACACATGCTGCCGATTTGATTAAAAGTTGCGCGACTTAATTTAATTTACCTATGCCAGTGTCTAAAAAGAAGAATTTAAGTGTTGTATGCATAGAACGTTTGAAAATGTTGTGAAATTCAGTGTTATTTTGTTAGAGTTTATTGGTTTTTTCAATGCTGTACTTTGAACAATTTTCTTCGACATGTATTACGCTTTTGGATAATCATATGGGTTGTATTTTATATTCTACTTTTCTACTTTATACTTATATAATACTTATTTCAATAAATTTAACTATTTTACCTAACGTTTGTGCTTTATATCTATATTTTTATTTATTATAATGTCTCATAATCTCTATGTAACGAACATTATTATGTAAAATACGTCATGATTATTGCTTAAAATTCGTGCGTTAAGCAATACTCATGACATATTTTACATGAAAATTAAAAACATCAACAAATCTATTAAACTTTCAATTTAAATTTACCGCCAATTTAAGATGTAGTTCTGGGATATGACGATGCTGCCGCATAACCTTTAACACAAATTAAAGCATTAAGTTTCCGCTCCCAGGTGCAGAGCACTGGTTTTATTTACACCGTGCAAAGGAATCTGGTATAAAGTGTAGTTCAGTGCTGCACCGTGCTACACTTTTTTAGCAAAGGAAAAGGGCTAAAGCTTTTTTTCTCTCTATTTATGATTCAGTTTAAACTTTGAATCAATTCATCCTGTTGAAGTGCAAATACGTGCTCTGAAAGCTTCATTTACACCCAAAAAATTTTAAAATTCTCGATTGCTGGTGTCCCGATTTTTTCTGCGAAAAGTGTACATTGCGATATTGTGTCAAGTAATCTATGTGTCCCATTTTGACTTCCCCACACATGTATCTGTATTATGGATGTTATATAAAACATTAAACATTAAATTAAACATTATATCTCAGTAAATAATAAAGATATAGAGAAATAAATAATACGGGACCATTTTTTTAATTCGTCTATGTAATTATTGTAATGTTCCTATTCCCCATATTATAAACCCACCATTTGGAACCTCTGTTGCAGACTTTTCTTCATACGTTTCAAAGCATTAACTACCATCGGATGACCGGATGTCGTAGATGCTTAAAGTTTGTCCAGGGTGCGCAAGCATCCCAGCATCAGTTGCTTGGTTAATACATTTCTTGAAGGGACCAATAAAACCTTTTTTCCTCTGCTGCATCTGACGTGTTTGACAAGACACTCTAAAACTGTTACAAAGTTTTCACAAGTCATTTAACCTGATGGATAGACTAGTCCTAAAAGGTGCGTATTCTTGCTTGGCCAAGTCGATGATAAAGCAAAATCCATAATGCCTTTAGCACAAATGATTCCAACTAGAGTGGCTAGCTCATACCTTTCTCGAGTGGTAATCTGGCATATTTGGTGTCCACCCTTTCTTCCAATAATTTTCTGCACCTTCTGCACTGTAGTCGCACCGGTCTAAAACCGAATAAATGAAGGAAAAGTACTTTAATCCTCTTAATACTACAAATTAAAGAATTTATTGGGTCACAACTTCTTCAAGTTTGTCTGGAAGTACTTTGAAACTTTAAAGCTGGTTGCTCTCGCCAGACTTGTGGCGTCTTCCTTTCTTAGCGAAAGTCTTGAATGGCGTTGCTTGAATCCCCAAAACCAATCCACCGAGACCTTCTTTGCTTACAATTTAAACAAAATTTGATCGATATTTTCTTGCATTTTTTAATAATTTAAAACGACTAATACAGATGCTTTCTGTACAAAAAAAAAAACTGAAACACCTACTCTTCAGCTTTTTTAATATTCTATACATACATATCTAGATACCTACATCCTGTTTCCGTTGTATTATTAATATTAAAACTACAATTTCCTCAGTATTTTCCTACCATATGCATATACAGTAAATATTAAAACGCTAATTGGCAAAGCTAACAACGTTAAAAATGCATGCACCTTTAATGGATTAAAATTGAAGACACTAATCTCGTCTTCGGGAATAATGTATTAGTTTGTTAGCACACATCGCCATCACGGCAATGTTCTGAGAATCCCATATAGGTAACGATGCATCTTCCTCTTACGATTCTAACCAACTTGATTATCGAAACTTATTTTAATGAATCGAAATGTATTTATCTCTTTACTGATACTAAAAATCAGTTCGAATATCTCGGAAACATTCCAAACGTTATACTGAGAATTGGAAATGAAGAAATTAATCCGAATTTGACGTTTAATCACTTTGGCTGTCAAGGGTTTATTATTAACGTTGGAAAGCCAAAGACAGTATTCGAAAATATAGAAGATAATATTAGGTTAACGATGGAAAGATTTAATTTTAGGAAATATCTATTTATTCGGCAAGAAACAGCTGTAGAAGATGTTAGGGAAGTTTTTCAAAGTGAAGCAATCCAATTTGTAGCCGATGTTATCGTTATTTCCCAAAATAAAACTGATATAAAAGAAAATCCTGTTTACGACATATTAACTCATAAATACTCTGGAACACAGGATCACGACAATGTCGTAGTTCTTGATAAATGGTACTCGACCAATCATAGCTTTGAATTTGGCGGTAATCTTTACCCAAATAAATTACTGAACCAATTTGGACGAACTCTAAGGTTAGGTACAATAGATTACGTGCCATACAGCATTATAGGTAAGCTGATGCGTCTCTTTTTCAGTTTATATTTATTTTAATTTAAAATCACTAATAGATTCTCTCGATGGTTTGGATATCTCAATTTTAATGGAGCTCGCCAAAAAATTAAACATGACTGTTGAATTAGTTTTGGACCTGACTGTACAGTGGGGTGAGATCTATAGTAATTTTACCGGAAATGGAATACTCGGGAATGTAGTCATGGATCGCACAGATGTCGGTTTTGGTAAGTAGTGTGCATAAATAAATAAGTAATCTACACACACATATTTCAACAATCGTTTCAATAGATTTGTTATGTTTAGATAATCAATCGATATCATTCTTCATTCATGATTGAGTACATAAGTCCACTTAACATCCATGAATTAGAATCTATGGGCAAAGTGGTTTTTAAAAATTATGAAACCTTTTGAGATCATAAAGTTTTAGACTTCCTGGTAACCCAGCCCGTGACATTTTTAACCAAAACGAAATTTTGACTAAACTTTAATCCAAGACACTGTTCAAGATAGCCCTAGATGTCCCTTCTTACACGTGTTCAAAAAGAAATCATAGATCAGAAAAATTCCTGTTTTAATAGTGACTTATCTTCAGAGTCTCATCTGACAACCAATATCTTCTAGACACACAGTGATAAAAAAAAGATGATTCAGACATTTCGTTCGTTTATTCATTGAAATTAAGGTAACTTCAATGAAACATACAAACCAATAAAGGCCAATTAGTAATATTGCAAAAAAAATTTCCAAAGAAATAGAAACTTAAAGTTGCTGTCACCACGACATAAAAAATATTTATACCAAAGACTGTTCTCAACAAACACATTTTAAGAAATTTTATTTTTGAAAAACTATTCTGGGCTAGTTGTCAATTGATTTATGGGAAGTATAGAATATTTTCTTCTAGTAAATTCCCCCCTGAACAACGAAAAAATTCAGATAATTTGATAAAAAACTTTTTTTTTTAAATATGTGATGAAATGAAGTAAAGTCAGGTTGAACATAGCTTGTGAAATATGAAATTAAAGTAAATGAATAACCCATAAAGCAACGGTACTGTCTCTCATGAAAACTGATGAAATGTCAACCTCGCTGTCTGGTAGACTCTTACTACATTTTACACAGCCAGAATAATCTAATGTTTTCAACAATCATGTCAGAAGTCTTTTCTGTCAATTTTGCTTCTAGTTTAACACCAAACTAGTTTCCTCTTTGATTTAGTTTATACCTTTGTATTATATTATATTGTCAACGTGTGAAATGATATCGAAGGCTGTCACGGTCCTAATCTCCGGAAGCCCTCATAACTGCTGACGTGCCCGAGGTAGCACGGTCACGTCACATCGACGTTATTAATTGTGCATTTTTCCAAAAAGACGTCAGATCACCAAAATGTTACGGTATAAGGACGTCACTTTGGCGACGAAAAAATGCCGAAACTTTTTAGACGAAATAATGTCGTCTTTTTGACGTCATAACACATTTGGTTGATTTACGAAGTTTAAAGGTTAAGTCAATGTGTATTGCAGCTCAAATTTGAAAATAATAATTTTTTGATTTTTGCAATTAATGTTTAGTTAAGTATTTAATTATTGAAATAAAAAAACGCAAACCTCCACAGTAAAAAAATGCCTATAATTATAACTACATTTTAGTGTTTTCGTTGATATGCAACTATTTACAAAGTTTTGATTTACCCGCCGTCATCGATCACCATCCAATCATATAACAGCTTGGTAGGAAAGCTTGTTTCGAAGTAGCGTGGAAGTGTTCTACAACCTTTTCGTTTATGATAACGGTACCTCACGCTATCAGCAACAACTAGTGATTTGAACTGATTGATTGATTTTTTTTAATTTTAATAAATATTTTAAAGTATTTCGAGTTTGTTTTATTCATTACTGTAATTACTGTGTAAACAATATATATCTAAAGCTGACGGCGAAATAACGTCATTCTGAACACGTCCATAAGACGTCTAATTTTCACGTGACTGGTCTCTGACATAATCACGTGATCCTACCGTCATTTAGACGTCATATTTAAAGTTATAAGGACGTAACCGATGACCAAATTATGACGTAAAAGTGTCGTCATCGTGCTACCTGAGGTGTAGTTTGCGGTAATCCAAGATTAGCTACTATGCATCAATTCTGAGAAAAAAAAAATTCAACGTTGTCCAAACGATTCTAGTTCCAACAATGCAGCTGCGGAAATACTGTAACCATTCGTTTTATATATATAAAGCCACCAAACTGTGAAATATCTGTTAAACTGTTATTAATAGTGCTTTAAAACACTCCTAGGCCCAAATTTTAAATCAGGTTTTAGTTTGATATCAATGATCATGTTGGAAAATCTCAAGAATTTTCTGGGAAAAAAGTTCTCATTACTGACATTCATATAAATCCATATTAATGTGCAGATTTCTTAAGACAATACACTCGTAGCTGTAAATATCTTTTCCTACCACCCAACAATATATTTATTCATGACGCAATCTCTAAATCTTAAGTTTTTTTAGACCCAATACAAATACTTTAACTCTTCTGTTTTATAGAAACAATGGCTATATTCAGCCGAACTCATCGCTGGCAGCGTTGATCTAAGCAATTGCATTCAATACAACGCTAAAGTCAGCGCTGAGGCTAGCGGACGCCATGTTTTGCAGCGGAAAGAAAATGCGCTGCGAAAGTAAGCGAAAGGGGTGGGAAGCCTCAAAATTTCAAATTTAAAAATATGTATTACAGACCATAACTTTAGCAATAGAAAATTAACATGGATTAAAATAACAAATGTTTAAAATTTTCGAGCTATAAGTTGTAACTATAATACCTTAATAATTTGTACTTACTTTGCTCATACATACATACCTACACAACTTATACCAAATTTAATGATTTAAATTGCAATTTAATATCACTAGATAAGTTCTTATTTGGGTTATGATCAAAATGACAAAATTTCAAACAGTTAAACTATGTAATCGAGCATGCGACAGCATTAATATTCATTATACACCATTCAATACGACCTAGCGCTGAGTTCCAGCGATGACACTCTCAGCGCTTAGTGATTAGTCCGGCTGAATATAGCCAATACTTTATGTCACTATACTGAAACGTACACTTAAGACTCCAAAGCTAAATTTCAATGTGACTTCAGGAAATGTTTAATGTGCGTTTATTATTCGATAGATGATTTGATAGATAGCTCTACAGTTTACAAGAGAGTTTATAAGGCAAAAACGAAAATGATATACGAGGGAGCGTTTTTATATTCGAGGAATGAGCGGGTTGTAGGGGGGTGATTAGGCGCATTGGGGGCGTGGCCTGTGCAGCGACTCATAATTAGTACAAATACGAAGTTTCATTGTTATTAGACAGTTAGTCTTTGAGCTATCGTCAACCAAAAGTAACATAATCAGGAGTAAAAAGTGGAATATGGAAAAAATCGAATATCGTGCCGTTATAAAGTTCCTTACCAGGCAAGGAAAATTAGTCGCGACCATAATGAATGAGATGTCATTGGTTTACGGCGACTCTTGTCCAGGAAAAACCATGGTGTACAAGTGGCATAGTTTATTTAAACAAGGAAGGGAATCCCTTGAAGACGACCCGAGGCCAGGCAGGAGCATTGAGGTGACCACGCCAGCACTTATCCAAAAAGTTGAAGACAAGGATGGTGTATTGAGTCGAATTGTTACTTGGGTTCATCATTATGAACCTGAGTCCAAACAAGACTCCATGCGGTGGCATAAAAAGGGCACAGCACCTCCCAAGAAATTTAAAGTGTCACAATCAGCTGGAAAACTCATGGCAACGGTATTTTGGGACTCGGAAGGAATATTGTTGATTGATTATAAAGATAAAGGTGTTTCTATAACCGGAGAATATTACGCTACAATATTAGAGCGACTAAAAGAAGCCATTAAAGAGAAAAGACGGGGAAAATTGACGAAAGGTGTGCTGCTTTTGCACGACAACGCGCCCGTCCACAAGAGCCGCGTTGCGTTAGCTGCCCTGTATAAGGTGGGCTTGGAAATTGTGAATCACCCACCCTACAGCCCAGACCTGGCCCCGAGTGATTATTACCTGTTTCCGAAAATGCAAAAAGAGCTGCGGGGTAAAAAATTTACTGCCGATGATGAAGTCAAGGAGGCAGTTTCGGCGTATTTTGCAGATAAAGAGAAATAATTTTTTTATGAGGGTATAAATAAATTAATTGAAAGATGTGAAAAACGTATCCGTTTTGCAGGTGAATATATTGAAAAAGAAAAATAATTTGGTTTTTTTATTTCCACCCCTTATCCCCCATTCCGCGAATATAAAAACGCTTCCTCGTACCATTAGAAAAAATCTGTTATCACGAAATGGTTGAAACTAAACAAAGATCACTTGAGCCCAGTGCTATTTCTTTATCTGCTTCAGTTTATGAAGCAAACTTTTGTAACTTAAAAAAAAATTATTAGAGGATGCACGAATTCGGTTAATTGGGCTAATTCAAAATACAACTACGAATAGATTGTGGAAAAAGTTGTGTCCTCGTTTGTTCTTGATGATTGAATTGAATTGCAGGAACAAAACCAACACAAATTGATTGTGCAGACAAAGCTCAATCTGAATATGACCAAGATTGTAGTACCATCTGTTGTGTAATAACGAAAATTACAAAGAATGCTTAAAAAGTGACATCTATTAGATGATATTCGGAATTCTGAGACTACGGGATAATCAATAAAATTCATGGATGGCAGTGGAAATGTCTCGATGTAATGTTTTGTTTAATTCGATAAGAAAAGTTTTTTTAATAAAACTAAATTTAGTAGCAATAATTTCATATAAAATCAACATTAATCACGTTAACTTTTAAAATAATAGATCGTAGTGCCATCTGTGACTTAAGAGTAATAATTTGAACAAATATCTTAACAGTGACATCTATTCAATGACGTTCGCAATTTTTAGGTTATGTAGTAGTTAATGAAATGCAAAGATGGCGCTAGATATGTGCTGATTATTGTATAGTAGTGATATTAGTTGAAGATGCGGAGTATAAGCACACGAAAGCATACTTACCTGGCATAGGGGTTACCGTGATCAACAAGGCGGTTCCCCCAGAACGAGGCCCTTCCATTGCACTACGGTCGGGCTGACCTCTGCGATTACCCCTAATGCGGGTAACTCGGGCGCGTAATTTTTGCTAGTCGGGACTGCGTACGCGCTGTCCCGGTCATAAAATTAATACAAACAAAATGAATTCAATTATATTTCACGTAACAGGTTCTATGTTTATCTGGGAACCGGAATATCATTATCTCGACGTATCGAAGCCAACAATAAAGTCCAGCATATCCTGTTTGGTCCCAGGACCGAAGTAAGTTTATTCTAACTTAAAATATTATTACCACACATTGACTTTTTTTAATGCGTCTTAAATCTTATCCAGGTTAGTTGGGGGGTGGGCTACTCCTTTCATCGCTTTTAACACACCTATTTGGACAGTATTCGCTATCACGGCAGTACTTTCAATAACAGCACTTTACTTCACGTTAAGTTGGCACAATCTGTAAGTATTTTTTAAACATAGCTGTTGAATTTTTAAAATCTGTTGTATAGGTACTCAAATCTAAATAATGGAAATAATATTAAATCCAAATGCTACTACTTAATCACATCAATCCTATTAACTGAAGCGATGTATTTGAATCAATCTTTATCACGTATACCACAGCATTTCTCTGCCAGGCTCGTATTTTCCATGATACTCGTAATGTCTTTGGTGGTGGGAGCTATATATGACAGTGGATTGGCTAGCAACATGACAATTCCCAGGTAATGCCATGTTATGACAATCTGTTTGCCTGAATTTCGTGAAAATTCTAATTAAAATTATATGGTTAGAAATCATTACATTTACGAGAAGTTGTATGCAACCATGATCACAATCATTTAAATCGTATCTCGATAGATGGCGCTCCTAGTACTATCGTAAATAAATACAGCAAATGTGACTAGAAAAGAGCTGAGAAATAATGTTGAGGTATCGCTTCTCGGCCTATGGCTAAGATCAAAGTGTAGTATCTGTTCTTATCAGCTTAATATCTGATACGTCCCGCATGCGGGACCAGTATATTAAACTGATTTTTGGAGATTGACGGGAGTCAGGGGCTTGCTCCGTTCCTGTCGCGGGTTGGCCTTGCATTGCAGTACCGCAAGGATCGGCCCAAATAATAATAATCTAAACACAAAATTTGCCTGTAAATATGCTGCTAAATGAACCCTGATTAAATAATGTGTGCTTTTAGGGTTTGTTGTTTGTGAAAATTATGGTGAAAACATTGAAACAATTTTTGTGTACGTAGAAATTGAGAATTGTACACTTTTTGCACTACTAGCGTTAGAAGACGTCATTATTTGGTATGTTTTCGGGCCGAGAAGATGAATTTCTCTCCTAGTAGTCAATAATAGTAATTATATACCTAGGGAGAGAAGACATTTTTCTCAGCCGAGTAGCATTACTTCCCGAGACGCGAAGCGTCGAGGCACAGAATAACCAGAAGGGACACGACCCGATCATGGAATTTATGCGCATGACCGTAAATCGCCATGTTGAAAACTCACAATGTTTATGTTTACGTATCGCGTGACTAAGGCTACAGTTATTTTTAATTTATTCTAAATTTCTCTAAAATCTTATCGCCGGTGGAGTAGTGTTCGCTCCTGCAAAAACAATACGACATTAACAGAGGGATATAGCTTCTTCCTGTACCCTAAAAATGATAAACTGCGTAAGTGTTTTGTTACGTTGGACAACTATTTCAATTTTTGGTCTTTTGCAGTGCTTTGGAATGGCTAAAAGTATGTAAGCGTGAAGATTTGTTAGAAAGAGGTTCATTGGAGAGCTATATAATACCTATGTATGTGGAAAACATTTTGAAGATGAATGTTTTTAAATTTCACGTAAAATCGTTTGAAACCGCATGCTATACCAACATTATTTATTTGTGATCCAGTGAAACCATTAACAGCTATAAAATTAGGTGCGAATTATAAATAATAACTTTTGACCAATTTATGCTTAATGTTACTGAGCGATGAACACCGAGAGAAAAAAATGCTTGTATTAAATATAAAATGGTAAACTGAACAACTTTTTCTTTTTCAATACGAGCAATGATATATTTGTGCTAAGTTAACACTGTAAAAAATGTTAACTTAAGTTAGTTGACTCAATTATAATGAATGTTATGAGAAACCAGCTACAAGTGCTTACTTGAACATGCACTAAATGTTGAATTGATAATATGCGCTTGTTAACTGAATATTCTTTGTATCATTACCTCAACAAATTTAAACGTTAAAAAATCATGAACTAGTGATTCTTGCAACAATTCAACAACTTTATTTTAACAGTATTAACAGATTATTTCAATGTGTAATTAGTTTTAATTAATATAATAAAATGTTGATTCAAAACTAAAATTATTTTATTTAACCTACCTAGATTGTTCCCCGAACACTGTTTCGCACGTAACTGAACACCCTAAAATGTTGTTTCAGAGAAAAACCCTCTTGTATAAACTTTTAAATAGCACTTCGTAAGTATGTAGTAGTGATGGGTTGCTACGAAGCAAACTGCTATTTTGAAACTGCTAACTATCGTTAGCAGTTTGTAGCAGCTAACGAATATAAAAAAAACAGCTACTTTTTCTAGCAGTTTTCCGATGTAAATATTTCTGACATAGCAACTCTATAGACATCATATATGGTTCTACTCTGTTGTAGCTATAGGAGAAACTGCTACAAAAAGTAGCAGTTTTTTTAAACTGCTAACGAAAAGTAGCAGTAGCCGTTTGTAGCTGCTAATGAAAGATAGCAGTTTTACAGATCACTACTATTTAGCAAGCAAATTTGTGTTTATATTATTTTTATTTGGGCCGATCCTTGCGGTACTGCAATGCAAGGCCAACCCGCGACAGGAACGGAGCAAGCCCCTGACTCCCGTCAATTTCCAAAAATCAGTTTAATATACTGGTCCCGCATGCGGGACGTATCAGATATTAAGCTGATAAGAACAGATACTACACTTTGATCTTAGCCATAGGCCGAGAAGCGATACCTCAACATTATTTCTCAGCTCTTTTCTAGTCACATTTGCTATACTTACTTACGATAGTACTAGGAGCGCCATCTACTGAGAAACGATTTAATTGCTTGAATCCGGAACGATCACGTGCCATCGAAAAAAAACATAATTGGTGTAGGCTATGTAAATGGTTTTGATCGTTGCTTTAGCCACTACCACATAATGACATTCATTATTTTTATTATAACCAAAGTTTATAACCTCAAATTAAATGTCAAGGAATAAATGTCATTATGTGAAAGTTGCTAAAGTAACAATCCATACACATAGCCTTTGTAGATGTTTGTCGAAATGTAGGTTTAACATTTAATTACCCACTTGGCCACAATTGGAGACAAACATTTAGGTAACAGTGTCTAACTAGATATTTGTACTATAATAATGATTTTCTTCATTCATATATCACATTCCGTTTTGTAACTTTGTGATCAAGCTTCTTACGGCAAGGTTGCTTCATTTTATTGTTTATCACTTTTCTACATGATAAAATTCTTTGTTATGTAGTGCACATAGTATAAAAGTTATCTACATACGAGTATAAAGCAATTTAATTTAGAAATCAAATGAGTATTATTTACTGTAAAATCCGAATTTCATAAAGATAATATCTAACATAACACTATCTGTTGTGTACCATAACAACAATAATTAGATACAATGAATGCTACCAAAGTGACATCTATTAAAAGATGTTCAGAATTCGTAGCTTATGTAATAATCAATAGACTTCATAGATGGCACTGGATATCTCTTGATGTAATGCTTTGATTTATCTAATAAGAAAAGTTTTTTTTTAATCATATAATATGTATAATTATTTTATTTACATCATATTGGATTGTGGTGCCATCTGTCACATAACAGTAATGATTTGAAACAAATATATCGATAGTGACATCTGTCAAAGACGTTTACAATTTATAGGTTACATAGTAGTTAATAGAAGGCAAAGATGGCGCTAGATATGTACTAATTATTATATAGTAATGATGTTGATTGAAAATGCACAGTATAAGCACCCAAAAGCATACTTACCTGGCGTAGGGGTTACCGTGATCAACAAGGCGGTTCCCCCAGAACGAGGCCCTTCCATTGCACTACGGTCGGGCTGACCTCTGCGATTACCCCTAATGCGGGTAACTCGGGCGCGTAATTTTTGCTAGTCGGGACTGCGTACGCGCTGTCCCGGTCTAAGATTAATTGAAATATAAATTTGTTTTTAACCATTCCATGTATACCCAAAACTGTTATGATTAGTGATGTGTAAAACTGCTATTTTTCATTAGCAGCTACAAACTGCTACTGCTACATTTCGTTAGCAGTTAAAAAAAACTGCTACTATTTGTAGCAGTTTCGTTTTATCGGTTTTGTACTGATTCTCTGCTACAACGGGATAGAACATATGATGTCTATAGGAGCTGGCTACGTCAGAAATATTTACATTGGAAAACTGCTACAAAAAGTAGCAAATTTAATATTCGTTAGCTGCTACAAACTGCTAACGACAGTTAGCAGTTTCAAAATGGCAGTTTGCTTCGTAGCAACCCATCACTAGTTATGATTGTGTGATCAATCCTCCTTATAATTTCGGTATCATGTTATAAACGAACTTGTTTTGAATATTTTTTATAGAATTTTACTTATTACGTGTGTGCTTGTAACTTTTTTTATCGTAACGTGAAGATGCAACAAACATTGATGCGCCGAGCGAATTTATTGGATTAGTTACCTTTTTAAATGTCGTCGAAACGTCGTTGTTTGAGATAACAGGTAAACTAATCCAATAACTTCACTCGAGATAATGCCCGTTTTAATTGTCTTTACTACATCAACGGGCGCCCATTATAATTTTGAATGGTACAGATCCTTTAAAATAATTTGTCTTTAATTTTCTTTAATATAAACAATCAACATCCATCCGTAATAATAATTCCACAATATAAAATCATTAGTGCCATCTGCAGTCATTCCTATTTAACACATGTCGTACAGAAATCTTATTTATCGTCATAAGAACGCTCTTTATATTAGTCGCAATAGCACTTGTGATACTACTCAATAGGTGACGCCACGATCTTAATAATTATAAAATCATAATTTCATTGTTTACGGCAGATAAAACACGTAACAATAGTCTTAAAAAATTAATTAACTAAAAACATAACAAATTAAACATCCCTGCCCTAAAATTGTTATAATTAAGATAAATTTAATATAATTAATAGTATAGATGTGCGACGAAAGAGGGCGCTCTAGACACTACCGTAAATAATTACAAGAGATATAGATAGAAAAGAGCTGAGAAATAATGTTTCGGTATCGCTTCTCGGCCTATGGCTAAGATCAAAGTGTAGTATCTGTTCTTATCAGCTTAATATCTGATACGTCCCGCATGCGGGACCAGTATATTAAACTGATTTTTGGAAATTGACGGGAGTCAGGGGCTTGCTCCGTTCCTGTCGCGGGTTGGCCTTGCATTGCAGTACCGCAAGGATCGGCCCACATAATACTAATTTAAACAAACTTCCTTCTCTTTTAGAATACTGTATTTTTGTTAATATTTGTAAACATGAGTTTTGTATCTAAATGATTTGAGATGATGATAAGTGTGTTGAACAAGCAAACAATATAGAATAGATAAGAACTCTCCTACATTAAAATTAAATTTTCATTTTCTGAAATTTAACTTTCATGTACTGAAATTGAATTTAAATAATAATACCCTCTTACAAAATCAAAAATTAAGAGCACCTCCTCTGTTTGTTTCTACAAATGAATCGTATGTCCATATTTTAACGAAATTTTGTGAATTAGCAAAATGAAATATGTGTGCCATTGGCGCACTTTTGCATCGAGGAACCACATTTGTCTCTAGCTTACAGACACAGGGGAAGCGGTTTAAATATCGAATACGCTTTGAAACAAAGCACATGTCCGGGACATGTGTTGTTTTTGCACAGCTTCACTGAAACTGTTCTGCTGTATTTGAAGTACATGTGCACTGTACGCCGTAGAGATGATATTAGTGCAATGATGGTGGGACTTAGGAGAAAAAGGATAAACTGGGTGAAGATTGCTCCTTCATTATGGATTACATAGTCATATGTGCCTCACAGTATTAAACATTTCCATATATTTTCGGATAGTTGTGGAGGTGTTCCAACATTAATGTCGTTCCCAAGGCTAAACAAACCCATAAAAATGATGTTTCCCATAATCCAATACAATTTTTCGTTAGTGACTACTAATCTTGTAAATGCAGTGCAAACCAAATATCGATTAAACTTCATGCATCTAATTTGCATTGGCAGTTATAACGTATTTTTCGGCAGAGAGGGTGACATTAATTTTGGAACAGATTGTACATTAAGGTGTAACAATTACTTCATTGTAGCAGTAATGTAAATCTAGTAATAACTATACTTTGTAGATAGATAAAAAGAAATCCACTTTATGTGTACAGTCTAAAGTCTACACTTTTAGAATGTACGATTTTATTTAATTTTTCAAATTTTTCTTTAGTATTAATCTTGCGAAAATGGAATCAATCTAATTAAAATTGTAGATGTGTTTAAAAATCATTAATTAGGTACATTTATATCTACGTGAAGTTGTATGCAACCATGATCGTTCGGGATACAAGCAATTAAATTGTTTCTCAGTAGATGGCGCTCCTAGTACTATCGTAAGTAAGTATAGCAAATGTGACTAGAAAAGAGCTGAGAAATAATGTTGAGGTATCGCTTCTCGGCCTATGGCTAAGATCAAAGTGTAGTATCTGTTCTTATCAGCTTAATATCTGATACGTCCCGCATGCGGGACCAGTATATTAAACTGATTTTTGGAAAATGACGGGAGTCAGGGGCTTGCTCCGTTCCTGTTGCGGGTTGGCCTTGCATTGCAGTACCGCAAGGATCGGCCCACATAATAATAATCTAAACACAAAATATGATTTAAAATAACACCCACGAATATGTTTAAATAAATTGCCTGTAGTAATACCACCATAAGAGCTTTGAATTTATCGATAATTTCACGAATGCTTGTTGCATAGCGACGAAGACGAGTGTCAATTTGACAAGCTTAAACCACGACAAGCCCGTAGGCAAACGTAGGGCTGGAGTGGCTTAATTGTCAAATTGACACGAGTAGAAGTCGTTATGCAGGAAGTATGAGTGAAATTATCGATTTTAATTCAAAGCTCGTATGGTATTTCATTAGATTATTTTACGTAATACAAAATGAAATTTATCTACACTCTTTATGACCATATGTAGTTTTCAGATCGCACTATTTTAAGAGGTTTATTATTTTTAACTGTCTGATCAATATTTTCTAACATCGTTTCGCCGTATCGCGACATTTTCAATCAATTTATGACAGGTAGGAAATGTAACTGACAAGCAATTTGCAATGAACAATCAACGATTAAAACCGGTTGCTATAGTAAATCAACAAAGGTGATTATCGCTTATTAATGAAAAAGCACGGTGCTTGATTATCACTTATTAGTCCAGTAGAGGTATAGGGAATTAATACATTATGAGTTGTATAATAGTTATTTACAAACCAAGTGCGTGAAATCATATTTCGCGAATGAGTGACCAGTTTAAAGCGCGAGCCGAAGGCGCGTTATGGACACGAATTCGCGAAATGTTTCACGCACGAAGTTTGTACAATACTTTTTGTACGAGAACTATAATAATAATACATACAAATTGTTAAATACGTTAGCGTTTATGACCATATTATTAAGGTTAGGGATTTATAATTTCAAAATGTCACTAAATTAATCAAGTTCCAGGAAGTACCAACTTTACTTTTACGCACTCGTGTTTAAAGTGACTTTTTACGCACGCAAATCGAATCGTGAAATGACAGGTTTTGATAAGCGAGTACAAAATCATATATAATACAACGAGTGGTTTTGTGATTATCGATAATCGCCGGCTTGACTCGTCCTTCGTACTCGTGGAATTAATATTTGGCAACATATCGAGTGCCAAACCGGCGATTGCAGATAATGACAAAACCAAGAGTTGTATTCTTTAGATTATACAACGAATAAAGCAACTTCGCTAAATTAGGTATCTACGACATTTTGAGGTTAATTTCTAACGAGTACTAATACATATAGGAAATGTCATCATTGACAAGCATTATGAGCTATCTAATAACAATGCATAATAAAGCAAAAAACAGGAATTAATAATACATGTCATATATATATGATCGAACTTTACAAAATTCCATAAATTGTGACCATATGTAGTTTTCAGATCGCACTATTTTAAGAGGTTTATTATTTTTAACTGTCTGATCAATATTTTCTAACATCGTTTCGCCGTATCGCGACATTTTCAATCAATTTATGACAGGTAAGAAATGTAACTGACAAGCAATTTGCAATGAACAATCAACGATTAAAACTGGTTGCTATGGTAAATCAATAAAGGTGATTATCGCTTATTAATGAAAAAACACGGTGCTTGATTATCACTTATTAGTCCAGTAGAGGTATAGGGAATTAATACATTATGAGTTGTATAATCGCTGTAATTTCGAGTTGCTTCAGTAATACGCGAATCTGATTGGTTTATATTTGTATGTGTAAAATAATCAAGATTGTTGTTTAAATTGTATGTAAATAATTTGGCTTTGTTTTCAGATATTACGACATCATTAGGAATCCTCAAGACATGATAAATAATAATATTCAGTGGGGTGCAACTGGAGATGCTTGGATCTTATCCATACAAGGATCAGATTCAGTAAATATTTAGTGTATTTAATTTCAAACTGTCATGATTTTTGCTGGTAGATCAGTTTCTTTAGTAAGACCTCGTTTAGCGCGGTAGATATGCGTTCCTGAAGATATGAGCGCTAAACGAAACAGCGTTTTATATGAGGTCATTTTAACATAATAGTAAATAGGGAAACTGGCTTTTCTGATATTGATTTTTGGCCAAGAAATCGTCTAGAGTCATTTGTCGCTTTCTTTTTCTGTCATTAATAAGCAAATGTCGGTAGCAGGTGATCGGATCCAAAACTCCTCTTCTTGGTTTTGCGCTCCTGTCAAAATTTATGTCATTCGCTACAATTTGATCTACTATTTCGGTTATTGTTTCCAAACTTTTTTTAAGAAAGTTTGTAGTAATTTCTTTTGGTTCATTGTCTTCAGAACCACTGTTTTTGCCTTCTTCAATTCCTTGTTTTCTGCCAGTTCCTGAAGGTCGTCGTTGGCCTGAAACCTGCAGTAGCTCCTCAATATCCTGCGCATCTACATCTCCTAGTCCTGCTGTTTCGACTAGATTGACAATTTGACCAACAATAGGCTCTTCTCGTTGATAATCCTTCTTAGTTAATTCTTGCCCAGCGACGTTGATATTGCCATAGCATCCAGGATGTTATATTTTTTTCAAAATTCCAAAATCGTTTCTTTATCTATCTTTGTTGAAATGTACGACGAAGATAATGTGCCATAAAGTTTGCAATAATTCCCTGATCAATAGGCTGAATTAACGAAGTAGTGATTCGGATGGTAGGAAACCTATTTCCACCGCAATGCAAGTGTTTAAGTCCGAAAGTAGAGCTTTTGGTTCAAAACATTTTAGTTCACAGTAACGTTTTACTGATGGACAAAAATGTGTGGTAAACCAGTTTTGAAAAATGTCTGTTGTGATCCAAGATTTTTTATTAAATTCCCAAATGATGGGTAGACTAGATTTTAGTACTTCTTGCTTGAGTTATCTTTGCTGTATTAAACGATGTGGTAGTAGTTGCTGACAACTTAATTTTGTCTTTGTTTTTTAAAATGGTTCTTATTGTAGAAGTAGACAAATCTAAAGCATTTCCAATGTCAACATGAGGTTCACTATTTTCCAATCACATGAACATTGTGTGGAATGCTTTTGCGTGTCATTTTTGTTTTGTTATCTTTACACCCACTCATTTTTACAATCTAAAGAAAATAAGGATTAAATTTAAATGAACTACGACAAATTATAAAACCACTTTATAATTTGGACATTTTCATTAATTGAGTATTCCATTAGGATAAAGTTTGATGGTTCGGTAAAATATTTGACGTAACCACTGACATTCGTGTCATATGAAAAGTTGACAATAGTAACTCCTATCAATAGGCTTTCGTAGTTCAAGTTGTTAGCCTGTATATTGTTTGTTTCTAATTTAATTTCTTCTCGTAGCCAACACATAACAAGATTGTAAACTTGTTTGTGATAGAAAATGAAGAAAAGCTACATAAACGTAATAAAGACAGTCGATTTGCTTTCGCAATTGAAAGATTACAAGGAGGTAAGTTGTAAATTCGAGAACTGATTAAAAAAAAATTCAATTTGATTAAGGTAACTTCGCCGTTGGTTCTTACATCACGGAAGATGGCGCTAAAATTCGTCGAATTTTAATCGAAGATTTATATTTCGATTACATGGCGTTTTACTTGAGGAAAAGCTCGATACTGTTACCATATTTAGATGATATTATATTGAGGGTGGCTCAAGCTGGGCTCTTACAAGTTTGGGAATATAATGCAAGTTTCTTTTCGTCTCCTGTATACTTTTGAAACACTCTGGTCATATGATTATTTTCAGGCGATTGCAAGATATTCAAACACAAAAGTTCAGAAAATAATAAAGGACTCCATTCATGATAAGAGACCTGAACCGCTTAAATTAAAATTTAGTCACGTTGAAGGTGGATTAACAATTTTGATGGTGGGCCTTACGATTTCATCAATTTGTTTTATAGCAGAACTATTAATGCACTAATTTAATGAAATATCAATAATTTAAATTTGCCGCCAAATTTTTGATTTAAATGGCGCCAAATTTAAATTCATCACTCAATAAAGGACACGTAATTAGTTTCAATACAGATTGCACTAAACTCACTTTAATTAAATATATTCTTTTAATATTACATGTAAACAAGAAAAATAGTAGAAAAAAAAATTATATTTATTTTATAACATATTAACATCATATACAAAATATTACAGACCTAAATTAAAATTTAAACCATTCATCCTTTACAAATTCATGTCCAATATCGGTCAAATTCCTCCTCATAACAAGGTTTACGAAAAAGACGTCATACATTTTGAACAACGAAATCATAAAGTGCTGATTAGATTACGATTTTTATATGTTAAGGAGCAGCTGATGAATGGTACCGCTCTCTAGCAATATTTTAAATACTGCCGAGAGCTTTAACGTGATCATCCACCTCCAGGCATGGAACAATCCTCAATAGTCCTGATACGACCTAATGTCCTTGGCCCGCGTCGACTAGAAATATTTTACGTTAGTTTTATATCAATTTAAATAATTCATATGTGTACATACCCTCCACCTGGACCACCTCCCGGTCCATTTCCACGTCCACCTGGACGGGAGTATCCATCCGATGTGTTTCTTCCACTATCGAGGCCGACTAATGTTCTAAAGCTGCGAAAATTGAGTATTTAATTTATAAATTCTGATCGCTATTCATGTGATGACTTACAAATAAATAACGAATAAGATGATACCCCAAAAAAAATCAGTAATTCTTCTCAAGCTAAAGGGGCGCTCGTCTAAAACCCTTCCGTCTACAAAAATTTAATTTTGTTATATTTTAGACCATAAAAATAAGCTAAAACTAACTTACTTTGTACGTATACCATTTTAGATGACTAGCTTATTTCTAAATAAATATTGCAAAACATCTTATATTAATTTATTCGACATCATTACGTTATCATCTTCGCACTTTCTAGAAATTTAAATTTGTAGGTTATGTTTCTCTCAAGACGTCAGGGACAAAAATATGACATCAGTTAAATGACGTGGCATTTATTGGGGTGAAATTATTCACAAAAATTGTGGAGTGAAATCGTTATTAACTAGGTTATTATGTATTATAATTTAGAATTATTGAAAGAGAATTAAATGAAATATTAACGATATAATTAAATTAATAAATCGAATATTATAATTTAATTAATTCTTTTACAGCTAACTTCATTTGGTAGGGGGTAATAATCTAACCTCACAAAATGTAATCAAAATAAGATAACCGAATTTTTTAATTATAAACAGATTTCTACTCAAACAATATCTTTAAAATCGTATAAATTTAAAATATTTCTGTTCACGTTATTTAATAAATATGTATTTACAATAAATTGAAAGACTGGTAAACATAACCTAACACATCTATAAGAGATTTGATGAGATGCTTTAGAAACCATTTTTCCTTTATAAATTTCGAAGCGATGCCCGAACCAAAATCATGGAAGAAGATATTATATGAAGATCAGGGATACCCAGACGATTATACCGACAAAACGTTTTTGAAAGATCTACGAAAAAATGTGAAAGTCGAAGAAATCTCACTAACCGAAGCTATTCTAGGAGCTACGTGTTTAATTCAAGAGTTATGCACGGTTGTATTCTTAACATTAGTGTATGTACATTTATATAATGATTGGATACATCCCGATGTGGTTATGATATCCTCAAATGTGTTAGTTGTATTAGGATTTCTGCTGTATAATAAGACGATAAATTTAGCGAAAGGGATGATGAATCACATTCGAACTTTTATAATTTTTTATATATTTGCACGTTTTTTTTCACCGGTGTTATATACATTAACCGATACTATAAGTACGGATACTATTTACGCGACAACATTCCTTATGATGGTAATTCATTTAATATTTTTTGATTACGGTTTATCAGCAGCAATCGTTTCTAATAGTTTGTCGTTAAGTGCTGCGATATTTGCTTCGATATGTTTAGCTTCTAGATTAGCTTCGTCCTATCATGCGTTATCGTTAATCACTGTTGCTATAAGTTGTTTTTTGTTATTCCCAGTATTAAGAAATAAGTATCCAAAATCTATAATTATAACGATTTTATTAATTTTGTCAGTGTTATACATCTTATTTAAAGTGTCGAAAGTGATGACTGCGGTGTTCGTTATAACTTTAATTTTTATCGGGTTAGTTTGTCCCGTCTTGTTTATTCGATACCAAAGTTACAAGCAGAATATATACGGACCATGGGATGAGGCAATAATTGACAACGCTGTACATATAAACGACTTAATTTATTCTTAAAAAAATCAATGTAAACTGTATATATAAGGGTAAAAAATAATGTTGAAATAAAATTTATTTAACTGGCACGAACTGTATTAATCTTTTCACTTTTCGTAGTAAAACTTCTATTAATCCCTTGTCTGATTCTGAGCGGTTCTGGAAATAAAATAAATACTAGTTTAGTAATGAAATTGCATAAATAGTTGTTAAACACAAAAAAATTATTTTTACTTTATGTCGAATCTGGGAAAAAGATTGGGGACATTAACTGTAACTCTAGAAAAGTATAGGCTCTACAAAGTAATGTACCATCTTTGGCAATTTAAATGCGAATTTTTGATCGGGGAATGTTGATTTTGTAAATAAAGCCTTTGCTTTAAAGTGAATTTAATTACTCTAAAGAAGTTCATCAAAGCAGTACTCTCTTTTAGGGAAATTAAATTTGCTTCAAAGTATAGCCTTTATTTAGTAAATGGAAATTCCTCGCTGAAAAATTCGCATTTAATTTGCCAAAGATGGTACATCTTTCAAATTAGCTTGATCATCTGTTGGCCGACCAACGCATTTCTCCAATTAAATAAAATGCTGGCGGAAAATGTCTACCCAAGGGCATTGTGTAAATACATAAGAATCTTTTATGCTAATCGGAACAGGTTTCTGTACATGGGTTTCTATTAAGAAGATTTGTTCAACTACTGATCATTGCACACTTTTAGAGCTTGAAAAATACAGATCCCTCTTTAATAACGCTATACATTAAACTCATTTTTTTTTTTAAACAAAACGCCTGTGCTCTTTCATGCTTAAGCGGAAACTAAAAACCGCATCATTCATGACAGAGTTGGCATCTACTTCCGGTAAAACCGGAAGCCCACCAATACTAATAGTACATTATGCAATGAGCATTTAATGCTAGCTATTAAGACACGAGTATTGTAATGAATACAAGCGTCTTAATAGCCATTAAATGCTCATTGCATAATGTACTATTTCTATGCATAGAAATCCTGTCAATATATACAAACCTATTCAACATTCTAATATATTGTCTCTCTTTTGATTTTTTTCCAAAAGCAACAGCGCCCCTGTTTTGGTAAAATTTACGTCTCTGCTTTTTTCATTTTATCACGTTTGCTGTGCCATTATGAGGCCGGACAGCTTTAAATTAATTTTAAAGGTAACTTTAACTAAAAGGTTACTCTATATTATGAAACCGCCTGTAACGATAACTAGAATGAAAAATAAGTTTTTACACATCCTGTATAATAAAAAAAAAACCCTTTTTATGTTCGCATTACATTTTATTCTGTAATATATACAGTGTCGCACATAAAGTTAGCAACATATAATATTTCTTTCCTATTTGTTTTTTGTATATATTTTTTTGTTTTGTCAGTAATACTTGATTCAAAAATACGGCATTATTTTCAAAAATTTCGAAAAATATAAGAAATAATTGTATATTTTTCAATTTTGTACGTCTGTACCACTTTTCAACCCTCAAGTACTGGGTGTCCAATTTTCGATGGTTTTGGGGGGTATCTCACCTATTCGTAAAGATAGAGAGTTGCGGTTTTCGCATTACTGTGCTACTTTTTTTGTGAAACGAAAGATGCCGTGAACAAAATTTTCATAGCTCACTTCGTTTTCGAGATACAGGGTGATTTTGAAAATATTGCATTTTGGATCCCCCTCGTATCTCGGTTATCGTTTAACTTATCGAAAAGGTAAAAAATGTTTTTTATGCAGTTTTTTACGTAGACTCCAGTGGCGTATATAGATTTCCACTGAAGACTGTAATTTCTTAGATATTAGTCAAAGTTATGTTTTTTTTAAATGGGACACCCTATATATTTTTTTGTCGGTTTGGTTAAGCTTTTTACAAGCTTTTCAAAAATATATAATACTTTAGATATATTTGCATTTTAAATTAAAAATATAATTTTTTTATTAGTAGGCCATGGCGAATAAAAGAATTTTCATTCAAATGCAAATATATCTAAAGTGTTATATATTTTTGAAAAGCTTGTAAAAAGCTTAACCAAACAATCAAAAAATATATAGGATGTCTCATTAAAAAAAAAACAACTTTGATTAATATCTAAAAAATTACAGTCTTCAGCGGAAATCTATCTACGCCACTGGAGTCTACGTAAAAAACTGCATAAAAAACATTTTTTACCTTTTCGATAAGTTAAACGATAACTGAGATACGAGGGGGGTTCCAAAATGCAATATTTTCAAAATCACCCTGTATCTCGAAAACGAAGCGAGCTATGAAAATTTTGTTCACGGCATCTTTCGTTTCACAAAAAGTAGCAGAGTAATGCGAAAACCGCAACTCTCTATCTTTACGAATAAATGAGATAGCCACCAAAACCATCGAAAATTGGACACCCGGTACATCATCATTCTCGCATTTTTTTCTTTTAATTTTTTTCAACTGTTTTCATATATTAAAGTGTCAATTATTACTATTTATTACAGTATTCGTAAAAATTACATTAATTTTGCAAAAAATTAAATCAATTAGAGGTAGCTTTTGTCTAGAAAAAATGAAGGTTGTCCTATAACCCTGAAAATGGTACACGGAGACAAAATTTAAAAAGAAATAGGAGTAACTTTTTCTTATATTATTTAAAATTTTGAAAACTAATCCCATATATTTTTTTATGTGGTGGGTGCTAGTTGCAGCGGTTTCTTAAGGTTTATTGCTTATCTGAGTAGCGCTGCAACTCTTGCTGCGTAAATTATATGTGTTCAATGGCCTTACCGCAGTACTATTTTGATATTTATAATGCTGGGACTGCTAATCATTTCTCTCGCAACAGCGAATGGTAGATCGATCGAGATACAATTCTCCGAGAAACATGTCTCCGTCGCAGAATTGAAACTCAGCTTTCAGTGTTCCCTCACAAAACTGTCCAATCACCTGACTACTGAGGCTATTAACTTATTTTGGTAGTTTTGTCAGTTATACTTGTTTTAAAAAATCACACTAAAGACTTTGTTAAACTGTCAATTTGATTCTTTTGTAAAGTTACAAATTATTTTTCAAAATCTCGAAAAATATTAGGAGTAGGTACATGAAATACTCGTGTTTTTTTTAAATTTTGTACTTATGTATGAACACTTTTCAACTTTGTAGAACAGTCATTATTCTCTCATTTTTACTTTAAATTTTCTTCAACTGTTTTTATTCATTAAATATATATATATATATTAGGTTATACGTTCCTCTCGGAACTGGAACCGCTCAAGAGAGCTCTTCAGACCCCAATCGTTTTTAAAGCGGTGGGTCACTCCGCTTCTCATTTTCTTCGTACTTTCTATCTATAGGCTGCTATGATTCTTTGCTTCATCCGCGACTTTTTTCCATTCTTTTCTGTCCTTCATCTTGTCTCTCCATCCGATTACGCCCATCTTTTGTAAATCACTCAGTACTTGATCTTCCCATCTGGTTTTTGGTCTTCCTCTGGGCCTGGAATCTTTCGGTTTCCAATTGATTATCCTTCTTATTATTGTCTCTTTGTTTTTTCTATTTATATGTCCATACCATCTTATTCGTTTTGATTTTATTATTCTTACTATATCTTCTCCGTCTAGGAGTTTCACTATCTCGAAGTTCATCAGTCTTCTATACTGTTCGTCGCCTTCTTTCTTGGGGCCGAATATTTTTCTAATTATTTTTCGCTCAAACACTTTTAACTGTTCTTCTTCCTTATTCGTTAAACACATTGCTTCAGCTGCATAAACTACCACAGGTCTTATTGCAGTTTTATATAGCCTTAATTTCGTCGTCTTGCTTATAATTTTGCTTTTCATGATGTCCCTATATTTGTAATACGCGTTGTAACCAGACTGAATTCTTTGCATAATTTCCATACGTCTGTCATTTCTATTGTTTATCATGATTCCGAGGTATTTGAAAGCTTTCACTTCTTCATATTCTTCTTCCCCTATTTTGATCTTTAAATGTGTCTCTTCTCTGTTTGTCCTGCTTATTTTCATGTATTTTGTTTTCTGCTGGTTAACCTCTAGTCCTCTTTTTCTTGCTTCATATAATAACTTTGTTGTCGTTTTTTCAAGACTTTTCCTATTCCTCGATATGACCGCGATGTCATCTGCGTATGCTATTATTTGAACAGATTTTGCTATTATATTTGCCCGTTGCCTTACTTCCTTTTATTGCTCCTTCCATAGCAATATTGAACAATGTCGCTGATAGTCCATCCCCTGTCTCACACCTTTTGTTACTTCTATTGTCTCTGTTATCCCTTCATGTGTAAGTACTGCTGCCTTTGATCCTTCTATCGTCATTTTGATCAGTCTTATTAGTTTTTCAGGTATTCCTTGTGTTCTTGCGTCTTTTGCTATCATGCTTCTCTTCAAACTATCAAAGGCTTCCCTGAAGTCTATGAATATTATATGCAACTCGATGTCATTTTCGTAGCATTTTTCAATCACTTGTGTTAATACATGTATAGCATCTATTGTTGACTTTTCTTTTCTAAATCCGTTCTGATGTTCTCCTAATAAACTTTCTGAATATGGTTTCAATCTTTTTAAAATTAGCGTTGTTAATATTTTGTACGCAGTGTTCAGCAACGTTATTCGTCGATAGTTTTGACAGTTTGTTAGGTCTCCTTTCTTTGGAATGGGCGCTATATATCCTATTTTCCATTCTGCAGGCATCGATTCTTTTCTCCATATTTGCAACATCAGTTCGTATAATCTTTTTCTCATCTCATCTCCAGCGTTTTTTATCATTTCGTTACAAATATCATCAGGACCTGAGGCTTTTCCATTCTTTAAATCTTTCATTACTTCATCAAATTCATTTTTTGAAGGCTCTTCTATTTCTTCATCTCTTACGTTTTCTTCTAATGTTTCTTCATTAGCATCTTCATCACATATTTTAGATGTGTTTTTTAAATATTCTTCCCACTCTTTCTTGTCTATGTTGGCTGTTATATTCTTTTTCCTCTTTTGCTTTCTTATACGTTGGTAGAGCTTACTATTATTCTTATTGTCTGCTTCTATTTCTTCCATTATTTCTTCTATCCATTTTTGTTTCTTGATTTTCACTAGTTTTGTACCTTCCTTCCTTATTTTGCTATATATTTTGTAGTCTTCTAGTTTTTTAGTTTTTAGCCATTTTATTCTTGCTGTCCTTTTTGTTTCAATTACTGCTTCACATTCTCTGTCAAACCAATCGTTTTTAATTTCCTTCCTTTTTCTTCCCAAAACTCTTTCAGATACTTCAATTACCGTATTTCTCAGTTTACCCCATTCCTCTTCTATGTCTTCATGTCTATTCTGTTCTTCTAACACTTGTTCAATTTCTTTCTGGTATTTTATTAAACTTTCGTCTCTTTTTAAATTGTCTATATTCCATTTCTTGCTAGTTATTTTCGTATTTTTGTCATTTGTAACCCTTAATTTTATTTTTGCAATTACTAGGAGATGATCCGTATCTATACTTGTACCTCTAAATGATCTGACATCTTGAATCATCTTTTCTCTTTTTCTTGTAATTAATACATGATCAATTTGGTTGCCGCTTAATTGTCCTGGGAAGGTCCACGTTATTTTGTGCTCCCTTTTGTGTTTGAACTTAGTACTTGCTATTGTTAAGTCCATTTCTGTTGCCAGATTGCATAATCTCGCTCCGTTATCGGATGTTATCTCATGTACTGTTTCCTTTCCAGCTACATTCTTCCAGTATTCCTCTTGTCCTATTTTTCCATTAAAATCGCCTGCTATTATTATTGTGTCGTGTTTTGATATTCTTTCACACTGTTCTTCTAATGCTTCGTAAAATATATCTTTTTCTTCTACAGATGCCCCTTCTGTCGGTGCGTACGCGTTTATTATTGAAATATTTGCTATTTCATTTTTAATTCTAATGTATGAGATTCTACCATTTATTCTATTAAACTGCATAATCTTGTCTCTGAACCTTTTGTCCAGCATAAACGCTGTGCCATGACTTCCTTGCTTTTCTTCTCCTGCGTATAATATAGAGTATTTTTCTTTGTCTATTCTTCCTTCTCCTCCCCATCTTACTTCTTGAAGCGCTAGAATTCCTAGTTTATATTTTTCCAATTCTTTCCCTACCTCTTCCATTTTTCCCGTTTCGAGTAGTGTTCTTATATTCCAAGTTCCAAATCGTACATTATATCTCATATTTCTTTTCTTCTTATTATTTTCCGTTGTCTCTTTATTCATTGTCCTTATTTCTGCTGCGTTCGTTACCTTTTGTGATCCGTCTTTCATTACTTTAACTAGTTTTTTGGCCTACCATTAGTTTCATTTTTTGTCAGTTCTTGCTTTTGCACATCCCATTTATACCATTCTGAATTTATCCTCATTTTTTGATATGCGACCTTAACCTGCTTTCCTTTGTCTCTTTCAACTCTTGCCACTTCCCTTAACTTTTTCTGTATTTTTTCTTCTTCGTTTGTGAATTCCGGGTCAATAAAGTATCTTGTTCCTTTTAGCTTATTTTTATTTTTCATTACAAGTCTTTTGTTACAATAATGCAATTTTTCCCAAACGCCAATTATTTAAACATATTTTTATATAAAAATATGCCGTCCCGAAGTGGAGTCGAACCACCTTGTAGGGCTATCGCGGCTCTACCGCATACCGATGCGACCACACAAGTTTACTTGTGTAGTCGAAGCCCCCGGTGGTCGCATCGGTATGCGGTAGAGCCGCGATAGCCCTACAAGGTGGTTCGACTCCACTTCGGGACGGCATATTTTTATATAAAAATATGTTTAAATAATTGGCGTTTGGGAAAAATTGCATTATTGTATTTACATACGCCAAGAAAATAATACACTTCGGTGTCAAAAAAAAAGTCTTTTGTTGTCCATATTATTCATTTTCGCCTTAATAATCATTTTACTTTTGTTGATTCCTATCCTTTCGACCTCTTTTATCTCCACTTTGATGCCCATCTTATCTTCTATGAACTCTTGTACATCGATTTTGTTTATATTTTCTTTCGGATCCAATCCTTTAATTACAATATTCTCTTTCTTGTGCTCTTTTTCAATTCTGGTAAGCTTATTTTCTAGTTCTTGCACTCTCTTTTTCAGTTGCATATTTTCTCGTTTTAATGTTAATACTTCATCTTGAAATTCTTTTTGATTTTCTTTTATCTCTCATACATATCTTGATGTCATTAATCCCTTCTACTACTTCCTCCATTACTACTTTACTAATTAAGTATGTTAGATGTCAAGAAAGAATTTTACCACGCTACTGTTTTTGAAATCCCAGATCACTTTAGGTGTTTATACGCTATTAGTTATCTCGCTTGATCTCGCCCTGTAAATACGTATCGTCTTTTTATTTGCGCCAGATGTTTTACCTTGCCGCGTAAAAAACTACACTCCGGTCGACCCGTCGAAAGTGTTGCTTTTATCAGCGTTTCTGTTATAATTTCATATATTAAACACGCCAAATTTCATTTATTTGTTTCGTTTTCTTATTAGTCTCTGTTTTATCTGTCTTTACCTTACTTTCTCACTTAATTAAAGCCTCTACTTCACGTGATACACTCACTAAACGATTTCTTTGTTGCCGTTGACCGAAACACGTTCGCACACCATGCAGCCGAAAATCGTACTCCAAGTATTCATTAAATGCTTATCGCAAATACATTCAAAAAAATAACTTTTTAATAATAGAAAAGTGAAGGTTGCCTTATAAATGTATGTATATTGATACAAAATTAAAAAATAAACAACTTTTTCTTAAACCGCCCCCGAGCAGAATTGAACCCAGACTTCCAGCGTTCTCTCACATTTTTTTTAAAATTTTAATATCCCGTGTTATCGTCAGTATAATGTCACTGGTCTTGGAGACAATTTTTGCACTTCATTAAAAATTTTTATAAACTATAATGGTCTGTCTCAGCATAATCATATTTTAAATTTGAATGATCGAATGTGTACTAGATTTGGTGCTGTCTACTGAACAGCTTTCCTATATTGTTAACCACGATTTAGATCCACTGGTATTTGAGGACCAGCATCATCCCGCATTGTTTGATAGATTTTCAATTGATAATTGTCAAGAAATAAATTTCCGAAATGATTCTCACTAATCAACTCTTAATATCGTAATATCATTGTCTCTAAATTAGAAGACCTCGGTATTATTTTTGACTCATAGCCACGGTTTAATGAGCACATTGCCAAGATTTGTGCGGAGTCTCGTAAGTTGCTTGGTTTTATTATTCGTACATGTAGAGATTTCTATAATTGGGTTCACTCTCCAGGGTTAATAATAATAAATAAATAAACAACGGGCAGCCGCCTAACTATTGCATCTATAATCAATTTTGATTTTTTTTAATAATCCAATTTGACGGGTTAGGAATGTTATAATGTCTTATCTTCTTATGGATATTAGTTTGCACAATTTTTTAAGTAAGAACCACTAACAAAACAAAAATTCATTTTAAATTTTGCTTTTTTTGAGCATCCTACATAAACCGACGCAAATGTTCTGCCTCGCCCCGTATATTAAATTGAATAATTTGGACCATAATTTGAAAATTTTCGGATCAATTCAAAATATTTGAAACAAAGGTCATTAGCTCTTGATTATCGAAGCATAAATACTTACTTCTGTCGTCCCTAACAATTGACTACTAAAACTATCCGTAAATATGGAAACTAGGCCCTGTTTCAAGTTGCTTATATCATCGGTCGAGACTTTCCACATCGCTTCGGATGCCGATACCAACGTAGCTGAAAAATAAAATAAATTCAATACAAAACGGCCATCTTTAGTAACTATTAAGACTTACAATCAACATTGATGGTTGTATTTGCATTAGATAATCCATAATTTTTCGCTTTGGATATCGCCCGTAACATATAATAATCGAGATGCGCCCAAATCAAATAAAGCGCATGCTCTATTATGAACGAACAGTAACCAATCTCTTTCCTCTTATTCTTCAATTTCTCCGCCGTTAATTCGTAGGCGTTCTCGCGTATCACGCCGATATTATAAGCATCATCCGGTGTGGTAACGAATTCTTTCAAGTTCGTCGTGTCCATTCTCGGAATCTCCTTCAACTTGTTCTGCAGGAAATTCAACGTAACTTTCTCTTTATGGAAATGCTGCACCGTCAACACTAAATGCTGAATTATCACGCCTAACGACGGCGAATGCTCGTTGAAATTCTTGTAATGTTTCCCGTTAAAATTATTCAGGGAATCGCTCAAGGTGGGTTGGAAGATAACGCCCACGCAGGAATGATCTATACTGTGATTGGCTACTAAGTTTCGCGCGTAAAGCATTAGGTTCGAAACGATCTGGAGAGTGTGTAACAATCTTTCGGATGTTTGGTAAGTTACGTTTCCGTTCATGGCTGGATCGCAGAGTAAATCTCGAATATTACTATCGGTTAAGATGAATTTACCCAGTAGTGCCAACATGAGTTTTTGTATCCTGTAGAGATGAGCGCGGTTATCTTGGGGGACGGTGAAATTCTCTAATATGCTGACTAAATCGTTATTGGCCGTCCTCCCTACAACGCCGGTGAGAACTGATAATTCTTTCAGGGCGGGCGCGCAGAGAAACGGCGAACCTGATCTCAGAATTAATTCTACTGCATCGAGATGACTGAAGAGGAAATGCATCACTTGCACTACCGCCGATTGATTCTCAGTGCCTAAACTGGTGAGAATAGCGTTGCAGACGTAGAGGCAGGGTAACCAGATCTGCAAGTAACGGTACTCTATAGGTGGAACGAAATTCTCGCCGTCTTCGTAATCTTCCCACAATTTCGAGATTTCCGGATGATAATCGAAGACTCTCATGTTGCTCAAGCACGATAATAAATGCTGCTCTAAGAGTAATTCGGAACCGACTCTCGTGGTCGCCAACCTCGATAATAACGCCATTTTCGCCTCGTAAACGTACAGGGATCGGATATTCTCCGGAATCGGTTCTAAAATCATTCGTAATTCGTTATCCCCATCTAGTACGCTTTGGATTAAGTGCTTCAAGTAGCCACGCCCCGACATGTAAACGATCCAATTGATGTTCCCGCATAAACTGATTAGAAGGCTGAAACTAGCCATGGCGAGCATTTTGCAAACTTCCTGACCGCCGATGCAATCGTGGCATAATATTTCGATGAATTTTTCGCCGAAAATCGAAAACGTATCGGAGGAGAGCTGCACGGTGTAAGTTTCAGCGCGTATCCTCAATCTAGAACTATCTAGACGATTTACAAACGAGCTATCTTCGATTATGATATCGGTGTTGTGTTCTACGCTGATTAAATGCAGGAAAGTAACTAGGGAGCCGTAGAGGTTGACTCTCAATTTCTGGGCTGTTACGTCAGCTACAAGAATCCAATCTGTCAGATTATTTAAGATCGATTTCAACACGGTCGGATTCGATTCGATCACGTTCGGATATCGCTCGTTAGGGCTAGCGTCAGCATGCTCGATCTTCTTTTGTTTTTCGCTATACATATAGGATTTTCGCAAATTCTCCAGGAGTAATAAAACAGCCCCCGATAATAGATTTCCGATATCGGGGAGGAGCACCACTTTAACGATTTTTTTCAGCAATTGTTCTAGTAGCGACAATTGGAAGTTTTGTTGTTCGTAAGCGGTTAAAATCGTGTACGGCATGTAGATTATCAATACTTGAACGACTTGCCGCCAGGAATCTACAAATCTCACCATGCTAGCCGCGGTTTGACGCGTGTTATTGATATTTAAAGCGTGGACGAGGACTTTCTCGATTTCCTGCATTATAGCGTGTCTCTGGCCTATCGCTGCGGTCCCTTGTATTGCGCTTAATTCGTTAATCAATATCTGATGTAATTTTTTTATATCGACCAATTTAGGCGACGATTCCGTTTGGCAATTGTTTAATAAGTTGTTTAATACGTTGTTATCGAAGAAATCCCAATGCGGCGTTGCCACTTCTTTAATACTAAAATCGAACATCGTTATTAACTTCGTCAGTAAAGAGATTCCTTTCGGTTTCTCCTCAGTCGAGCCGTAAACCGTGATAATTTCGCCTAAATTATTTTTCGCCGGCACTAAACTGTAGGGGTTCAATTTTGAATTATCGACGTATGGTAAATCGATAAGGAGTTGCGTCAATTGACGTACGTAGTGTATCTGTTTCATCCGGCAGGACACCTTAAGCTCGATAGCTACCGTCATCAATAACCAGGACAATTGATTTAATTCGTGGATCCCATCGTTGGCATGTTTGAACCTATCCGAGATATGCGATTCGAAAAAATTGGGGATCATCCGTAATAACTTTAAAGTCGGTTCCGACGTTGTGCTATTAGAGCATAACAAATATAAAGTTTGGTAAGCCAGCTCTAATAAACTTGGTTTCATTTTAAACGAGGAATTAATCCCGGCGTTCATGATCCCGAATAAGGAATGTATACAAGTTCTAGGGGATTCTAAAACTCCCGGAGATTGGAAAATGGTAGCACTGATCTCTTTAGTTAGGTCGAAACCTAGGAGGTAATGTGAGAAATTCGGCGCTTTATACGGGAGACATTGTTTAATCAGAGTCAGTATGGCTTCTTTAGTGGATGTCACGACGTCATCTTCAAATTCAGGACTGCAATCTAAGCATTCGAAGAAGCCGTATCTTAAAGATTTATTATCACCATGCGCTAACAATATATTCATAAGTTGGGCGTGAACCACGGCTGAATTAGTTAATTCTAACAATATTTTAACAGCGACTAAACAGTGTTGCGGCAAAATCAACTGATGTCCTGTAAATTTGGCAACATTCATAACATAATCAGGATTATTCGTTCTCGGATTAACCGACAGCAATAACTTGCTAAAACTAGTCATCGGAACAGAGCAAGGTGAACTACTCAATAGATTATAAAACTTCGCTTGTAATGCTAAACATCTCTCCATAATATTTAAACAGCTCAAGATGCACTCCTCGATATATTTCTGTCCCGAAATAGGTTTGTACGAATCGAAAATATTAATCCCTTCATTCACGATAGCAAGAATCAAATTCAACACATCAGATTTCGTATTCAACTGCACCATAACATGATATCCGGGTGGTGAATTAAATTGATTCGGGGCAACTGCGTTTTGAAAATCAGACATTTCCGGGTTATAATGCTGTATAAATTTCTCGAATAATTTCAAACACATTCCCGTAATTTCCCATTTCTCATCCGGATTCTTATAGGGTCTCGAGTTACATTTCAGAAAAACAGAGTTTACGATAAATGTGAAATACGGATCGAAACCGGGTATTCTAGGACCTGCACCTAAAGTCCTCGGGATTCCACAGTCCGTTAGTGTATCCAACAGCTTTAAAAGCCCTCTCGTAAAGCGGATATGTTTCTAATCTAGTTTCGATTTCATCCAATTCAGTCTGGATCCCCCTCGGTTGGTAACTAGATGTGCTCGGTATGGTTACTAGAATCTGAGACGTTTCTAAATTGTTCCACATTTGATTCGCAGTTTCCGGAGATTTAGATAAAGCAGCTAATGTTAATAGGATGTCAGATTTTAACGGGATCGGCACTGAACAGCTGACTAAACCTAACAAAACTGTTAATGGTGCCCAACCTGGGTGTTCGCACAGTGCTAAGCGAGAAAAATCATCATTCACTGCGATTACACGAATCAATTTTAAAACAGCGTGTAATCCTTGCACTTCTTGCGGAGTTATACCTTTGTGATAAATAGTACGTTGCCTATAAACTGTATCGTTGATCGGTGGCATCTCCTGCCTCAAATTCGAGTAATATTGGCTAAACGACATGAAGAAATGCTCCCAAGTTAACGTATTATTACAACCAGGACTCGCTTGTTTCAACATATTGAAACAATATCGTGCTGCTTGTTGGCAATTCGATAAGCTAGCCAACATATTTAAATAAGGCACAAATAAAGTTGCCGGAATCATATCCCCTGCTAATTTAACAAATTTAAACAGCGACACTGATTTCGTCGGCACTCGAATATTCTCCTTCGAGGAGTTATCGAATGAACACCAATAATCTAACATTAAATGCAGATTCAATGGATCCCTTTCGTAAAATTTCGAAATATAATAGAGGAAATCCTCGAAATGCTTCGGCAGATTATTCGGTGCTTCTATTCCATGTTGAGCATTCGCTTGCATAGTCCGTGCACTCTCGTCGGCTTTAATCCTCATTTCTTTGACTTTCGAAAACATTTGTACTATAAAATCGGTGAGTAAATGGTGCATCTTCTTATATAAAATTTCTTCGGTATAAATAAGTTGATTTTCCAAGACGATGTTGTATAAGAATCGAAAAACTTTCTTTTCTATCGCCATATCGATAAATTGACTCTCCCGTTCTAAAACGTCGTGAAGATTTTGGCTTTGCGAGAGTGATCGTAATGAACTTAAAAAAATTGAGAACGCATACATAGCAACCGCATGTAAACCATCCGTAGCCCAAGCATCTTTTTCCGGTAATAATTCGTTTGCGACTCCTTCGACGAAACCAAATTCCGATAATATCGGTAAACTTTGTACGACTTCTTCAGCATCTTCTCTCGTGTGCAAAATACTGAGATCTATCGCGGATAATAACGCTCCTAACAGGTATAAATTAACATTATCTAGAGTTCCCGTTGATTCTTCCTCGAGTTTTAATTCTTTTAAATACGAGATTAAGTTAATTGTCGATTGTTTGGGTAATCCGCAATGCGTAGACCATAAAAACACGATATCGGAAAGCAATAACCGAATGCTGTTGAATAATTCGACTACTTGCTTTTGATGTCGGGGACCCCTAACGCAACGTTTTGCTGAAGCATTTCCAACTCCTTGCTTAAATCTAACGTCTTCAGTAATTCAAATATTCTATTGAATAAACCGTTTTCCATTAATTGATCGGTATAAGCCGTTACGAATCTTTCCGTTTCACTAGAGACTTTTAAAGTCCACGCGATACCTTTCCTACATTGCACTAACGATCGTAAAGCTGATAATAAACATTTTCTCCCATCGTAATATAATAAAACTGCTATTAATCCCCTTGGCAAACCAGGGTAAAACGGTATTTGCATCTGAGCCGTACATAATAAATCTAAAGCTGCGAATTCATTTAAATCATACATATCTGATAGGATAATCGTTTCTTGATATAGCTCCTTCGATAAAGTCTGTGCTCCCCTTCCACGGATATTAATCCCATCCTCCATTCCTTTTTTAAGTTCCTCGCGACTTTTTGCATTTTTCGGCTAAAAAAATAGAATAAATGCATTCCAGATAAGAAGATAGCAATTTCTAATGGATATTACCGGATTTTGTAAGAGTGAGAAAAAGTTCTGTTTATGTTTCTTTAAGATATTCTCGAATTGGGAAAAACTTTTATGTTCAGCTTGGTTAGTTAAATAACTCGTGACAATTCGCAATAATTCCTTGTATGGATTCCATAGATCCTCCGATGTATTATTTCCTGTAAATATTTATAGATTTTAATCTTAGAATTGTATGATTAAAAAAATACCTTCAGTCATTTTCAGAGGAATATAAATTGTTGGTTAGAATTCTTAAAGCTGTTAACCGCTTATTTCATATTAGCGGCGTGAAATTAGTCACTTAGTTGAAATTTTCAAAGCATATTATTACACAATAAGTTTTAATACCCAGATTAATTTGAACTTTAGATTATTAATAGAAGATAATCCATTTTCGAGATTAAAAAAGTCTAAACTACAAGGATTAAAAGTAATTTTGAATATTACATTATCTTATGGGTGCGTTCAGAATTGTATTGCAATCCAAATTGCGGGAATAATTATTGTGTGGTGGTGTGAAATATAAATTTTTATTTTATTATACTTTTATTTTTAAATAGATAAGATGTAAAACATCAAAAATAGTATTCTAGTCGTTTATTAATTATTATTTGTTTAAATTTTTTGAAGATTTAAAAATAGCAATGTAGATGTTCAAAAGGAAGGTAATGTAGTAATTCGGTGAATACGGCTAGTACACTCGTTTGCAGAAATTATTTAAAATACTGTGTATTACAATCCTCTGCGATTCCGAATGTTTTCTCACCAAACCTCCGAATGTTTTCACGACCAAAACGGTCGTGATATTATGACCAAATATTGGCATCTTTAGGATGCCATTTTATTCACGGATTGATGGCGTTATTTGGATTAAAGAACATTTATACCAAGTTTCAACTAAATTTTACTATAAAAATGCTATTTGCCACCACCCCGTTACAGTCTTGGTGGTGGAATTTCGAAAAATCCCTTTTTAAATGAGGACTACAATATACATAGAATCAAAATCGTCTTCAAATTTCACATTTCTACCTTTCTACCCTTAGCGGTTGGTTGCGTGAAGTTATCCACACTTAGGAACAATATTCTTTTTTTCTTCAAGAAACATAGCTTGATAGAAATATTGGTCAATATATCACTTTTCTCAATATATGTAGCTTTATCTTTGATATCTTGAGGAATCAAATCATGAATGGGTTGGAGAAAATTGGCGGATGGTTGGATGCTAATGGTTTGACTCTGTCAACGCAAAAGTCTTCCTCGGTTTGGTTTTCTAGGAAGCGAAAGGATTTCTCTTTGGCTTCCTTCCGTTTTCGTGATTGTTTAATTCCTTCGAATAATTTGTCATGTTATTTGGATCTGTTGTTGCTGGATGTTGGGTTGTTAGGTCGAAAATTGAATTGATGTTCCATTTCCGGTGGATGTTCTAGTAGCTTACAATTCAAATTGGACAAGATACAGTTTCAATGCTTGAGGATTGTACTCCCACCAATGCCCTTCAGTTATCTCTTCGTTTTCGGTTTTTAACGATGAGATATCTGTTGTTGCCATTACCGATAATCTGGTTATTTCAGCTCTGGACACCTTATCTTCAAATCTTACAGACGTCGTTTTAGATCTAATAATAATATAATATAATATTTACAGATTGCAAAGGTGCTGGAAGGTGGTGATTTTAACTCATACTGTCATTCGGTTTCTTTAATAAAGGAACTTTTGTTTGATGATCCCTCCTGTGGTATTAATATTACTTTATATTGGATTTCTATGGTTATTCAGGTATCTCGCCTTCAATGAGAGGGCGGATGCTCTGGCTAAGTTTGGTAGATTTACACCTGTGGTCTCTTTTAAAGTTCTTATTCCTTCCCTGAGAGAGGGATTGAGGAGGTTGTAGCGTGAGTTTTGGTATTCTTCTTCTTCTACCTGTGGTAGATTTAATCAGTTAATTCAAGAAAATATCGACCGTCTTTATGAGGTCACTATCCTCTACTGACGTCAGCACGGGTCGTCAAATAGTTTGAATGTGACGTTAAATTGACTGCTGTATCTTACTATAATGGTCATATTTATAGTCCGTGCTTGAGGTTGTGTCGATGTTTGAGCACGCGATTTTGACAGATTTGTAATGACATTTACGTCAAAATCGCGTGCTCAAGCATCGGACTTAAATATGACCCTTATAGAGTACAGCTGAATCTCAATCGGGTTTTTGAATATTGAGATTCGCGAGATCCTGTCCAAGACCATGCTCTTTTGATGGAATAATCTTCAAAAATTCCTTAATTATATTGTCGAACGACAGATGGAGTTTTTTCTACTCGTGTAATGTTGCCTTGTAACATATTTTGATCAGATTAGCGTATTTAAGTGGTACATAGAAAAATAATTCGCCTGTTGTTCATCAAAATAATCAGGATTGAAGTTGGCACTGCGTACATTTGGTCACTTGAAGAAGTGCAAGATATTTAGCAAGTAATAGATCCATGCAATTTGTGTAATTCCTAATATTTTATTATACCCAAAACATACTGTATATATCCGAAAATAATTAATAGATTCCGATACATTAACACGACATCACTACCATATGGCGTTAATAGATAACGCCAACAAATAATTACCGCATTGTAGCAAAATTCCAATCAGTTCCTTCTTGTAAATTAACGAAAATGATCGTAACCGCGGAAAGTCAAACGAAACGGAAATCGTTGTGGGAAAAACTCGTCGAGATAGCCGCTTGGAGAAGAAGTAACGATAATACAAAGCCGCCGAAAAGTTTTTATTACTATTTTCGACCTATCGCTATTATTTGCCGGCTCTTGGGAGTTTTACCGCTGAAGAATTTAAGCGACGAATCTTGTAAATCGTTAGGGTTCGCCTACGTAAGCATATCCGTTGGGTACACGGTGATGTTATTGGTGATTTGCGCTGGTATCATTCTGTGCTCGTTGGATTTTAAGGATTTGAAGGAGAATCTCGCAAACGCTGACGCCTCTGTGTTATGGAGGTGCGTTGTAATTGCTCTGATGATAGCTAGGGCGTTTATACATTGTTTCTTCTGCGTGAATCGATCGAGGATGTTTGTTAAATTGATCAAGATGTTGGATTTCTTCGATAAAGAGAGTATTAAGAAGCGGATGGAATTGAAGATTGTCGAGGGAAATAATCAAATGTTTTGGAAGGCAATTTTACCGGTTATAATAGGTATCGTCACCATTGCTATTACATTGAGTGATTATTTATCATTTTGCTACCTTACTGTCATGCACACTTACACTAAAGTATTCCATGGGATCTGGTATCTTAGTTTGGCCGTTTTGGGCTTGTGGGAAGTAGTGCCCTTATACTTATACATTTATTTTGCGTTTGCGATCAAGAATAATTTCCGAAGTATTCATAATATGTGCATGGAATTGATACCAAGCAGGAAAGCCTTTATTAAAGCTGAAGAATATCGACCGCCGCCTAACGTAATAAATATCTTGAGAGATATCAAATGGTTTTATATTTTGATGGCTGATGTTGTTAAGAGACTGAATAATTCGTGCGGAGTTTTCCTCGCAATCGATCAGTTTTATGTCATAGTGACTTTCGTCGTTAACTTATACGTTTTCTTCTTCGCCGATAATAAAGATGTGAACCTGTTGTATTTTTTAGTTGTCAACGTATCTTTGATTTTGGTCATGGTTTTCGTCTCGCATGATATTAATACCGAGGTAAGTTGTTTGTTTACGATTTTTAGGAATAACTTTTTGAGATTTCAAAAGTTGATCGTAGTTGTTCTGAACATCGTTCCAAAATTTTAACCTTCTATTATGCATAGGTAATGAAATAATTTAGAAAACAGAAATTTCACTGCACCTTCCCTCTTTTGACTCTGTTTGAGGTTGTTCTATGTTTGTTCTAAATTGTCGGAAAAAAATTGTTTCATAATTTTGAAATATGTGCAAAAAAACTGGAAAGAACTTTTTTGATTTCTGAATGAGGGATGGAGCTTGCTCTCGTTTTTGTCAAATTTTGAACATTATTTTGAAAATTCTGTAACAGTGTAGAAGAAATCTTCTAACTTCTAATAATTTTGAAAGAAGGTTATTATTTTGAGAATCTCTGAAGCAATGTAAAACAAACCTAGATATATGAAGGGTAGGAAGAGGTAGAACACTGTTCAGAGTGTTCAAATTTTAATTTTAGTTAACTTCGATTGACAGAAATTGACAGTTGAAAACCTCTAATTATAAATATACTTTAAGTATAAAGGTATCCCTTAGGGTGATATTTATAGTCCGCGCTTGAGGTTGTGTCGATGCTTGAGCACGCGATTTTGACAGATTTGTAATTTGTAATGACATTTACGTCAAAATCGCGTGCTCAAGCATCGACACAACCTCAAGCACGGACTATAAATATGACCCTTAAAGGGTCATATTTATAGTTCATGATTGAGCACGCGATTTTGACAGATTTTTAATGACATTTACGTCAAAATCGCGTACACAAGGATCGACACAACCTCAAGCACGGACTATAAATAAGACCCTTAATGTCATCTTAATGTCAACGTCAAACAAAAGAGATTGAGTGTGGTCCTAATCAGTGGCGGCTCGTGGTCAATTACACTGGGAGGTCAAAAATAAATTTAAAACGTAAAACGTTAAAATAAAATGTTTCCTCTACCGAATTTTGTACATTTTCAAATTAAAAATATTCCATTAAAATATATAAAAAATTCATTGGAAATATTTATACTGTAAATACGGTTACATATTTGAACAAATTTTTAATATATTCCAACGATATATTTCCTACCATTTGAAATGTATAAAATTCAGAAATGTAAACTCACAAGACAAATTTCCTTATAAAATCACATGTTAGATAATTAAAGCTGTTTTCAATATAATGGCAAAAAGGTAAGTGGGGTTACAATACCATTATTTTAGTGATTTAACATATTTATTATATGCCATTATTAATATCATGTGCTTTGCTTTTTAGACAAGTAATACGCCTGTTAAAACTTGCCATTAAATGTGTTGCACCCCAGAAATTGTTAACCTTATTAAATTTTAAAAATTCTTTGTTTCACTATGGACAGGACACATCACGTTAAGATTAATTCATTTCTTTACATTCTTATATACAATTTTTGATATTTTAGTCCATGAACACATATCGAAGGCTATAATATTCATTTAAATATTTTAAAATGCTGCATACCGTTTTATTAGCCACTGTTATAAAACTGTTTGACAACAGCTTTCACACCCTATACACTTATATTAAACTATAACTATTGAATTGTTCGCAATTAAAAATAATCAAAATAGTACGAAAATCATAATAACATAACCTAAATAGCAAACTATTCCAATTCCAATTTTATTCTTCAAGGGTTCCATCTACCGTGATAAATATCAATTATTCTGCCTCTCTAAAATATAGAGGGCTGCACTAGTTCCATTTTAAATCTTGGCGGTCTTGGTAGGTATCGGTGGGGTTATGACCCAAACTAGATTATATGCTTCGTACGTTCGCGTCGGTTCGGGCGCTGCGAGTTCTTCGGATATTTCCGCGTAGCTTTAATACAATGAGGACAGTTCGCACCGCCCGCCCAACGTTCAGGAGGTTGGTATACGAGGGACGGCCGATAAATTTTAAGTTTTTAAGTTAATTATATTTGCGACTTTTTCGAGTAAATTACCTATTTTAATAAAACACGTAATAATTAATATTTCTTTATATATTGTCAAAATTTTTGGGAGGTCATTGACCAAATGACCCTATGGACTAGCCGCCACTGGTCCTAATGTTATAACGTTTTTGTATTAAAACCGTTATCTCTTTGCCAAAAGTCGAATGTTGCTTATTTGAATTATAATAATACCAAACTTTTATTAAAGAAACATTTAAATTGAATGCCATTTAAGTAAAGCTACCTTTAAGAAAACTTGATAATGAACAACGTGGAAAACCCTAGAAAATTTCGAGTTTGCAAAGAAAGGAGGTTGGGGCTAAAAACATGAAATTTTTTGGTCATATGTTTTGAATTATTGAGGTGTACAACCTTGCACAATTTGTAAAGTTTGAATTTTAGAGGGGAACGGCGCAGAAGAAGCAAAAAATGCTCTTTTGTACCCGCTTATCAAAACATGTCCTTTTCCGATCGCATTTCAAAAAACTCAATAATTTTATAAAATACGTTGACATTTCAAATAAATTCTATAATGTGGAAAAGGTTTACGTATGTACTGCTGAATGAGTAATTTCTAAAGAAGGAAGAAGGAAGGCAGAACAAATTTTCATTTAGTAATACTGAGTAGCTGCCCGGATAGAAACTTTTTAAATTTGTAGGTATTTTAAGGTGGCACTCTATGGAAATGTAACTAAATACTGGATGTGCTCTTTCACAATGGTTAACGATAGCAGCAATTGCTCGGATGGTATTAGTTGTCAACGTAATCTGTCACTAGCGTTTGAAAGACATTTAAAATTTCAGTATACAGGGCAATCCAAATTAAGTGTTCACCAGTGGTAACTTTATTATTATTAAAGATACAAGATTGTTTAAATTAGCAAACTTGTACTTTTCACGCTCTTTAAGATGGAAGAATAAAAAGCAAATGAGCAGCGCGTTTTCGAGTTTTGCCGAAAAATATGTTTTTTTTTTCAAATGGAAACTCCTGTATATTATATCATTTTCTGCTAGAACAAAGAATCTTATAAGAAACTTTTATTGGGATTAAAAATACTGGAGTTATAATGAATAAACAGAAACAGCTAAGTCAAGTGCATTTCTATGTATCTATGAAAACGACGATAAGTCTTTCTACCAAACGTCAAATATTAGTACAGCTTTATTAGTTTTTCACTCATAAGTTTTATTGTGCTAGTTATTAATTTGACAAAAAAATGATTTTTATCCATGCAGAAAAGTGTGATATGTTAGAATCTTATTTAGTGTGCAGAAAACTCTCTCTCCTGAGGAGGGGGAGGGGAGAGGGGGGCAAAAGAACACTATGCTGAATTATATCCAGTCTGAACACAACCACATGAGCAATATTTTCTGAGACTGTACCGAAAATTTAGAGGCAATGAGAGTGTTTTTGCCAAAACAAGGACAAAAAGGACTATATTGTATTTTTTAAAACTAAAAACAAGAACAAATTAATATAAAATGAATATAAAAACTATTAAAAAGAATAATTTCGTCCATACGGGCTTCAGGTATCAAGCCCAAGGTCTTTTGGCAGTAGGACCGACTTCAGGGTCAATGGACCTAGGTCGCAGAAAAAAGCTGACCAAAGAGATTAAGAGATTAAGATTTGTCTAAAATGGGACAGTATAGTATTGTTAAACAAGTTGCAGATACGGTCTATAATAGCTTTGTCTGGATGATTTTCCTCCACAAACCTCTGTACTTCACCTCACATGGTTGCAAGTTCTTCTCTTTCACATCCTCATCACTCACGCCTAACCCCATGGACACACCCAAGTTAACAACTCACTGCACTACATATGTAGGATCGTCAGGAAAAGGTTCAAGCCTTTTAGAATCTCTCCCATGCACGCATTTTGGCCATAATTTCTTCTAGGCAGAGTTCATAGTCTTGGATGTCATTTCCTGCCAAACCTTATCTATGAGGCTAATACAATTTAAAATGTTGTAATTGTTAGGATCTCTTTTTTATTTAATTTAACAACTTTAATTTAAAATATTATAAATTATAAAACGGTTTATAATTTATGACATCGAACGTTTCCCCTTGTTGCCAACCTCTCTCTCTCTCTCTCTCTTCGCCTCGTACTACCAATCTATAAATTGTAAAGTTTCAAACTACATCAAAATGATTTTTCTATAACTCTGTTAAAGACAATGATGATCCTGATGTCACTTCAAAACAGCTTTGAAGCATTACCTTTGTATACAATTTTTTGAAAATTGAAATGACGTTCTGGTCCATGGGCAGGATGAGTGGTAACCCGTATTCGGGGACAAGAACTTCACTGTGATAAAACTGAACACCTTCAACAATGCGTCTTCCAAACCTGGAGGATGTGGAGGAGGTATTTTTTTACAGTAGGGCCAAACACCGCTGAGTGAAAATCAATTGTTTATCATACTAAATGGAGTTTCCTCTTGTTATAGACCATTTATGGATTTTTTGTTGAATATCCAATCTTACAGTAGGTTTGAAGTGCAAATTAGCTACTAAAAATACAAGCATTTCTCATTAATTCAACTTTAAGAAGAAATAATTAGAAAATGATCTATCCTAGGTCCATCAAATGAGATATCAATAGAAAGCGTAGTAAAAGGACTTTCCAATGAGCAAAAAATATACAGGGTGTTCCATTTAAAAATGTTGAGATTTCTTCGATTTTGCAAAATTGTGAACATCCTGTATAAAGCGAGCAGTTGCAGAATTTATTTCACATAGTAACGACAGTCCATACTAGTAAAAAATATTCTACTCCGTTGGTTTTGAATATTTTGTTTTTCTCTATGCAGAATAGCCTACTGAAATGTATCAATTTATCAAGTATAATCATTGTTTACACAGAAACTATCAACTTTAGACCTATACAACATTATATCGTTGTAACCAGCTTTCAAGCGCGGATCATTTTCTCTATTAATATACAGGGCGTTCCATTTAAAAAAATGCAACTTTAGTCTGCCATTGCCATCTGGAACACCCTCTATAAAACAAAATATTTTTAAAACGTGCACTTGATGGTGCGGAAGAATATTCGATGACTAAATATTTGACAAACTTTCAAATAAGCGTGTAATCTTCCGTCTCCGCTTCGTTGCCGGACCCTGTATAATAATCACATTATGAAAAAATGTAGGTATATACTTTTCGATCTATAGTAACACATAATAAACAAGAAATTCAAACGTTTACTTTGTATTTTTGATGTGTTGCTAGTGTTAGAAACTTTGTAGAACAATTTTAGAATAAACTGGAAAAACTTTAGTAGAAGGCTAACAATTTGAAATAATCTTCAAACCAGCCAACATTTTCAAAAAAAGAGGATGGGCAAAATATTATTTAATCAGGTGGGCGAGCTAAAAAATTGTTCTTCCGGTTTATTATGAGTTATGGCGTCAGCGCGAGAAGTACGTTGTGTGAAGTGTGTGAAAAATTGCACAGAAAATAAGAAATTTATAAAATGTAATAAGTGCACTCGTTATGGTATTCATCACAGCTGTAGCATCTACAAGCCTGAAGAATTGAAATTCTTAGAAAACAATAAAGAACAGCTATTTTGGAACTGCGAAGAATGCTCCCGACATGCAGAATCTGATGAGGTAGGTGACATTTTAGCAGTTGTTAAAAGATTAGAAAACAAACTCAACCAATGCTTGGATTATATGAATAGACAAGATAAGAAACTTGAAAATCAAAGCAAATTAATACAAGAATTACTTACAAATAACGCTGAAGTACAAAAAGATGCTATGTATAACACACGATCAACCGCAAAATCACGGGCACCAACACACACGACAGGTCGGACTGAGACGGTCAACAGAGACAAATCTATGCCTAAAGTAGAAGAAATAAATTTGAAAAAAAGCAAAACAGTACTAGTGCGGAAAAACTGGCAAATTCCAAACAAGTGCAGTCGATGGGAGTGAATCATCAGGAAAAAGACGATAAACTGGTACAAGGAGAACATAAAAACGATACATTTACAGAGGTTCGTAGAAGAAAGACAATTCGTGGAAAGAAGGAAAATACAACTCTAGTAGCTGTGGAAAATAGAAAATGGGTATTTGTTTCACAGCTAAAAAATACTACTAATGAGGAGGAAATAAAACAATACTTGAGAGAAAATGATATTAATATACTGGGTTGTCAAAAATTAGAGATACTTAATACAAATATATCAGCATTTAAGATAGCTGTCAACGAAGAAACTTATGAGCTACTATATGACGAAAATCTCTGGCCTAAGAATACAATTGTGCGCCAATATAGAAATTTTCGGAGGCAAGCCTCGACTCAACAAAGAAGACAGAACTAGATGAAATGTCTCAAAAAATCAGAGTAGTTCACCTAAACATACAATGCATTACAAACAAAATTAATTACATCGAAATTTTTCTGAGTAATCATAGACCAGTTGACGTATTAGCCTTGACGGAGCATTGGTTGAAAGAGGGGAATCAATCCTTCGTCAAACTGGATGGCTACCGCATGGCTTCCTGTTATTGTAGAAAGGGGAGATCTCATGGCGGATCTTGTATTTTTATAAGGGACGATATACCTTTTGTTGAATTGGTGAACCTAAAAAAGAGAAGTCATGAATTAAGCGTTGAATGCAGCGCAATAAAAATAGATACATTCAAAACAATTGTGATAAATATATACAGACCGCCACAAGGAGATCTGAACCAATTTTTTCAAATTCTTGATGAAATGCTGGACTCCATCGTTGATGAATATAAGTATTTTACAATCCTGCTATGTGGAGATTTTAATATAGATCTCATGAAGGTGGCAGATGCAAATGTCATTACATTCATGAATATATTATGTTTATACGATCTCCATCAGACAATATCCGAACCAACGCGAATTAGTAAAACCTCAGCTACCTTGATTGACAACATATTCACAAATGTCGCAGAATATGAAAGCAATCTCATTGACGCAGCGCTTTCAGATCATAAGGCACAGGAAATTACATGGGCTGTAAATAATAAACCGAATAGCAACCAAGTATATAAACAAAGATGCTTTAATGGGGAAAACTTAGAAAGGATAACCGAAAAGCTTAGCAATAGTGACTGGTCCGAATGTCTATGCAGTGAGGAGGTCAATCATAGCTACAATTGCTTTTTAGATATAGTAAAAACCATAATAGAAGAAGTATGTCCTGTTAAAACAATACAAAAGAAGAAACACAGTAATAATGCCTGGCTCACTCCTGCTATTATTACAAAATCTAAAATAAAAAGACAACTCTATGAAGGTGTGTTAAATAATAGAATAGACAAAGAATTTTATAAAGACTACTGCCGACTCCTTAACGAGGAAATAACAAAGACAAAGCAGATGTGCAACTCGAACTATATTATGAACGCCAATAATAGAGTGAAAGCGACCTGGAACTTAGTACACCAAACTACAGGTAAAACTAGGAGTACAGATATAGACATAAAAGCTATACAACGTAACCAGTCATTGTTTAGCGAAAGAGATACTTTAAATTATATTAACGAGTATTTACTAACTGCCTGCAATGATCCAACTCCACATACAACAGATTATAGTTTCGTGAAAACTATTACCCGTAGTTGTTATTTACATCCTACGAATCCAGATGAAGTTTGTAATATGATCAATTCATTGAAAAACACTCCAACAACGGGTTATGATGAAATACCCACATCACTGCTAAAAAAGAGCGCGAACATTATTAAAATCCCGCTTGCGCATATTATCAACGTAATGATGCGGACAGGTATATTTCCCGAGGAGCTAAAAAAATCAGTTATTAAACTTGTTTATAAAAAAGGTGCCAAAGACGATTTAGCAAACTACAGGCCCATAGCTCTATTATCAAATATTGGTAAAATATTTGAGAAGATAATATATAACAGAATAAACAGTTTTATGATCAAGGAAAACATTTTAACAAAAAAAAACAGAGCGCTTACAAGAAAGGAAGATCCTGTGCCACAACTATACATCAAGTTGTATCGGATCTTTTAGATATTATTAATGACAAAGAACTCGCAGCTGGTGTCTTCCTTGACCTTTCAAAGGCTTTCGATAGAGTGAATCATACTATTCTACTAAATAAGATGGAGATGATGGGTTTCCGAGGAAATTCCTATAATTTACTAAAGTCTTATCTAGAACAGAGACCACAAGGTACACTGGTAATATCTGACGGAAAAAACTGATGTCTGAATGGAATTATGTTGAGCAGGGTATACCGCAAGGATCGATCCTGGGACCGATTTTGTTTTTGGTCTACGTAAATGATCTTCCTGAAGTTCAGGATGTTAATATATCCCAATTTGCCGACGATACTTCAATCGTGCTGAGAGCGACAGATATGGATTCGTTAACCGAAAATATTACGAATACACTAAGGTGTATGCAAGAATGGCTAACGGGAAATAGATTACATCTAAATATAGAAAAGACAAATATCGTATTCTTTTCTAATGCAGCGGTCGACATCAACATAAATTACAAAGGAAAAGAACTTACCTCATCAGAAAATGTCACTTTTTTGGGATTAAAAATAAACAGAAATCTCGACTGGAAAGCTCACATCGAACATCTTGTGCAAAAAATTGGAGGCTATTCCTATGCTCTACGGATTATAGTGGATTCGGTTAGTCTGGAGGCTGCGAAGAGCTCATATTACGCGTTTGTTCATTCACGTCTATCGTACGGCGTCATTTTTTGGGGTGATAGTGTTAACGCGAGCCGTGTTTTCATCCTACAAAAGCGGTGTTTGAGACATATATTTAAATTAAAAACTAGAGACTCATGTAGAACTACATTCATATATAATAACATACTTACTTTACCTTCTATATATGTGTTGGAATGTGCACTGTTTGCAAAAAAGATGTACGCGGACCATTTTCAGCAATACGAGATGAAACATAAATATTCTACGTGGGGAATTGAAAATAACTTTTTAAACGTGCCTCAAACAAGATACACGAAAATACAAAATGGGGTGGATTATAAAATCATAAAAATTTTTAATCACATTCCCTTACATATTAAAGAACTTCCTTTACTCAAATTTAAATCAAAGTTAAAACAACATCTACTACAAAATGCATTTTACACGCTAACTGAGTTTTTTAGCATTAACTTTAACAATTGATGTTTGTCATGTATTTGTTTGTTAAGTTTGTTAATCGTCTATAAGGGTTTCATACATTATATGTATCTTATTGATTATATGTGACGTATTCTATACTATTGTATTGATGGAATAAATTGTATATTATTATTATTATTATTATTTCAAGATTTAAACATTACTCTGAAACAATGTAGAAAAATGTTGATAGAAGGGAAATGAGCCTGGTCTAAAAAAAAATACAAAGCGTTTACTCTTATTTATTTAAAATAGATCACAGGTTCCTCTTTGATGAGTGCAATAAATCTTCAATAGTCTTTGAATAAAGCAGTGATGATAGAATTTTGTGGTCTATCCTTCTTATTTGAGCAAATATATTTGCGGTGTTGTCTTGGATTGATTTGGATCGCAATTGAAAAACATATTACTTTTAATTTTCATTCTAATGAAATAGTTTGTATTTCTCATTTCTAACGCACGGGGGCTAATGCATATTGCAATAGATAAGTCGTAAATATCGTAATTATCGGATAATATTTACCAGTTTCTTATCAGCCGTCGTAAATAACGGACAATGTCATCACTTGATAGCGGTTCAAAAACAAAAACTTTTTATACATATTTTAGACCAATCGCCATTTTTTTCCGATTAATTGGGTATTTACCTTTAAACAATTTACACGATAAACAATGTGAATCGTTACAGTTTAAATATTGTAGCGTACCAGCGGCGTACGCGTTAATGTTAATTGTGGGTGCCCTGACAGGGATCGGGCTTTTTATCGATTGGAAAACTGTATTCACAACGATGGAAACATCAAAATCAGCCTTCATGATCGGATACCTACTTGTAATAATTGGCCGTTCGTTCGCATGCTGTATTATGACAATGAGGTGTTCTAATAAGGTAGTGAAGTTAATCAAGTTGTTAGATTTATTTGACAGAAACGTATCGGAAGCTTTTCACGATGATTGCATCGATACTCGGAATAGTGTTAAATGGACTATTGTACCGTTTGTTTCCATCATATCATTATTCTCTCTTTTAAATCTGGATTTGACAAGATTCTTTCTGAAATTCGCACCAGTTACGTATTCAAATTCATCAGCTATTTACGCATTGGTAGTAACTTTTATTATCATTTCAATGTGGCAAGTTTCGCCGACGTTTCTGTATGTTTATTTTATATCAACGATTAGAGAGAATTTTGTCAGATTGAATAAGACTTTCGTGAAAATTGTTCCTGAAGCGATTGGACGTGAAGACTTGGAGACAATTGATATAGAGTTCCTTACGAACATGAGATTTTGCCACGGTATGATGGCTGATGCGGTTAAATTGATTAATAAGTCTTTCGGAACGTTTTTGATCATGAATTATTTGTTTGTGTTAGTGTCGGTAGTCGTGAATCTGTTTGTTATACTCTATATCCCCGATGACTTTTCTTTATTGATATTTAGTGCCGTATTCTCATGTGTGATGCTGATTTATATTTCGCATGATGTTTCAATCGAGGTAAGAATTATTATCTAATCTAACTATCATAGATCCATAAATCTTGCTTGTGCTTGTTCTTTTGTATTTATTAGTTGTTCAGTGTGCAGTAAAGAAATGCTTCTGTATATAGATTTTTTTCTTGTGTTAATCAAATGCAGAGATATGTAAAACTAGAGAGAAAACAAAACTAAAAACATGAAGTAGGCATATAACTAGGTAGCCTTAAAAACAATGTACCTAAATAATTTAAGACAAAAACTAAAAAATGCTTGTAATAGGCGCTCATGGTATATTGTTGGAAATCACCCTGCATCGTTGAGTTGGTTTTCCGACCTCCCCATCCTTGTCCTTCTGGTGGTTCTCAGGTGTTGATGGGGTGGCACAGACTGATGCAATAGTGTTGGCTCTCTTAGTCAGAGTGTCTCCGCCGTCGTGTGGTGCTTGGTGGCCCACCATTGCGATTGATTTTTGCCTTCTCGAAGAATCCTCGATTGAGCTTCTTCACGCACTCGTTCAAGTCCTGGACATCTGTCGCTGTTAAGTCTCGGAAGATGAGCAGCGAGATGCGTTTAGGGAAGCGAAATACAATTCGCAGGACGCGATTTTGTATCTGTACCACGAAACAGAATTGCTGGACCCCGAAGGGACTCAGCTGCCGACCGACCTAAAGGTATACGGCGAATACAGGGGATGCACACACTCCCCAGGACCGAAGTCGTGAGGGCGAAAACCAGCTGCCCGCACGAGACCAACACCACTCGGAGAGGACCGGCGAACCGGTGGGCCCCTCTCCCCCGTGCTACCCATGTTAGACAAGTTCCCTTGTCAACGTTTGATGGGTTTCCGTTGGAGTCGCTTTAGCGAGCTCCTACCTCACATCTAACCCTACGGGGCCTAGGCCTCTTTGCGGATGGCGACTATCGGCCAGCGTAGGAAACGGAATCTGGCCGTGAGGTACAACCAGCCCGCCCGTGAATTAAGCCTGAACTACGGGGACGGCCGGGCCGAAGCCCTACCCCGAAAATGCCAACCGCGATGCTCTTTCTCCCAACCGGGATAGAGATACCGCAGCAGCTACAGTGAAACCGTAGGGTCCCAGCATCACCGAGTTCCTTTAGGATGAAACCAAGGTTTCCCCAACCAGACAACCAGCGGGCGGACTACTCCTCGGCGAACCGACTTTTATCCTCCCCTACTAAGATTCTATCGCCACGCCTGTTCCCCAGCGTGTGGCCTACAGGGATGGGGTAGTGAAGCTGCAGAGTTCTTCGGGGCGAGTGCCGTAGGGTAACTCACTCACCCACCGTATATTCCGACGGCGGCGGCGGGCACAAGTGCCCTCCCCTATTAAACTTTTCTCCAAGCCACATCAGTTACCCTGAAACTATGAGATCAGGGATGGGGTAGTGACAGAGGAGTGTGATATCCTTTGCGGGATGTGGGTAGGTGTTTTTAAATTGAACACATCACTTTTATAAAATATAGAAAACCTTAAACTTTATTTAAGTTAGCAATTGAGACCCTCCGTACATGTGTCTTTTACAGAGGTTACACTTAAAACTAATACAAAAAAAATAGAAAAATACTATTACTATACGCTGCGGACATACGGACATTCGTCAGCGAAAATATGATCTAATACATCCGCAATTCATTTACCTACAAGGTGTAATAACCTGTGTGTCTTTGATATGTGATGACAACACTTATTTTACACGTGCAATGCATTTATGTAGACCAAGAAATGATACAATAAAGAAAAAGAATAGTATTACTGTTTTAACAATTTTTTAACGGAAATGATTTATACGCATCATATTACAGGAGTTTTAAGGGTGGAACGCAATAGGGTGAGCGCCCACCCTATCTGTACCAGTGAGAAGATGTGGGATGGAGCCGCCGTGGCCTAGGCTGGACTGGCGTAGGTTAGAATCGAGCGGATGTGTATTTTGTACAGCATTGCGCTCGTTCTTCTGATGGTTCTGTTTCTAGCTCGACGAAAGTTAGTCTCCTGTCAAGGATCATTCCCAACTATTCGATCTTCCAGCTCCAGTCGATCGACAAAGGTTATCGTCTCCACTGAACGCAGTAGCTTGTGTTTTCCTCGGATTAATCGTCACCATGTGCTGAAGAAACCTTCGATTCGATCCAACTGTGCCTGACCAAGCTGGGGTGCGATCTCGAAACTCTTCGAGGTGGCCATCAGTATAGAGATGACATCCGCGATGGTGTTAAACACTCGACGGTCGATTTAGGATTTCGTTTAGATTTCAGTCGGTTTGGGAATATTACAGACAGCATTTATTTCTCTGAAGATTTCATTCCGTTCACGACGTGGACATGTGGAAACTCCGGTTCTTGAAGTAAAATCTGATGGTCTGGAGGATTCGTGATTGGAAGCTGGCCAACTTCGTTTTCGACAGCGGATGTTGTCAAACGTCTTTTCCAGGTTCGGGGAAACCATTACGGTCGTCTGGCCTTTGTCCACCATACCAAAGCCGCATACGTCATTGTTGGCTTTACCACCATGCTGTATATCCAATTCAGCATGTCTGGTTTTAGTCCCCATTTCTTCCCATATAAGCGTTTGACAAGTGACAACTTTGTCCATCTGCTAACCGGGTTCAGAGCCTCTTGCAGTCGATCTCTGACCGAGGTGTTATGCCTGCCTTGCGCTATAATGACTAAATCATCCGCGTAGGCCAGTATCCTATGCCTGTGATCGTTAAGCACCTCCAGAAGCCCGTCCGCAACTAGGCACCACAGGAGAGGGGACAAGACCCCACCCTGCGCACAACCCCTAGCCACCCGGGTCGTCAGAATCTCGCCTGCGACCGTGGCTGCCACCACTCTCTCCCTAAGCATAGAGTCTATCCAAGCGACATAGGTGCCGTCCACACCTCTGCTTGCTAGTGTTGGAAATTTTGCAGAATAATCTTAGAACAAACTGGAAAAATTTTAGTAGAAGGCTAAGAATTTGGAATAATCTTCAAACCAACCAACGTTTTCAAAAAAAAAAGGGATGGGCAAAATATTATTTAATCAGGTGGGTGAGCTAAAAAAATGTTCTTTCGGTTTATTTCAAGATTTAAACAATACTTTAAACATTACAATGTAGAAAAAATTTGACAGCTTGATTTAGGAAACGTTCAACAAATTTTTCGAAACATTTTTATACTCATCGGCTGGAATAGCTTAATATAATGGCGGTCGAAGTCTTCATTCGGGGAAACCATTACGGTCGTCTGGTTCTTGTTAAAGGGTTGGTGACGTGATCCGTTATCTTGCAAAGTTGCAGCATGGTCGAATGTGCAGGAGTAAATCCAAACTGATCATTATCCATGAGTTGGCTTTCGTCTACATGGTCGCTGATCCAGCACAGTACCCGAGCTTCTAGAACATTGTAGGCACTGTAATTAGCTTGGACTCCTTCCTTCCCTCTCGCCCTTCGCTAGATGTCTAGGTTTGCTAGCAGCCTCTTGTATTATTCGGTACCAAGTGAATTTCCTTATGTAAACAGGTTAGTCCCTTTTACTAGGTTTAGTAGCCTGTGTGGGAGGTCTTTTTCCGGTAGATCTGTCAGTTGGTTAATTGGCCCCAGCAGTGACAGTCTCCGTCGTTCGAACGCAACGCATTCGAATATGACATGGTAGGCTGTCTCCTCCTCCTCAGACAGCCGTGTCCCGTTATCAGGCTCGTGATTGTTCTAAACTGTAACCGGCTGAGAGCCAGTCATCAACTGCCGTGATGGCTGCCTCATCATTCGTTTGGTATGAATCTGCCCTTCAACGCTCTTCCAGTGTGCCTGGTGTGCCTCAGCCACTGCAGCGCGTATCGCAGTTCTGGTTATCGCCAGACCCGGTTCAGGTCCGGTGAATTTTGTTGCAGAACTTTTTTTTGCTAGCTTGTTTGCTATTTCGTTACCTGGTACACCATTATGGCCAGGCACCCACACCAAAATTACCTAGTTGTATTTGACCAGGTTCTTACGTTTTCCAGGCACTCCCAAGGTTATCTGATAAGCTGCTAGTGTCTTTAGGGCCGCTTGGCTATCCGAGAGGATATGAATCAGCTGACCCCTTGGTTGTCTCTCTGATGCCATTAGAGCACATGTGTTTATTGCTAGTATTTCCGTTTGGTATACGGTGGTATATTGCCCTAGTGTCAAATATTCTTTATGAGTTAGGGTTTCACTATATATACCTGCTCCAGGACCTGTGGTCCTTCTTGACCCATCTGCATACCAGATTTGGGTTTGGCCCCCTGGTTTCTGTTTTCCTCTCCACTTATCCCAGTCTAGGACGACCTTGAAGGGTTTATCGAAGGAGAGTTTGGGGATCATTGTATCACTTCCCATCTCAAAGATTGGGTTTGTGATTTCAGTCGTTATGCTGGTGTGTCCTGAAGTGTTCTGGTCTCTCCAGTTTCCACCACAGTTCAATCTATATGCCCCCATTCTTGCTTCCCCCCTTATGTAAATGTCCAAGGTGGGTAAGTTTAGCATGGTTTCCATAGCAGCTGTTGGCGTGCTTTTTGTCGCCCCAGTGATACACAGGCAGGCCAACCTCTGTATCTTTGTGAGTTTTGCACTTGCCTGCTTCTGTGTAGTTTTGGTCCACCATATCAGACAGCAATAGGTTAGCATAGGTCTTACCACTGCAGTGTACAGCCAGTACATCATACGTGGCTTTAATCCCCATGTTTTCCTAATTGTTCTGCGGGTGGTCGTTTGCACTTTTCTATCATCTGTTCAAGATTTTTGTTCCATATTAACTTCGAGTCAAGAGTTAATCCTAAGAATTTTGCTTCTTGACTGAATTGTACAGTTTCATTCTAAAGCGTTGGTGGTTTTAGGCCATCCAGCTTTCTTCTTTTCATAAATGGAACTAGTGTTGCTTTCGCAGGATTAACTCCTAGGTTTTCCTGCATGCACCATCCTTCCAGAGCATTTTGCATAAGTTCTGAAATAGTACTTGCACTTTTTCCCCCTAATGAGTATTGCTATGTCATCTGCATACCCCTGGGTATAGTGGCCTGCATTGTTTAGGGTTACAAGCAGTTTGTCGATGACGAGATCCCACAACCCCGTGGGCATCCTCGGTGTTTTCCACGCCACGGTTGCTGACAACTCTCATCATTGAGTTAAAGGAGGTGTTGTCAAATGCTCCTTCTATGTCCAGGGATGCCACTAGTGCAATCTCCTGATTGTTGATAGCTGCCTCTACTCTTGATACGACTTGGTGTTGAAGTTGAATTCTTCAGGGTCAAATTGGAATATATGGATTTCCTTTTAAAAAATATATCGTCTGTACTTTGTTGAGAATTTTGCTGACATTGTCGACATTTTCACCACGCTCCATTCTTCTCTTTACTTTAGAGTGCTCCTTTGCTTTATACAAAGGAGAACAGCGAAAAATGTGGAGAAGGCTTGCTGTCGATTTGGCTACTCCAGATAAATTTATTTCTTCAACTTCGTTTGTAAATTACTTTATTGATTCTCTTCATCGCAGGAAACTGATTTTCCCCAGTAACTTTCAACATTTTTGAGTATCGAGAACTGAAACCGTATAATATTCTGACAGCTCTCTTTTGAATGATGAAAACAGAAGAAATATTAGAATCATATTTTTTTATGAGACAAAGGAAAGTTTCTCTTCTGTTCCTTAATGATACTAAAACTTTAACTTCAATCCATCATTTGCCTGAAAGATAAAAAACAAATTAGGTTATTCAATAGTTTATTTGGACCATTTTTTTTTTAAGTGTGTATTAATACACATTACCATAACAAAATATTCAGCATATGGTTTCATTAGATAAGCTCATTTTTATACATCATTCCATCATTAAATTCAAATCGTTCCTCATTCAGTTTCGAAAATGTATCCGGCAACTAGTAAAAATATCGGCGGGAGTCGCGAAGTAGTTTTGAAAACAAACGACAACAACATCAATAAACACACCTTTTATTCGTATTTTAAACCAATCGCGATCTTGTTTCGCATCATAGGAACATTCCCGTTGAAGAATTTGCACAGTGAACGATGTGAATCGTTAGAATTTTCAATTTGTAGCGTTCCAGTACTGTACACTTTGATTTTACTAATTGCATCGTTAACTACAATCGTTACCTTCTTAGATTGGGATAAGATCGTTGATATGCTCAATAGCAGATTTGATTTTACAACCGTATACGTGTTGCTCGTGATGTTACGCTCATTCAACTGTTGTTACTTCTGCTTAAGACGTTGTAAGAAATTCTTAAAGTTGGTGAAACTTCTACATCTATTCGATCTTAATATATTAGAAGTTTTTAAAGAGAATTCTATAGATACTAGATCCTTTTTTAAATGTACGATTGTACCAATGGTGTATTGCGTGATATGCACAATCTTACTGAATATGGAACTGGTAAGATTCTTTATACGCGCAATTAGTAAAACTAGATTCGATGATGAGCGCTTCTATATCCTCGTTGCAACTTATAGCGTTATGATGTTCTGGCAAATTGGCCCGATGTTCCTTTATCAATATTTCGTGTTTTCCTTGAATATCAATTTCCGAAGAATGAACGCCGCGTTTTTCGAAATGTTTCCCATCGAAGATTGGTATTTAGATTCGTTTTCCGGTGATGAAGTTGCCGCTAACGTGAAAGATGTTGTCAAAGATATACGTCAATTGCATATATTGATGGCTGATGTGGTTAAATTGCTAAATCGAACGTATGGAGCTCTCTTAGCTGTAGAATATTTTTTTGTACGCGTCGTTATCGCTATTAATTTATACGTTCTTGTTTTTTCTCCGATGAACACTTCTTATATGCTGTTTGGTGTTATCATCAGTGCTTTCGTATCGCTGTTTCTCTCTGATAATGTCGCTAAAGAGGTAAGTCTTAAACTAATCAGTTTTATTCGTGATGTATGATATATGTTTTTTATTTTTATATTATATTTAATATACTCACTGACGTTTTATTTAAAGCATACTGCTTTTGCAAAAAAAAATTCTATTGTCTACAATTCTAAGTGTAAAGCGTAACAAAATGCCTATAGTTCGAAGCCGTCAAAATTATCACCGTGTTAGTGACTTTGACAGGGGTAGAATTATTGCCTACCGAGATGTTGGTTTGTCCTATCGCGAAATTGACCGTCGGCGTCGTGTCAATTGTACTGCAATGACGGTAATGAGTATGTGTTGTGTGTGGACAGAAGAAGGTAGAGGAACACGAAGAAGACCAACTAGTCAACCGAGGAGTACCACAGAGCGTCAAAATAGACGTTTCAGACAACTAGCTATACGAGATCGTTTTACAACGCAACGCGTCAAATCGCTGACCAATGGTTTGCAGAAGAAGGTAGTCTACCGGGTGCCCCATTAGTTTGTCCGCGGAGTTTGGTCTGAAAACTAACAAAGATAGGACAATGAACTTTGTTGTGCGTATACAGTACATTACAGTGCTCTTTATAAAATTATTTCGGAATATACAGGGTGTTGCAAATTGCCGCAGCACTATTCAATTTTTTTAATTTAAATAGATTGCTATATATTTTTCTAACTATTTCGATAGCCACCTAAATTACGTTTGCAATGATATATAATTATGTCCACTTCAGATAGCTAGTTTAGCCTGAATTGAATTTTTTTTCAAAAATTTTACCGATGCAGCATCTGACATTTTAAGACGTAGATTGAAGATTGGTATCTTGTATCGAATTATTCTTTGGGTAGTTCTTCACTGGATCTCTTGGTGCAGAAGTAGAACACTAAACACTTTAACCCACTGAACACCAAACAAGTTTTAACTAAAACACCGACGCGTTTCAACAGCAATGCTGTCATTATCAAGGCGATAATAAAACTCCTACTAGTTTTATTATCGCCTTGATAATGACAGCATTGCTGTTGAAACGCGTCGGTGATTTAGTTAAAACTTGTTTGGTGTTCAGTGGGTTAAATTGTTTAGTGTTCTATTCTTTAGGTATCAATTTGGGGACTAATACTTTACATGTTTCTAGATGGTATAATATAAAAATATATATAGGGTGTTAAATATGTCGTCTAACATTTGCCAAAATTCTAACGCTTCTTTCTCCATTTTTTTAAATGGAACCTATACTTTTTTATATTGTTATCAAATTTCATGTAAATGAATTACCAGAATGGTACCAATATCGCACTACATTTATTTATAGTAGTTTCCAAGCTATTAAACTTTTGTTAGAAATATCTTTAATGCTATTAGTTATATCGTTTTGTTCCTGTTATTCTTTAAAAAAATGTATTTTTCCAAAGAAGAACTTATAGACATGATATTTATTCTTGGCGCTTGTCACAGAAATCCACGATTAGCATCACGAATGTATGCAGTCGAATGCCCTAATCGCTACTAGTACGAGAAGAATTATAAAAAAACATAAGTTTCACCCTTATAAAATTAGTATTCACCAAGGTTTACTGCAAAGGGATTTAAAAAAAGTCTTAGGAAACACTGTTGCAGGTCCATTATATATAAATATATATATATATAAATTGGAAGGCGTTATTTTTGGGTTATCGGTCTGTTGCGAAGGAATAAAACTCAATTGTTCATTTTCTCAATATTTCGCTATAATTTATAGCTTCATCAGGAGCTGCTACAAGTTTTTTGATCACAATTAGTTACAAATCTAATTTAGTTGTCAATTAATAAAATACTTACAACTAGAGGACCTTAGTTAACAAAAACATATTCAAATATCAAGATGCGATCTGTAATACGCTACATCTCACCAAGATCTAAATGTGTGTATATTATTAAAATATTGTGTAAAACCTATTGGTTTTTTTTTGTTCAAAGAAAAGAATTTGAAATATATCGCTATCAAGGATTGTTAGAAATGTGTGTACATGTCCAGTTCTTAAAAAGTGAACTGAATGTCAATATAACAAAGCTAATAGGAAAACAATTTTCTTATTGAGAGTGGAAAGAACTATGTCTATTTAATAAATTTGAATAGATTATACTAAGTTGTTTTGTATCTGTTTTAAAATTAATGCTTTGTTTCTCTTTTTTTATATGTATCATTTCTAGTACTAATCTATTTTTGTAATTGGGTTCTTTTTCTAAAATTGTTGTGTTATCATAATTGAAGTTATGATTAGAATCATTGTGATGCTGAGCCAATGCACACGAACGTTTACCCACTTTGCAATCGCTTTTATGTTGACTAAGTCTTTGTTTCAAAAGTTGTGACGTCTGACCGATGTACACACCCCCACAATCATTACAAGGTATCCTGTAAATTACATCACTTTGATTGAGCAGTGGAGTTCTATCTTTGGTTTTAGTGAATATATTTCCCAACGTTAAAGAATTGTACTTAGCTATTTTGATATTATTAAATGGTTTGAAATACTGTACTAATTGTTCAGTTAAGTTATTTATATAAGGAATCTTTCTATATTTCATTGTGATATTATTGTCAGTCACTGGACCATCAAAAAAATTTGAATTAAAAATTAATTTGTTTAAAATATGTCTAGGATAACCATTATTTATGAATATGTTGTAGAGTTTTTTAAGATTATCATTTAAAAATGAACTGTCACTGATATGTGTAACCCTGTTTTTCATTGCTATTATTGTATTAAATTTCTGTGTTTGTGGATGATTTGATGAATAATTGATGAAGCGACCCGATGCTGTAGGTTTTTGGTACCAGTTTAATATTATTTTGTTGTTATTATCCCTAATCACTAGTGTATCTAAGAATGGAATTGACATGTTACTTTCTTTTTCAATTGTGAACTGTATGTGGGGATTAAAATTGTTAAAAGTTTGTAAGGTAAAATCTATCTTGTCGTTGGGTACGGCACAGATAACATCATCAACAAACTTGTATATGAATGGCAACTGAAAATCCAATTTGCTTAAGACTTCATCAAACAAATGGTCAAGTGTAATTATAGCCAAAATAGGGCTGATTGGAGACCCCATTGGAACACCAAAAATTTGTCTGTAAAACTGACCTTCAAATGTGAAATAGCAGCTGCTAAAGACAAGGTCTATCAACGTTGAAAAATTTCTTTTTGAAATGTTACAGCATGGCTCTATTAAATTCCAATGTGTATCTATGACTTCGTTTATGAGCATGAGAGGTATATTAGTAAATAAGGATACGACGTCTAACGATATCAATTTATAATTCAATGGTAAAGTCAGTCTCTCCACAGCATTAACAAATGAAAAGGTATCTTTGATATTGTAATTTGTTCTATGAGACAATAGAACAATAATATGTCTCATAGAACAAATTACAATATCAAAGATACCTTTTCATTTGTTAATGCTGTGGAGAGACTGACTTTACCATTGAATTATAAATTGATATCGTTAGACATCGTATCCTTATTTACTAATATACCTCTCATGCTCATAAACGAAGTCATAGATACACATTGGAATTTAATAGAGCCATGCTGTAACATTTCAAAAAGAAATTTTTCAACGTTGATAGACCTTGTCTTTAGCAGCTGCTATTTCACATTTGAAGGTCAGTTTTACAGACAAATTTTTGGTGTTCCAATGGGGTCTCCAATCAGCCCTATTTTGGCTATAATTACACTTGACCATTTGTTTGATGAAGTCTTAAGCAAATTGGATTTTCAGTTGCCATTCATATACAAGTTTGTTGATGATGTTATCTGTGCCGTACCCAACGACAAGATAGATTTTACCTTACAAACTTTTAACAATTTTAATCCCCACATACAGTTCACAATTGAAAAAGAAAGTAACATGTCAATTCCATTCTTAGATACACTAGTGATTAGGGATAATAACAACAAAATAATATTAAACTGGTACCAAAAACCTACAGCATCGGGTCGCTTCATCAATTATTCATCAAATCATCCACAAACACAGAAATTTAATACAATAATAGCAATGAAAAACAGGGTTACACATATCAGTGACAGTTCATTTTTAAATGATAATCTTAAAAAACTCTACAACATATTCATAAATAATGGTTATCCTAGACATATTTTAAACAAATTAATTTTTAATTCAAATTTTTTTGATGGTCCAGTGACTGACAATAATATCACAATGAAATATAGAAAGATTCCTTATATAAATAACTTAACTGAACAATTAGTACAGTATTTCAAACCATTTAATAATATCAAAATAGCTAAGTACAATTCTTTAACGTTGGGAAATATATTCACTAAAACCAAAGATAGAACTCCACTGCTCAATCAAAGTGATGTAATTTACAGGATACCTTGTAATGATTGTGGGGGTGTGTACATCGGTCAGACGTCACAACTTTTGAAACAAAGACTTAGTCAACATAAAAGCGATTGCAAAGTGGGTAAACGTTCGTGTGCATTGGCTCAGCATTACAATGATTCTAATCATAACTTCAATTATGATAACACAACAATTTTAGAAAAAGAACCCAATTACAAAAATAGATTAGTACTAGAAATGATACATATAAAAAAAGAGAAACAAAGCATTAATTTTAAAACAGATACAAAACAACTTAGTATAATCTATTCAAATTTATTAAATTAGACATGGTTCTTTCCACTCTCAATAAGAAAATTGTTTTCCTATTAGCTTTGTTATATTGACATTCAGTTCACTTTTTAAGAACTGGACATGTACACACATTTCTAACAATCCTTGATAGCGATATATTTCAAATTCTTTTCTTTGAACAAAAAAAAAAAAACCAATAGGTTTTGCACAACATTTTAATAATATACACACATTTAGATCTTGGTGAGATGTAGCGTATTACAGATCGCATCTTGATATTTGAATATGTTTTTGTTAACTAAGGTCCTCTAGTTGTAAGTATTTTATTAATTGACAACTAAATTAGATTTGTAACTAATTGTGATCAAAAAAACTTGTAGCAGCTCCTGATGAAGCTATAAATTATAGCGAAATATTGAGAAAATGAACAATTGAGTTTTATTCCTTCGCAACAGACCGATAACCCAAAAATAACGCCTTCCAATTTATATATATATTATAATATTATATATTATAAATAATATATATATATCTACCATATGATGACCCGAACCTGCCACCTACCAGGGATGTGGAACAGCTGGTGAGATACTGCAGGGAGCGAGGACTGCAGCTGATCATCGGCTGCGACGCCAATGCGCACCACACGACCTGGGGAAGCACGGACATCAACGAGAGAGGTGAGTCACTTTTACATTTCATTGTAGCAAATAACTTAGATACATTGAATGTGGGTAACAACCCGACCTTCGTTACGCGGAATAGAAGGGAGGTTATTGATGTGACTATAGTCTCACAATATGTGAGTAACTTTGTCGCCGACTGGCATATGTCTGAGGGGGTAAGCTGCTCGGATCACAGACACATAAACTCTGGCAGGCAGAGTGGAGGTGAGATCCTACCGGGATCCACGGAAGACGGACTGGGAGGCCTTTTGAGCTGACCTCAGGTCTGGGCTCTCCGGGATCAATAAAAGGATAGGAAATACAGCAGAGCTGGAAATGGCTGTGGAGCAGCTAAATGACACAATCATTTCAGCCTATAATGACAACTGCCCCCTCATTGCAAGGCACTCCTCCAGGAATGTGCCCTGGTGGAGTAAGGAACTTGCGGAACTGAGGGGACAAGTTAGGAAGAAATATAATAGGGCCAAACGATCAGGAGAGTGGGAAGAGTACAGGGCCGCTCTGACTGGTTACAACAAGAAGCTGAGAGAGGCGAAAAGGAGGTCGTGGAGGGGGCACTGTGAGGGGATTGAAAACACCCAGTACAGCGCCAGACTCTACAAAATCCTTGCCAAAGAACCTCAAGCATCTATCAGTACTCTCAAAAACCATTTGGCAGAATATACCACAACAGGGATGGAGACCATAAATGAACTATTTAGGGTACACTTCCCTGGCTCTGAGATCGTGGATCAATCGAGGAACATCTGGGAGGAGCGTCGGAAGAGGAGGGTGTCCAGCGCCGAGTGGTAGACTTCCAGAAGGATGGTTGACTATGATAAAGTCAGGTGGGCTATTGACTCATTTGAACCCTATAAATCGCCGGGCCCAGACGGCATTTATCCGATTATGCTGCAGAAGGGAGCGGAACTACTGTATGCGATACTGTGTAATATCTTTAGATGTATCTTGGCTTTTGGCTATATACCAAAAGCGTGGAGGTTCACTAGGGTAGCATTCATATCGAAGCATGGGAAAGCAAGACAGGCTACGGCGAAGGCCCTAAGACCACTCAGCTTAATGTCCTTCACTATGAAGGCATTGGAAAAACTGGTGGACAGGTATATGTATTAGGGATGATGTACTGGTGCTTTCACCTTTACACCATGACCAGTATGCTTACCGAACAGGAGTTTTGACAGAAACAGCACTTCACGAACTAGTCAGTTTAGTGGAGGACACACTACAAAACAAGGAAGTGATGCTGGGGGCCTTCAGCGATATCGAGGGGGCATTCAGTAACACGGGTTTTGATTCAATTACCAGAGCTCTCATAGGCAGAGGTGTGGACGGCACTTGCGTCGCCTGGATAGACTCTATGCTTAGGGAGAGAATGGTGGAAGCCTCGGTCGCAGGCGAGACTCTGGCGGCTCGGGTGGCTAGAGGGTTTTCGCAGGGTAGGGTGCTGTCCCCTCTCCTGTGGTGCCTAGTCGTAGTATATGCTATTCTCCAATGCGCACACACAATGAATGTGAAAGCGGTGACTAACAGACGAATTCACATCATGTCTGATAGCCAAGCGGCATTGAAGGCGTCATTAAGCCGGAAGGTGTCGTCCAGGCTGGTGACGGAATGCCTCGACGAACTGGTGAAACTGTCGAACCGGAACAAGGTTTGGTTGACTTGGATACCGGGTCATTAGGGGATTGAGGGCAACGCAAGGGCTGACGAACTCGCGAAGAGAGGGTCAGAGATGGAAATGTACGGCCCAGAACCTTTCTTCGGGGTCACAAGGCAAACGGCCCGGAGACATATATAGGAGACTGGGTTCGTACGAAACAGCAGGAATACTGAGGAGCCATGCAGGAAAAGAGCTAGAGAACTACTACATCTTAGTAGGAAACAGCTCTGCATCGTAACGGGACTAATGACCGGACATGCTGCGGTGAAAGAACACCTACACAGAATCGGAGTGTTTGACGGGGACACAAAGTGTAGACTTTGTGGGATAGAACCGGAGACAGCCGATCACATACTACGCGACTGCGAGGCACTAGATCGCAGAAGGCAGAATCTGTTTGGGATAACGAAAGGAGACCCAGAGATATACCTTACCCACTCGGTAAGGGACCTGTACAGGTTAGTGGAGGGGACTACCGTGCTAGAGTGGGTGACTTGAACAAACAGATGTGGCACAATAAGCCTGATGGCTGCGGTGCCTACCGGTGACTATAGGTCGGACGGGTCTGGGGGAAAAAAAAAATTTGTAATAACCTGCGTATTAACTGATAATTTGCACTTTATTGATTGCAAAGCTTGGCTTTTTTATTTTTAAATTTATACATAGCCTGTTATTTTTCTTACTATAAATTTAGTAGCGAGAAAATTCTACTTTGGTTATCATTACATATTGTAGGCCATACCTTTTCCACCCTAATGGCAGGCCATTAAAAGCAACAAAATGGCCTAGTGATTTAAAATTATTGCTGTAGTAGCAATCAGCTCTCTGAAACCAGCGTGGTACAAAACTACACGTGTACAAAACTAGTGCAGTACGACAGGATACTTAAGATCGATTATATCTCAAAAACTAACGAGGCGCAAAATGTTTGGTTTGTGGTACAAAACGGTACGGTGATGCAGTCACTTGATGTACTTCAATAACATACAAAGAATCTCTGGTACTTAGCTGACAACTATATAGCGGTCCTATTAATTTTGGGACAATGAACTCTTTCCGCATACATTTTGTTACATTAGTAACAGTTTTTAACCGAAAACGAGCAAACGGGTGACTTATGATGAGAATTGTACGGCGTAGGAATTCGAGTCGACTCCCCGCATACTTCTCGTTCGACCGGCAGAGAGTCTAGTCCGCTCCGCAATTAATGTAAAATATTTTGTCAATTCAGGGCCAGTTAGTGTTCTTGCGTCTATTATATTTGTTTAAATACTCAGTATAAAGTAAAAGGCCGTGGTTATTGGGAGGGTCCAGCGCGTAGCCAGTAAATATAAAATACTGGGAAAAAAACAAACAAGAAAGGACACGCCCGAAGCCCTCTAAGAAAAAGCACGAAGAAAGAGCGTTAGAGCGGTTGCGACCGACATTTTGCTATTCAGGAGAATTGATTTCTTTATTTCGCTATCAGTAACGTCTATCGTTGTGGGTTTCACAGGAGGATTTGTTCATATATCGTGGCGCCCAAGATTTCAAACACATATTATTAGCACATTTTAAGATCGTTCTTGCACAATATAGCGTACATTTAAGCATTGGCAAGTCTGCTTCTGCACTCTTCTACCTCAAGCCAGTCAGTCAGTTTTTTGTCCACTCTAATTAAGTGGCCAGATCGATCTGGTTCTCTCTCTTGAGGACGAAGAGGATTTCGAGACTCTCACTAGACTATTGTTGAAGTTCTTCTGTGCAGATGCAGTAGACTGTGCAGCAGTCTCTTACGGAAATATGCAAAATAAATGTTATTAACGAAGGCAGTAATGTTCTTTCTGTTTGCAAGCATTGACACGTTTCGATAAAACGTCTTATGTATACAAAGTTTCGTTTACATTGTTTACCAAGATTCATTTCATATCAAACAAAAAAATTATAAAAGACTTTGATTTTTTTTTGGGACGCAATGTAGAACTATCAATGAATCGTAATTAATGATTGAGCAATAAAATTAACGCCAAGCAGGTTATCAGCATTAACGGGACACAGTGTTTAGCATATGGTTATATGAGATAAGCAAAATTCTGTACATCAACTCTGCATTTATTCCAAACGTAATTCTATGTTGTTTAGAAAATGTTCGCGGTAAGTGGGCAAAGCGCCGACGAATCTAACGGAATAATTTCGTCAACAAATCGCAATAATGTTGATGTTAAGTCGAAGATTTCAAAGAAAACAAGTTTCTACGAGTACTTTAGACCAATCGCCATATTATTGCAGATTATCGGTAATCTACCGTTGAAGAATCTACAGAGTAAACGTTGCGAATCGTTGGAATTTAGTTTTTGCAGTTTACCAGTGGTGTACACGATGTTTTTATTCACAGTTTCGGTAATCATAACAGTCTCCTTTATGGATTGGTTTAGCATTTACGTAACCCTGAGCACCAGATTAGATTTGAAGACTGTATATATTTTATACATAGTGTGCCGTTCGTTTTACTGCTTCTTCTTCATTATGATGCATTGCAAGAAATTGGTCAAATTGGTAAAAGTTTTGGACAGGTTTGATTATTATGTAATGGAGACTTTTAAAGAAGATTGTATGGATCGTAGAAGTTACTTAAAATCAACGATTATACCTATGATGCTGTATATAATAAGTGCAGCTATATGGAATAGCGAATTAGTAAACTTCTTCATGACGTCAACCGGGGTTGTTGTAAACGGTGTTGGCAACTACATTCTGATAATAACGTGTAGTATTGTGGCTGTGTGGCAGGTTACTCCTATGTTTCTATACCAGTATTTCGTGGCGATTATGTATATTAATTTTCAAAGACTTAACGCGATATTTTTCAAAATGGTTCCCGTCGAGAAATGGTACCTGCAATCGGTATCCGTTGACGAGTTTGTCACCGACATGAAGGATGTTGTTAAGGACATTCGACAGTTGCATGTAGTGATGGCTGATTCGGTGAAACTATTTAATCGGACTTATGGGCATCATGTAGCCTTCGAGTACTTTTATATACGAATTGCAGTCGGAATGAATTTATACGTTCTCTTCTTTTCACCATCGGATGTTTCTATTATGCTATTTGGTGCGGTAATCAGTGCTTTTATAACGTTATTTCTATCGCACGGTGTTGCTATTGAGGTGAGTTTGAATTTTATTATTGTTGTAAATGTTTTTTAGAAGGTCAAAAATTCAGTTGAAATCTGCAAATCTTTACAGCAGTTTTTCAAAAACAATTATCAAATTGTAAACAACAAAACCTGCAGTTTCTAACAACTTTAATTGTTAAAAATTATATAACTATAGAGTGGGTATTGTTTGTTTGATAATTGAGGTTACTTGATAACAATTGTCAAACTATAAAGATAAGTTTATTGTTAAAATCTGTGTGATGATAGTTTGCAATCTTTTATTTTGAAGGGAAGCTATGTTCATAGTTGTTCTCTTAATAATTAGAGGGGGTAAAACAGCAACTGTTTATTGTTAATACTTGTTAAATAGTTGTTGTTAGAATTGAAGAGTTTTAACTGTCATAATCTAGCTATATTTTTTCAGCTATGTTTTCAATAATAACTGTCAGACTATAAAGAAAAAGACAGTAGTTCCTATTATTCACTTGTATTGCATCGCATTGCTGGTGGGTCGTTCAAGTTCTAAGCACCTGGACCTATCAGTTCCCTTCTATTCCAATGTTCTTGACGAATCTCAGGACTAGTTTGAGTACCAAAGCTTTGCGTTGTTCAGGTGTTAAGGTCGCCTATCCTAGATGCTGATACCTTCTACCGCTTAATGCTTCGCACTCGCATAGTATGTGGTCGGCTGTTTCAGTTCCCAGTTCGCAGAATCAAGATGGTATCTTAGAGGGCTTAGTGGCCAGTCAAATGATCCGTAAGAGTCCTTAACTCTGACTTTCCGAGAACAAGTAGTTTTTTTTATTGTTGTTTGTCGGGGTGTTTTCCTCCAGAGGAATGCCATTTCTTTTGTCTCCTATTCTTGAACTTTCTTCTTTTTTAGCTGGCTTTTGAGAACGCCAAAGAAGGGTTCTGCTCCAATGAAATATAAAATTCAAATTATTGTATAACTGTCAGGTTCTATGGAAGAGCATCCCTGAGATGAATACCTAATAAAGCCCCTTTATTATTATTATTAAAAAAACACTGGTTTCTACACATTTAACAGGCAATACTTAGCTAGTTTCGTAGATTCATAGCAGACAAATTGTAAATCTAATTGCTAATTTTTGTTTGATAGTTGTTAATGTTGTCAATGTCAATGTTAATAGAAATAACAGTGTTGGTCAATAGTTCTAATGTAAGTGTTCATAGAGACATCAACTACAACATAAATTTCACACACTTTGCAAATAATTGTCTCCTAAACAATATATCCATCACTTCTGAAGGCGTCTTTCTGAAGCTTAGCCAAATGAAAGGACGACGTAATATTGATACGTACTCTTCAGATTCGTGTAGTTTAACAGCTATTTACGGGTAACCCTGTATAATGAATTGTACTAATTTGGATTTTTTTTTTGCAAATACAAATAATAAATAATAATAAATCTCTAGCGAACGGACCTCACATAGTAAATCAGTCAGGATTAAATGACCTTATTTGAGATCTGAACTTGTTAAAATCTCAAACAGAAATATTAGGATATAGATTTCAAGGATGGAAGCTGTTTGCTCTGGGCCCATATATTTCTGTGCATCGTAATCGCCAGAAAGAACTGTCACATCGATGATGTGATGCTGACATTAGATCATTAACACAAACCAGAAGAATGACGTCTGTTTATCGATAATTCGAAATTGTGTTTGAAAGCCGTCCTTCTTCACATAGGAAGCGTTGGAAGCGCACGAAACATGGATTCACCACACCATACCAGAAATCAAGCAACATTCAAGAGAGTGGATTTCTTCGGGTAAACGTGCACCAAAGAAGTCCCTCAAGGTCATGGCCACTATTTTCTGGGATGCACGCGGTATCCTTCATATTGACTACCTCAAAAAGGGTAAAACGATCACCGGCGCATATTATTCAGAGCTTTCGAACAGATTCGATATTGATTTGAAGCAGAAACGACCGTATTTGTAGTAGAAAAAGTGCTGTTTCATCAGGACAATGCATGGGTGCACACGTGTGTAGTCACCATGGTTAAAATCCATAAATTATAATACGAACTTCTAACTCACCCACCTTATTCGCCAGATTTGGCACCATCTGACTTCCATCTATTTCCAAACCTAAACAAATGGCTGGGCGGTAAGAGATTTTGGGTCGAATGAAGAGGTCATCACTGAAACGAACGCCTATTTTGAGGGCCTTGAGAAAACCAATTTTTTTGGAAGGAATACCAACCACCACCTACCAAAAAAAAAAAAATCCTGTATTCAAAAAGTCAGGCAAACTCCTATAAATAGGTGTACAAATTTGGTTTTTACGATAATTTTTTTAATCAAAACCCATTACTTTTACACTAAATAAATGTGTTTGTTTATGAACATAACCGCACACACATTAGCAATACAAGAATCTAACATATTGTACTTTAGATAAGCATAATGTACAATTATTACATTCGATAATTTTTTCATATTGGTTTCGCTTCAGTTGGTAGTCATTCATTTCACCGACAGCAACAAACTAGAAATGTTCGCGATTACGTACAACACGGTTCAGAAAATTGTCGCAAGTGCTCCGCCTGCGCCGGAAGAACACGCTGTCATAGAAAATGTCGCCAGGAAGAGATCCACAGCCAAAAACTTTTATTGGTATTTCAGACCTGTGGCAATCTTCTTGAGACTTCTGGGAAATTTACCATTAAAGAATTTGCATAGCAAAAATTGCCACGATGTACAATTTTCATATTGCAGTCTCCCGGTACTGTACGTGTTGATTTTGCTTTGCGGTTCTGTAGCAGCAATTATTCATTTTTACGATTGGATAATTTTCGTAGCATTAATCCTAGTACGCGATTATAATTTGATACTTGTGTATATGTCTCTAATCATATTTAGATCGTTGACTTGCTGTTGTTTCTCTATGCGGACATCCAAACAATTTGCTAAACTCATAAAATTATTAGACGAATTTGACGAAAGGAGAATTGAATATTTTCCAAATGTTCGCGTCGCACAGAGAACTCTATTCCAATGGACTATAACTCCGATCCTTTTCGGAACATTCAGTATGACTATCATGGTTGGAGAATTAATATTTTTCTATCTAGCAGTGATGCAGCCTAAAATGGCCCTACAATATTACAGCTTAATAACTGCGTTTTGTGTGTTTAGCACGTGGCAAGTTGCACCTTCATTCCTTTACACTTACTTTTGCTACAGTATCAGATCCAATTTCAAAATCATTAATAGAACATTTAGAGAAGTGTTCTCTTTGGACGAATGGTATTTAGACAAGGAAATAGACGACATAACGATTAATATGACGACTAAAATGAGAAAGATACGAGCCCTGCATGGCATGATGACAGATGGGGTGAAACTGCTAAATAAATGTTACGGTTTCTATTTTGTGACCAGCTGTGCCTTTCTGGTGATTACTTCCGTAATAAAACTGTACATATTTTTTTATATATCCGGAACATTCTATGTCCTGTTGTTTGGTGAAATGTTGTGCAGCGTTTATTTGATACTTATTTCGCATATAATGGCCGATGAGGTAAGTCTTCTTTTACAAGTAATATGTACATATGAGCAAAACAAGTTGAGTATTGCGAAGTTCTTCACTGGATCTCTTGGTGCAGAAGTAGAACACTAAACACTTTAACCCACTGAACACCAAACAAGTTTTAACTAAAACACCGACGCGTTTCAACAGCAATGCTGTCATTATCAAGGCGATAATAAAACTAAATTAAAATAAAATCTACAAAAACAGGTAACCTAAATGTTATGCACGGTCAATCCGATACGCATCATTAATTTCCGATTAACGAAAACAATGACGAATACGGTATAGGTCCATTGTCACACTTCATTACACATGACTTATTTTTATATATTTCTAAACTTTCGAAAACATTTAGAAACTTACAATTGTTTATTTGTCTAATTAATTTAACATTCGTATGATCGATGTTGTGATCTGTTTCGAAAATGTGTTGGGCAACGCTCGATTTCTCAATTCTATTAAATCTAAGATGAGCCATATGCTCTTTGAATCTAGTTGAGACTGCTCTCCTGGTTTGCCCAATATATTTTTGATTACAATCTTTACAATTGATTTCGTAAATACCTGACTTTTCTAGAGGTTGTATTTTATCTTTAGGGTTACCGATGAGACTTCGTAAACTAGTCCCAGAACTGTAAACTATTCTGAGATCTAGCTCTTTGAAGATTTTACTCAAACCTTTAGTGATAAAGGGAGCGTAAGGGAGGGTCACAACGGGTGAAGCTTTAATATCCTCTCGAAAAGTCGTAGATTCTTTCACAGTTTTCTTTGCGTTCAGAAATCGAATATCTTTTTGCCAAACGCAGTAAACTTGCGATTCAAGCTTACCAACTCTGGAAATTTTTAACATTAGATCTTAATGACGTTGAATATCAACTATGGTGTGATTTTCATCGGAACATGTTTATTTCAATCGATAGGAAAGTTCAAAATAAGAAATTCTCTCATGATAGGAAAATAAGAAAGTTAGGTTGTTTTTAAAAAAATAAACATCATGTTCCGATGAATACCATTAACATAGTAGAAAATCATTCTTCGCAAACCTTTAGTGAACGGGAACTTAATCTTTTGAATAAAGGATTGAAATTTGGTTTGCAGACTCCTGAATCGAATGTTGAGTGGGTTATTGCCGGGATAGAATCCTCGATCCAGCGGTTTCCTGAGCCCACAAAGCAGTTTGTTAGGGAGGCCTGCAAACATACTATTTCAAAAAATTTGAAATCCTATAAATCACCTCAGAAATCCGAAAACATTAAAATCATTAAAACTTTGCGGGAAAAAGATTGTTTTTATTTGAAAGCTGACAAAGGGAACAAGGTTGTTATTTTAGATAAAGAGGACTACTATGATCGGGTTAATGACCTGTTGAGTAGTGGCCCTTATCAGTCAATTTCAAAAAATCCTTTACCGAAAATGATTAGAGACGTCAACAACGTGTTTAAAACTTGTAACAACCTTGTTACCGCCGACGTTAGACGTAAGCTACATGTTTCCAATCCTGTTGTCCCTAAATTATATTGTTTACCTAAAATCCACAAACCTGGCAAGTCGGTAAGGCCAATTGTTTCGGCAATTGACGCACCGACTTATAAGGTTTCCAAATGACTGACCAATGAATTTAATAATATGCCAATACAGCAACCTAGTTTTGCAGTAAAAAATTCGTTAGAATTTATTAAAGAAATTCAAAATATTCAGTTGCTGGAGGGTGAAATATTGATTTCATTTGATGTTAGTTCTCTCTTTCCTAGTGTACCGATTCCAGACACCTTGACATACCTCGAGGATTTGTTGCTTCAAAATAGTTTGAGTCAACAATGTGTTCAGGAATATATTCGCTTAACTGACATCTGTATGAAACAGAACATTTTTCAATTCAACGGGAGTTTTTATGAACAGCTGGAAGGAACGACAATGGGTAACTCCTTGTCGCCCTTTTTGGCTAACCTTTTCATGAGCCGTTTTGAAAAGGACTTAGAATCTGAGAGCGAATACTTTCCTAGGGTTTGGTCATAGATAAGAGAGTATATTTAGATGGGAATCTAACATACTACATACCGATCCCTAACAGCGCCACTGCAGGTGTAGTATAGAAACAACATTTCAGGCGGCAATTTTAAAATAAATTTAGAGTCGTAATAATGTTTTCGGCGTATTGCACTTTTATGTACTCAATGTGTCTTGTTTATCTGTGGTGGCTGCTAGTTGAAACAGTTTCTTGCACTTATTGTTAGTATGTATGAAAATTACATAGAAATACAATCGATGTATAAAAAAACATTACTAAAATGGAAATCGCATATTCGGTAATTTTTATAGACTTTAATCGAGTCCATATCAAGTAATTTTCTAATTTGGCACACAACACACAAATACCATATTTATAACACTTACCTACTTACTAATTATAACTGATTACAACAGAAAACTCAAATAATATAATCAAATAATGCTATCATCAGATATGAACGCAATGATGACACCTGACAAGTGATAATAAAGCTGTACGTCAATCTGTGCAAAATGTCACCTAAATTCATTTTAAAATTGCCGCCTAAAATATTGTTTCTATACTACACCTGCAGTGGCGCTGTTATGGATCGGTATGTAGTATATTAGATTCCCATCTAAATATACTCTATTATCTATGGGTTTGGTTGAGGTATGTGGATGATATTTTCGCTATATTTGACACTAAAAAATGTAATATTGACGATTTTCTCAATAGATTAAATAATCGGTTCGAAACCATAAAGTTCACTTGTGAACGAGAAGAAAACGGTCAGCTACCCTTTCTAGATACTTTAGTAATTAGAAATAACAATAGATTAGAGTTTGACGTGTATAGAAAGGAAACCAGTACACTTCGCTACATTCCTTCAGATTCCCATCATTCTGTTCAACACAAAATGGCAAGCCTGAATTTTTTGGTCCACAGACTTCTCACTTTTCCCTTGAACAAGGCGAGGTATGAGAAAGAGCTTAAAATTATAAAAGATGCGGCCAAGTGTAATGGTTTCCAGCCTCAGCATATCTATAAGTTAATTAGGAAGTTTAATTATAAGAAAACTGTGAAAGAATCTACGACTTTTCGAGAGGATGTTAAAGCTTCACCCGTTGTGACCCTCCCTTACGCTCCCTTTATCACTAAAGGTTTGAGTAAAATCTTCAAAGAGCTAGATCTCAGAATAGTTTACAGTTCTGGGACTAGTTTACGAAGTCTCATCGGTAACCCTAAAGATAAAATACAACCTCTAGCAAAGGTATTTACGAAATCAATTGTAAAGATTGTAATCAAAAATATATTGGGCAAACCAGGAGAGCAGTCTCAACTAGATTCAAAGAGCATATGGCTCATCTTAGATTTAATAGAATTGAGAAATCGAGCGTTGCCCAACACATTTTTGAAACAGATCACAACATCGATCATACGAATGTTAAATTAATTAGACAAATAAACAATTGTAAGTTTCTAAATGTTTTCGAAAGTTTCGAAATATATAAAAATAAGTCATGTGTAATGAAGTGTGACAATGGACCTATACCGTATTCGTCATTGTTTTCGTTAATCGAAAATTAATAATGCGTATCGGATTGACCGTGCATAACTTTTAGGTTACCTGTTATTGTAGATTTTATTTTAATTTAGTTTTATTATCGCCTTGATAATGACAGTTTTGCTGTTGAAACGCGTCGGTGTTTTAGTTAAAACTTGTTTGGTGTTCAGTGGGTTAAAGTGTTTAGTGTTCAAGTTGAGTATTGACAAATTGAAGTTGTTTTTACATTTTTAAACTTTAACGGTAGACATTCTCTGTTCCCAAAAAGTACCTGCAAATTTCCAAATGCTTTTGGAACAACTGAAGACCTAAATTTCTTGCTGAATTTACGATTGATATGATATCGTTATTTAAACGGACGACTATTCTACTGGTGACAGCGTCTCTCAATTGATTTTTACAAAATACGATCGCCGATGATTTTGCAGACTCCGTGATCCGATGCCCAGTCAAGCAGGGAGAGGGGAAATGATTGGATATCCTCATACAAAAAGGCTGTATAGATCGAATAAATAAATAGGCGTAAAACACTACCTTGAGGGACGCCCATACCAAGAACTAGTCCTTCTTAAGAATTTATTGAGTAGGTCGATAGCGTTATTGCTAATAATTGTATTAGCGATGTAACGCTATCGAATACGTTGGTATGGACCAACGTATTCGAGAATAGTCAAAAACAGGTCAAAATCACAACCGTGTCGTCATCTAGTGCTTTGAGAACCCCGACTGAACAGATGGAAGAAGGTTGAAACTATTTTGCAACTGCTGTTCAATAATTTTGTTTCTAATATTTTATAGAGGATGGGCAAGATATTAATTCTGGAAGGCACTATTCAATAAGCAGAATTTTATAATGTAAGTAATAAACCGAATCGGTTCTCAAAGTTACATATTGTGTTTGCCGCATAAGTCAAGTATAGAATAGTGTGTGCTTTCTTTTAAAAAATATTGAAGTCAATCTAGGTCCATCAATCTAATCCCTGTAATTCCAAGCAAGAAAGGGAGAGAAAGATGTTTTTAACGCTTGCTAAGCATAACTATAATAAGTCCTTTTACGGATGTACGGAAATATTCCAAGACCCAGCATAGCATTCAATTATGCAACTAAGATGTTAATAGCACCATCTGACAAACGCGTTAAGGTGGTATTAGCTCCAGGAGCGTTTTTTCGGAGACTAACGTTGCCTAAGATTTCAAGCGGGAAATTGGGAAAATAGTACTGTTTTCAAATTCCAAATTGATTTTATAACTGTAAAAGTACAAACTCAACTCTTTTCATGTATTTTTTACCTTGTAGACATTTCTCCTAGGTTCAGATTTATCCGTTGTAACTGTCAAAATACATCTGACAGCTGCCAAATTGTAAAAACAGTATTTTTTGTTTCGGATTTGCCAGCGGATTTGTAGCTGTCAAAATGCATTCAATAGCTGGATAATTGTAAACTCAATTATTTTGTTTTAAAATTTATAGCGAAGGAACCATCAAAACAATTCTGAATACATAAATAACTATTAGAAATTATGAAAGAATTGTTCCAATCTCATTGTCTTTTGAATTGGATCCACATATCACAATAGAAACGGTTTCAAAGTGATCCTCTTAAGTATGCTCTTGTACGTTGAATTTCTTCATTAAATAACTGCGTCTTTCTATATTGACGCTTATCTCTAACTCGCCATCTATTCAGAGACAGTCGAACCACAACTTATTTAGATTTATATAAATTGCTACTATTTTGTACCGAAAGGGTTGAGTTCATAATATTCTAACATCGACCTTATCCAATATTCAACGAGGACCTACAAATTTGTAAAATGAATTGAAATGTGCGTATTAATTAATATACAGGGTGTTTCATAATATATGCGCAGAACTTCAGGATGTGATAGCTTGTCCAAAAATTTGAAAAAAAGTTTGTATCAACTTACCTTCTAAAATGCACCATTTTCGAGATACAGGGTGTTAAAATTTAATTTAAAAAAATTCGTTTTTTGGAAATATCTCCGGAACGGTTTATCGTAAAGAAAACAGCTTTTGTAACCATTTTCTACATATAATAAGCTAGGTAAGTTGTGTGCGAGAAAAAATTTTTTTAAGTCATAATTGGTGAAGATTTTGAAGGGGTAGTGGTTGTTTTTCTCCCCAGCTTCTACACCACTGGAAAAAGTACGGTTTTGAGACTCCCATTTGAACCCCCGATGTTTTCTACACAAAAAAGGTACTGTTGGTCATGAGCTCTAAAGTTGACCGATTTCGAGAAAAATCAACTTTTATGTTGTTAACGTTTGATTTTCTTACTTGTAGTTTTAGAAAAATAAAACTTTTATTTCAAAAAATTTCAACATAAACTTTAGAGCTCATGACCAACAGTACCTTTTTTGTGTAATAATAATAATAATAATAATAATAATAATAATAGTATTTTATTACCCAACAGAAACCATTTACAGGGTAACATAATGAACATTTTAATACATTATACACACATAATACAAAAAGAATACTTATGAATAGGTAAATAATAATTCAAAAGCCAAACTAAACTAAAACTACTACAAAGATAGATATGTAGAACAACAAAGCAATGAAAAATAAAATTAACATCAAATACAAAATGTGTACTATATACATATCCATGAAATAATAACATTAAGAGAAAAAAAACAAAGAAAAATATCGTCATGGGTTAAATTAGACAGTCGGGCCATGCGGTATAGAGGTGAATTAACTGAAAGATTTGTCCTAGAACAAGGAATAGATAGAGAAGAGTTATATCTACATGACTGGCGCGGAACATGAAAATTAAGCTGTGACAATAAAAATGAGCTGTCAACCATCCCACGCACCAATCTCCAAACAAAACGAGCGCCATGCGCATCACGTCGTGATGATAAAGATTGAAAATTGTGTCTTCCAAGCAACTGCCCATAATCTATACCCCTAGGTGGAAAGAATCCATCCAGCTTAAATGAAAGGTATTTCAAAAATTTGCGTTGCAGTCGTTCTATGTGAAGCTGGTAACATAAATAGTAAGGTGACCAGACAGGAGAAGCGTACTCCAAACTACTTACAACAAATGCAAAAAACAGCGACTTGAGAAGTTCAGGATCCATAAAGTATTTAGATGTTCGCATTATAAATCCAAGTTTGCGTGACGTGGAAGAACAAAGAGCGTCAATATGAGCACTAAATCTGAGTTCGGCATCAAAAAGTACTCCCAGATCATAGAAATTTTGAGATTTAGTAATAGGTTGACTGTTTATTGAATAGACGGAGTGCACTACTTTACGTTTGCGTGTATAAGTAACCGAGCAGCATTTAGAAATGTTGATCTTTAATTTGTTTGCAGAGCACCATTCAACAAAAGTGTCTAGATTGTACTGCAGGTTGGTAATATCCTGGTCGGAAGAAACGGCATTGTAGATCTTTATATCATCAGCATAAGCCAAAACGGGGCATTCAAACATATCAAGCAAATCATTTACATAAATTAGAAATAGCAAAGGGCCAAGATTAGACCCTTGAGGGACGCCTGAAGTGGAGACAAATTCAGTGGAACAAAATCCATTGTATTGTACATAGTTAAGCCGATTGCGGAGATAGGAAGCGATTAATTTAATAAAATTTGGGCACATTCCTAGTGCACTAAGCTTGAGTAAAAGCAGTCCGTGATCAATTGAATCAAAGGCAGCAGAAAGGTCAGTGTAAATGACATCCACTTGACCATGCCTATCTAAATGCTGAGAAATATATTGCGTAATTGATACTAGGTTAGTTACTGTCGATCGACCAGGAAGAAAGCCATGCTGATGAGGGGATATGTACTTGGAAATATTTGTTATTAAGGAAGAATAAATTACCTGTTCAAACACTTTGGAGAAATTGTTTAAGATTGATATTGGCCTATAGTTCTTCAATATTGACTCATTTCCTTTTTTGAAAACAGGACTAATTCTTGCCCGCTTCCATCGGTCAGGAAAGGTAGCTGACTTGATAACTAGGTTTATAATAATTCTTAAGGGTTTAGCAAGAACATATCGTGCATCACGTATTATTAGATTAGGGACACAGTCATCGCCAGCGGTGTAATTACTGGGAAAAGTAGCCATAATTTTTATAAGTTCTTCATCAGATACTGCCAACAGGTTAAAGGGTAATTTGTTTGAAACAACATCAGGTAGATCGGTTATTGAACTATTAATTTGAGTTTGCGAGAAAATATCAGCAAACGCATTAACAATGTCTTTCGGAGACTCAAGGGTAATATTGTTATGGATCAAAGTACCGGGAATTCTTGTTTTACCCTTTTTATTGTTGATGAATTTAAAGAGTTCTCTAGGATTATTTTTGATTGATTGACCGACTTTTTCCAAATAACAGTTGTAGGCCACGGATATTTGATCTTTGCAGATAATTCGAAGACGTTTAAATTCATTAGCATAAAACAGACTCTTCGTGCTTTTCCACTTGCGCCTATAATATTCCTTAGTTTTCAGCGCAGATATTACAGCTGCAGTAAACCATGGAGGGTAAGATCTCGTAGATGTTCTATAAAGAGGAACAGACTTTTCACAAATAAGGACAAAAGTTTCATAAAATTTCTCAACGGCTTCATTGACTTCCATATATTGCTCAAGATATGACCAGTCAGTATTGGCGAACTCATAATAAAGTTGATTAAAGTTAGCTCTGCGATAGTTAAATCTAGCATTAGAGGCAGACGGAAATTCAACAGTACGGGCTTCATATTCGATATCTATTACTATAGAAATTGGTGGATGAAAAGAATCAATAGGCACAAATGGCAATATTTCCTGTTGCACAGCTACTTGACAATTATTGATGTTACAGAATACTAAATCTAAAACCCAGTTGTTGATGTTACGTATAGTGTTATATTGTCGAAAATCCATCAAGCTACAAAAAGTACGTAACACATGCGTTCTTGGACATGAGGAACCAGGATCGATGTACTGTGGAAGGTTGAAATCACCGATAAGTAGAATTGGGACATCTAGAAGCAAAACTTCAAGGGCGTCCGTAAAGAGTTCAAGATCAGTTAGCGTGGTGTTAGGAGGTATATAAACTGCACCGATATAAAATGCAAAGGAACCAACAAAGCAATGGCAGATTATTACATCTATGGATGGTACGATATTTGACAAATCAGAGGTATCTAAAGTAAGGCAATCTGTGTAGAAAATATTGGCGGTTCAAATGGGCGTCTCAAAAGCGTACTTTTTCCAGTGGCGTAGAAGTTGGGGAGAAAAACAACCACTACCCCATCAAAATCTTCACCAATTATGACTTAAAAAACTTCTTTTCTCGCACACAACTTAGCTTATTATATGTAGAAAAAGGTTATAAAAGCTGTTTCCTTTACGATAAACGGTTCCGGAGATTTTTCCGAAAAACGAATTTTTTTTATTAAATTTCAACACCCTCTATCTCGAAACTGGTGCATTTTAGAGGGTAAGTTGATAGAAACTTTTTTTCAAATTTTTTGACAAGGTATCACATCCTGAAGTTCTGCGCATATATTATGAAACTCCCTATATAATGTTTTCAAACTAGAAAATATGTTTATTTTAATTAGTTGCAATTACTATCCCATATTACAGATGATTAATAACTTTCCGAAATCATGCATTAGGCTTGAGATAATGTTTACGAAGTGAGACAACGTTGTATTGTATTGATTCAGTACTGTATTTATTTAATTTCGTTGCAGTAACATGAAAATGGTTTATGATAATAATTATTTATTCACTACTACAGATATAATAACAGATAAGGGCCGACTGTGTTGCATACGAAGATAATTTTCCGAAGATATTTAATCATTATTTAGTAGTTAATCGTTCTTCGGTGCATTCAGAATGTCGAAGTCAAGAACAGAAACAACGTTCTATGAACGTCTCAGGCGATTCGCAATATTCTTCCGTCTATGGGGTATCTTTCCATTGCAAAATCTCCACGATTTCGATAGCTCCAATTTAAAATTTTCATGTTTGAGTTGGCCCCTCGCGTATTCTATGCTATTATTGGTGTCATGTGCGGTCGCGTTAATCGGATATAGTAATTGCAGAGGTGTAATTGCACAGTTATTCAATCGTAATGGAAACCTTGCATGGCTCTGCGTATTTTTGATACTTTTGCGAGCTCTTACATGTTACATTTTCTTTATTTTACGTGCAAAGAAGTTCATTAAATTAATTCAAAATTTGGACCTGTTTGATATAAAATTTCAGGTGTTATTTGAGAAGGAATCTGGAGAAAATTCATCAGAATGTTTATACGTGAGAATCTTAAGAACGGCGTTTACTAGATTTTGTGTTGTAAGTTTAGCGACTTGTGGTATGAGTGCATTTATTAAATTGCTAGGAAAAACTATATATTTTCCGATATTTCCGTATGTTCAGTACATAATTTTTGCTATCTTAGGAGTATGGTCCATTGTTCCAATGTTTCTCTATCTTTATTTAATCAAAACAATCACCAAACATTTTAAAGCGATTAATAAGATGTTTGCCAAATTAATTCCTGATATCGATGAGTATTGTCTCCTACCTGAAGAAGTACCTTCTTCCTCGTTGTGCGATATTAAAAGAAGTTTGTTAAAAATCAGATTGTTACCGGTCATCCTACGCTTTTCTAAATAATTTCCAGATATTTCTCGGGGTCACTAGTCGGTAATATTTTCTTTCCAAAGCTGTGCTGTAAACCATTCGTGAGATATGGCCGAGCGACATTCTTAGTTGGCCACCCGGTACAGTCGATCATTTCGTCTGTAAGGTGCTTAACTCTCGGAAATTACCTTTAATGCTCGCATCACAAAGTCTGGCCATTGTCATATTGCATAAAAACTAAGCACCTTTTAAATAAATTATGGGCCCAGAGAAAAAGAAGAGAGAGAAGAGAAAGAAAATTAAAAAAAAAATTGCAACATGAGAAATTGTACAGCACATCAGAGGCTGCTGTCGATATGAAAATGATGAGTTGCTGGATGCTATTTAAGAGCTAAAGATGTTCTATAGATACAACATTTAGAGTAGAAGACTAACTTTTTTGAAATGCTGCCATAAAATACGAAAGAAGTCCAAAATTGGGACAAGCTAGATGCTTTAACAATATGTATCATCACTTTACTGCAATTGATCAATACAAAAATTGTGCAACGAAGGAGATTCAGCAACTTCTGCTAGATTATTAGAAAAAAAGAGAATCTGAATTATAGTTCAAATACGGAAATGCATTTAGCAGACAGCAACAGTCCAAATTCACGTTCTCATGTTACAACTGTGGTAAAGAGGGTGACAATACTGCAGAAAAGTCTGGAGAGCTTCAGAAATAAGAACACACACATGAAAAGTATTCATACTATCGAACTTCCGTCTAAATTTCAACTATGGATTCAATCCAACAAATTACAGATTTGAGCAAAAATTGGGGCGACCCTAAACTCGTCCCCGAACAGTTCTATCTAATGTCTCCTACAAGAACACAGTCACACCGATGTATTACCTGTCATTGAGGTGCGGAGAGTAATTGGACCAGAGCCATTTTGTGGTCTCACCAAAAAAACCATGTTAGAGCTCATCCCCAACAGTGGGAAAAAACGAACCGTAACTTCGTGTACTATGCATTGTCAAATGTATGTCAAAATTTTAAGTCAAGCACAAAATATATAACTTAAGCGCAGACAACGAACTAATCTTTGTCTTTGTCTTATTCGCGAATTGCACAGAGCCGTACGTCTGTGCTAGGCAAAGTTTCGAATACAAACTGTCATCCATGCTGTCCTTGGTTACACAAATACATATCCGGATATGAAAATTATTCTTTGAATGTCGTTGATTGAGTTATATGTAAGTGACGCAGGGATCATCTTTCGTGATTACAACTATATATGCTATGCAATTTAACAACCGACTTTCGTCATCAATTTCATAAAGTTCATACCAACACAATCTCACATTGAGTTACACTTGTTACAATTGTGTGCTAAACCTAGTGACATTTCGTCCGTGTAGGATTTCTATAATTAGAACGTTGCCGGTTGTGCGAGCATTCTATTTGACATTTGTCATTTGACGTTGACATTTAGACTTAATTAAACATAACCTAATTTATGCTACTAACTGTCAAACATCTGTCAAGTGAATATAATATGTGTTACAAGGGTTATACATACATATGACCATGTTGGGATAATACGTCATCAATTGTAATGACGAAAGTCGGTTGTTAAATTGCATATCCTATATTCTTAAATACGTTATCGTTTATGCATCATATTATTAAGGTTAGGGATTTAAATGATTTTCAAATGTCACTAAATTAATCAAGTTCCAGGAAGTACCAACTTTATCTTTACGCACCTGTGTTTAAAGTGACTTTTTACGCACGCAAATCGAATCGTGAAATGACAGGTTTTGATAAGCGAGTACAAAAAATAAATTATACTTTTTTTGTCTCAAATTTTTTATTGCATTCATTTTTACTGTTTTCTGTATTTATTTTGAGAGAAATGTTTGAACGACAGATTTACCAAATACATCAAAGGATTTAAATTAGTGAACACGTTTAATCTGCTATGAAAAGGAGGAATGCAATTCAACCTTTTCCTACGTTCCTAATATTAATCTTCTTAATAAAACCTACACAATCACCAGACAATTTCTTACTCACTATGTCCTGCGCGACGTCAACACCACACCATCAGGGGATAAGAAACTATATACCAACACGTATATTAACAAATCAACTCCTGATACTTCGTAAAAAACGTCAAATAAAACACAATAACAATCGTCAGGATTGTATACAATTGTCCGATAGCTAAGGAAGATCCGGCTAATAAACCAAAATACTTAACACAATCTGTCATCAGGACGAGAATATCTGATATTCCCTCAAGGTATCTTTAATATTAGAGGGTAAGGTACGTATTGGATCGCTGTGCAAGAACCACTTCGTTTTAGGAATCAATTTTTGACACTGATCGTTTATAAACTTCTGAAGTTTTCACCAATAGCCGTAGACACGTACAAGTAATATAGCATGGGGTATACTTGCCAGATTCCTAATATGCCGAAATATATATAACTAAACACTTCGTAATCGCCAAATGGGTGATATCAACGGCTGACGGCAAGTTGAAAACGTAATAACCCCAACGATTATTACGATTAGTATCACTGCAGAAATTATAGGTCGAACAGTTCGCCGCCAGAATATATTCAACGTCGTCTCGTTAACTATAGCGAACAACGCATGCTTCTGTTGATCAAATAATCGTTTAATTAAATCGACAAATCTACTAGCGTGGCAAGTACAATAAAAAAAAGATGATAGGAAAGAATATATTGTCATTACACATTGCAGGACGATTAACCACATAACCGAAGGACTTTGTTCTGTGCTTCATCCTCCAAAAACGACCAATCGGTGGTGGCACAAATCGTTATGATTAATGAAACGTACAAACAAGCCGTGTACAGCATCGGTATGCTGAGAAAGGAGAATTGATGTTGTTACAATCTTCGCCGTGCAAATTTTTTAACGGAAAACACCGAAGCATCCGACCGATAACGGCGATTGTCTTGAAGTAAGAATAAAATTGTTTTGGTGTATTGTGCTTCTCATTATCGGAAGAGCTGCGAATACATTTTCCTGTTTCAATGGAAAATCGCGCACAAACTGACCGGATTATACCCGTGGATTTTGTTTTAGGATTGTGGTACTTCTATTTTTTTCGATATAAATGGTTGTTAAGCTTATCTCCTTCTAGCCATATGCTATTGTTTTATTCTATTGTTATTTGCACAGATTTAAATACACGTTCACGATAATTGCTACAAATACTACGCTGTGATTCTAAAATTGGTGAGTTATACAAAACACTTTTAATGCAATATAATAGTAAACATGAACGGGTACAAATGAGGCAAGAGACTAAGTAGGCAGAATTCAAAAAACAAACAAACTGTATTATGCAATGAACACCAAATTTATAAATAAGAAAGAAATATCCAAACAAACTAAATTAAAAGTTTTCAACGCGATATATAGACCGGTGTTATACTAGTTTAACCTGGACTTATCTGAAAGACAAAAAAGAGCAAAGTAATGGAAATGAAATAGATCGAAGAAGAGTTAGAGAGCCTGGAAGAGAGAGGGAGGATGAGGAAATTCACAGACAGCAGAAGGAGACTTGGGCACAAATCGATATTCGAATTTATAGGGAAGAGAGACAGCTATCTTGGTGGGGACATCTAATGATGCAGAATATGGAAAGACCAGTAAAAAAGAGTGTGGAAAGCGAAAATCCAAAAAAAATAGAAAGAAAGGAAGACCAAGAAAAACCTGGGACAGTGTAATGGGCGAGATATTGACAAATAGAGGTAAAACCTGGAAAGAAGCGACAGTGATGGCCCAAAACAGGGAGGAGTGGAAGAAATTTGCTCAAAACCCGAATTAGTAAATTAGTGTAATTAATAGGAAGTTCTTCACTGGATCTCTTGTAGAAGTAACTGTTCAAACACTTAACCCATCGAACACCAAACAAGCCTTAACTAAAACACCGACGCGTCACAGCAATGCTGTCATTATCAAGGCAATAATAAAACTAAAATTAAAATAAAAATCTACAAAAACAGGTAACCTAAATGTTATGCACGGTCAATCTGATACGCATCATTAATTTCCGATTAACGAAAACAATTACGAATACGGTATATCCATTGTCACACCATTACAGATGACTTATTTTATATATTTCTAAACTTTCGAAAACATTCGTGTGATCGATAGATTCGTTTCAAAATGTTGGGCAACGCTCGATTTCTCAATTTATTCAATCTAAGATGAGCCATATGCTCTTGAATCTAGTTGAGACTGCTCTCCTGGTTTGCCCAATATATTTTTGATTGCAATCTTTACAATTGATTTCCGTAAATACCTCGACTTTTCTAGAGGTTGTATTTTATCTTTAGTGTTACTGATGAGACTTTGTAAACTAGTCCCAGAACTGTAAACTATTCTGAGATCTAGCTCTTTTGAAGATTTTACTCAAACCTTTAGTGATAAAGGGAGCGTAAGGGAGGGTCACAACGGGTGAAGCTTTAACATCCTCTCGAAAAGTCGTAGATTCTTTCACAGTTTTCTTATACTAAACTTCCTAATTAACTTATGCGCTTGAAGGAATACATAAGATGCGCAACCTATGATTAATTGACAGAATCTCAGATCCCTTAAATGAGATTTGCATTTAAGGGATTCGAGATTTCTGTCAACTGTCATAGGTTGCGCATCTTTATGTATTCCTTCAATCAACGCTTATAGATAAAGGAGGCTGAAAACCATTACACTTGGCCGCATCTTTTATAATTTTAAGCTCTTTCTATACCTCGCCTTGTTCAAGGGAAAAGTGAGAAGTCTGTGGACCAAAAATTCAGGCTTGCCATTTTGTGTTGAACACAATGATGGGTTCGAAGGAATGTAACGAAGTGTACTGGTTTCCTTTCTATACACGTCGAACTCCAATCTATTGTTATTTCTAATTACTAAAGTACTGTCAAACGGGGCTAATTTGATTATTACGGGGCAACTTCTTTGATAAATACGACCCTGACTAACAAATTCCCAAGTTTACTGCGTCGGCGTGAAATATTTTAACCTACAAATCCGTTTATACCTAGCCAGTAACATCTCAGATATTAACCTGTGACTGTCGACATTTCCGTTCCTTCCCATTTAAGTACACCACGAGGTAAGGATCTTAAATTTTATTATTGTAACATATTAGGAACCTAGTATAAAATTTCCATTAGAGGTCATCGCTCGTTGACATTTTTTAGTTTAACACATTTTTATGTTATATATCATTCTAGCTTGCGATTAAGATCATTGCAAAAACTTTGTTTCACGATATTGTTTGACATAAATTAATAAACTGTGGGGTAACTTTGATCAAGAAAAATAGGCAACATTGATCATGATCAAAGTTACCCCGTGTTATTTATATTTCAATTTTATTCGTTCAAAAAAGTTCACACGCTTGGGAAAAACAGTAACAGACTTTTTATAAATTTTTAATTCAACGTCTCGACGACAAAACTGCTGTCATCATCAGTGATGAAAACCTTGTCGTCGAAACGTTGGCATCAAAAATTGTAGAACGCCTATAGTGTTTTTTTTTGTTTCAAGCTCATCTTTAACAAATATATCTCAGGAATTTAAAATTATAATACATTCAACATTTTTATTACCTTCTCAGAAATATGGTTCGGAAGTACAAAAGAAATATAGGAAAACGTGAATGATATAGAGATTACACCGACGAAAATCTTGAAGAAGCTACAAAAAGTAACAGTAAATGAATATAGTTTGAGGAAAGCTGCCTCCGAATACGGTATTCCTTTTGGAACACTTTATAATAAATATAAAGGCCTTCACGTTCGTAAAGTTGGTCATCCTACTATTTTTTCTGCCCAAGAAGAACAGAATTTGCAAAATGTGCTGCTGTGTGTGGGGATTGGGGATACCCACGATCTAAAAGAAGATATGTGTTTTTTTGCAAAAATTATCTTGATAATAAAGGCAGAACCATCCCTTATATAGCAGATAATAAACCAGGCATTGATTGGGTGACCTCCTTTTAGAAAGAAATAACACTGAAATTTGCAAAAGAGTTGCTGCAAACATAAAGAGTAAGGGCTACAGTGACCCTAGAGTCCTTGGCAGAAATATTTAAATCTAAAGCTGACTATAGAAGATGTCCCTCCTTCTAATCTCAACTACGACGAGACGAACATGGCAGATGACCCCGGCAAGAAATTTAAAAATTCATAGACGAGGCGTAAAATATCCAGAACACATCTGTAATTTTTCGAAATCTGCGACCACTATTATGATTTCTGGTTCAGCATCAGGTGTTTTACTACCTCCTTACGTAATTTACCGTTCAACTCGTATGTGGAGTACTTGGACTGAGCAGGGACCGAAGTGATACATCCGTGCTGCCAGGAGAGATGTTGTAGTAGTGCTGCAAGATACAATAGGACCAACCATGGCTGGATGGAAGCCTCTACTTTTAACAGATTGGTTTATGACTCTTTTCTACCTCATGCAAAACAAACTTAACGGTAAAAAGGTTATCATAGGCGATAATTTGGCAGCACATTTCACAACGGAAGTATTGGCGCTTGTGAACGAAATAATATTGCTTTTGTCTGTTTGGTTCCTCATTCGACTCATTTAATACAAGCCCTTGACGTCTGTTTTTTTCGACCCATGAAAATGGCGTGGCGTAAAACTCTTAGCGCATGGAAAATGAAGCATCCCAAGGTAGGAAATTTACCAAAGGAAGATTTCCGAAATTGCTCCAACAAACGTTGGTGTGAAATGGATGCCAAATCAGCGTGTAATGGAAGAGTATGGGAGCAATTAAGAGGAATTTTCAATAAGTGGGTTTGCCACCAGCTTGAGTGTATCCGTTTGATCCAGATAAAGTCTTGGTCAAAAATTCCAGGTTATGTTCGAGATGAAAGAGGCGAAGCAGAATTGATTAATAACATCAGATTTTCTAAAAGAGCAAAGATTCAACAGTCCTTGTGCCTCTAGAAGACAAAAAAAGAAATGATTAACGCGAACCTGGGAAAAGTGTATCTCATGTCACGCGTGATGGTGATGAAGACGTTATAGAAGGAGGAAAAATTTAGAACATGAACGTGACGAAACGGTGCACGACGATATGTCAGAAGAAGACATTGCCAACAAGGAAATATATGTGCTGAAGAGCTAAACGTTGACTCTTTGTTTTGGTCAAAATGAAAACCATCAACACGACACTACAAAACATTTTGTTGGTAAAATTGTGGAAGTCATCGATGACCAAAATTACCGTTAGCTTACATTTAAAAAGGCAATAAACAAAATGCCTATTTTTCCGGGATGTTATCGACGAAAGTTACGTCTGTAAATCGGAAGCGATTGGAATACAGAAACCCTCACATGTCCACCGAGGTCTATACACATTTAAGAAGTCCGAAAAATACATGGACGTTTAAAATCATGTATTTTATTTATTTTACAATAATAAAGTTGAGACTATTTTTCAGTTTTATATTTTAAAAAGCAATTGTAAAAAGTATGTTTGATTTTGTTTTAGACAATAAATTTTAGAAGTTTTGGAGTCATTTTATTTTGTTTTATTCCAAAAAAACATAATCGTTGATACTTAACAATTATTTTACATCTTTAATTTCGGACGGGGTTTCATTGACTGTAAATGCTAAAACAATGATGTGATCAAATTAACCCCAAACTGGGTGTAACTTTTATCAGAGTCTTTTTGTTTATTTTTTTTTTATCAAAGTTGAAAAACATTTTTTTACACTAGTACCATGTCTGGTTATAAAACTTACTAGAAAAACTGAAATTTGTCTATGTGAGAAGTTTGATTTTTGTTTTAACTTTTATTAAAGAAAATACTTTTCTTTTTATAATTTGTTGGGTAATGACGGTCTAAATTGCTAAGTTTAATATATTTCTCCTTTATTGCTCTGATACAGTGTTTTGTATCATTTTCAAATCATTGTTAAAAGAGATTTTCATACATGTTAAAATTATATTTTACTTGCATGTAAAAGATGCATGCAAGCTTGTCTGATATACATATGTGTATACCAAACACGGTCAACAAATAGGACAAAATATAAAAATTAAGAAAAAAATAGGAAAAAAACGTGATCAAAGAAGCCCCATTTGACGGTATCTAGAAAGGGTAGCTGACCGTTTTCTTCTCTTCACAAGGAACTTTACGGTTTCGAACCGATTGTTTAATCTATTGAGAAAATCGTCAAGACACATTCTTTAGTGTCAAATATAGCGAAAATATCTAATCATTTCCTTACCGAAAATGATTACAGACGTCAACAACGTTTAAACTGGTAACAACCTTGTTACCGCCGACGTTAGACGTAAGCTACATGTTTCAATCCTGTTGTCCCTAAATTATATTGTTTACCTAAAATCCACAAACCTGGCAAGGCTCGGTGGCGCCAACCGTTTCGGCAATTGATGCACCGACTTATAAGGTTTCCAAATGGCTGACCAATGAATAATAATTTGCCAATACAGCAACCTAGTTTTGTAGTAAAAAATTCGTTAGAATTTATTAAAGAAATTCAAAATATTCAGTTGCTGGAGGGTGAAGTATTGATTTCATTTGATGTTAGTTCTCTCTTTCCTGGTGTACCGATTCCAGACACCTTTAGATGATACCTCGAGGACTTGCTTCAAAATAGTTTGAGTCAAACAATGTGTCCAGGAATATATTCGTTTAACTGACATCTGTATGAAACAGAACATTTTTCAATTCAACGGGGGTTGTTATGAACAGCTGAAGTAACGGCAATGGATAACTCCTTGTCGCCCTTTTTGGCTAAACTTTTCATGAGCTGTTTTGAAAAGGACTTAGGAATCTGAGAGCGAATACTTTTCTAGGGTTTGGTTGAGGTATGTGGATGATATTTTCGCTATATTTGACACTAAAAAAAAATGTAATATTGACGATTTTCTCAATAGATTTAATAATCGGTTCGAAACCATAAAGTTCACTTCAGAAAGAGAAGAAAATGGCTTGGCCATCTTTCTAGATACTTTAGTAATTAGAGTCAACAATAGATTAGGGTTTGACGTGTATAGAAAGGGAAACCACTCACATTCCTTCAGATTCCCATCATTGTGTTCAACACAAAATGGCAAGCCTGAATTTTTTGGTCCACAGACTTCTCACTTTTCCCTTTGAACAAGGCGAGGTATGAGAAAGAGCTAAATTATAAAAGATGCGCCAAGTGTACTATTTCCAACAGCATAATTTTGAAGTTAATTAGGTTTAATTATAAGAAAAACTGTGAAAGAATCTACGACTTTTCGAGAGGATGTTAAAGCTTCACCCGTTGTGACCCTCCCTTACGCTCCCTTTATCATGTTTGAGTAAAATCTTCAAAGAGCTAGATCTCAGAATAGTTTACAGTTCTGGGACTAGTTTACGAAGTCTCATCGTAACTCCTAAAGATAAAATACAACCTCTAGAAAAGTCAGGTATTTACGAAATCAATTGTAAAGTATCGTAATCAAAACATATTGGCAAACCAGGAGAGCAGTCTCAACTAGATTCAAAGAGCAATATGTTCATCTTAGATTTAATAGAATTGAGAAATCGAGTGCCCAAACACACTTTTTGAAACAGATCACAACATCGATCATACGAATGTTAAATTAATTTAGACAAATAAACAATTGTAAGTTTCTAAATGTTTTCGAAAGTTTAGAAATATATAAAAATAAGTCATGTAATGAATTGTGACAATGGCCCTATACCGTATTCCTCATTGTTTTCGTTAATCGGAAATTAATGATGCGTATCGGATTGAGCGTGCATAACATTTAGGTTACCTGTTTTTGTAGATTTTATTTTAATTTAGTTTTATTATCGCTTGATAATGACAGCATTGCTGTTGAACGTCAGTGTTTTAGTTAAAACTTGTTTGGTGTTCAGGTTAAAGTGTTTAGTGTTCTTCTAATAGTTTGCCCCCATGTCCAAAATAACTCTGCAAATTTACAACAGTAGAACCTTGTTTAGTTGCTGAGATATTGGCCAACGTAAGCTCGTCCTGTTACACCCTGTATAAAGAAGAAGAAAAATTGAAACATTTAGTAGTACAACAAAAAAGAGACGTGAAAGAATTGAGAAAAGTACGTTTCGATCGGAAACGTAAGTTTGAAAGATGAACATTTTTCACGATATTTGGATATCATTTGTTCACATTAACTCATTGATGTTTTATTAGGTCGTCATTGTGTTTCTGGTAGTACCCAATTATCCACATTCGGTGGTTGCCTTAAGTGGTAAGTTAATGACTGTTCCAAATACTGTTTTATTTTTTCTTCGAATTACTTTTTTAAAACAATTAGAATCGAAGTTCTCATTTGTAATAGGTATCAATTGTTTCTCAGAAATAAGTATGTTGCAGGATTCAAAGTTTGTGTTTTGGTTAATAGCCTTTCATCGCATATTGCCGCATGCTGATATTTTGTATAATCAACTATCCGACCCGGTACAAATACACAGCCACAACACGTTCTGAGAATGCAATTTACAAAATATAGAAATAAGAGAGAGACAATTAAAAGAAATTTCAGAAAAATTATACTGTTCAGACGCTGTATACATGAAAATCCATATATTTGTGAAACTGTTGCAGCCAAGAAAATTTAGAATTATAATCACCCCTGTGAAAGAAAAAATCATTTACCAAACATTTGAATGCCCTCCATCCTATTTGCGGCAGACAGATTTCAGCAAACGGACAAAAAAATTCCTTGAACATTTAGAATCTACAGTAGAGGCATACCCGTCTGATCGAGTTTGTTCGCAGGGCAGAGTTAGAATTAATTTGGTAGAAGACCTGATTTTAGGAACATATGGTGCTATTAACTGTTGAAACTCATAACTGATAATAACCTTCATGATATATTTTCTGCCACCTTTGCTTTCTTAATAAGCGAATAAAACATTCTTGCGAAGTTCTATGAATCAAGGAAGACTGAGGGCCTTAGCAATATTATCTAAAGTAATTTATACATGATTTGTTCGACTTCAACGAAACTATTATAAATAAGTTTGCTGAGAACAAGAACTTAGTTATTAATACAATAATATTATAGAATAAAAAGACTTACCTCAAGCCCAGCTTCGTTCGAAGATAAACTACAACTGCTAGTATAACAGCATGTATTACGATGTCAACCAACAGGAAAATATCATCATCATTCCGCAAGAACACATATACAGCATAATGAAGGTGATGTGATATAAAAATGACTTATTGCTAAAAACGAACCGCACGAATTATTCAAATATTTAACAGCATCCAACATTAAAGACCGAAGTAATTCCACGATGCTTTAAACCTTCCAAATTGACATCGACCGGTCAACCGCAGAAGTAATTTCTCAATTGGAATTAATTTATATATTATGCTATTAATAACGGCAAAATTTTCGATAACCTCTTCAGAAGCAAGTAGATGCACAATAAGATAGGAATAACTTGCCACACGCCATTCAAGCCGAAGACGGCAAACGATAAAATACGCTTTAAAATCCTCCTGACGTATCATATTAACCGTAGATTGGGAGAATACGCAAAGATCTATTAAAACCACTATTAAAACTATTACGTGCCAAACCAGAGGTTTTATAGTCAATTCAATATAATTGCATTTACGATTATCTTCTGTGGAAACTTCCAGCAATTTCTGATCGAATTGGTTCATTTTCAATTAATTTAACGAATTCATCGCAACAGGTGGAAAGTAAAAGAAGCAGCTAATCAATGAGCGTAACATGATTAAGCTCAAAAGAACGCATCTCCACATATATCTAGGGTGACCAACAGTGATTAATCTGACTAGACTCCGACCAATTGATGAGACAAACCGTAAACGTGACGCAGATCGAGAAGAAGATGATGGTGAAAGCCAACGGGTGCTGAAATATGAGAAATGGAGATTTTGACAGTTGGAATCGTGGAAGCTGCTTAAAGGTAAGACGCCGACGCTTCGGCAAAAGATACCGATCGGTTTGAAATAGTCGTAAATGTTCGTTTTTTAGATGATTCCTCGAGCTTGAGAAATTTGAGTATGACGGTGTTAAAACGATTCGATGACGGATAGTTTATTATTTATTTCTTTATTATTCGCGATCATGTTTATTGAGACACGTCACCATGGGAAGAATGTGTTACTGAAATGTGATGCGTATAAATGAGCTAAATATAATTATATTAGCTATCTATTAAACCATGTTGTACGTTTAGTTAATTGTATCTAAAATAAATATGATTAGAAAACTTCAACATAAATTAATGTAACTATTTATCTAGTTTGGACTGTCTTCTTCATCAAATAACTGAGTCTAAAATAATACTGGTCAACAGGGTTTTTTTGCTTACACCGACATGGACGTTATGGACTTTCATTGTAATTCTGAAAATATTTTCAAAAATTCGCTATCAGGTCAGGTTTCTATGATAATAATAATAATAATAATAATTGTTATTATTATGGAGGGGGGTGGTACGGGGCGGTCGGGATACGGAGGAGGGGAGTTGGTACCCGTGACGATAAAACATTAATTTTTTTAATGTGGTGGGCGCTTAGTTGCAGACCTGCAAGCTGTATTACTTGTCTGGCTATCACTGCAACTCTTGCGGTGTAGTTTAGTGTGTGTAAATTGTGTTTAAATGGTTTTGTGACAGCAACATATCGCCTTATGATGCCGCGCTGTTAATCACTTTCCCTCCCAACAATGAATGGCAAGTCGATCCGGGATTAAACTCTCTGAAAAAATGTCACCCTCCTCCAGAGAATTGAACCCCGGCACCTATCGTCCTCTCACAACAATAATCAGCCGCCTAACCACTGCGGCCATCGACCCGTTAATAATAATAATATAATAATATAATAATATAATAATATAATAATATAATAATATAATAATATAATAATATAATAATATAATAATATAATATATAATAATATAATAAATATAAATAATATAATAATATAATAATATAAAGATCGTCAAGGAAAACTCTGGTTGAGTGGCAAAAGAGATGGGATGAAGAGATGGATAAAACCCAGTGGACAAAACGTCTGATTAAAGACATCCGTGCCTGGATAACTTGCCAACATCGGAACGTCGACTACTATTTAAATACGCACACTGGCCCATGGCAATCTTCCGGGCGTATGCGAAAAGGATAGGGAAAGATTCCGAGGACCAGTGGATCTATTGTAATTTGCTTGATACTGCAGAACACACCGCCTTTGATTGCGATCGATGGAAGGAAAACAGAAGAATAGCACAAGCAGGCATCATATAACCCCAGAAACATTAACCTTACTGATGATGGAGTCGATAGAGAATTGGCAAATCATACATAATATGATTTCATATCATCTATGAAGTGTAAGGAAATCGACGATAGAAGAGATGCAAAAATCGCACAGATGTAATGACTGATGGTGCACACAGTAGAGACGTGGAGGGGGCCGGTTAGATTGATTGAGACAGTTGGCGTGATGATATATCTCCAAATGGTTCCATACCGCCAAGAGTGTGATGTGAGGGGTTTTTAGTGAGTAGGCAGTTCATCATCAAGCATTTTCCCGAAAAAAAATAATAATAATAATAATATAATAATATAATAATAATAATATAATAATATAATAATATAATAATCCAAAAGGGAACATTGAATAAACTAATGTAATGACCTAATGAAAGACGTCTGGGGATGAGACAAAATCATGTTAAGAGCCTCAAAAATTTTGTACCGTATGATATACCAGACAAGATAAAAATGAGATAGGCGAAAACTCTCTTCCATGTTCAAGCAGGGCCCGACAAGATTATAGAAAGAGAGTCGACACAGTTTTTGCCATTCACGGCCATAGAACTTACAGACGCTGCAAATAACATGAAATCAGGAAAAGCTCCAGACCAGACGGTAGAAATTCACTGAAGCCATTAAGGAAACGGAGAAGGTAAATAACGAATGGCTATTGGACGTGTTAAATCGGCTTTTAAGAACACAAACGTTCCCAAGAGAGTGGAAAATAGCAAAGTTATACTCATACCAAAAGGAATTAAACCAGAACAACGAAACTCCCAGAATCTGATCTGTTTCTTAAATACAAATGAGCAAGTTATATGAAGCTCTTATCCGACGAAGGCTAGAAGAAGAGATAAAAAGCAAGGGAGGTTTAAGCGAAACATCAATACGGTTTCCTCAGAAAAGGACATACGACACTACAGGCTCTCGAAATAATTAAAGATATAAGCAAAAAAACAGCAAAAATGGAACGTTTTGGTAACTTTAGATATTCAAAGCGCTAATACGGCCAGCTGGAATATAATCTTAGAAAAGCTGCGAAAGAGAGATAAAGATCTCATATTTGATTAATATTGTAGATGACTACCAACGAAAGAAGTGATCATTGTAACCAAAAAACATACGTTGGAAATGGGGCACAAAATGCCATGTTATGCCTGTTCTGGGACCGACTCTGTGGAACATTCTGTACAATGACGTTCTGAAATTGCGCTGAGTGGACGAGCAAAACCATAGCGTTTGCGGATGATCTGGCATTGATTGTGACGGCTGACAGCAAATCTGATTTAATGAGAATCACTAATGAAAATCTTAGACGCATAAACAGATGGATGCAAGCAAATTAACTGGACATTAGCGTCGGAGACCAAACTCTGATTATTACGAATAAAGAAAACTGAGAAGGCCTAAGCCTTGGTTATTTATTATTAGAATTATGCCAAGAATAATATTACATCTAGGGATTTTCTTCGATACCGCAGGTGGCTTTAGAAGCACTTCTACAGATGAGCAGAGAAGGCAGAAGATAAGATAGCCAAACTCTCGCCAGACTTATGCCAAATATCGGAGGACCAACGAGTTCGAAGAGAGCGGTGTTGGCTGCAGTGGTCCATTCCATATTGCTATACGGTGCACCGTGTGAAATAACGCTCTGGAAGTCAAAAGAAATTGCCTACTACTGCAAAAAGTACAGCGCAGATACCGATTAGAGTGCGCTGCCTACAGAACCGCACCCACCTTAAGTCTTCAGGTTATAACAGGCCTACCACCATAGATCTGATGTGAGAGAGAGAGCGACGTTCATGAAACACAAGGAGAAAAAATAGCTAAAATCGCAAGAGAAAGAACGTTAGACTTGTGGCAAGAAAGGTGGCAGAAATGTTACTAGTGGTCAGTGGACTACACTAATACCTAATATCAAAATCTGGATCCAGTGACACAGGATCAAAATCTATTACCTCACACAGATCTTTAACAGGACACGGTGTGTTTAGATCCTTTGCAAAAAGAATAGGAAAAGTAGCAGAGGAGCGGTGCGCATACTGTAGTGAAATAGACACCGTAGAGCACACTATATTCTACTGCGTGTGTTGGTGGCAATAAGGCAGATAGCAAATAGAAGATCAGAAAAGATATAACCTCAAGGAACTGATAGCTACAATGATAGAATTTATGAAATTGGGATGTTGTATAAAATGATCAAGGACATAATGAAACAGAAAGAGCGAGAAGAGAGAGTAATCCAGAACAAGTAGTGATGCAAGCAGAGGGTGAAAAAGAGAACTACTCGGTAATTCCATGAAGTTGATGTTCTCGGCTAGACGGTTCCATGAAATGTGCCTGGAGGATTGGGGTGGTTTTTAGTAGGTATACCAAGCTGGGACCTCCTACACTGCCATGCGAAAAAGAATGAGACCGTATGGCGTCCATAAAGGATTTTCCACCGACAAAAAAATAATAATATAATAATATAATAATATAATAATATAATAATATAATAATATAATAATATAATAATATAATAATATAATAATATAATAATAATTATTATTATTATTATTTTTATTATTTTTTATTTTTTTTTAAGGCCTCCCTTCGTTCTCCCGCAACTCCAATGCCCCAGACCCGTAGCACCGAGTGCAACGTGTCCGGGCCGCTGATGGACGCGGGACCCTTTTAATTTTGGTTTTTTATTTTTATTTTTTCATTTGTATCTTTTTCACAGTACATGGTGTTTACAATAGACTTATTGGGTTTGTGATACATTTGCGGGCGAGGGGCAAAGTTAGTCCTCTTCCTCGGCCGTACTGCAGCTCGCGAATACGGTGCAGCCAGCTATACCTAACTGACTACTTCACCCGCATAGGGTGATAAGCAATCGGTGGATCTTAAGGTGGTAGGGTGGTTAGTTTCGTGATTCTTAGTATCCTCAGCGAACCAAGTATTACATATTTTTGCGCCATGGTATTAACTTTCTCCAGGTCTTTTCCTTTATGGCAGCTGACCTTCCTTAAATGCTGGAGAAATGTTCGGGGCCATGCTTCCGGGGACGCCAATGACTACTGAATCAAATGATCGGAAGCCGTCATAGGTAAGTTTTAATTGATAGCATAGATCTCGGTATTTTTCTCTATTTTTTCTTCTTCCTTTTCGCGTAATATTGTTTTCGCTAGGGCATTTAAATTCTACCACATACATCTTCTCTTCGTCTTAAACCTTGGAGCACCATGTCGGGTTTATTGGCACTAGTTGTTGTGTAGTGCTAAATGGGGAAGTTCCAGAATATTTTGCAATATTGATTGAGACCGTGGTTTGGACTTCTGACCGGAGGTAGGGTGCCTTGATTTTGTCATCTAAGCCATTGATAGCGCAGGTAGAAGTACAGTGACCTGAGTGCTGCGTCGTACCTTTCAATGTATAGGCTTGGTGCGTATTTTGGGCATGTTGCTAGTAGGTGCATCGTAGACTCCATCCTGCACCGCTATTATAAATTCCTGTTTCTGGCAATGTCGGGGATCTGAGAATGAGAAAGAGACTTCGTGACAGCTCGAGTTCTGTTAAGTTTTTATAGAATTGGCCGTGCAATGGTTTCCAGCTCATGTTCTTCCAATCATGTTTTTTTTTCCGCAGCCTGCTTCAGTCTCGATCTGTTCATTGTGGCAAGGTTGTCAAGTTGTTGGCGCATGTATGTGTGTGACCGTAGACATATTGGTAACTCAAATGTCTGGCATGCCTTAATTGCTGTTGTACAAGAATGTAATGGGTCCTTTGAGTTAAAGATCTGGCAGGCGGTGTCGGTGACTATTCTGCTGTAGAGGCTTTCGATGTTGACTAAACCTCTTTCCAATTCAGGCTTGGAATGTATAAGCGTTGGACAGAAGCGTTTGGATGATGGCACCTGTTTCTTGTCATCGTCTTCCTTCTTGGTGTCTCGGTCCAGTTGAAGTATCTCATCTATATTCCATCTTTAGGTCCGAACGAGTGAGAAACCACAGGTATGGCCAGCATGTTCGTCGCTGCACATTTGTTTTTGGAGGAGAGTTCCGAAGACCAAATGGCTTGAATAGTTTTCCTGTACCTTTGCGCGAGGTCGTCTTCACGTAGTTTATGTCGTGCATTTGTTTTTGTTTCACATCTAAGTAAGTATAGCTTGCCGGCTTGATAGATACATACAATGGATCCGTCCACAAGTTCCGTTCCTGACTCCTCCAATTTCTACCCTTCCTCTCTCTAAATGACAAGTCGAACATTTAAAATCATATTTACCTTTTTCTTCTTCGTGAAATTCATCGCAAAAGTAAATACAATTATCGGCGCTATTTTGTAAATGCAACGTAGTTAATGACAGATATAAAATGCAGATTTTATTATAATTAAAATTCACAGGTGACTACGACTTTTTCGTTTAAATTTTTAATCTATTAATAATAACAGTTAAGACAAGTCGTAAACTACAAAGTGTACATAGGGAAAACATATATCAGTTAAAAGCTTATAAAAATACTTTACTTTAGAGGAAAATATGATATGTTCATTTAAAAACAGCGGAAATGTTAATTTTGAGGTTTGTTATTGCTGTAATTTATTTAAAAATAAATAAAATGATTATATATTATTAAACTTGATGAAAGTAGAAAACTTCTTGTCTAAACAGATTCAAAATCTCTCTAGGAGATCAGTAAAACGGTTAAATAGTGCGTACGGCTTCTACCTGCTTACCACACGGGGTAATATCATACTGATGTTTGCGATCAATATTTATATGTTTTTCATTGCATTTTGGCAACCTTTTTTAATTCTTGATATAGTGGTGCATAGTAAAGTAGTGGTTATAACTATACTTGCTTCAAATGACGTGAAAATTCAGGTAAGATTTGTATATATTTTTTTAGATATACAGGGTGTCCAGACTATGCGAGGACGTCCGACGGTTTTATTATTACAGTTAGAGAAAAGTATTTTAGACAAAAGTTGTAGCCACTCCTAAAATACACATTCCAAAATTATTTTCAACTATACAGAGTGTTGTGTAAATGAGTGACGATACAACCGAGATGAAACCTGAAAGAAATTTTGAGATCTGTTTAGACAAGAAGTTTTCTACTTTCATCAAGTTTAATAATATATAATCATTTTATTTATTTTTAAATAAATTACAGCAATAACAAACGCAAAATTAACATTTCCGCTGTTTTTTTAAATAGAACACCCTGTATATTTTTCCTCTAAAGTAAAGTATTTTTTATAAGCTTTTTAATGATACCATGTTTTCCCTATGTACACTTTGTAGTTTACGACTTATTAACTGTTATTATTAATAGATTAAAAATTTAAACGAAAAAAGTCGTAGTCACCTGTGAATTTTTAATTATAATAAAATCTGCATTTTATATCTGTCATTAGCTACGTTGCATTTACAAAATAACGCCGATAATTGTATTTACTTTTGCGATGAATTTCACGAAAGAAGAAAAGGTAAATATGATTTAAATGTTCGACTTGTCATTTAGAGAGAGGAAGGGTAGAAATTGAAGGAGTCGGAACGGAACTTGTGGACGGATCCATTGTGCGCCATCTATCAGCCGACGAAAGCTATACTTACTTAGATGTGAAACAAAAACAAATGCACGACATAAACTACGTGAAGAACGACCTCGCGCAAAGGTACAGGAAAACTATTCAAGCCATTTGGTCTTCGGAACTCTCCTCCAAAAACAAATGTGCAGCGACGAACATGCTGGCCATACCTGTGGTTTCTCACTCGTTCGGAGCATTAAGATGGAATGTAGATGAGATACTTCAACTGGACCGAGACACCAGAAAGACGATGACAAGAAACAGGTGCCATCATCCAAACGCTTCTGTCCAACGCTTATACATTCCCAGGCACAAGGGTGGAAGAGGTTTAGTCAACATCGAAAGCCTCTACAGCAGAATAGTCACCGACACCGCCTGCCAGATCTTTAACTCAAAGGACCCATTACATTCTTGTACAACACAGCAATTAAGGCATGCCAGACATTTGAGTTACCAATATGTCTACGGTCACACACACGCATGCGCAACAACTTGACAACCTTGCCACAACAAGAACGAAGATCGAGACTGAAGCAGGCTGCGGAAAAAAAAAACATGGTGGAAGAACATGAGCTGAAACCATTGCACGGCCAATTCTATAAAAACTTAACAGAACTCGAGCTGTCACGAAGTCTCACTTTCTCATTTCTCAGATCCCCGACATTGTACCCAGAAACAGAGGAATTTATAATAGCGGTGCAGGATGGAGTCTACGATGCACCTACTAGCAACATGCCCAAAATACGCACCAAGCCTATACATTGAAAGGTACGACGCAGCACTCAGGTCACTGTACTTCTACCTGCGCTATCAATATGGCTTAGATGACAAAATCAAGGCACCCTACCTCCGGTCAGAAGTCCAAACTACGGTCTCCAATCAATATTGCAAAATATTCTGGAACTTCCCATTTAGCACTACACAACAACTAAGTGCCAATAAACCCGACATGGTGCTCCAAGGTTTTAAGACGAAGAAGATGTATGTGGTAGAATTTAAATGCCCTAGCGAAAACAATATTACGCGAAAGGAAGAAGAAAAAATAGAAAAATACCGAGATCTATGCTATCAATTAAAACTTACCTATGACGGCTTCCAAATCGTCTTCGTTCCAGTAGTCATTGGCGTCCCCGGAAGCATGGCCCCGAACATTCTCCAGCATTTAAGGAAGATCGCTGCCATAAAGGAAAAAGACCTGGAGAAAGTTGTTACCATGGCGCAAAAATATGTAATACTTGGTTCGCTGAGGATACTAAGGGCTCACGAAACTAACCACCCACCACCTTAGAGTCACCGATTGCTTATCACCCTATGCGGGTGAAGTAGTCGGTTAGGTATAGCTGGCTGCACCGTATTCGCGAGCTGCGATGCGGCCGAGGAGGGACTAACTTTGCCCCTCGCCCGCAAATGTATCACAAACCCAATAAGTCTATTGTAAACACCATGTACTGTGAAAAGATACAAATGAAAAAATAAAAAATAAAAAACCAAAATTAAAAGGGTCCCGCGTCCATCAGCGGCCCGGACACGTTGCACTCCGGTGCTACGGGTCTGGGGCATTGGAGGTTGCGGGGGAGGGGCGGAAGGGAGGCCTTAAAAAAATAAAAAATAATAAAAATAATAATAATAATAATTATTATTATATTATTATATTATTATATTATTATATTATTATATTATTATATTATTATATTATTATATTATTATATTATTATATTATTATATTATTATTTTTTTTTTTTTTTTTTTTGTCGGTGGAAAATCCTTTATGGACGCCATACGGTCTCTGTTCTTTCGCATGGCAGTGTAGGAGTCCCAGCTTGGTATACCTACTAAAAACCACCCCAATCCTCCAGGCACATTCCATGGAACCGTCTATCCAAGACATCAACTTCATGGAATTACCGAGTAGTTCTCTTTTTCACCCTCTCTTTATCACTACTTGTTCTGGATTACTCTCTCTTCTCGCTCTTTCTGTTTCATTATGTCCTTGATCATTTTATGCAACACATCCCAATTTTCCTTAGATTCTATCATTGTAGCTATCAGATTCTGTGAGGTTATATCTTTTCTGATCTTCCTATTTGCTATCTGCCTTATTGCCACCCAACGCACGCAGTAGAATATAGTGTGCTCTACGGTGTCTATTTCACTACAGTATGCGCACCGCTCCTCTGCTACTTTTCCTATTCTTTTTGCAAAGGATCTAAACACACCGTGTCCTGTTAAGATCTGTGTGAGGTAATAGTCCACAGTCCTGTGTCCGCACTGGATCCAGATTTTGATATTAGGTATTAATTGCTTAGTCCACTGACCACTAGTAACATTTCTTTGCCACCTTTCTTGCCACAAGTCTAACGTTCTTTCTCTTGCGATTTTAGCTATTTTTTCTCCCTTGTGTTCGTAGACGTAGCTCCTCTCCTCTGCCATCAGATCTATAGGTGGTAGGCCTGTTATAACCTGAAGACTTAAGGTGGGTGCGGTTCTGTAGGCAGCCGCAACTCTAATCAGTACTCTGCGCTGTACTTTTTGCAGTAGTAGGCAATTTCTTTTGACTTCCAGAGCGTTATTTCACACCGGTGCACCGTATAGCAATATGGAATGGACCACTGCAGCCAACACCGCTCTCTTCGAACTCGTTGGTCCTCCGATATTTGGCATAAGTCTGGCGAGTTTGGCTATCTTATCTTCTGCCTTCTCTGCTATCTTCTCGAAGTGCTTCCTAAAGCTACCTGCGGTATCGAAGAAAATCCCTAGATACTTAATATTGTTCTTCGGCATAATTCTAATGTCATCTAGCTTAAGGCTTAGGCCTTCTCGTTTTCTTTTATTCGTAATAATCAGAGTTTCCGTTTTCTCCGACGCTAATGTCAGGTCATTTGCTTGCATCCATCTGTTTATGCGTCTAAGATTTTCATTAGTGATTCTCATTAAATCAGATTTGCTGTCAGCCGTCACAATCAATGCCAGATCATCCGCAAACGCTATGGTTTTTGCTCGTCCCTCCAGCGCAATTTCCAGAACGTCATTGTACAAGATGTTCCACAGAGTCGGTCCCAGAACAGAGCCCTGTGGCACACCGCCTTCCATTTCCAACGTATGTTTTTTGGTTACAATGATGCTTCTTTCGTTCAGGTAGTCATCTACAATATTAATCAAATATGGGGATATCTCTCTCTTTCGCAGCTTTTCTAAGATTATATTCCAGCTGGCCGTATTGAAAGCATTTTGAATATCTAAAGTTACCAAAACGTTCCATTTTTTGCCATGTTTTTTGCTTATATCTTTAATTATTTCGAGAGCCTGTAGTGTCGTATGTCCTTTTCTGAAACCGTATTGATGTTTCGCCAAACCTCCCTTGCTTTTTATCTCTTCTTCTAGCCTTCGTCGGATAAGAGCTTCATATAACTTGCTCATTGTATTTAAGAGGCAGATCGGTCTGTAGGAGTTTCGTTGTTCTGGTTTAATTCCTTTTGGTATGAGTATAACTTTTGCTATTTTCCACTCTCTTGGGAACGTTTGTGTTCTTAAAAGCCGATTTAACACGTCCAATAGCCATTCGTTATTTACCTTCTCCGTTTCCTTAATGGCTTCCGTGGGTATACCGTCTGGTCCTGGAGCTTTTCCTGATTTCATGTTATTTGCAGCGTCTGTAAGTTCTATGGCCGTGAATGGCAAAACTGTGTCGACTCTCTTTCTATAATCTTGTCGGGCCCTGCTTGAACATGGAAAGAGTTTTTTCGCTATCTCCTTTTTATCCTTGTCTGGTATATCATACGGTACAAAATTTTTGAGGCTCTTAACTGCAATTTTATATCCATCCCCCCAGACGTCACTGTTCAGGTCATTACATAGTTTATTCCAATGTTCCCTTTTGGATTATTATATTATTATATTATTATATTATTATATTATTATATTATTATATTATTATTATTATTATTTTTTTTTTGCCAGGGGAAAATGCTTGATGATGAACTGCCTACTCACTAAAAACCCCTCACATCACACTCTTAGCGGTATGCGGAACCATTTGGAGATATATCATCGCACACCGCCAACTGTCTCAATCGTCACTCCCGTTTCCCTCCGTCTCTACTGTGTACACCATCAGTCATTACATCTGTGCCGTTTGCTGTCTCTTTCTCTCGTCGATTTCCTTACACTTCATAATTGATGAAATCATATTATGTATGATTTGCCAATTCTCTATCGACTCCATCATCAATGGGATTAATGTTTCTGGGGTTATATGATGCCTGCTTGTGCTATTCTTCTGTTTTCCTTCCATCGATCGCAATCAAAGGCGGTGTGTTCTGCAGTATCAAGCAAATTACAATAGATCCACTGGTCCTCGGAATCTTTCCCTATCCTTTTCGCATACGCCCGGAAGGTGCCATGGGCCGTTAATACTTGTGTTAAATAGTAGTCGACGTTCCGATGTTGGCAAGTTATCCAGGCACGGATGTCTTTAATCAGACGTTTTGTCCACTGGGTTTTATCCATCTCTTCATCCCATCTCTTTTGCCACTCAACCAGAGTTTTTTCCTTGGCAGTCTTTATATTATTATATTATTATATTATTATATTATTATATTATTATATTATTATATTATTATATTATTATATTATTATATTATTATATTATTATATTATTATATTATTATATTATTATATTATTATATTATTATTATTAACGGGTCGATGGCCGCAGTGGTTAGGCGGCTGATTATTGTTGTGAGAGGACGATAGGTGCCGGGGTTCAATTCTCTGGAGGGAGGGTGACATTTTTTCAGAGAGTTTAATCCCGGATCGACTTGCCATTCGCTGTTGGGAGGAAAGTGATTAACAGCGCGGCATCATAAAAGGCGATATGTTGCTGTCACAAAGCCATTTAAACACAATTTACACACACTAAACTACACCGCAAGAGTTGCAGTGATAGCCAGACAAGTAATACAGCTTACGGAGTCACTGCAACTAAGCGCCCACCACACATTAAAAAAAAATTAATGTTTTATCGTCACGGGTACCAACTCCTCCCTCCTCCGTATCCCGACCGCCCCGTACCACCCCCTCCATAATAATAACAATTATTATTATTATTATTATTATCATAGAAACCTGACCTGATAGCCAATTTTTGAAAATATTTTCAGAATTACAATGAAAGTCCATAACGTCCACGTATCAGAGTGTAAGCAAAAAAACCCTGTTGACCAGTATTATTTTTCCGTTCAGTTATTTAGTGAAAGAGGACAATCCAAACTAGATAAATAGTTACATTAATTTATGTTCGTTTCTAATCATATTTGTACTGAATACAATTAACTAAACATGCAACATATGGTTTAATAGATAAGCTAATATAATTATATTTAGCTCATTTATACGCATCACATTTCAGTAACACATTCTTCCCGCGAGCGAACGGTAATATCAGCCGAGCATGATCGCGAATAATAAAGAAATAAATAATAAACTATCCGTCATCGAATCGTTTAACACCGATATACTCAAATTTCTCAAGCTCGAGGAATCATCTAAAAAACGAACATTTTACGACTATTTCAAACCGATCGGTATCTTTTGCCGAAGCGTCGGCGTCTTACCTTTAAGCAACCTTCACGATTCCAACTGTCAAAATCTACATTTCTCATATTTCAGCTTCCCGTTGGCTTTCACCATCATCTTCTTCTCGATCTGCGTCACGTTTACGGTTTGTCTCATCAATTGGTCGAGTCTAGTCGAATTAATCACTGTTGGTCACCCTAGATATATGTGGAGATGCGTTCTTTTGAGCTTAATCATGTTACGCTCATTGATTAGCTGCTTCTTTTGCGCCACCTCGTGCGATGAATTCGTTAAATTGATAAAGAAACTCGACCAATTCGATCAGAAATTGCTGGAAGTTTCCACAGAAGATAATCGTAAATGCAATTATATTGAATTGACTATAAAACCTCTGGTTTGGCACGTAATAGTTTTAATAGTGGTTTTAATAGATCTTTGCGTATTCTCCCAATCTACAGTTAATATGATAATCAAGGAGGATTTTCGTATGTTATCGTTTGCCGTCTTCGGCTTGAATGGCGTGTGGCAAGTTATTCCTATCTTATTGTGCATCTACTTGCTTAGAGTTATCAAAAGGAATTTTGCCGTTATTAATAGCATAATATATAAATTAATTCCAGATGAGAAATTATACTTCTGCACGGTTAAAACGGTCGATGTCAATTTGGAAGGTTTAAAGCATGTTAGATTACTTCGGTCTTTAATGTTGGATGCTGTTAAATATTTGAATAATTCGTACGGTTCGTTTTTAGCAATAAGTCGCTTTTATATCACCGTCACCTTCATTATTAACATATACATGTATTTCTTTACGTTCGATGATGATATTTTCCTGTTGGTTGACATCGTAATACATGCTGTTATACTAGCAGTTGTAGTTTTATCTTCGAACGAAGCTGGGCTTGAGGTAAGTCTTTTTATTCTATAATATTATTGTATTAATAACTAAGTTCTTGTTCTCAGCAAACTTATTTATAATAGTTTCGTTGAAGTCGAACAAATCATGTATAAATTGCTTTAGATAATATTGCTAAGGCCCTCAGTCTTCCTTGATTCATAGAACTTCGCAAGAATGTTTTTATTCGCTTATTAAGAAAGCAAAGGTGGCAGAAAATATATCATGAAGGTTATTATCAGTTATGAATTTCAACAGATTAATAGCACCACTTATGTTCCTAAAATCAGGTCTTCTATAAATTAATTCTAACTCTGCCTGCAGGCAAACTCGATCAAGAAACGGGTATGCCTCTACTGTAGATTCTAAATGTTCAAGGAATTTTTTGTCCATTTGTGGAAATCTGTCTGCCGCAAATAGGATGGAGGCATTCAAATGTTTGGTAAATGATTTTTTTTTTTCTTTCACAGGGGTGATTATAATTCCACAAATTTTCTTGGCTGCAACAGTTTCTGAAATATATGGATTTTCATGTATACAGCGTCTGAACAGTATAATTTTCTGAAATTTCACTTTTAATTGTCTCTCTATTATTTCTGTCTTTGTAAATTGCATTCTCAGAACATGTTATGGCTGCGTGTATTTGTACCGGGTCGGATAGTTGATTATACAAAATATCAGCATGCGGCAATATGCGATGAAAGGCTATTAACCAAAACACAAACTTTGAATCCTGCAACATACTTATTCTGAGAAACAATTGATACCTATTACAAATGAGAACTTCGATTCTAATTGTTTTAAAAAAGTAATTCGAAGAAAAAATAAAACAGTATTTGGAACAGTCATTAACTTACCACTTAAGGCAACCACCGAATGTGGATAATTAGGTACTACCAGAAACTACAGCTGACGACCTAATAAAACATCAATGAGTTCAATGTGAACAAATGATATCCAAATATCGTGAAAAATATTCATCTTTCAAACTTACGTTTCCGATCGAAACGTACTTTTCTCCAAATTCTTTCCACGTCTCTTTTTTTGCTTGTACTACTAAATGTTTCAATTTTTTTCTTTCTTCTTTATACAGGGTGTAACAGGACGAGCTTACGTTAGCCGTATCTCAGCAACTAAGCAAGTTCCATATTTGTAAATTTGCAGAGTTATTTTGGACATGGGGGCAAACTATTAGAAGAACACTAAACACTTTAACCCACTGAACACCAAACAAGTTTTAACTAAAACACCGACGCGTTTCAACAGCAATGCTGTCATTATCAAGGCGATAATAAAACTAAATTAAAATAAAATCTACAAAAACAGGTAACCTAAATGTTATGCACGCTCAATCCGATACGCATCATTAATTTCCGATTAACGAAAACAATGAGGAATACGGTATAGGGCCATTGTCACAATTCATTACACATGACTTATTTTTATATATTTCTAAACTTTCGAAAACATTTAGAAACTTACAATTGTTTATTTGTCTAATTAATTTAACATTCGTATGATCGATGTTGTGATCTGTTTCAAAAATGTGTTGGGCAACGCTCGATTTCTCAATTCTATTAAATCTAAGATGAACCATATGCTCTTTGAATCTAGTTGAGACTGCTCTCCTGGTTTGCCCAATATATTTTTGATTACAATCTTTACAATTGATTTCGTAAATACCTGACTTTTCTAGAGGTTGTATTTTATCTTTAGGGTTACCGATGAGACTTCGTAAACTAGTCCCAGAACTGTAAACTATTCTGAGATCTAGCTCTTTGAAGATTTTACTCAAACCTTTAGTGATAAAGGGAGCGTAAGGGAGGGTCACAACGGGTGAAGCTTTAACATCCTCTCGAAAAGTCGTAGATTCTTTCACAGTTTTCTTATAATTAAACTTCCTAATTAACTTATAGATATGCTGAGGCTGGAAACCATTACACTTGGCCGCATCTTTTATAATTTTAAGCTCTTTCTCATACCTCGCCTTGTTCAAGGGAAAAGTGAGAAGTCTGTGGACCAAAAAATTCAGGCTTGCCATTTTGTGTTGAACACAATGATGGGAATCTGAAGGAATGTAGCGAAGTGTACTGGTTTCCTTTCTATACACGTCAAACCCTAATCTATTGTTATTTCTAATTACTAAAGTATCTAGAAAGGGTAGCTGACCGTTTTCTTCTCTTTCACAAGTGAACTTTATGGTTTCGAACCGATTATTAAATCTATTGAGAAAATCGTCAATATTACATTTTTTAGTGTCAAATATAGCGAAAATATCATCCACATACCTCAACCAAACCCTAGAAAAGTATTCGCTCTCAGATTCTAAGTCCTTTTCAAAACAGCTCATGAAAAGTTTAGCCAAAAAGGGCGACAAGGAGTTATCCATTGCCGTTACTTCCAGCTGTTCATAACAACCCCCGTTGAATTGAAAAATGTTCTGTTTCATACAGATGTCAGTTAAGCGAATATATTCCTGGACACATTGTTGACTCAAACTATTTTGAAGCAACAAGTCCTCGAGGTATGTCAAGGTGTCTGGAATCGGTACACTAGGAAAGAGAGAACTAACATCAAATGAAATCAATACTTCACCCTCCAGCAACTGAATATTTTGAATTTCTTTAATAAATTCTAACGAATTTTTTACTGCAAAACTAGGTTGCTGTATTAGCAAATTATTAAATTCATTGGTCAGCCATTTGGAAACCTTATAAGTCGGTGCATCAATTGCCGAAACAATTGGCCTTACCGACTTGCCAGGTTTGTGGATTTTAGGTAAACAATATAATTTAGGGACAACAGGATTGGAAACATGTAGCTTACGTCTAACGTCGGCGGTAACAAGGTTGTTACAAGTTTTAAACACGTTGTTGACGTCTGTAATCATTTTCGGTAAAGGAAATGATTAGATATTTTCGCTATATTTGACACTAAAAAATGTAATATTGACGATTTTCTCAATAGATTAAATAATCGGTTCGAAACCGTAAAGTTCACTTGTGAAAGAGAAGAAAACGGTCAGCTACCCTTTCTAGATACCGTCAAATGGGGCTTCTTTGATCACGTTTTTTCCTATTTTTCTTAATTTTTTTATATTTTGTCCTATTTGTTGACCGTGTTTGGTATACATATGTATATCAGACAAGCTTGCATGCATCTTTTACATGCAAGTAAAATATAATTTTAACATGTATGAAAATCTCTTTTAACAATGATTGAAAATGATACAAAACACTGTATCGAAACGTAAAGGAGAAATATATTAAACTTAACTTAATTTAGACCGTCATTACCCAACAAATTATAAAAGAAAAGTATTTTTCTTAATAAAAGTTAAAACAAAAATCAAACTTCTCCATAGACCATTCAGTTTTCTAGTAAGTTTTATAACCAGACATGGTACTAGTGTAAAAAAATGTTTTTCAACTTTGATAAAAAAAAAATAAACAAAAAGACTCTGATAAAAGTTACACCCAGTTTGGGGTTAATTTGATCACATCATTGTTTTGGCATTTACAGTCAATGAAACCCCGTCCGAAATTAAAAAAGATGTAAAATAATTGTTAAGTATCCAACGATTATGTTTTTTTTGGAATAAAACAAAATAAAATGACTCAAAACTTCTAAAATTTATTGTCTAAAACAAAATAAACCTGCACTTTTTACAAATTTACTTTTTAAAATATAAAACTGAAAAATAGTCTCAACTTTATTATTGTAAAATAAATAAAATACATGATTTTAAACGTCCATGTATTTTTCGGACTTCTTAAATGTGTATAGACCTCGGTGGACATGTGAGGGTTTCTGTATTCCAATCACTTCCGATTTACAGACGTAACTTTCGTCGATAACATCGGGAAAAACAAAAAAATTTTGTTTATTGCCTTTTTTAAATCTTAGAAAGCTAACGGTAATTTGGTCATCGATGACTTCCACAATTTTACCAACAAAATGTTTGTAAATATTCGTGTTGATGGTTTTCATTTTGACCAAAACAAAAGAGTCAGCGTTTAGCTCTTCAGCACATATATTTTCCTTGTTGGCAATGTCTTCTTCAGCCACATCGTCGTGCACCGTTTCGTCACGTTCATGTTCTAAATTTTCCTCCCCTTCTATAACGTCTTCATCACCATCACGCGTGACATGAGATACACTTTTCCCAGGTTCAGCGTTAATCATTTTCTTTTTTTGTCTTCTAGAGGCACAAGGACTGTTGAATCTTTGCTCTTTTAGAAAATCTGTAAGTGTGTTATTAATCAATTCTGCTTCGCCTCTTTCATCTCGAACATAACCTGGAATTTTGACCAAGACTTTATCTGGATCAAACGGATACACTCCGGTAGTGGCAAACCCACTTATTAAATTCCTCTTAATTGCTCCCATACTTTCGCTTCCATTACACGCTGATTTGGCATCCATTTCACATAACGTTTGTTGGAGCAATTTCGGGAAATCTTCCTTTGGTAAATTTCCTACCTTGGGATGCTTCATTTTCCATGCGCTAAGAGTTTTACGCCACGCCATTTTCATGGGTCGAAAAAAACAGACGTCAAGGGCTTGTATTAAATGAGTCGAATGAGGAACCAAACAGACAAAAGCAATATTATTTCGTTCACAAGCCTCCAATACTTCCGTTGTGAAATGTGCTGCCAAATTATCGCCTATGATAACCTTTTTACCGTTAAGTTGTTTTGCATGAGGTAGAAAAAGAGTCATAAACCAATCTGTAAAAGTAGAGGCTTCCATCCAGCCATGGTTGGTCCTATTGTATCTTGCAGCACTACTACAACATCTCTCCTGGCAGCACGGATATCCCTTCGGTCCCTGCTCAGTCCAAGTACTCCACATACGAGTTGAACGGTAAATTACGTAAGGAGGTAGTAAAACACCTGATGCTGAACCAGAAATCATAATAGTGGTCGCAGATTTCGAAAAATTACAGATGTGTTCTGGATATTTTACGCCTCGTCTATAGATTTTAAATTTCTTGCCGGGGTCATCTGCCATGTTCGTCTCGTCGTAGTTGAAGAGATTCGAAGGAGGGACATCTTCTATAGTCAGCTTTAGATTCTTGAAATACTGTTCCAAGGACTCTAGGGTCACTGTAGCCCTTGCTCTTTTTATGTTTGCAGCAACTCTTTTGCAAATTTCAGTGTTATTTCTTTCTAAAAGGGAGTCCACCCAATCGATACCTGGTTTATTATCTGCTATATAAGGGATGGTTCTGCCTTTATTATCAAGATAATTTTTTGCAAAAAAACACATATCTTCTTTAGATCGTGGGTATCCCCAATCCCCACACACAGCAGCACATTTTACCAAATTCTGTTCTTCTTGGGCAGAAAAAATAGTAGGATGACCAACTTTACGAACGTGAAGGCCTTTATATTTATTATAAAGTGTTCCAAAAGGAATACCGTATTCGGAGGCAGCTTTCCTCAAACTATATTCATTTACTGTTACTTTTTGTAAAGCTTCTTCAAGATTTTCGTCGGTATAATCTCTATATCGTCTGACTCCTATATTTCTTTTGTACTTCCGAACCATATTTCTGAGAAGGTAATAAAAATGTTGAATGTATTATAATTTTAAATTCCTGAGATATATTTGTTAAAGATGAGCTTAAGAACAAAAAAAAACACTATAGGCGTTCTACAATTTTTGATGCCAACGTTTCGACGACAAGGTTTTCATCACTGATGATGACAACAGTTTTGTCGTCGAGACGTTGAATTAAAAATTTATAAAAAGTCTGTTACTGTTTTTTCCCAAGCGTGTGAACTTTTTGAACGAATAAAATTGAAATATAAATAACACGGGGTAACTTTGATCATGATCAATGTTGCCCTATTTTTCTTGATCAAAGTTACCCCACAGTTTATTAATTATGTCAAACAATATCTAAATGAAACAAAGTTTTTGCAATGATCTTAATCGCAAGCTAGAATGATATATAATAACATAAAAATGTGTTAAACTAAAAAATGTCAACGAGCATTGACCTCTAATGGAAATTTTACTAGGTTCCTAATATGTTACAATAATAAAATTTAAGATCCTTACCTCGTGGTGTACTTAAATGGGAAGGAACGGAAATGTCGACAGTCACAGGTTAATATCTGAGATGTTACTGACTGGTATAACGGATTTGTAGGTTAAAATATTTCACGCCGACGCAGTAAACTTAGAATTTGTTAGTCAGGGTCGTATTTATCAAAGTTGCCCCGTAATAATCAAATTAGCCCCGTTTGACGGTACTTTAGTAATTAGAAATAACAATAGATTGGAGTTCGACGTGTATAGAAAGGAAACCAGTACACTTCGTTACATTCCTTCAGACTCCCATCATTGTGTTCAACACAAAATGGCAAGCCTGAATTTTTTGGTCCACAGACTTCTCACTTTTCCCTTGAACAAGGCGAGGTATGAGAAAGAGCTTAAAATTATAAAAGATGCGGCCAAGTGTAATGGTTTCCAGCCTCAGCATATCTATAAGCGTTGATTGAAGGAATACATAAAGATGCGCAACCTATGACAGTTGACAGAAATCTCAGATCCCTTAAATGCAAATCTCCATTTAAGGGATCTGAGATTTCTGTCAATTGTCATAGGTTGCGCATCTTTATGTATTCCTTCAATCAACGCTATAAGTTAATTAGGAAGTTTAATTATAAGAAAACTGTGAAAGAATCTACGACTTTTCGAGAGGATGTTAAAGCTTCACCCGTTGTGACCCTCCCTTACGCTCCCTTTATCACTAAAGGTTTGAGTAAAATCTTCAAAGAGCTAGATCTCAGAATAGTTTACAGTTCTGGGACTAGTTTACGAAGTCTCATCGGTAACCCTAAAGATAAAATACAACCTCTAGAAAAGTCAGGTATTTACGAAATCAATTGTAAAGATTGTAATCAAAAATATATTGGGCAAACCAGGAGAGCAGTCTCAACTAGATTCAAAGAGCATATGGCTCATCTTAGATTGAATAGAATTGAGAAATCGAGCGTTGCCCAACACATTTTTGAAACAGATCACAACATCGATCACACGAATGTTTTCGAAAGTTTAGAAATATATAAAAATAAGTCATCTGTAATGAATTGTGACAATGGACCTATACCGTATTCGTAATTGTTTTCGTTAATCGGAAATTAATGATGCGTATCGGATTGACCGTGCATAACATTTAGGTTACCTGTTTTTGTAGATTTTATTTTAATTTAGTTTTATTATTGCCTTGATAATGACAGCATTGCTGTTGAAACGCGTCGGTGTTTTAGTTAAAACTTGTTTGGTGTTCAGTGGGTTAAAGTGTTTAGTGTTCTACTTCTGCACCAAGAGATCCAGTGAAGAACTTCCTATTAATTACACTAATTTACTAATTCGGGTTTTGAGCAAATTTCTTCCACTCCTCCCTGTTTTGGGCCATCACTGTCGCTTCTTTCCAGGTTTTACCTCTATTTGTCAATATCTCGCCCATTACACTGTCCCAGGTTTTTCTTGGTCTTCCTTTCTTTCTATTTTTTTTGGATTTTCGCTTTCCACACTCTTTTTACTGGTCTTTCCATATTCATCCGTTGTAGATGTCCCCACCAAGATAGCTGTCTCTCTTCTATAAATTCGAATATCGATTTTGTGCCCAAGTCTCTTCGTATGTCTGTGTTCCTCATCCTCTCTCTCTTTGTGACTCCTCTAACTCTTCTTAGGTATTTCATTTCCATTGCTTGTACTTTGCTCTTTTGTCTTTCAGATAGAGTCCAGGATTCGCAACCAAATGTCAACACCGGTCTATATATCGCGTTGAAAACTTTTAATTTAGTTTGTTTGGATATTTCTTTCTTATTTATAAATTTGGTGTTCATTGCATAATACAGTTTGTTTGTTTTTTGAATTCTGCTATTGATGTCTGCCTCATTTGTACCCGTTCATGTTTACTATTATATTGCATTAAAAGTGTTTTGTATAACTCACCAATTTTTAGAATCACAGCGTAGTATTTGCTTAGCAATTATCGTGAACGTGTATTTAAATCTACACTAAATAACAATAGAATAAAACAACGTAGCATATGGCATAGAAGGAGATAAGCTTAACAACCATTATATCGAAAAAAATAGAAGTACCTACAATCCTAAAACAAAAATCCACGGGTATAATCCGGTCAGTTTGTGCGCGATTTTCTGGCCAGAAACAGGAAAATGTGTGCAACTCGTACCGATAATGAGAAGCACAATACACCAAAACAATTTTATTCTTACTTCAAGACAATCGCCGTTATCGGTCGGATATTCGGTGTTTTTCCGTTAAAAAATTTGCACGGCGAAGATTGTAACAACATCCAATTCTCCTTTCTCAGCATACCGATGCTGTACACAGCTTGTTTGTACGTTTCATTAATCATAACGATTTGTGCCACCACCGATTGGTCGTTTTTGGAGGATGAAGCACAAGAACAAAGTCCTTCGGTTATGTGGTTAATCGTCCTGCAATGTGTAATGACAATATATTCTTTCCTATCATCTTTTTATTGTACTTGCCACGCTAGTAGATTTGTCGATTTAATTAAACACATGAATTTATTTGATCAACAGAAGCATGCGTTGTTCGCTATAGTTAACGAGACGACGTTGAATATATTCTGGCGGCGAACTGTTCGACCTATAATTTCTGCCGGTAGTCTTCTAATCGTAATAATCGTTGGGGTTATTACGTTTTCAACGTCAGCCGTTGATATCACCCATTTTGGCGATTACGAAGTGTTTAGTTATATATATTTCGGCATATTAGGAATCTGGCAAGTATACCCCATGCTATATTACTTGTACGTGTCTACGGCTATTGGTGAAAACTTCAAGTTTATAAACGATCAGTGTCAAAAATTGATTCCTAAAACGAAGTGGTTCTTGCACAGCGATCAATACGTACCACCCTCTAATATTAAAGATACCTTGAGGAATATCAGATATTCTCACGTCCTGATGACAGATTGTGTTAAGTATTTGAGTTTGGCTAGCGGATCTTCCTTGGCTATCGGACAATTGTATACAATCCTGACGATTGTTATTGTGTTTTATTTGACGTTTTTTACGAAGTATCAGGGAGTTGATTTGTTAATATACGTGTTGGTATATAGTTTCTTATCCCTGATGGTGGTGTTGACGTCGCATAGGACGCGTAGTGAGGTAAGAAATTGTCTGGTGATTGTGTAGGTTTTATTAAGAAGATTAATATTAGGAACGTAGGAAAAGGTTGAATTGCATTCCTCACTTTTCATAACTTGAATTAAACGTGTTCACTAATTTAAATCCTTTGATGTATTTGGTAAATCTGTCGTTCAAACATTTCTGTCAAAATAAATACAGAAAACAGTAAAAAATGAATGCAATAAAAAATTTGAGACAAAAAAAATTATAATTTATTTTTTGTACTCGCTTATCAAAACCTGTCATTTCACGATTCGATTTGCGTGCGTAAAAAGTCACTTTAAACACGAGTGCGTAAAAGTAAAGTTGGTACTTCCTGGAACTTGATTAATTTAGTGACATTTGAAAATCATAAATCCCTAACCTTAATAATATGGTCATAAACGATAACGTATTTAAGAATATAGGATATGCAATTTAACAACCGACTTTCGTCATTACAATTGATGACGTATTATCCCAACATGGTCGCCATGTATGTATAACCCTTGTAACACATATTATATTCACTTGACAGATGTTTGACAGTTAGTAGCACAAATTAGGTTATGTTTAGTAAGTATTAAATGTCAACGTCAAATGACAAATGTCAAATAGAATGCTCGCACAACCGGCAACGTTCTAATTATAGAAATCCTACACGGACGAAATGTCACTAGGTTTAGCACACAATTGTAATATACAAGTGTAACTCAATGTGAGATTGTGTTGGTATGAACTTTATGAAATTGATGACGAAAGTCGGTTGTTAAATTGCATAGCATATATAGTTGTAATCACGAAAGATGATCCCTGCGTCACTTACATATAACTCAATCAACGACATTCAAAGAATAATTTTCATATCCGGATATGTATTTGTATGACAAGGACAGCATGGATGACAGTTTGTATTTCGAAACTTTGCCTAGCACAGACGTACGGCTCGTGCAATTCACTTGAATAAGACAAAGACGAGATTAGTTCGTTGTCTGCGCTTAAGTTATATATTTCCGCTTCTTGACTTAAAATTTTGACATACATTTGACAATGCATAGTACGAGATTTTTGGTTCGTTTTCCCACTGTTGGGGATGAGCTCTAACATGGTTTTTGGTGAGACCACAAAATGGCTCTGGTCCAATTACTCTCACACCTCCAATGAGCAGGTATCCACATCAGTGTGACTGTGTTTCTTGTAGGAGACATTAGATAGAACCTGTTCGGGGACGAGTTTAGGGTCGCCCCAATTTTTGCTCAAATCTGTAATTTGTTGGATTGAATCTCATAGTTGAAATTTAGACTGAAGTTCGATAGTATGAATACTTTTCATGTGTGATTTCTTATTTCTGAAGCTCTCCAGACTTTTCTGCAGTATTGTCACCCTCTTTACCACAGTTGTAACATGAGAACGTGAATTTGGACTGTTGCATCTGCTAAATGCATTTTCCGTATTTGAACTATAATTCAGATTCTCTTTTTTTCTAATAATCTAGCAGAAGGATTGCTGAATCTCCTTCGTTGCACAATTTTGTATTAAGTCCATTGCAGTAAAGTGATGATACATATTGTTAAAGCATCTAGCTTGTCCCAATTTTGGACTTCTTTCGTATTTTATGGCATTTCAAAAAGTTAGTCTTCTCTAAATGTTGTATCTATAGAACATCTTTAGCTCTTAAATGGCATCCAGCAACTCATCATTTTCATATCGACGCTGACTCTGATGTGCTGTACAATTTCTCATGTTACAATTTTTTTTAATTTTTCTTTCTCTTCTCTCTCTTCTTTTTCTCTGGGCCCATAATTTATTTAAAAAGGTGCTTAGTTTTTATGCAATATGACAATGGCCAGACTTTGTGATGCGAGCATTAAAGGTAATTTCCGAGAGTTAAGCACCTTACAGACGAAATGATCGACTGTACCGGGTGGCCAACTAAGAATGTCGCTCGGCCATATCTCACGAATGGTTTACAGCACAGCTTTGGAAAGAAAATATTACCGACTAAAGTGACCCCGAGAAATATCTGGAAATTATTTAGAAAAGCGTAGGATGACCGCTAGCGGGCGCAACTGACCACAAAAAAATTGAATTCTTATTTTATGCAAAATTTACCAACTTAAGGTACGTTAGACATATGAAAATCGGAATCTACTGAAAATTTTGCATATTTTACATCGAACTACTTTTTCGTATTCTGTGAAATAAGGGAAGGGGAGAAGGGGAAACTTTGTATTGAAAGAATGCTTATAACTCCGGTTCTGTTGAACCGAATTTTGCAAACTTAGTCTCGTTGAAAACAGAATTAATCATCAAATCTAACGCTTATAAATTGGAACCAATCTAATAAGTGGCGTGCATGCTAGAGGGCGCTGTTTAAATTTTTTTGGGGAATTTTGTTTTTTATCGAAAATATTAAATGGAAACGTACATTTTTTACAAGAAATCAAAAAAGTAGGCTAAATTACCAATAAATCAGCGAAACCCTGGTATCGCTATCTTTTACCAATCCGAAGATATCTTCAGAAACGTGTAAATGGTAAAAATTTAAATTATTCTGCTTCCCGTGAACGAAATTTAGCAAATTTGGTCTTATCAGAAAGGATTTTTATTGTCCTATGTGTACTGATTGAAGCTGTTTAATTTTATTTTGCCCGTCGCCGCTAGAGGGCGATAAAGGAATTTAAATAAGTAAATTTTATGATTTTTGAAAAGAACAGTGCGTGGAATGCTTGGCGGCCAAAAAAATGGACTATCATGGATTTTCCTAATCCTACTGCTAGTGATTTAAATTATTTAATATTTTCTTTATTTCTGTCACCGCAAGAGGGCGGTAAAGAAAACGGAATAGAAGAAATGTCGCTTGCAATTTGCAACAATATGCTTTTCAAAATGATGAATGTGCTGCGCCAGTCTATTTCCATGACCACCCAGGACCCCAAATTTGATTTGGTGGGATTTTTATTTGTTAAGTCGAAAAAATATCTTATTTTTGCAACGCGATCTACCGCGTGTAACAACTTGGTTGTGGAAATTGAAAATATCGTTCAAAGTATCGTTCTAAGACAGAAATAGAGACAGTAGTTCTATCTACTCGTTGTAGAGTGAAAGTTGGAATTGAAAATAATAGGAGACAACTCCAAGATTTAGTTTTGGTTGTTTTTCTGCATTATTTTTTTGTATTATACGGTTGTGCTTTTTACTAAAATCTTAAGCTTTCAATTCACTATTTTATAGTATGAGCATAAATATAACTTTACACGTACTGTTCTTTTCAAAAGTCACAAAATTTACGTATTTGAATTTCTTTAACGCCCTCTCGCGGTAATAGACAAAACAATATTCAACAGTTTGAATTACGAGACATAGCCCAATGAAAATCCTTTCTAATGATACCAAATTTGCTAAATTCCGTTGACGGGAAGCAGAATAATTTAAATTTATAGAAGAAATTTTTACCATCGGACACGTTTCTGCGGATATCTTCGGATTGGTAAATGATAGCGATACTTTTAGCCTACTTTTTTAATTAGTTGTCAAAAATGTATGTTTCCATTTAATTTTTTCGAAAAAAAAAACAAAATTTCCGAAAAAATTTAAGCAGCGCCCTCTAGCATGCATGTCACTTATTAGATTGGTTGTAATTTGTACGGATTAGATTGAAGGAGTAATGCTGTTTTCAACGAGACTAAGTTTGCAAAATTCGGTTCGACAGAACCGAAGTTATAATCGTTCTTTCAATACAAAGTTTCCCCTCCGCCCCTCTCCTTATTTGACAAAATACAAAAAAGTTGTCCGATGTAAAATATGCAAAATTTTCAGTAGATTCCGATTTTCATATTTATAATAGACCTTAAGTTGATAAATTTTGCGTAAAATAAGAATTGAAATTTTCGGTGATCAGTTGCGCCCTCTAGCGGTCATCCTACGGTTTTCCAAATAATTTCCAGATATTTCTCGGGGTAACTTTAGTCAGTAATATTTTTTTCCCAAAGCTGTATTGTAAACGGCTCCTGAGATATGGCCGAGCGACATTCTTAGTTGGCCACCCTGTACAATCCGTTGTACAGGGTGGGCAAATAAGCGAGGTAAGCGGCTGTATCTCAGAAACTAATGATCGTAGAGAGTTACGGTAAAAAATTTTATAGGTAAAGTGGGCAAGAGAAAATGCTGGAAATTATTTTCAAGTTTCCAAGATGGCCGCCAGTGGGCGTTTTCACCATCTTGCATTACATAAAGTTACATTTCTCGCGATTTTCTCCAATCAATATAACAAAAAAGTATTTGCATTTTAATGTTAAGTTAAAGTCAAACATTTTTTGTAAAATCAATTTTTCTCTATCTTTCGAAATAAAGTGGGTGGAGGGGGGAGGGAGGGGTATTTGAATGTTGTTTTAAATAAATGCCTGTAACTTCGAAACGGCTTAATGGATTTGGTTAAATTTGGTATCATTGAAAAGCGCATTTCTTGGGCTTTTAGGTTTCTTATAATCGTGACAGTTGTGACCTACACGGCCGCCGATAGAGGGTGTTATTCGATATTATAACCAAAATATTGGATTTTCTCAAAAAATTTAAATGCGATGATATGATTTTTTTTAGACTAGAAAATAGACAAATGACCAACCAATAAGCCTGCGCAAGCCGCAACTTAATATCTTTTTCCTAACTCAAATTATTTAAAAAAATACTAAACCAGGAAAATTCATATATCCCCATTTAAAAATGCATCGCTTGCTTTCGATAAGAAGATTGTCGCCCTTTTTGGCTAGCCTTTTCATGAGCCGTTTTGAAAAGGACTTAGAATCTGAGAGCGAATACTTTCCTAGGGTTTGGTTGAGGTATGTGGATGATATTTTCGCTATATTTGACATTAAAAAATGTAATATTGACGATTTTCTCAATAGATTAAATAATCGGTTCGAAACCATAAAGTTCACTTGTGAAAGAGAAGAAAACGGTCAGCTACCCTTTCTAGATACTTTAGTAATTAGAAATAACAATAGATTAGAGTTTGACGTGTATAGAAAGGAAACCAGTACACTTCGCTACATTCCTTCGGACTCCCATCATTGTGTTCAACACAAAATGGCAAGCCTGAATTTTTTGGTCCACAGACTTCTCACTTTTCCCTTGAAAAAGGCGAGCTATGAGAAAGAGCTTAAAATTATAAAAGATGCGGCCAAGTGTAATGGTTTCCAGCCTCAGCATATCTATAAGTTAATTAGGAAGTTTAATTATAAGAAAACTGTGAAAGAATCTACGACTTTTCGAGAGGATGTTAAAGCTTCACCCGTTGTGACCCTCCCTTACGCTCCCTTTATCACTAAAGGTTTGAGTAAAATCTTCAAAGAGCTAGATCTCAGAATAGTTAACAGTTCTGGGACTAGTTTACGAAGTCTCATCGGTAACCCTAAAGATAAAATACAACCTCTAGAAAAGTCAGGTATTTACGAGATCAATTGTAAAGATTGTAATGAAAAATATATTGGGCAAACCAGGAGAGCAGTCTCAACTAGATTCAAAGAGCATATGGCTCATCTTAGATTTAATAGAATTGAGAAATCGAGCGTTGCCCAACACATTTTTGAAACAGATCACAACATCGATCATACGAATGTTTTCGAAAGTTTAGAAATATATAAAAATAAGTCATGTGACAATGGACCTATACCGTATTCGTCATTGTTTTCGTTAATCGGAAATTAATGATGCGTATCGGATTGACCGTGCATAACATTTAGGATACCTGTTTTTTGTAGATTTTATTTTAATTTAGTTTTATTATCGCCTTGATAATGACAGCATTGCTGTTGAAACGCGTCGGTGTTTAGTTAAAACTTGTTTGGTGTTCAGTGGGTTAAAGTGTTTAGTGTTCTACTTCTGCACCAAGAGATCCAGTGAAGAACTTCGAAATACGACAAATAGTACAACCGATCGTTTTGTCGGTAGGCGCCTTCGTAAGTCGAATTTGTTAGCTAGGGAACTTGCAACTCTCATATTTCTACAACACTAGCCGTCATTGATAATATCACAACGTGATTATCCATAATTTGGCAATTTATTTACTGCAAAACATTCTGGAGTGCTTGACGATATTCTATTTATAGTTCTAGATAAATTAGATATTCCATGTAGACCTAACAGTATAATTATCTTTCGAAAATCTTAAATGCTTTTCCCAATAACATTAAATATCATTCCCGTGTAATTCAAAAAAGCTCTCGTATATCATTAACAGGACACGGTACATAACATATGGTATGAAATACATAGATAAGCTCTAGTAACAAACATCAAGACAGTTATCGAAACCGATTTACTCCAAAAACTTACTGCCACAGTTGTGTTTGCTGTCGTTAATCGGGATTGTACTTCTGTCGAAATAATTCGAAATAATGAAGAATACTTGCAAGCGATTTTTGGACACGTTTAACTGTAACAAAAAGAAACCTCAACCAGAACGAACTTTTTATTGTTATTTCAAACCGATCGCGTATATATCTCGTCAACTTGGAGTGTTACCTTTAAGAAACCTGAGTGATTGCTATTCGTTGAAGTTTACCTATTACAGTTTCCCTCTGATATATTCAACCCTTTTGTTTTTATGCGCGATCGGTTGTATCGTCTCCTATAACATGAATCACATTCGAATAGTTGTGAAAAGCAACGATAAATCATTGCGATGGATTAGCTTATTGGTGGTGATAATGTTTATTAGATCGTTTGTCTGCTGTTATTTCTGCGCATCCCGTTCCAAGAAGTTTATTAAGTTAATACAGACATTAGATCTATTCGATATGAAGAGGAATCGCTACTTTCGAGATGACGCTAGCAGAAATTATTTTACATCAACGATCAGACCAATTATTATCGGTGCTTTGCTTACTCTGGGCTTCAGTACAAGCCTTTGGAACTTCTCAAGGATATCAACTGATAAAACTGGATATTTCGTCGCTACTAACATCGGATTAGTAATTTTCGGGCTACTAGGAATATGGCAAGTCGTCCCGTTATTCCTTTATAACTATTTTGCGATGGCGATCAGCGATAACTTGAAACATATTAATAAGATTATTTCCGAAATGATCCCGTTGAAGAAATGGTGCCTGCAAAAGCAACAGACTACCCCAAATTCTAATACGAAAAATGTTTTGAGGAATATAAGAGTGTTGCATCTGTTAATTTCGGATGCTGTGCAGCATTTAAGTAATTCGTACGGATCGTTTCTAGCGGTAGATCAGTGTTATGTTATTGTGATTTATGTAACTAGTATTTACGCGTTGTTTTTTATGGAATACGATGAACCTATCAGTTTGATGTCTTGTGCTATTATAGACGGGTTGTTAGTATTAAGGATGATTTACGTTTCTCATCAAGTGACTGCAAGGGTGAGTGTATTTTTATTTATATGCATTAAGAGATAATGATATTATTTATTCTGATACTTAACGCTTGGCGTTTCTAAAAACAAAATTCTAAATCATCAAGTACATTGTACATACTTGTGCTTTCGAATAGTAACGAATAAATTTATTATTTCTAAAATTGAGAGTTTTTCGAAAAAATTCCTGGACGGGGCTTTCATTCTTGCTGATTTAAGAATCTTATGGGCAGATTTTTGAGAGATCTCATGAATTTGACCTAATTCTGTTGTGGACACGTGATGATAATAATAATAATAATAATAATAATAATAATAATAGTATTTTATTACCCAACAGAAACCATTTACAGGGTAACATAATAAACATTTTAATACATTATACACACATAATACAAAAAGAATACTTATGAATAGGTAAATAATAATTCAAACGCCAAACTAAACTAAAACTACTACAAAGATAGATATGTAGAACAACAAAGCAATGAAAAATAAAATTAACATCAAATACAAAATGTGTACTATATACATATCCATGAAATAATAACATTAAGAGAAAACAAAAAAAAAAAAAACTTAAAGAAAAATATCGTCATGGGTTAAATTAGACAGTCGGGCCATGCGGTATAGAGGTGAATTAACTGAAAGATTTGTCCTAGAACAAGGAATAGATAGAGAAGAGTTATATCTACATGACTGGCGCGGAACATGAAAATTAAGCTGTCAACCATCCCACGCACCAATTTCCAAACAAAACGAGCGCCATGCGCATCACGTCGTGATGATAAAGATTGAAAATTGTGTCTTCCAAGCAACTGCCCATAATCTATACCCCTAGGTGGAAAGAATCCATCCAGCTTAAATGAAAGGTATTTCAAAAATTTGCGTTGCAGTCGTTCTATGTGAAGCTGGTAACATAAATAGTAAGGTGACCAGACAGGAGAAGCGTACTCTAAACTACTTACAACAAATGCAAAAAATAGCGACTTGAGAAGTTCAGGATCCATAAAGTATTTAGATGTTCGCATTATAAATCCAAGTTTGCGTGACGTGGAAGAACAAAGAGCGTCAATATGAGCACTAAATCTGAGTTCGGCATCAAAAAGTACTCCCAGATCATAGAAATTTTGAGATTTAGTAATAGGTTGACTGTTTATTGAATAGACGGAGTGCACTACTTTACGCTTGCGTGTATAAGTAACCGAGCAGCATTTAGAAATGTTGATCTTTAATTTGTTTGCAGAGCACCATTCAACAAAAGTGTCTAGATTGTACTGCAGGTTGGTAATATCCTGGTCGGAAGAAACGGCATTGTAGATCTTTATATCATCAGCATAAGCCAAAACGGGGCATTCAAACATCTCAAGCAAATCATTTACATAAATTAGAAATAGCAAAGGGCCAAGATTAGACCCTTGAGGGACGCCTGAAGTGGAGACAAATTCAGTGGAACAAAATCCATTGTATTGTACGTAGTTAAGCTGATTGCGGAGATAGGAAGCGATTAATTTAATAAAATTTGGGCACATTCCTAGTGCACTAAGCTTGAGTAAAAGCAGTCCGTGATCAATTGAATCAAAGGCAGCAGAAAGGTCAGTGTAAATGACATCCACTTGACCATGCCTATCTAAATGCTGAGAAATATATTGCGTAATTGATACTAGGTTAGTTACTGTCGATCGACCAGGAAGAAAGCCATGCTGATGAGGGGATATGTACTTGGAAATATTTGTTATTAAGGAAGAATAAATTACCTGTTCAAACACTTTGGAGAAATTGTTTAAGATTGATATTGGCCTATAGTTCTTCAATATTGACTCATTTCCTTTTTTGAAAACAGGACTAATTCTTGCCCGCTTCCATCGGTCAGGAAAGGTAGCTGACTTGATAGCTAGGTTTATAATAATTCTTAAGGGTTTAGCAAGAACATATCGTGCATCACGTATTATTAGATTAGGGACACAGTCATCGCCAGCGGTGTAATTACTGGGAAAAGTAGCCATAATTTTTATAAGTTCTTCATCAGATACTGCCAACAGGTTAAAGGGTAATTTGTTTGAAACAACATCAGGTAGATCGGTTATTGAACTATTAATTTGAGTTTGCGAGAAAATATCAGCAAACGCATTAACAATGTCTTTCGGAGACTCAAGGGTAATATTGTTATGGATCAAAGTACCGGGAATTCTTGTTTTACCCTTTTTATGGTTGATGAATTTAAAGAGTTCTCTAGGATTATTTTTGATTGATTGACCGACTTTTTCCAAATAACAGTTGTAGGCCACGGATATTTGATCTTTGCAGATAATTCGAAGACGTTTAAATTCATTAGCATAAAACAGACTCTTCGTGCTTTTCCACTTGCGCCTGTAATATTCCTTAGTTTTCAGCGCAGATATTACAGCTGCAGTAAACCATGGAGGATAAGATCTCGTAGATGTTCTATAAAGAGGAACAGACTTTTCACAAATAAGGACAAAAGTTTCATAAAATTTCTCAACGGCTTCATTGACTTCCATATATTGCTCAAGATATGATGATTTTCTTCCACTGTAAGTAACACATTCAAACTAGTTTCTTCATCTGTTGCTGTTAATGGACGTCCTCTTCTAGGTAAATCCTTCACCTGACGAAAGACTTCAAACTTTTAAATTATTCGGCATACCGTAGTTTTACTAATGTGACGATCCGGATAAACAGTATTAAACAAAATACGAACCTCTTCAAAAGAACATTGACGATCACCGTACCCACGCGGCATCATTAATATCTCAATTCGTTCTGATTCAGTAAGTTTTACTGCCATTTTCAAATGTGTCAATGTCTAAAATAAGTAAATTTATAGCGATGCAAAAGTTAAAACGCTTTTAAAATTGTCAAATGTGACGGCAAAAAGAATGCAAACACTAAACAACAACTTTTTTCAAAGGTACCTTGTTTTTTCTGTATTAGGACACTTTTTTAATTTTTTTAACCGTTTTCTTGTGAATAAAAATAAACATCTTACTACTTCCTGAACGTAGTTTTTTATTTTGCATTCAAAAGTGTTAAAAAAATCTGGGCGTTCCGTTAAAAAAAAAAAAAAAGTTGGACGTATTGCCGATTAAACCGGAAGTTACAACAATATAAACTGTATTGCATAAAATGCATTTATATTAATTATACCCCCATACCAAATTTCAGAAATCATAATTTTCAAATAACAAAGTTATTCGACCGTTCCGGGACTTTTTACTAACGCTGTATAAGTTTCTTCTTCCAATTATGTCTTTAAACGTAGCCGGATCTGCCTCAACAATCACTTTCACATTATTTGGCTTTTATTTATCACGCGTACAATTTGAAACACCGTTGTTGCTAGTTTTTGCAGCTTGTTTTGAGAGAAAACATTGTCATTAAATTTGTCTATGAGTCGGTGAGTATGGTGTTTAAGCATAGAAGCAAATATACCTACCGAGCGGACATTTACTCTTACCACACTTGTAACTGCAATAGTATCAATCTTCCTAAAACTGACACCTCTCTCTGCAAAAATTCACTATACTTTATGGGTTTTTCTTTCTTCAATAATTTGCCTCGGTTTATATTGGATTCCCTAATTTAACTACATTTAGACGCAAATTAAAGAACATTTTACTAGAACAACCTTTTTATTCATTTGATGAATTTATCAAGTTCAAGTTTTGACACGTCTCCATGTTGTGAACGTTGTTTATTGTAGGGAACTTGGCCTAAAGCGGCATACGGTAATTTGCAAGGACTGTAGCGCCGTTGCTATCGACTTTTTGAACTCAATTTTTTGGCAACAAATAAAGAGTGTAGTAACTATCAATTCACTATTCAAATAAATTTATTAATTTCACAGCACAAATATAAAATTTTAAAAATAATGAGACTATGCAAATATGCCACTTTAGGCGCAGTACGCCTAAAGTGACATACCCCATTTACAAATACAAAATAAATCGTTATTATTAACAAAAACATTTGTAAAAGCTGAAAATCAATCAATACAAAGTTCACAAACAAATCACTTGCTCCTTGGATTCATTCCTGCACATTCAGCATGGCACCATGACTTGCACTGTTGACACTGGATCCAATGTTCCCCAGCCTTGGACCTCCTAAAAGTATCATTGCAGTACAAGCATGCCGCGTCGGAATCATCGTCAGCAGAAAAGTCTCCATCTTCAATGTCCTGCTCTTGAAGCGTTATATTTCTTTTCACTGTACGTGCTAATTTTTTCCTTTCTTCTTTTTGCTTTTGATTAGCAGCTTTGTCTTTACGCTCTTCCATATTTGGAGTCGATGTCATAACCGTACTTCCTTCGCTTCGACGACTCTTTTTGGTGGTTGGGACCTCCGCGTGAGGCAATGGTGAAACGTCATCAAGAGCATCGTGGTAGTCCATCGTTGCTACCACTGGTTGGCTAGAATCAGTCAAAGCATCGCCAGTTGTTAAAGCATCTATTGCAATAGCTAGAGGCTGGTCAGTTGTAGCACTTGGGCTATATAGGTGGTCGGGGAATATATCAGGGTTGATTCCAGTTGCTGCATATCCAGAAACAGCATTCTGTACTGTTGCTGCTCTCATGTAGGCAGCATTAAAAAGTTCTGATATTTGGTATAAATTGACAATTCGTCCTGGGTGGGTCTTAAGCCATTTGCTTATTTCTTGCGAATAGAAAGTGTCCAGTGGTCCAAAAAATGAGACATCGAGAGGTTGGAGACGGTGTGTACAGTGAAGGGGGAGACAGAGGAGTATCACACCGCTTTCCTTTGCAAAACAAATTGCTTCGTAGCTTTTGTGGCTCGCGTGTCCATCCAAAATAAGAAGAACGGGGTCTTCTTTCGTGCATTTAACAACCGAGCAGAAGTGTTTCAGCCGAACTAAAAACAAATCTGAGGTCATATAACCAGACTCCTGACATAATCGTAGTGTTCCAGGAGGAGCACGGTCATAGAGGTTAGGATTAAGTCTTTTTATAGGGAATATAAGAGCCGGTGGCACGTAAAGACCTGCAGCACTGACACATGCTACAACTGTAACATGCAGTCCACGTTCTGCGCTTGTTAACGCTCGCACCTGTTTCTTCCCTTTTAAAGCAAATATTTTCGGCGGCTTTTGGACCGTAGTAAGGGCCGACTCATCCATATTGAAGATTTGGTTAAGCCCGATTTTTTTATCTGTGATTATATTTGTTAGATTTTTTGACCTGTGGCCGATTGAAGGCTATCGCTCGAGCCGCAGAAGTAGGCTCCGGTTTTCGAAATGATAACTGCGGATGTCGCCTTCTGAATCCAATAAGCCAGTCCAAGCCGGCAGCTCCCTTCTCCCTGTTAAATCTGTGCGAAATCTTTAGTTTTTCAGCCAGTTGAAATGCCATCATACATAACTCCTTCGCTGTAACACCGAATAATCTCGATTCCAGCTCAAGAACCCGACGACATAAAGCTTCTTCTAGCTCTTCAGGAAATGTCACCGCGTATCTTCCCAACTTTTTCTTGCATCCAGTGTCACTTTTCGCTCTTCTTCGCAGAGTTGTAGCAGGAACACCGAACGTTTTGGAGGCCTTTAACCAGCCCATCTCTTTATTTTTAATAGCTTCTAAGGCTTGTTTCATATTTTCTGAAGACCATTCCTGTTGGTTTGTTGTTCTTTTGTATTTAGATACCATTATTTGAAATAAATAACATAAATCACAAAGCTAATTTTCATTCCCATTCGGGTAAAGTGGCATACCTACTGTGCCACTTTACCCTTTGTCGCCATGTTTTAAACATTCATGTAGGCGTATTATTACTAGTTATATATATATAACTCGTAAAAATCTTGTTAAAAACGTATATTGTCGCATTAACCGCGAACTTCACCAACGATGCTAACACCATTACTCATAAGCAGGATTGCCATCTAGAGGCACACTTTGGCGCCTTATTTGTAAACTCAGCACCTCTCAGTCCGGCGCCATAGTCGCTATGTCGCTTTACCCGTGTATGCCGCTTTAGGCCAAGTTCCCTACTACCTGTATTTTAAGTGCTACTGTCAGAGAACATGTATTTGTTTATTGGCAATAAATACCGTCAACCGGGGTTATATCGGATCGAAGGGGTATATCGGACGATATGGTAAGATTTCAATCTGCGCGCGCTACACCTGTTGGGTGACAGTTGGTTCATTAAACAAAAATACTCCTAGATGGATAGATAACCTACCAATTTGACATGCGTTTCGCGCTCGTTCGGACGATCAAGGTAAGCTCACAAAAAAATAATATTTAGAGCCACTCTTTTCGCTAAAATTGAGACAGCCAAAAAGTCTCCTCTGGCCTGCGAACCCTGTGTATGATAGCTACATGGTGCAGTGAGATTAATATTTGTTTACAGTCTTATCAAGGCTCCCGTAACCTCAAAATTCCTTTTACGTCTTTCCTTTTCGTAAACAATCGAAATTAGCAGAAAGTGGTTTTTTTCAGGGGTAATATCGGACATGCCTCGCACACACCGTCATAAGCTAGGAACGCCTTATCGGCGCAACTATTCTCAAGAAAGCATGGAAAAGACATTGTTGGCAGTGATAGACGACAAATATTCATTCAAGCAGGCAGCAGATATGTATGGGGTGCCAAAAAGTACTCTTTACGATGTTTACAGATGTGAACATTCTGACAAACTTGGGAGGCCCCCGATTATGTCTGTGACCGAGGAGCGTTGGTTAGTAGATGCCATGACTATCGCAGGAAAATTTGGGTATCCTTTTGAGAAGCAGGGAATCAAGGACTTTGTGAGCCATTATTTAAACCGTAAGGGCGTAAATATACAATATTTCGACAATAATAGACCTGGTGAAGACTGGATTGAACACTTTATGGGATGACACAAGGAGTTATCACTTCGTAATTGTGAAAATATTAAACGAGTGAAAGCTGAGGTCACAGAAAATACGATTAAATAATATTTTGAGCACTTGAACGAGACACTCCAGGCAGTTCCACCTGAAAATATTGTTAATATGGATGAAACAAACCTAACAGATGATCCCGGTCAAAAAGTAGTTTTTATTCCTCGTGGAGAAAAGCATGCACGAAGGATAATGGATTACTCCAAAACGTCGACGTCTGTTATGTTCGCTACGGCTGGAGATGGCACTTGTTTACCTCCATACGTTGTGTACAAAAGTACAAACCTCTTCCCAGAGTGGATACAAGGTGGTCCCGAAAACTCGCAATATAACAGAACCCAAAGTCGATGGTTCGACACTCCGTGTTTTGAGGACTGGTACTTCAAGACCGCTCTTCCCTATCTGCGACGAAAGGAGGGAAAGAAGGTTCTTATTTGCGACAACCTGGCAAGCCATCTTTCCAGCCACGTTATCAAAAGTTGTGCAGAAAACGACATTCAGTTTGTATTTTTGCCGAAGAATTCGACACATTTGTGTCAGCCCCTGGACGTTGCAGTGTTTGGATCCCTCAAACGGGTGTGGCGAGAAATTCTGGCCGACTGGAAACGGACCCATAAAGTGGTCGTACCGAAATCCGTCTTTCCTTCTTCGCTAAAGAAACTTCTGGAAAAATCGAAGGATCGCATGTCGAATAATATAGTGTCTGGTTTCCGAGCAACGAGCATAATCCCATTCGATCCAGAACAAATTTTGAAAAGCATCCAGAAACGACCAGCAGGGGACACACAATATGAAATGAGAGCGTCGTTTGTAGAAGTGATGAGCGCGATAGTTTCTCCTTTGGAGCAAACCACGGAGAGACCCAAGCGTAGTTCGAAGATTAACGTTCCTGCTGGCAAATCGGTGGGTCTTGAAGATCTGCACGAATTCCATGGTAGTGCGTCAACTGCATCTACTTACCAAGATGATGTCAATAATAATAGTGCCAATGGAAACACATCTACGTCTCAAATAAATGCCAATAATGATACTACAACCCCTGTGATATTATCAGAAAGCGATATTAGAAACGATGATTCGACCTCGGAAGTACCGGACGTTGAACTTCCAATCAACTGTGATAGATTACAAGAAAGCTGCTTTGCTGTTGTTAAGATTTTGTACAATGAAGAAACGACCAAAGAATTCGTCGCGCGAATTGAAAATATTACAAAAAATTATATTGATGTTAGTTGCCTTCGACCCTATAAGGGACACAGAGATTCCTTTGTTTTTCCAGACGTTGAAGACAAGAGTAAAATCAAACGTCAACAAGTCCGCGGTATTTTAACAGCGCCCAAAATCCATCGCGGCGTTCATGTGTTTGAGGGTCTGCTGTTATAGAACTCAGGGATGAAAAAATACCTAGATATTCAACTTTTTAGTATGTTATTTTATTGTTTTTTAAAGTTTATACGTTTGTTTTGTGAATAAAGACGTTTATTTCTATTGTACCGATTTTACTACAGCGCACTGCCCTGCGAAGCCCCGATAGAGGTTTCTAATCATACCAATATCAAATACCAGGCTCAAAACGTACTGTTTCGATATAAAATTTCAATAGTTCAATATTACCCCAAACCTCGGGTTATATCGGACGAGACGTAAAAAAAAATTACGCTAACAGTGGCAATTATCTAAGATTTATTTATGTGAATGTGTTTTCTAGGTTAACTTCTCACTATATAATACATTAGTTAGCTTTAAATTCGCATAACAAAAGAAATACAGGCAGATAATTGAAAATATCGTCCGATATAACCCCGGTTGACGGTATATTCTAAATATATTCTATTCTATTCTATAGATCGTGTTTTTCTTGCATATTATTATTATTATTATTATTTATTCAAAAAAATCAGAGAACACTCGATTTTGCGGATATCTATTTAGAATTCATAATATACTTATGTAAACAACATGTTGGAGTATATTTTAGCGCCGAGAACGGCTGCCTACATTGTGTGGTTACTTTACTGTGGCACGTTAACTTTTCGAAATTTTGAAGAACCATAACTTAATTTTTTTCAAATGCCACCCCCCATATTTTATTACTTAGTCGTATTCGGCATCTTATTTTACATCTTTTACATCTCAAACAAAGAAAAAACACATATTTATATGTATTACTGGTGTTTCATAAATGATACACTTGCCACCTACCTGATACACACCTCATGCAGCAAAACTGTTATTGTTCAGCAGAGTGTTGAATAAAACCAAATATGGGAAATGTTTTCAAAATATATTTAATTAATGAAAATTATTTTGGCCTGTGAGGTCAGTTTTCGAAATTTTAGCTTGGCAGCGAACGTGTTGAAATAATAAACCGATTATTATAGAAAAATATATTATTATTATATTCATATAGATAAAATAATAGTAAATATGTATGTATAGAATTTTTGTTGAATAAACGTTGGTAAATATTGTTGGTTGTGGTATTCGTAATAGGTATTTGCGACAATTACAAATGTTGATTCAGTGATTCGTCAGATAAGAGCGACATCTGGCATTTAATGCTCGGCACAATTGTTTATTATAATTTCCCTTCGCTCTAATCCCTTAGTAGACATCGCAAATTCAAAATGATCGTTTCCGAAAACGATTCCACTTCGAGTACAAAATTTTCGCCGGCGAAAATCCAACGAATTATCAAACGGATTCGCGTCGTATCGAGAACCCCAAAAACTTTTTATTGGTACTTCCGACCGCTCGGTATTTTCTATCGCTTAACCGGAATATTACCGTTGGAGAATCTGAACTCGTCGAATTGTGATTCTATTTCGTATCAATTATGTAGCATACCTTTCGTGTATTCGCTTATTATCTATGTGTGTTGTATAGATTTAATGTTGCACTTCACCGATTTCCCAAAGTTCGTTAAGATAATGTCAGGCTCTACTGGTCTTAAATGGAGGGTTTTAACTTTATACATAATGGCAATTTATTCGATGTACACGTATATTATTTGTGTTATGCGGTCTAAGGAGATGGTAGAGTTGATCAAGATTTTAGATAGCTTCGATAGACGAAAGTTCGATATAATTAAAAGACTTGGCAAGGAAAATTGTTACCGGAAATGGAATATCGCGCCGTTATTTCGATATCTTGTTATTATATCCATGATCATATTAGAATTGTTTATTGTTTCACCCACGATGGCGACCATGGTGGAATATGGTCCACCAGCAGGTAGTGGCATATTTTTCAGCATCTTAGCCGGATGGCAGATAATGCCTTTGCTTCTTTATTTATATTTTGTTGACGCTCTAAAAGATAGATTTTGCTTTATAAACGAGTTGGTCCCAATCAGTGATCGCAATCGCAATTTTTCCGAAATTAAGGAAACACTTACAACTATAAGATTGTTTTACGTTGGATTAGCGAATGCCGTCAAATATTTGAGTGGATATTTTGGTTTGTTCCTGGCCCTCAACCAGCTGCGTGTTATAGTGATGTGCGTTGCGAATTTGCATGTGTATGTCTTCATAGATAATGTCCATTTTGATCTGATGTACTGTTTATTGATTGATGTAATAGTGATGATGACTGTAGTCTACAGTTCGCATGATGTTTCTAAAGAGGTAATGTTAATTTCTTAATCTTATTGCATTACATTACAAATATAGATTATTATCGGTAGCATCACCAGGCGCCACAACGTTTAATTAATTCGGAACACGTGTTTCTATGACCTAATTGCTAACACATGTTGACAACGGCCGAATCAGATTTACAAAGATATGCTTAATACTCGTGGCGATCAATGTGCTTCATATGAGACGGTGAAAACTTTGATCGTAAGCTTCAAAAGAGGTAAATTTTCCATTGAAGATAAACATCGATCGGCAATGCCAATTTCTGTGTCTGTTCCCGAAAATGTTGATGAAGTTCATGACATGATTTTGTCAGACCATCGAAATGGGCTGAAACGAATATCTGAGGTAATCAGTATTTGATATGAACGTATAGTCCACGTCGATATGGACGTGAGAAAATTTCCTGCAAAATACACTCGGGAGCAAAAAAATCGACTCAGACTGCACACTCGCATTAAATTACATCTGGCACAAAAACTAAAACTTAAATTCCACTTTTGCTTTCAAAATCTTTATTCATATTCTTTTAACTTACGTTTCTTATACACTTAGACTACCCTACAATTTGTTGTGATCGATAATCACAACATTTTGTATAAGTTGACATCATTGTTCTTTGCAAACCAGTAGGTCGTTTAAAAGGCTTTCTACCTTATCAACCTGTATTAGTTGGCTGTCAAACGTCAACCGGTATACATTTCCGCCAGCTACATTTAGGAATATTGGCTGCTAATGGATACTACAACCGAAGATATAATCAACGGGAAGTCGCTCGTGTGCTGCACATGAGTCAGTCTGCCGTGTCAAGAGTTTACCGAAGATACCAGGAGAATGGTAGCTTTCATCGAAGAAGAGGCTCGGGCAGAAAGCGGTGCACAGTAGTGAGAGATGACCGTTTCATTGTCCAGAGCTCTTTAAGAAATCGGACTCTCACCGGCGTACAAATTCAACGGGAGCTCAGAGAAACGCGGGGAGTGGCTGTTAGTCGGTGGACAGTCAGAAGACGACTCAAGGCAGCTAACCTTAGTCCAAAAAGGCCAGCTACGGCTCCCAAATTGACCCCAGCTCATCGAGCAACTCGTCTCCGTTTCGCAAGAGAGCATGTTGATTGGACAAACGAGCAATGGCGCTCTGTACTGTTCTCGGATGAAAGCAGAGTGTGTTTTCACGGCAGTGACAGAAGAGCAAAAGTATACAGAAGGCCGAGAGAAAGATTCGCACAATGCTGCATAACAGAAAAGGTGGCTTTTGGAGGAGGTTCCTGTATGGTGTGGGCTGGCATTTCTATGGACGCAAAAACCGAGCTGGTTTTTATTGAAACCGGCGGCCGAGCAGGAGGTTTGACTGCGAACCGATACATCCAAGAAATTCTAGAGAACCATGTCGTTCCTTACGTTGGTTTTATCGGAGAAACCTTTATTCTCATGCAAGATAATGCCCGTCCACACAGCGCAGTTTCCGTAAGGCTTTACTTGCAAGAACTTGAAATACGCGTTATGGACTGGCCGACGCGCAGCCCAGACTTGAATCCTATTGAACACCTGTGGGATGAACTCAAAAGGAAAATTCGCGCTAGAAATCCTGCACCAGTAACGAGAGCTGAACTTCAAGCAGCACTTACCGAAGAGTGGGACGCTATCCCGCAAGACAGCGCGATTAAACTTATTCATTCCATGAAGAATCGTTTACAAGCGGTAATTAGGGCTAGGGGCGGTAACACTAAATATTGATAATGTTTTTTGAAAATTAAAATAAAATTGTACTTGATATTACCTATTGTAGTTTATTCTTTTAAGTTTTCCGCGTCTGTTTTGAAGTTTTAGCATCCTAAAACATAACTTTATTTTTTCAAAGAAAAAGAAATGTAACTTAGAAGAATGTGCACTCATTTTTATGCTAAGATCTTGAACTTCAAGGTTTGAAAAGCAAAACTGGAATTTATGTTATATTTTTTATACCTGCGAGAGTGCGGTCTGAGTCAATTTTTTTGCTCCCGAGTGTAGATCCCCAAATGTCTGAATATTGAGCAGAAGCCTGCAAAGGTGAAAGCATCACCTTTAATATATGCTCGGTTTGAAAATGATGCAGACTTCTTAAGCCGTATTGTTACTATGGATGATACTTGGGAACGTTTCTACGACCCAGAAACAAAGCAGCAATCGATGGAATGAAGACAAGGCCTAAAAAGTTACATGTTAAAACATCTGCTGGAAAAGTTCTTGCTTTTCTGTGAGTGCCATGGAGTAATCATGATTGATTTTCTGAATAAGGGTGGAACAATAACTAGAAATTATTATTCGACATTAGTGACCACTCTACGAGAAGAAATTATGAAGAGAGGAGGGGGAAAGTTGTCCAGAAGTGTTTTGTTTTTGCAGGACAATGCTCCTGCAAACAAATCGCATCTTGCCATACAAAAAATTCGTGATGTAAGGTTCTAATTATTCGAACACCACCCTTATTCACCAGATCTGGCTACCATGTCTTTCCTCAGCCAAAAAAAAAAAAAAACCAAGAGGTGATAGCAGCTGTGGAGGCCTGAGGATAATAAAATATTTTGACTTTTAAAATTTGTTTGTTTCTATAGTAGGCTAAGAATTTTTCAATAACTCCTCGTATTTGTTTTAATTATGGTTAGTTTAATCAACTATTAATTCTGTAACAAACAAAAGTTCTAAGTTCTGTTGTTGAAAAACGTGGTTCAACTTTTTCACTTATGAGGTAAAATGGTAACTTCATAAGAAGTTACCATTTCCGATATAACGTTGTGGGATTTTTAACGTACTGTTTCATATTGGATTGGAGAAATCGTTTCAGAATTTAATTAATGTTAACTAGAATACAATGGTTACAATCAGTTGGAATGAATCTATTTGTGTTGGTTTCTTTTTTGTAAAATTTAAATAAAACTAAATATGCAGAATTAACCTGTTATAAATATATAATTGAATTAAACTTAACACAATTTGGCCAAAACTTGTAAACATATGCGACGAATAAACATAGTGCGTCGTCCATCTTTGTTCACATGACGAGCAGTGGAAGCACGTCACCACGCAGGAGAGTCAGCATCGTCTGATTCCGAGCCTGCTCCTTAGCACTCAAGGCAGCCAGCGAGCCGAACCAGGGAGCAAACAGGTGTCGGGAAACAAGCCTTGTGTGCAAGGAGCTTAACGTTTCATTGCCCTGCGACCAAGTACTTGTTTGTAGATGTCTAAAATTATATTTATCGAGTCTTTTGTAGCAGTAATCGCTCACACGGTCTTGTGATACAGACTGTATCAACAAGAAAGTCGACAATGATAGTAAAAGACCTTTTTCCATAACCAAATTTATCTTCAGGTTTGGTTTAGTTTAGGGATTCGTCAATATTGATGTATTGAGGCATGAATCTTATTCCAGTTTGCTTCATTGGCATTGGAGAGATAAACAGTTGAAAAGGCGGAATCATATTGGGATCAAGTGAATAAATAAGAAATGGAAATCACAAATAGGTATCTAAGCAAAACCTATCAACCAAATTTGTCTCAATAAATCTTTACTTCACGCATAAAAAAACATTAATTCTTTTGCAAAACATGTTAATCGCGCAAAGCTTAATTCCACCTCACGCATCAATTCACTTTATTGCTCTTTCCGGAAAGTGGAGAAGTCTTCCTTTGTGTGTGCAGAGAAGACATATTAGGCGGAACCGAATACAATTTAGCGAAGAAGTAACACAGAGAAAGAAGAGCGGGATGGGGGAATTTCACGAGAGAGAGGCGATTGTTACAAAGTGTTGCCAAATTTCCGAAATGGACAGATGTGAGAACTGTGTTGGACGATTGAAAAACTGTTGTTTGCAAAGGAAATATTGATCTGGTTCATGACATGGTCTTGAAAGATTCGACAGATCACTTTAGAAACGAATTTGGCCATTATTCAACGAGATCCTGAACACTTCCTAGCAAGATTCGTTACTGTGAATGAAGATTGGGTTCATCATTATGATCCTGAATCAAAAAGGTAGAGCATGGGGTGGAGACACGAGGGTTCACCACCCCCTGGAAAGTTTCTGCGGGAAAGATCATGGTCATAGTTTTTTGGGAATTATCCTTATACCACGCACTTTTTACCACGTGATCAGACTATAATAACTGAGCAATATTATCCTGGTTTAATATTTCAAAACTGCGTGATTCCATCAAAGAAAAAAAGCAAGAGAAAACTCAGACTTGGGGTGCTGTTTTATCAGGGCAGAGCTCCTGCCTACAAGAGCTGTGTTTCAATGGCCGCAAGTTATAATCTGGAGAATAGGGCATTCTCCAGATTTGGCTCCTAGTAAATTTAATGTATTCCACAAAATCAAAGAACACCTTCGTGGGATTCACTTTAGGGGCGATGAGACACTGATGATGGAGGTGAAGGAGTGGTTTGCAGCCCAAGACAACACATTTTTTTTTAGAGTGTTAAAGTTTTTTACCATACTAAGTGTGTCAACGTCGTAACCTTTCCAAGTCGTTTCATTCTATGTCAGGGACAATAATATCTTTAGTATCATTTAATCCTCTAATACATAAATTTGCTACAGTCTTCGCAATCCCACCTCTTCCAATACAAGCATAAATTAGAAAACACAATTATTTATGTTCTGGAATAAATTAGATTTTATTAATTGTTGTTTTATTTGACCTAAAAGTGGAAATATAGCTGGGATTAAAAGATAAGTACTTTCAGATCATAATATGATTATGTGGGAGTCTACAGTCTTTGAAATTACTGTGGAACAAAAACTTTACCGATAGATAAAATAAACGTTAAGATTAGGAAGATTCTAAATGAATGATGTACATATCTGGATTTGAGATGCAGATATTTATTAATTATAAGCGATATTCACTCTGTATACCATAAATGTTCACGCTTATGCCGTTGTAGAATAACATACTGATTACATTATAGCTATGAACAAATCATCAATGTCAATAGATTAGGTACTTTCCATTGTTTAAACTAACAATCACGGTATAGTTTGCTATACGAGATTGAACCATATGTTAATTTATCTCTACAATCTGTCACATCTAGTTACCATCATCATTATGCAAGCTCATTAATTTGTGTCAGATTGTTTAGATGCTTAAATTATCAACTATAGGTTATAGATATGGAGAACATTCTTGTTTATTTAACCGGTTTCGTTGAAATTATTTTGGGAAAAAAACTATCTTTAAAAACTATTATTATTATATATATATATATAATCTAAAAGTCCCTGTCTACCTCTCGGTGTAGGGATATTTCATTCTTATACTATTGTAATTTGTGTACAAAGTTTTTCCACTTTTTCCTGTCTTTGGCTATCTCTCTTGCGTTCAGTATTGTTTGGCTTGTTTTCTCTATCAATTTGGCAACTTCGTTATCCCATGTTAGTTTTGGTCTCCCAGGTCTTCGTTTTGTTTTTATTTTGGACGTCCATATTCTTTTTGTTGGCATGCATTCCTTCATACGCTGCAGGTGTCCCCACCATCCTAGTTGTTTCCTTTCTATATATTCTGTTACGGATTCTATTTGTAGCTCATCACGTACGTCAGTATTTCTCACTCTGTCTTTTCTTGTTATGCCTTTCACACCTCTCAGAAATTTCATCTCTAACGCCTGTATTCTGCTTTTATTTCTCTTTGAAAGTACCCACGTTTCGCTCCCATATGTCAGTATTGGCCTAAATATTGTCCTGTATACCGTCATCTTAGTTTTCTTTGTTATTTCTCTCTTTCGTATGAATGTTCGTCTCATTGCATGGTATAGATTTGTTGTTTTCCTAATTCTATCGTTTATGTCCATGTCATGGTTCCCATTCCTTTCTATTTTTACTCCCAAGTACTTAATATGTTCAACTTGCTGTATTCTCTCATTATGAATTTTTATATTTAGTTCTTTTACTTGTCCGTTTGTTGCTGTCATCACACTTGTCTTTGTTATGTTTATTTTCATGCCATATTTATTCAATACGTTATTCCATATGTTTATGTTGTCTTGCAGCCCTTTCTCAGTGTTTGCCATAATGACCAAATCATCTGCGAATATGCATTCCGTTTGTTCTATTGGTTCTAGATTTCTGTATCCCACACTTAGTTTTTTCATGTGTGGTTTACATTCTTTTAATATTTCGTCAATGAATACATTAAACAGAACCGGGCTTAGTACTCCTCCCTGTCGCAGGCCACCTTTAATTTCAAAATTGTCAGACTTTCTATTTTTACTGATTACGTAATTAGTATTTTCTGTATACATGCTCTTTATTGCTGTTATTAACTTGTTGTCCACATTTCTCTTCTCCAAGCTATTCCACACTGTTTTTCTACGGACTCGATCGAATGCTTTTTCTAGGTCAACAAATGCAAAATATGCATTTGTTGCACTTAGTATCGTTTTTTCAATTATTTGTTTCACGGTGAATATGTGATCTTGAACCCCTCTTCCTTTCCTGAATGCACTTTGTGTTTCTTCTAGCGTCGGTTCCACGTATCTTTGCAATCTTCTTTCCAGTATGCGTTCGTAGGTTTTTGCTGCTGTACTTAATAACGTTAGTCCTCTATAGTTATTGCATTCCCTAGTGTTTCCCTTTTTATATATTGGCACTATCTGACCTACCTTCCAATCCTCCGGTATCCTACCTTCTTCCCATGCTCTATTGCATATTTTCCAAAATATTTCTATTCCTTTTCCTTTTAAGTTCTTCATCATTTCAGTAGTTACTTTGTCGTGTCCTGGGGCTTTACCATTTTTCAGTATTTTTAAAGCCTCTATTATTTCGTCTTTAGTTATGGGTCCTAGTCCTTCCTCATCTTCAATAGTTCTTCGGTGTTCTTCATCTCTTTTGCTTATCTCAATCTCGTTTCCATCTATACTTAGCAGTTCTTCGAAATGCTCCTTCCACCTTCTCATTGTTTGCTTATCATCTGTTATTATATTTCCTTCCTTGTCCATAATAGGCGCATGCATTGTCGGTTTTCCTGTTTTGATTGTTTTTAGTGCTTTGTAGAATAGTTTTTGGTTTTCCTTACTATCACTCTCCATCTTATTTCCAAATTCTGTCCAACTTTTCTCTTTTGCTTCTTTTATCATCTTGCTTACTTTCTTCCTTTGTTCCCTGTATAGTTCGTATTTTATTTCTGTTCTGCATCCCAGGTATCCTTTCCATTTTTTTCTTTCTTTATTTTTACTTCATTTTTAATTTCTGCTGTCCACCAGGCTGTCTGCTTAGCTCCACTGCGTCCTTTCATTTCCCCGCAGGTATACCTTGCCGAATATAACAATATTTCCCTGAGGTTTTTCCAATATTCTTCGATTCCATCATTGTTGTCCAGTTTAAGTTCCTCCATTTTATTTTCTACCATGTCTTGATATCTCTTTGCCACAGCTTCATTTCGTAGTTTGTAAGTTCTTATACTTATAAATTTTGCCTTTTCTTTATTTTCAGATTCGTTGTCTCTGTTTATCTGTCTTTTAATTTTGGCTAGTACCATATAGTGGTCAGTATACAGCTCTGGGCCTCTTCTAGCCCTGACATCTTTTACCTCTTTTTTGCTATCTTTTTCAACTAGCATATAGTCGATTATTGAAAGTTCGTTATTGGGTCCTCTTCTTGTATATTTGTGCACATCTCTATGCTCGTACCATGTGTTTGTTATTATTAAGTTGTTCATGAGGCAATATTCCATTAATCTTATTCCATTGTTGTTCTTGGCTTCTTCTCCATGTTTGCCTATCACCCCCGTATACATGTCTTTCCTTCCAACTCTTCCATTCATGTCTCCCGCTACAATTATTTTACCCTTGCAGTTTTCCGTTAACACATTTAGCTCCTCCCAGAATTTATCTTTGACTTCTGCCTTCTCATCTTCGTTGGGGCCATAGACGGCTATTATTGATATAATTTCTTTGTCTATACTTAATTCTACTGTTAGGATTCTCTCCGAGTGTCCTTCCCATTTCCTTATATTATTTACCAGTTTTTTGTTAATTACACATCCTACACCTGCCGCAGCTCTCTTCTCTTGTGGTACACCACTAAGAATTAGTGTATGTCCATCTTCTAGTATGATTTCTCGCTGTCCCTTTTTCTTTGTTTCAGACAATGTTAGTATGTCCAATCCAAGGCTATTGAATTCATAGCATAGGTCTTGTTCTTTGCCACTTAGGCTTCTTACATTCCAAGTTGCATATTTCGAAATTTCTTTATCAATATTGTTTATTTCTCTTTTCCTTTGCCTTGTCAGATCCTCCCTGTCAGTCATTTCTCCGCTATCAGCGGTTAGCCGTTCAAGTTTTTTGGCCTTAGATCCTCTATTTTCAATTTTTTCGTTTCATTGTCCCAATTCCATTTTTTGCCATCTACTATCATCTTTTGGTAGCCCACTATCACTTTGCAATTTCTGTTTTTGCTTCTTTCTTCTTTGGCTTGCTCTCTAATTATGTTTTGAATTTTTCTTTCATTCTCCGTTAAGTCATTGTTAATCCACACATAGCTGTTTGGTCCGCTTCTTAATTTCTTCTTGTTATTTATTATTTCCATTTTCGTTCCGAAGTTTGCAATTTCTACATTCCATACATTGTTATTTATTTTTTCCACTTTCTTTACTTTCGTATTTATCTCTAATTTTTGTAGTATGAATTAATTTTTTCCTCCATTTTGGAATCGTCCTTCGTCTCTATTTTCAATCCTGAGATTACTATATTGTTTTTCCTTCTAGCCTTGTCTGTTTTTTCCAGTCGATCTTCAATTGTTTCCAGCCATTCAATTTTTGCTTTCATTTTATTCACTTCTTCTCTAAGTTTTGCATTTTCCTCTTTCACTTCCTTTATTTCAGTTATATATGTCTTTTTATCTATATTATTATTCAATCTAAATTCTCTTTTTTCTCTATTCTTTTCAGGCAAACAAGATCGCCGAACTGATGCAGAAATTACCTGTGGCCAGTTTGGATATGGATAGTAAATTAGAGGTAAGTATGAGTTTGGATGAAATTCGATTGACGGAATCTCTTATCTAAATTCCCATTGAAACTTTTCAGATACAGATGCTTCTATCGCAAATATTTGCCACCCCAATTCACATATCGGCGGCTGGTTATTTCAAAATGGATAGGGAACAAATACCTTCGGTAAGTTAATTACATTTTTTTTATTTTCTCGAAAATTTTTCGATATAAAAATTAATAATAAAAATAAAATCGTCATCATTTGTGTTTCTTCGTCATCACCGTTTATAAATTTGGGTGCTTCAGTAGCGTCCAACTCAGCTGAGTGATCTTTTCGAGTGTAACATTTGCTTTATAGGTTGGACAATTATCTTGTAGAAATTTGAAGGTTCATGAAGAATGTTTTGTTGTTGTTCATCTTCAGTTTCATTTTCGATTTAATTTCCTTGCCTCAGCATCATTATTTGACTCATCTGAAATTGAGGAAGCTGACGACTCCTGATTGGTCACGTTCTTGCCCGGTTGCACCTATAAATTTGTCTTCTTAGAATTTTTTTGAAACTCGCTTTGTTCGCCGGCATCCTTATATCGTCTCATAAATTTAACTTGAACACATCGAGAATCATCTGTAGAAGTGCTGGAAATGCCGCAAAATTGGGCCACAAAATTTTGTTTTTTTGTGGAACTTTTTTCCAGCCATCTTCGTTTCGATGAGCAGAACGTCTTCTTCAGATATGTCATTATAATCAGTAACCAGATTGGATGGTGGTTCTTCGGGTTGAGGTTCCACTTCATCTTCAGTTTCATTTTCGATTTCATTTCCAACTTTATCTGGTGAATCAAAACTTGCCTCAGCATCATTATTTGACTCATCTGAAATTGAGGAAGCTGACGACTCTTGATTGGTCACGCTCTTGCCCGGTTGCACCTTTAAATTTGTCTTAGAATTTTTTGAAACTCGCTTTGTTCGTCGGCATCTTTATATCGTCTCATAAATTTAACTTGAACACATCGAGAATCATCTGTAGAAGTGCTGCAAATGCCGCAAAATTGAGCCACAAAATTTTGTTTTTGTGGAACTTTTTTCCAGCCATCTTCGTTTCGATGAGCAGAACGTCTTCTTCAGATATGTCATTATAATCAGTAGCCAGATGGGATGGTGGTTCTTCGGGTTCAGGTTCCACTTCATCTTCAGTTACATTTTCGATTTAATTTCCAACTTTATCTGGTGAATCAAAACTTGCCTCAGCATCATTATTTGACTCATCTGAAATTGAGGAAGCTGACGACTCTTGATCGGTCACGCTCTTGCCCGGTTGCACCTTTAAATTTGTCTTCTTAGAATTTTCTTGAAACTCGCTTTGTTCGCCGGCATCCTTATATCGTCTCACAAATTTAACTTGAACACATCGAGAATCATCTGTAGAAGTGCTGGAAATGCCGCAAAATTGGGCCACAAAATTTTGTTTTTGTGGAACTTTTTTTCCGGCCATCTTCGTTTCGATGAGCAGAACGTCTTCTTCAGATATGTCATTATAATCAGTAGCCAGATGGGATGGTGGTTCTTCGGTTTCAGGTTCCACTTCATCTTCAGTTTCATTTTCGATTTAATTTCCAACTTTATCTGGTGAATCAAAACTTGCCTCAGCATCATTATTTGACTCATCTGAAATTGAGGAAGCTGACGACTCTTGATCGGTCACGCTCTTGCCCGGTTGCACCTTTAAATTTGTCTTCTTAGAATTTTTTTGAAACTCGCTTTGTTCGCCGGCATCCTTATATCGTCTCATAAATTTAACTTGAACACATCGAGAATCATCTGTAGAAGTGCTGGAAACGCCGCAAAATTGGGCCACAAAATTTTGTTTTTGTGGAACTTTTTTTCGAGCCATCTTCGTTTCGATGAGCAGAACGTCTTCTTCAGATATGTCATTATAATCAGTAGCCAGATGGGATGGTGGTTCTTCGGGTTCAGGTTCCACTTCATCTTCAGTTTCATTTTCGATTTAGTTTCCAACTTTATCTGGTGAATCAAACTTGCCTCAGCATCATTATTTGACTCATCTGAAATTGAGGAAGCTGACGACTCTTGATTCGTCACGCTCTTGCCCGGTTGCACCTTTAAATTTGTCTTCTTAGAATTTTTTTGAAACTCGCTTTGTACGCCGGCATCCTTATATCGTCTTATAAATTTAACTTGAACACAACGAGAATCATCTGTAGAAGTGCTGGAAATGCCGCAAAATTGGGCCACAAAATTTTGTTTTTGTGGAACTTTTTTTCCAGCCATCTTCGTTGCGATGAGCAGAACGTCTTTTTCAGATATGTCATTATAATCAGTAGCCAGATGGGATGGTGGTTCTTCGGTTTCAGGTTCCACTTCATCTTCAGTTTCATTTTCGATTTAATTTCCAACTTTATCTGGTGAATCAAAACTTGCCTCAGCATCATTATTTGACTCATCTGAAATTGAGGAAGCTGACGACTCTTGATCGGTCACGCTCTTGCCCGGTTGCACCTTTAAATTTGTCTTCTTAGAATTTTTTTGAAACTCGCTTTGTTCGCCGGCATCCTTATATCGTCTCATAAATTTAACTTGAACACATCGAGAATCATCTGTAGAAGTGCTGGAAATGCCGCAAAATTGGGCCACAACATTTTGTTTTTGTGGAACTTTTTTCGAGCCATCTTCGTTTCGATGAGCAGAACGTCTTCTTCAGATATGTCATTATAATCAGTAACCAGATTGGATGGTGGTTCTTCGGCTTCAGGTTCCACTTCATCTTCAGTTTCATTTTCGATTTAATTTCCAACTTTATCTGGTGAATCAAAACTTGCCTCAGCATCATTATTTGACTCATCTGAAATTGAGGAAGCTGACGACTCTTGATTCGTCACGCTCTTGCCCGGTTGCACCTTTAAATTTGTCTTCTTAGAATTTTTTTGAAACTCGCTTTGTTCGCCGGCATCCTTATATCGTCTCATAAATTTAACTTGAACACATCGAGAATCATCTGTAGAAGTGCTGGAAATGCCGCAAAATTGGGCCACAACATTTTGTTTTTGTGGAACTTTTTTCGAGCCATCTTCGTTTCGATGAGCAGAACGTCTTCTTCAGATATGTCATTATAATCAGTAACCAGATTGGATGGTGGTTCTTCGGGTTCAGGTTCCACTTCATCTTCAGTTTCATTTTCGATTTAATTTCCAACTTTATCTGGTGAATCAAAACTTGCCTCAGCATCATTATTTGCCTCATCTGAAATTGAGGAAGCTGACGACTCTTGATTGGTCACGCTCTTGCCCGGTTGCACCTTTAAATTTGTCTTCTTAGAATTTTTTGAAACTCGCTTTGTTCGCCGGCATCCTTATATCGTCTCATAAATTTAACTTGAACACATCGAGAATCATCTGTAGAAGTGCTGGAAATGCCGCAAAATTGGGCCACAACATTTTGTTTTTGTGGAACTTTTTTCCAGCCATCTTCGTTTCGATGAGCAGAACGTCTTCTTCAGATATGTCATTATAATCAGTAGCCAGATGGGATGGTGGTTCTTCGGTTTCAGGTTCCACTTCATCTTCAGTTTCATTTTCGATTTAATTTCCAACTTTATCTGGTGAATCAAAACTTGCCTCAGCATCATTATTTGACTCATCTGAAATTGAGGAAGCTGACGACTCTTGATTGGTCACGCTCTTGCCCGGTTGCACCTTTAAATTTGTCTTCTTAGAATTTTTTTGAAACTCGCTTTGTTCGCCGGCATCCTTATATCGTCTTATAAATTTAACTTGAACACATCGAGAATCATCAGTAGAAGTGCTGGAAATGCCGCAAAATTGGGCCACAAAATTTTGTTTTTGTGGAACTTTTTTCCAGCCATCTTCGTTTCGATGAGCAGAACGTCTTCTTCAGATATGTCATTATAATCAGTAACCAGATTGGATGGTGGTTCTTCGGGTTCAGGTTCCACTTCATCTTCAGTTTCATTTTCGATTTAATTTCCAACTTTATCTGGTGAATCAAAACTTGCCTCAGCATCATTATTTGACTCATCTGAAATTGAGGAAGCTGACGACTCTTGATCGGTCACGCTCTTGCCCGGTTGCACCTTTAAATTTGTCTTCTTAGAATTTTTTTTGAAACTCGCTTTGTTCGCCGCCATATCTCAGTTGTACAAGAATATCGGTAAGAGATCTTTCCATTGACACGTTCGAATCGCTGGTTGCTGAAGGAACTGTTGGAATTTGATTAAAAACTTTTTCTCTGTTCGTTGGGAATATTCCACATTTTCGAATCCTGCTTCGATAATTACTGGAGCTGTTGGTTCTGTGTTTATAAGAAGTTTTTTTAACATGGCTGCATGGAAACTTGTCCTTGGGGATTGTTCCTCTATTTCCTTTCATCTTCCACTTCAGTAATATTTCTCGCCAGGGTCTAAAAAAGACATCAAGAGGCTGACAGATGTGGGTTGAGTTTTTTTGGTAAAAATACAAAGCAAATAGCTTGTGCCTGACATTCACCAATAACACGAGCAGAAAGATGTGAAGATAAGCTGTCTCCAATCAGTACTCTAGGAGGGGCAATTGTGCTAAACCACTCATCAAACGTTTTTTGGTCAATCCATCCCGATTTAGTGTTGCTGTAGCGCGCTCCTTTAAAGTTTAGGTTTGGTCCATAGATCTTTAGATTCTTCATAACAGGGTCATTTAGATGGCGCTGTCAGAATGTATCAAGTCACACCGTAGTATCAAGACACCTCGTTTTATGGTACGCTCGACTTCTGACGGTGACTAACCAAGAAGCTGTCATTCAGAAGCTAAATTTCAGGTCTGTGGTGATTCGTAGTAGACTCAAGTCTCATCGACACTTAACAGATTATCCAGTAAATCATCCTATTCGGCACCATACTCGTCTAAAATCGATTGAGCATCATCAACTCTTTTACTTTTTTTGCTCATTCGATAGCAACTTCGGCACCCACTTTACCAAGGTCTTTCTGAACTGAAGAAGAGGTTTTGAAGCAGCACACCTTTCGTCAATTTTCCCCGTCTTTTCTCTTCAATGGCTTCTTTTAGTCGCTCTAATATTAAAGCCTAATATTCTCCGGTTATAGAAACACCTTTATCTTTATAATCAATCAACAATATTCCTTCCGAGTCCCAAAATACCGTTGCCATGAGTTTCCCAGCTGATTGTGACACTTTAAATTTCTTGGGAGGTGCTGTGCCCTTTTTATGCCACTGCATGGAGTCTTGTTTGGACTCAGGTTCATAGTGATGAACCCAAGTTTCGTCTCCAGTAACAATTCGACTCAATACACCATCGTGTAGGATTTTAAAAATTGTTGTATCGGATACTCCAACCATTTCTGCGAATTGTTTCTTCTTTAGTCGAGCATCTTCGAGTACAATTTTTTCAACTTTTTTGGATAAGTGCTAGCGTGGTCACCTCAATGCTCCTGCCCGGCCTCGGGTCGTCTTCAAGGGATTCCCTTTCTTGTCTAAATAAACTATGCCACTTGTACACCATGGTTTTTCCTGGACAAGAGTCGCAGTAAACCAATGACATCTTCATTATGGTCGCGACTGATTTTCCTTGCCTGGTAAGGAACTTTATAACGGCACCATATTCGATTTTTCCATATTTCACTTTTCACTCCTGATTATGTTACTTGGTTGACGATACCTCAAAGACTAACTGTCTAATTTCTCTCTATGGTCGATCCATCTCTTTCCAGGGTTGGATTATCATCCCTAAACCCCATGGTCTTCCGATGTGCGCGATCATCCCAGCTCTTTTTCAGTAAAGTCGTCTGTTGTATTTGATTAAGTTGTCGTCTCTTGTTGAGTTATTGTGAAGGTACAATATTTTTAATGAAAAGTAAAGAAATACAAAATATAAAATAAGACGGGAAATGTAACAGCATCCACTGGCGTTGATGCTGGCGTCGATATCGGCAGATCGAGAGGGGCTAGGTGGTTGTGGAGATCCTGTTGACCTTGGTCAAAGGAAGGGGCCGATCCGGGTCCAAGCGTGTAAGATGTTCTACCAGTGGCTTCTCGGATCTTGTGACTCGTTCCAGGGTTTTTTTCCGCTAGTCCGGCCGCATACTCAAGTAGGGTTGGAATTCCCAGGTCCTGGTGTATTTGGATATTCCTAACGTACCATGGAACGTTCGTGATTTGCCTAAGGATTTTATTCTGCAGTATGTTGAACTTCGTTCTGTGGGTTTTTGCAGAGCTCGACCATACTAAGCAACCGTATGTGAGAATAGGTCTTAGAAAGTTGTGTAGACCAACAGCTTCAGCCTAAGGCTGAGTTGACTTTTTCGGCACATTAGCTGGGAGACCACAGACCATGCCGCGACAAAGCGCTGGGAGACTTCAGTGAAGTGTGGAGCCAGAGTTAACCTTGAGTCCAACGTCATTCCAAGATATTTTACAGAATTGCTCCATGGTAAACGAAAGTCGTCAATATAGATGTTATCCGGGGGTGCGGATTTCTTCCTGGAGAATCTTATTGCTACACACTTATCCCTGTTGACTGTAAGACGCCATTTTTGGAACCACTCCATATGCGCGTCAATCGCACCCTGTAGCCTAGTGCAGACCAAGGCATCAGACCGAGAGGTGGTAAATATAGCCGTATCATCCGCGTATAGTGCTGATTCCGTGGCCGGGAACCTTGGTAGGTCCGACACAAAAATGATAAACAAGGTGGGGCCCAAAGGGACCCCTGCGGGACTCCAGCCTCAATTCCTCGACGGGAGGAGACGTCGCTTCAATCTTTATATCGAAGGTACGGTCCGCCAGGTAGAAGCCCATCAAACAAATCAGATTCGGGTTAAGTCCAGCCTCATTCATTTTAAAAAAGGAGACCGTTCCATACCGAGTCAAACGCGCTAGCCACGTCAAGATCAAAGATCGCTCCGGTTGAGTCTCGTCTCTCGAGGGCATTTCTTATCTCTTCCGTTATCCGGAGTAGCTGAAACTCTGTAGACAGCCCTTCCCGAAAGCCAAATTGCTCGTCTGGAATTGCGTTCTTATCAATTATCTCGTCCTTGATTCGAGTTAGAATAATGGTCTCCGCAATTTTGGACAGGTTGGATAGAAGGCCGATGGGCCTGTAGTTCTGGGGGAAGAGACTGCTTTTACCCTTCTTAGGGATAACTTTAATCCGCGCATGTTTCCAGGTGGAAGGAAATACCTAAGATACAGGATAGAATTAATTATGTTGACCACGCTACGAATGAGACGGTCCGGTAACTTCCTAAGCGCAGTAACTGTCTAATAACAATGAAACTTCGTATTTATAGTAATTATGAGTCGCTGCACAGGCTACGCCTCCAATGCGCCTAATCACCCCCTACAACCCGCTCATTCCGCGAATATAAAAACGCTCCCTCCTTTTAACAAAGAAACTGAAGGCAACAATTGTTGCCTTGTTGCCTGTTTACCATTTATACTAGCTTATCTCCTAATTTCAGCAAAATGTCCCTGCTAGCCCTCACTTCTAATCATCAAAGTTTGTGTAGTAGAATAAAACAAGAAATCGTACTAGAAATTGTGTATTTCCGATCAAATTTGTGTCTATTTACAATGTATAGTAATACTAACGTTCATTATTTATAAAAAAATATATGTATAAATGGATTAAACCATTAAAACGTAAAAACGAATAATGAACACGAACATATGTAATGATGTTAAAAAAAACAATAAAAAAATAATGCTTATGTAATACGCATTATTTACAATAATACTTTGTAGATGTAATTTATAAATTAATTCTATTACACATATCGTGGGCTTACTGCAAAATGTGACCAAGTCATATTAAGAAAAATTACGACATGGAGAAAAACTAGTAGAGAAAAGAACTTTAATTATTTTGCTTAAGAACAAGTTAAGTTTTAATTATTCCAAGTCTGTATCGGAATCGAATGCTGGTTCCGGTGCAGTGTCTTTTTGAGTCGTCTGGTGTAATCGAGTCATACCATCCATGAAATTCTAAAGGAATAGCTAATGTTGTGCCCAGTGTCGTCAGATTTTTCTTTTTGCATGCTACCTATAACATGTTTTGTAGATCAAAAATTGCACTGACAAAGTTGTCTTAATTGTTTGCTTGCTCTTTGTCCTGTGTTTTCTTTTCATTCGTTTCATTTTTTTTCGGCGGATATGAGCATTATCTTCCACAGCTAGGTCTTCAGATGTTGTGGTTTTAAAATTTCCGTACATCAAACGCTGGTCTTTTCGTGCTTTAAAAGAAGGCTAAATTATATTCTTTGCAAAATATGCGCCCATAAGTTATTCGAGATGCATGAGGCACACCATCTTCCTCGCATTTTTCTACATAATACAATGCATGCATCTTAGCGATTGTCAAGTTAGAGTCCAGATAATTTCCATCTCTTGTTAGTTGATATTCTGCAGTAGTGAGACTCATTTTCTTCTTCATTATTCCCCACTGCATTTAAACTGGAAGACGTATTTTCATTATCGTTCTGAGAATTATTTCCGTGACTAGATTCTAAAAATCAGAACCAATTATAAAACTGGTAGTAAAAGTCCTATTTGACTCATCTGAAATTGAGGAAGCTGACGACTCCTGATTGGTCACGTTCTTGCCCGGTTGCACCTATAAATTTGTCTTCTTAGAATTTTTTTGAAACTCGCTTTGTTCGCCGGCATCCTTATATCGTCTCATAAATTTAACTTGAACACATCGAGAATCATCTGTAGAAGTGCTGGAAATGCCGCAAAATTGGGCCACAAAATTTTGTTTTTGTGGAACTTTTTTTCCAGCCATCTTCGTTTCGATGAGCAGAACGTCTTCTTCAGATATGTCATTATAATCAGTAACCAGATTGGATGGTGGTTCTTCGGGTTGAGGTTCCACTTCATCTTCAGTTTCATTTTCGATTTCATTTCCAACTTTATCTGGTGAATCAAAACTTGCCTCAGCATCATTATTTGACTCATCTGAAATTGAGGAAGCTGACGACTCTTGATTGGTCACGCTCTTGCCCGGTTGCACCTTTAAATTTGTCTTAGAATTTTTTGAAACTCGCTTTGTTCGTCGGCATCTTTATATCGTCTCATAAATTTAACTTGAACACATCGAGAATCATCTGTAGAAGTGCTGCAAATGCCGCAAAATTGAGCCACAAAATTTTGTTTTTGTGGAACTTTTTTCCAGCCATCTTCGTTTCGATGAGCAGAACGTCTTCTTCAGATATGTCATTATAATCAGTAGCCAGATGGGATGGTGGTTCTTCGGGTTCAGGTTCCACTTCATCTTCAGTTACATTTTCGATTTAATTTCCAACTTTATCTGGTGAATCAAAACTTGCCTCAGCATCATTATTTGACTCATCTGAAATTGAGGAAGCTGACGACTCTTGATCGGTCACGCTCTTGCCCGGTTGCACCTTTAAATTTGTCTTCTTAGAATTTTCTTGAAACTCGCTTTGTTCGCCGGCATCCTTATATCGTCTCACAAATTTAACTTGAACACATCGAGAATCATCTGTAGAAGTGCTGGAAATGCCGCAAAATTGGGCCACAAAATTTTGTTTTTTGTGGAACTTTTTTTCCGGCCATCTTCGTTTCGATGAGCAGAACGTCTTCTTCAGATATGTCATTATAATCAGTAGCCAGATGGGATGGTGGTTCTTCGGTTTCAGGTTCCACTTCATCTTCAGTTTCATTTTCGATTTAATTTCCAACTTTATCTGGTGAATCAAAACTTGCCTCAGCATCATTATTTGACTCATCTGAAATTGAGGAAGCTGACGACTCTTGATCGGTCACGCTCTTGCCCGGTTGCACCTTTAAATTTGTCTTCTTAGAATTTTTTGAAACTCGCTTTGTTCGCCGGCATCCTTATATCGTCTCATAAATTTAACTTGAACACATCGAGAATCATCTGTAGAAGTGCTGGAAACGCCGCAAAATTGGGCCACAAAATTTTGTTTTTGTGGAACTTTTTTTCGAGCCATCTTCGTTTCGATGAGCAGAACGTCTTCTTCAGATATGTCATTATAATCAGTAGCCAGATGGGATGGTGGTTCTTCGGGTTCAGGTTCCACTTCATCTTCAGTTTCATTTTCGATTTAGTTTCCAACTTTATCTGGTGAATCAAAACTTGCCTCAGCATCATTATTTGACTCATCTGAAATTGAGGAAGCTGACGACTCTTGATTCGTCACGCTCTTGCCCGGTTGCACCTTTAAATTTGTCTTCTTAGAATTTTTTGAAACTCGCTTTGTACGCCGGCATCCTTATATCGTCTTATAAATTTAACTTGAACACAACGAGAATCATCTGTAGAAGTGCTGGAAATGCCGCAAAATTGGGCCACAAAATTTTGTTTTTGTGGAACTTTTTTCCAGCCATCTTCGTTGCGATGAGCAGAACGTCTTTTTCAGATATGTCATTATAATCAGTAGCCAGATGGGATGGTGGTTCTTCGGTTTCAGGTTCCACTTCATCTTCAGTTTCATTTTCGATTTAATTTCCAACTTTATCTGGTGAATCAAAACTTGCCTCAGCATCATTATTTGACTCATCTGAAATTGAGGAAGCTGACGACTCTTGATCGGTCACGCTCTTGCCCGGTTGCACCTTTAAATTTGTCTTCTTAGAATTTTTTTGAAACTCGCTTTGTTCGCCGGCATCCTTATATCGTCTCATAAATTTAACTTGAACACATCGAGAATCATCTGTAGAAGTGCTGGAAATGCCGCAAAATTGGGCCACAACATTTTGTTTTTGTGGAACTTTTTTCGAGCCATCTTCGTTTCGATGAGCAGAACGTCTTCTTCAGATATGTCATTATAATCAGTAACCAGATTGGATGGTGGTTCTTCGGCTTCAGGTTCCACTTCATCTTCAGTTTCATTTTCGATTTAATTTCCAACTTTATCTGGTGAATCAAAACTTGCCTCAGCATCATTATTTGACTCATCTGAAATTGAGGAAGCTGACGACTCTTGATTCGTCACGCTCTTGCCCGGTTGCACCTTTAAATTTGTCTTCTTAGAATTTTTTTGAAACTCGCTTTGTTCGCCGGCATCCTTATATCGTCTCATAAATTTAACTTGAACACATCGAGAATCATCTGTAGAAGTGCTGGAAATGCCGCAAAATTGGGCCACAACATTTTGTTTTTGTGGAACTTTTTTTCGAGCCATCTTCGTTTCGATGAGCAGAACGTCTTCTTCAGATATGTCATTATAATCAGTAACCAGATTGGATGGTGGTTCTTCGGGTTCAGGTTCCACTTCATCTTCAGTTTCATTTTCGATTTAATTTCCAACTTTATCTGGTGAATCAAAACTTGCCTCAGCATCATTATTTGCCTCATCTGAAATTGAGGAAGCTGACGACTCTTGATTGGTCACGCTCTTGCCCGGTTGCACCTTTAAATTTGTCTTCTTAGAATTTTTTTGAAACTCGCTTTGTTCGCCGGCATCCTTATATCGTCTCATAAATTTAACTTGAACACATCGAGAATCATCTGTAGAAGTGCTGGAAATGCCGCAAAATTGGGCCACAACATTTTGTTTTTGTGGAACTTTTTTTCCAGCCATCTTCGTTTCGATGAGCAGAACGTCTTCTTCAGATATGTCATTATAATCAGTAGCCAGATGGGATGGTGGTTCTTCGGTTTCAGGTTCCACTTCATCTTCAGTTTCATTTTCGATTTAATTTCCAACTTTATCTGGTGAATCAAAACTTGCCTCAGCATCATTATTTGACTCATCTGAAATTGAGGAAGCTGACGACTCTTGATTGGTCACGCTCTTGCCCGGTTGCACCTTTAAATTTGTCTTCTTAGAATTTTTTTGAAACTCGCTTTGTTCGCCGGCATCCTTATATCGTCTTATAAATTTAACTTGAACACATCGAGAATCATCAGTAGAAGTGCTGGAAATGCCGCAAAATTGGGCCACAAAATTTTGTTTTTGTGGAACTTTTTTTCCAGCCATCTTCGTTTCGATGAGCAGAACGTCTTCTTCAGATATGTCATTATAATCAGTAACCAGATTGGATGGTGGTTCTTCGGGTTCAGGTTCCACTTCATCTTCAGTTTCATTTTCGATTTAATTTCCAACTTTATCTGGTGAATCAAAACTTGCCTCAGCATCATTATTTGACTCATCTGAAATTGAGGAAGCTGACGACTCTTGATCGGTCACGCTCTTGCCCGGTTGCACCTTTAAATTTGTCTTCTTAGAATTTTTTTGAAACTCGCTTTGTTCGCCGCCATATCTCAGTTGTACAAGAATATCGGTAAGAGATCTTTCCATTGACACGTTCGAATCGCTGGTTGCTGAAGGAACTGTTGGAATTTGATTAAAAACTTTTTCTCTGTTCGTTGGGAATATTCCACATTTTTCGAATCCTGCTTCGATAATTACTGGAGCTGTTGGTTCTGTGTTTATAAGAAGTTTTTTTAACATGGCTGCATGGAAACTTGTCCTTGGGGATTGTTCCTCTATTTCCTTTCATCTTCCACTTCAGTAATATTTCTCGCCAGGGTCTAAAAAAAGACATCAAGAGGCTGACAGATGTGGGTTGAGTTTTTTTTGGTAAAAATACAAAGCAAATAGCTTGTGCCTGACATTCACCAATAACACGAGCAGAAAGATGTGAAGATAAGCTGTCTCCAATCAGTACTCTAGGAGGGGCAATTGTGCTAAACCACTCATCAAACGTTTTTTGGTCAATCCATCCCGATTTAGTGTTGCTGTAGCGCGCTCCTTTAAAGTTTAGGTTTGGTCCATAGATCTTTAGATTCTTCATAACAGGGTCATTTAGATGGCGCTGTCAGAATGTATCAAGTCACACCGTAGTATCAAGACACCTCGTTTTATGGTACGCTCGACTTCTGACGGTGACTAACCAAGAAGCTGTCATTCAGAAGCTAAATTTCAGGTCTGTGGTGATTCGTAGTAGACTCAAGTCTCATCGACACTTAACAGATTATCCAGTAAATCATCCTATTCGGCACCATACTCGTCTAAAATCGATTGAGCATCATCAACTCTTTTACTTTTTTTGCTCATTCGATAGCAACTTCGGCACCCACTTTACCAAGGTCTTTCTGAACTGAAGAAGAGGTTTTGAAGCAGCACACCTTTCGTCAATTTTCCCCGTCTTTTCTCTTCAATGGCTTCTTTTAGTCGCTCTAATATTAAAGCCTAATATTCTCCGGTTATAGAAACACCTTTATCTTTATAATCAATCAACAATATTCCTTCCGAGTCCCAAAATACCGTTGCCATGAGTTTCCCAGCTGATTGTGACACTTTAAATTTCTTGGGAGGTGCTGTGCCCTTTTTATGCCACTGCATGGAGTCTTGTTTGGACTCAGGTTCATAGTGATGAACCCAAGTTTCGTCTCCAGTAACAATTCGACTCAATACACCATCGTGTAGGATTTTAAAAATTGTTGTATCGGATACTCCAACCATTTCTGCGAATTGTTTCTTCTTTAGTCGAGCATCTTCGAGTACAATTTTTTCAACTTTTTTGGATAAGTGCTAGCGTGGTCACCTCAATGCTCCTGCCCGGCCTCGGGTCGTCTTCAAGGGATTCCCTTTCTTGTCTAAATAAACTATGCCACTTGTACACCATGGTTTTTCCTGGACAAGAGTCGCAGTAAACCAATGACATCTTCATTATGGTCGCGACTGATTTTCCTTGCCTGGTAAGGAACTTTATAACGGCACCATATTCGATTTTTCCATATTTCACTTTTCACTCCTGATTATGTTACTTGGTTGACGATACCTCAAAGACTAACTGTCTAATTTCTCTCTATGGTCGATCCATCTCTTTCCAGGGTTGGATTATCATCCCTAAACCCCATGGTCTTCCGATGTGCGCGATCATCCCAGCTCTTTTTCAGTAAAGTCGTCTGTTGTATTTGATTAAGTTGTCGTCTCTTGTTGAGTTATTGTGAAGGTACAATATTTTTAATGAAAAGTAAAGAAATACAAAATATAAAATAAGACGGGGAAATGTAACAGCATCCACTGGCGTTGATGCTGGCGTCGATATCGGCAGATCGAGAGGGGCTAGGTGGTTGTGGAGATCCTGTTGACCTTGGTCAAAGGAAGGGGCCGATCCGGGTCCAAGCGTGTAAGATGTTCTACCAGTGGCTTCTCGGATCTTGTGACTCGTTCCAGGGTTTTTTTCCGCTAGTCCGGCCGCATACTCAAGTAGGGTTGGAATTCCCAGGTCCTGGTGTATTTGGATATTCCTAACGTACCATGGAACGTTCGTGATTTGCCTAAGGATTTTATTCTGCAGTATGTTGAACTTCGTTCTGTGGGTTTTTGCAGAGCTCGACCATACTAAGCAACCGTATGTGAGAATAGGTCTTAGAAAGTTGTGTAGACCAACAGCTTCAGCCTAAGGCTGAGTTGACTTTTTCGGCACATTAGCTGGGAGACCACAGACCATGCCGCGACAAAGCGCTGGGAGACTTCAGTGAAGTGTGGAGCCAGAGTTAACCTTGAGTCCAACGTCATTCCAAGATATTTTACAGAATTGCTCCATGGTAAACGAAAGTCGTCAATATAGATGTTATCCGGGGTGCGGATTTCTTCCTGGAGAATCTTATTGCTACACACTTATCCCTGTTGACTGTAAGACGCCATTTTTGGAACCACTCCATATGCGCGTCAATCGCACCCTGTAGCCTAGTGCAGACCAAGGCATCAGACCGAGAGGTGGTAAATATAGCCGTATCATCCGCGTATAGTGCTGATTCCGTGGCCGGGAACCTTGGTAGGTCCGACACAAAAATGATAAACAAGGTGGGGCCCAAAAGGGACCCCTGCGGGACTCCAGCCTCAATTCCTCGACGGGAGGAGACGTCGCTTCCAATCTTTATATCGAAGGTACGGTCCGCCAGGTAGAAGCCCATCAAACAAATCAGATTCGGGTTAAGTCCAGCCTCATTCATTTTAAAAAGGAGACCGTTCCATACCGAGTCAAACGCGCTAGCCACGTCAAGATCAAAGATCGCTCCGGTTGAGTCTCGTCTCTCGAGGGCATTTCTTATCTCTTCCGTTATCCGGAGTAGCTGAAACTCTGTAGACAGCCCTTCCCGAAAGCCAAATTGCTCGTCTGGAATTGCGTTCTTATCAATTATCTCGTCCTTGATTCGAGTTAGAATAATGGTCTCCGCAATTTTGGACAGGTTGGATAGAAGGCCGATGGGCCTGTAGTTCTGGGGGAAGAGACTGCTTTTACCCTTCTTAGGGATAACTTTAATCCGCGCATGTTTCCAGGTGGAAGGGAAATACCTAAGATACAGGATAGAATTAATTATGTTGACCACGCTACGAATGAGACGGTCCGGTAACTTCCTAAGCGCAGTAACTGTCTAATAACAATGAAACTTCGTATTTATAGTAATTATGAGTCGCTGCACAGGCTACGCCTCCAATGCGCCTAATCACCCCCCTACAACCCGCTCATTCCGCGAATATAAAAACGCTCCCTCCTTTTAACAAAGAAACTGAAGGCAACAATTGTTGCCTTGTTGCCTGTTTACCATTTATACTAGCTTATCTCCTAATTTCAGCAAAATGTCCCTGCTAGCCCTCACTTCTAATCATCAAAGTTTGTGTAGTAGAATAAAACAAGAAATCGTACTAGAAATTGTGTATTTCCGATCAAATTTGTGTCTATTTACAATGTATAGTAATACTAACGTTCATTATTTATAAAAAAATATATGTATAAAACGGGATTAAACCATTAAAACGTAAAAACGAATAATGAACACGAACATATGTAATGATGTTAAAAAAAACAATAAAAAAATAATGCTTATGTAATACGCATTATTTACAATAATACTTTGTAGATGTAATTTATAAATTAATTCTATTACACATATCGTGGGCTTACTGCAAAATGTGACCAAGTCATATTAAGAAAAATTACGACATGGAGAAAAACTAGTAGAGAAAAGAACTTTAATTATTTTGCTTAAGAACAAGTTAAGTTTTAATTATTCCAAGTCTGTATCGGAATCGAATGCTGGTTCCGGTGCAGTGTCTTTTTTGAGTCGTCTGGTGTAATCGAGTCATACCATCCATGAAATTCTAAAGGAATAGCTAATGTTGTGCCCAGTGTCGTCAGATTTTTCTTTTTGCATGCTACCTATAACATGTTTTGTAGATCAAAAATTGCACTGACAAAGTTGTCTTAATTGTTTGCTTGCTCTTTGTCCTGTGTTTTCTTTTCATTCGTTTCATTTTTTCGGCGGATATGAGCATTATCTTCCACAGCTAGGTCTTCAGATGTTGTGGTTTTAAAATTTCCGTACATCAAACGCTGGTCTTTTCGTGCTTTAAAGAAGGCTAAATTATATTCTTTGCAAAATATGCGCCCATAAGTTATTCGAGATGCATGAGGCACACCATCTTCCTCGCATTTTTCTACATAATACAATGCATGCATCTTAGCGATTGTCAAGTTAGAGTCCAGATAATTTCCATCTCTTGTTAGTTGATATTCTGCAGTAGTGAGACTCATTTTCTTCTTCATTATTCCCCACTGCATTTAAACTGGAAGACGTATTTTCATTATCGTTCTGAGAATTATTTCCGTGACTAGATTCTAAAAATCAGAACCAATTATAAAACTGGTAGTAAAAGTCCTCAGTGTGCACGAAGACACATATATATATAATGCAACATTGTAAACAATGGTTATCCCCAAGCATCGTTAAGAGAATGTTACACAACACCACTGCTACTAACAGCACGCAAAGTAATTCTACAGCTCAACACACTCCTGTGGAAAGTGAGGAAGGTAAATATTACAAATTCCCTCATATAGCTCCTTTAACATCTAAGATCTCAGGTTGCTTCAAAAACCTATAGGTTCACCTAGCCAAATACAATTTGCATTCCCTTGGCAAATTATTTTGCAAACTTAAGGACCCTGTGCCGCTTCCGTTCAAATCAGATGTTGTCTACTCCATTTCGTGCTCGCAATGTGACGCTATCTACATTGGACAAACATCACAATACCTCAAGAATACACTCAGGCAGCAGAACAATGATTGCAAAAACTACTGCGAAAACTTGTCCAAATCGACTTAGCCAGTTTTACTTGTAATACCGCTTAACCGTAATTTCTATCGTGTTAATCTGACCAGGACGACTTGATCAACTTTGGCTGGAAATAATCTTGTTGCTGAGACTTGATCAATTTTAAAAATGTTTAGTTAGCCATTTTTTGACTTAGTCACTTTTTGCAGTAAGCCTACGATATGTATGTGTATACAAAAGGTGTTAGTGACTAAAAAACTATCTGCTTGCTACAATCGTCTTAGCATTTAATGATTAACAATAACGAGGATGAAATGAGGAGCTTGCACCTAAAATTGAACACAAATCAATTTTTGAAGTTTGTGCTTATTTTATGAGATTATCTGCAATTTTCAATATTATTATAGACGTGGATTCATACGATTATATATATATATAAGTATATTTGTATTTATTATTTAGAGAAAAACTAAATATATTCGTTTCATACGCGAGGTTTTTACTTCTATTTGACTATACTTGAAATCGTACACACTTCTAAATTATTACTATTTTCTCCATATTTAACAAACCAAGTCAGATTCCTTAAATCAAATGGAACATGTAAATGATTGATTTTATCTTTTTTTTTTTTGTTCGGGATCTGTTTCGTGCTCATTGTTAAGAAAAATTTCAATCGTGATTCATAATTTTTTTCTCGTCTGTACATGTTGCCGTTACTAAATGGGACATTCACATTGATGATCATTGTACTAACCTAACATTTTTTAATTTTGCATTTTCACTACAATTAAGCTCTTTGTAACATTGACCCATATCCGTTCAATTCACGTATTTTGTATCGCGATTCTATCGTCAATCTGATCGAATTGACAGTTATCTCGAAATGTTACTATAGTTACATCAGTGCTGACTGCAGCAAGACGACTAGTTTTGACAATTATCGGAAATATTTAGAAAAATGGCAATTTGATAATTGGTAGAAATTTTGTGATCGTTACGTCATTTAACATTAAAAAATACGATTGTTTTTACAACTGACAGCTGTCAGAAATATTCTGACACTTGACATCCATTTTGTTCGATTATTACGACGCATTGCACAATTTGACAGCTGATTTTAGGTCTCTACGATGTACTGTATCAGAAACTGTTTAATAATTACGATATTTAACATTGTGAACAATAACTATCATTACAATAAAAATAACTGTCAGAAATATATTGACAGTTACAACTATTTAGGTATTAACGATGACAACCATCAAAACAATACGAAAATAATCGGTTTTTTAATTTGGTTAAAAAAAAATATGTCTGAAACTTTATTGCAATTTGACAGCTGTCAGAATTTCTTTTGACAGTTACAATACGCAACATTGTGAAGGGTAATTCAGTTACAATTAATGTAATTGCAAAATCTGATAAAAATTACTGTTTCGACAATTTGACGGCTGTCAAAAAAAAAATAACTGAAAAAGAGTTAATGAAAGCAATGCAAGACGTTATGTATTAGAGGGGCTTCTGTCTAGCTGTCATCATCAGTGTCTCTTTGAATATTAGATCCTATCTTCACTACTTTACTTACTGTTTCGCAAACTAGTTTTAATCTCATTATCCTTCTCTGTGACAAGCTCAGAACTAGTAGCAACCTGAGAGAGTCGGTACGGCAGATACTGCAGGGACGTTGATGATGCTAGGTAGGTAGAAACTTCTCTTTAATACTTAACTTTTTCATTCTTTTTGGTAGTAGGTATGATTTGTTTCTACAAGTCATACAATGAGAGTTTATTACAATTTTTTACAATTATTATTACAATGTTTCATAATTTGACAGTTGTCAGAAATATTTTTACAGTTACACTTGTTAAAATCATAAAAATAAAAAAAACAAAGTACATACAAAGAAAACAATTGTTATTATAATTTGATGAGTTTTCAAGAAAAAAAATGTCTGCAAGTATTCAAAGATTAAACAAATAACAATTTTTACAAAAAATGTCAAAGTGGGTATAATTTCATAGTTGACAGAATTTTCGTACTTAATACTGTAGAGGATGAATATTTTTACAAAAGTTGAAAAATATTTTGCTAAACTGTCAAAGTGGGAAATAATTTTTCGAGAGCTGTCAAACGAAATTTCTCAATACGACTTGTCAAGTCTGAAAATTCTTGTTTTGATAGTATGATAACTGCGTTGCTATTGTTACGGTACTCAATATTGTAAAAAGATATACTGATTATATATAAAATGACAGCTGTCAAAATTATTTTGACAATTACACCTGTTAAAGTCCTAACGAGTAATAGTTTTTGTATCGTGTCAACTGTCAACGAACATTGGAAATCACCCTGCGATCGAGTGCATTGAAAATAGATGAGGCATTAGAAGCGGACCACGTGGGTTCGACCATCGCAATTCGCATCTCGATCTTACACAATTATATATTGTGACATAAGTCAAAAAAATTAAGTGCTTTTATATTATATTTGACAGCTTTTCAAAATATTTTCGTTCATTTAGATCGTGATGCAAAATACGTGGTTACAATGAAGTCCTAAAACGAAAAAACAAAAACAAACGTAATTACTAAAGCATGCCCTTTGCGCTAGGAAGCAGTAGCGTACGCTATTATCGGATAAAAGTACTTAATTACCAAAAACAGTTAATCTCATTAAATAAAATTGCAAAAATTGAATTTAATATTCTTATATATTGCACAATATTTGATTGCCTTTCTAATATTTACCGAACGATATCGACATTTACACCAATAAATAGAAATATGTATAAATAAAATTTAAATTGTACAACGTTATCCATAATAAGTTAGGAATACTCTAAATATCTTTTGAAGGCGCAAAATTGCTTGGGAATCAATAAAAATAAACGTTTTCTTCGTTGTTTGTAACAAAAGTTGAAAAGTTTTTGGCTGGAAAGGGATTTGATTATTAAAAAGTAGTATAAAGAAGAAAGAAAAAAAGTGAAACATGAATTTGGGGAAAAAATGGAAAAAAAAAAACAGTAAAGAGAACCAAAAACCTATTTTATAGTCTTGAAATTAGTAAGTAATGAAGAAGGGTCACAATCTACACACTATGTACAAAATAAGAAGGGAGGGATCCTAAGTGAAAGAAGATTAAAGAAAGGCGGAAAGAATACTTTCAGACTTTCAGGAATTGTTAACCGGAGGACTGGAAAACGAGAATGCTAGTGAACAACAAATAATAGGAGAAGAGACAGAAGAAATAATTACTATGGACGAACTGGAAGAAGCAATACAAAAACAGAAAAATGGAAAAGCATCGGGCTGCGACAAAATTACGGCAGAAATGATAAAATATATAGGACAAAACGCAAGAGAATTGAATTGAAAATATATAACAGAATATGGAGAGAAGAGGAAATACCAAAAGATTAGAAGAAATTATTGATAGTACCAATATACAAGAATAAAGGAAATAAGAAAGAATGCAATAATTACAGAGGAATATCCCTTCTAAGTACTGCAATGAAGATTCTCGAGCAAACAACAACAAACAAAACTTGATACATGAGTCACAAAGTGGGTTTAGAAAAGGAAGGAGCACACAAGATCAAATATTCATTGTGAAACAAATAATACAAAAAGCCTCTAGACAACAGAAGAAAGTATTCCTAGCATTGGAAGACTTGGAAAAAGCATTCGATAAAGTACCAAGAGAAAGATTATGAAATATATTAAGAGAAAGAGGTGTCAATGGCAAAATAAGACGATTAATACAGAAAATATATAACAGCAATACTTATGCTGTAATAGCTAACAATTTAGAGTCGGAGATATTTAAAACAAAAGAGAGACTGCGCCAAGGAGGAAGTCTGAGCCCAATGCTGTTCGAAGTTTCGGAAGGGGCATTCGCAGACGATTTAGTAATTATAGCCAACAATGAGGAAGCAACATGAAATATGACACTAAAAGACAGCGGAATGACAATGAATAAGAGCAAAACTAAAGTAATGGTAGATCTACCACTACCATTACTAGCAGGTAGATACGAAAATCTAAATAGAGGGAATTGAAATAGAACAAGTAAGAACATTTCAGTTCTTGGGAGTAAGAATTGATGGAATGTGGGCTCGTAATAAACGGATATAACATCGGTATCAGCAAACGCCACAACTTTGACTGATTACTCGGGACACGTGTTTCGAGAACGCGTGGGTTCTCATCATCAACCGAATACCGAATGAATCAATAAAATTAAAACTATCCCTATAAAGATCACCCTCTTATAGTATAAACAAGCACATCATGCGATTCTTTACCTAAACCGAACTGCTAAAGAATAGAAAAAACAACAAAGCTGTACCATAGCATGAGGAAGTAAGTAAAAAGTATATTAAAATATGGCTGTGAATCCAGGATATTAAATAGAACACAAAAGAATAAATTAAAGGCAGTAGAAATGAAATATTTAAGAAGAGTTAGAGGACTAACAAGGATGGATAGAATAAGAAACTCGGAAATATGAAAAGATTTAAAAATGCAGTCACTGCTAGAATACATTGAACAAAGACAGCTAGGATGTTGGGGACATTTATATAGAATGGAAAATACAAGACAAATAAGAAGGATATGGGAAGCAAGAATAATGAAAAATAGAAGAAGAGGAAGGTCAAGGACAACATGGAATGATGTCATAGCAGAAATACTGGGAAGGAAAAGCAAAACATGGACAGAAGAGAAGAACATGACAAGGAATATAAATGAATGGAAAACGTTTATAAAAAAAACTAGAAGAAGATAAACGCCCTACACCATTGTTATGGTAGAAAAGTATTGCTGTGCCTTTCCTTCCCACAAATGTATCCGGTCTAATTCAGCCACCGGATCAAGGTGTAATAAATATATTTAAACGACACGATCGTGCACTACTCTTGAGAACAATCCTGTAAGATTGTGATTCACAAAACAAAAACAAATGAATTACTCGAACACCCCCTTTATTCGCCAGATCTGGCTCCGCCCGATTATCCTGTCTTTCCTCAACTATTTGTTTCTATAGTAGGCTAAGAATTTTTCAATACCACCTCGTATACGTCAACGATTTCTTTGCGTTTAAATATTGTTGTTGATAGGCATGGTTAGGTAGGGTCACCTGGGGTAAATGTAAATAGGGGTAATTGGAAATAACAAATGTATTCGTATCACAAGAAATCTCGCAACACTAGACTTATTTCGCGCCTTTTATCTAGTGCACGACGGTTGTTCTTCTTTTATCCAGCAGTCTGCATTGCGATAAGTGAGAGTCAACGTGACAGTGGTGTTTCGTCCGATAGATAGTTTTGCAAAGTTTACCGTGAAAGTGCTTTTTTACGAAAAGACGGTAAGTTTGAGAGAAATTCTTTTTGTGTACGCTTATCAAATGTTATTGTTGTTGTGTCACATGAAAAAAAAACTTGTTTCTATTTGCACTTAACCTAAAAGATCGTTATTTACAATTGCCCCAAAGAAAAGTAACGTCGGGGCAAATGTAAATGGTAGAACGGGGTAAATGTAAATTCCGGTATCAAGGTTATAATGTGTAAAAATGGACAATTTTGTGCGAAGTTAGCTTATATTTTGAGAGCAAAATTATGAACAACGCTGGGCGTTCTTTTCAGATGGTGCGAAACTACATAAAAAAGAAACCGCCGTATACAGCTGAAGATTTGAATAGAGCTGTTGAAGATATTTTAAATCAAAATAGGAGTTATAACTAGGTTGAGGACTATTACGGTATTCCGAAGGCTGTAGTTTTTAACAGAATCAAGGGGAGGAAGACGCCGATAGAGCACGTGCTCGAATGGGATGTCCCTGCAATAAGGATGACATCAAAACTGTCGTGACAGAATACGTTCGAGCAAATAATATAAAAACACCGTTTGTTGTTGATAGGCCGGGTGATGACTGGTATTATTCATTTATGAAGCGACATCCAGGATTATCGTTTAAAAAACCTGAACTTCTACAAAAGTGTCGAAAAGATGCCAGAGACCCTTTTGTTATATACAATTTTTATGATGAACTTACTCAGCTCTTTAAGGACAATAACTTGGAAGATAAACCGCCATTTGTTTTCAACTGCGACGAAACAGGATTTTCTCACGATCCCACAAAGTGCAAGGCTATTGGTGAAAAAAGGAAAGTCTTTATCTAGAGTTTCTGGAGGTTCTGGAAGGGATTCAACGACAGTTCTAGCATGCGTGTCGGTAGATGGCTCTTTTCTTCCACCTTTAATAGTCTTCAAAGGAGTCGCTGTACAAGCGAGGTGGACCTCACAACAGGCTTTTCCAGGGACCAGATACACCTGTTCAAAGAATGGATGGATGGAGGAACCCCAGTTTTCTGAATGGTTTTCTTTAGTTTTTGTGCCTTATGTAAATTCTGTTCGGCAGGCTAATAATCTTCCGGACCAAATGGTAGTTTTATGTTTTGACGGACATGCCAGTCATATTAGCATAAGAATCGTAAAGACAGCTATGGAAAACAAAGTGCAATTAGTAAAATTTCCTAGCCATCTTACTGATAAAATACAACCACTTGACAAATGCGTTTTTGGGCCCCTAAAGAAGAAATGGGAACAACTACTAGTTAATTTTGCAAAAAAGCAAGTTGATAATAGGCAATCAGCACGTTTGTCTAAGACCTCATTTGTCGAATTGCTGGGAGAGGTGATCGTGCCATGCTTCAGAGATATAAAGAAACAAAGAAAAGGACCTACCGTGCAAAAAAAATTTCTGACAATTCAAACCTTGACGAAACCTCTACAAATTCTGACATTTTCATCGGTGAAATAAATCGAACTGAATCCCCAGCAGACCCCTCTGCTCATTTGAGACTTTCTGACTATTCTGAGCCTCAGACTGGATTTAAAACATTTCCATCAAGTGACCGCTGTGATGATTCGAGTGTTCTTGCACTAGAAGCAGAGTCTTCAAATCTTATTCCAAAGCATTCAACTCCTATTAAAAAACCTGTTTCTAGCAGTTATAAAGATCAACTTACTCCTAACGGAATTATAAATATTTTTGCTGACTATAGTACGAGTCGTAATTGCAATGAACTGAAAGTCGAAAAAATTCAAAGGCAGATTATTCCCAGATTAAAGCCAGTCAAATATGGCGAAATTTTAACAACGCAAGAGGTTTTAGATAAACTAGAAAGTGCAGAAAAATTGAAGACTGCAAAGAAGAATTCAGATAAAAAGCAGAAGGGCACAACCGTAAGAACGACGGCCCAACATAAAGGCTCTACAAGTAAGACTACTCAAAAGGGTAGGAAAAGAAAAGCTAATTGTGACGTCGAACAAGACTACCCAAATACCAGCGAAGATGAAGTAGATGAATCCGGTGTTTGTCAGGATTCAACTGATGACGAGAATTTAGACCCCACAATTATTGCAGAAGCAATACCAGAAGTTGTCTATCATGAACCAAACTGGAACGTGTTAAAAGTGGGAATGTTTCTTTTGGTAGATTTCATGGGAGGTAATAGAAGGGCAATCCATTATAAATACGTTTGTTGCATACAAGAAATAGACCAGGATGACGGAGATATAGTTGTGAAGGGATATAGACGAGCAAACAACACTTCCACAGAATTTTTTGTCAAGGAGAATGATGTGAGCTCAATTACATTTGAAATGATTGTAGCTTTATTACCAGAGCCAGCTCTGGCATATAGAGATCGCAGATTGGTAACTGTTTTTCCAGGCGCAGTGCTCTTTAAGAATTTCAATTTTTATTTCGGGGTAAATGTAAACGCCCGTTTGGTTTTCTAATAAAACAACGTTCAAACTGTCTTGTTTTGTTTCATTTCGCTTTACCCCTAAAATCAGACAATTCTCACTAGTATGTAGTGAAATGTTCGTTTACATTTTCCCCTGCGAGCCGGGGTTAATGTAAATATGTAGGAGTAAATGTAAACGCGAAATTATTAAACAACTAGGTACATCTCCGACTTCTTACTTCAAGGGTAATTAGCAAACATGTGTAAGAATTCACCAACCGGACCTCGTGCAATTTGTTTTCTAAAAATTATCGATTTTACGCCAGTAAAGTCAGACATGCAAAAAGCTTTTACAATTACCCCAAGTGACCCTAGTGTTAAGAAGCATTTTAAATAAAATAAATTATTTATTATATCTAGAATTAAATGATAATTAAATAAATGTGAGTGCCAGCGAAATCTTCAAAAGATATTTCGAGATATTTGTACTTGTTAAACAAAGCGTTACAATCTCTGTACCACCGCGTTTCATATAATTTAAAAAATCCTATAGAATATAACAAAATGACGCATTTACTTTTACAATTTCCAATTAGATTCCAATCGTACGTCACCTTAAACATTAAACAACATAAATAAATAATCCCAGTCTATTCGAATTTCAATTAATTAGACTGCAGGTACCCTGCCGCAGTGAAACATGTACAGTAATCTCTTTAAACGTGGTTTCCGCCTTTTAGGCTTCGGCTTCCTACACAAACGGATCAAAATATAGAACAGCGCGCACGACATGCATACGAGTAGAATGGAGGTAATGTTGTACGATTCGGATGAATCCTGCGGAATTTCCGACTGCTTCCTGCGCCACGTCCAAATCTCCTCGACTTCTGAATCCGGATCGGACGCAACATCTGGAACTTTTTTAAACTAATTACTCTATAGTACTGTCCTTTAACCCATTAGTGCCTAGCTTTAGCCGCATGGGGAGGTATGAGGTTAAGCTTTATTTCGCATTAGATAGATGGCGCATGCGCGAAGGATTTTGCGAAATGGAATGAAACTAATGGGTTAATTATAATACACATACACAAGGGTCGCTTGATAATAAGAATGAAAGCTTTGTTAAATTAAATATCTACCTTTATTCTGCGAATTTCCCATAATAATAGGAGGCGGCGTGTCCTCCGATAACGATAATAGCTTCTGCGATTGGTAAAAATTAGTTGGCGCTGAGATATTTAAAGGAACTGATTGCGTCCACACTAAATGGGGACATTGCGGTAACGCTCTGGCCTGCTTATCACCTAGATGGTTGTCCAACACCTTCGAATACCGATGCAATTTATTGCCATCCATTCGTTCAGGCACCTCCGTTTCAACCGTCGCAGTATTTTCGTCCATCTTGTTGTTCTCGAATATCGAAGGTAAATGCGAAGTTGACGTATATTCCAAGATGGCGTCTAACATCCAATAGCACGCTTTATCAAGGTGGCTCGTGTCTAAACAATTGGAGTCGCCGTAAACGACGATACGGCCGCTCTTTTCCGTAGATTTACTCTGCAGCAGGCCTAAGATTGGAACTTCGTACAATTTCTTGGTATCGGCGTCAGGTTCTAGTATCTGCAATCGCAAAATAATAAAAATAATCTAGTATTGCCGAATAAATTTAAATATAAACCTGTTGTCCTTGATCTTTCAACCTCCTGGAAATTAGAAGGCCACCGTCCGGAAATTCCGAAATACTCGTACCGGATGCGTAGTACATATCGTGCTCGCCAAGTTTAAATTCGCCTTCGAAAACCCTGTTACCGAATTCGATACCCCAAGACGCTAAGAGATCATTAAGGGCGGGAACATTGGCCCCGCCCGTATCGGGCATCCACCATTGTCGCGTGTTCTCGTCGTAGAACTTGACTTTTTTCATTACCGTCACGTTGTACCAGTCTGCAAAAATGATGATGGACAAGCCGGCGTCGACGTCACGTTTGAGTTTCGCGATTTCTTCCGGAAAATATTCCTCTTCCGGGTCGACTATGATTAAGGTACCGTATTGGGTCGCATCGAAACAAGTGAATGGTGAACCTGTAAAAAAGAGGTACTTGCATATATATTTTTTGTTTATTATGTAGTCAATTTTATGTTAAAATCGTTGCGTAAACGAGAAACATATAAAAACTAAAATTTATTTGATTATTGATTGAAATCAAATAAAACTTTTTTATAACTAATCAGTTGAAAATGAAAACAATTCTTACTGTGACTTCAAGGGCTCTGGACTCGTAAGATATAGATGATAATCGATATTACTAAACACCACAACACTTAATTAATCAATTTGGGACATCGAATGGTATTCGATCCATAATTAATGGCTATGAGCCGTCGAAACACGTGCCCCGAATTAATTAAGGATTAAGTGTTGTGGTGTTTGGTGTTCTCACATAAAATATTTTTCAGAAATATAAGATAGACATATTCAAAACAGTTTTGAAAGTACGCATAACATGTGTGCATTACAATATAATGTGTCTAGAACAAGCGTTGTCAAAATCGAAGTTATGGTGATTCGGTGTTTTTTTAAGGGTTTCTATAGGTATTTGTGACAATTTATTCGATCTTTTATGTATTGTTCAGCTTGGCCGATGTATACTGCGTTGCAGTCTTCAGAATTTTATAAATTACGTTAGATTGTTTAATAAATGGGGTTTTCGATTTTAAATTAGAGAAAAACCGTTACAAACGTCCTTTTCCTGTTTGTCGGCAATAGATATATTGTATGAGGAGCACATTTTATTTATCTTTTCGGAAAAGTTCTGAAGATAAAGTTTCTGCATATTTTACAGAGCGAGTCCGACAGGTTCGCGTGACCTGAGCAAGATTGAGCGAAAAATGGTTGTGGGTATGTACCGGGTGATTCAGTAAGGGTGGCGATCGGCTGTATCTCGGAAAGTATTTGTCCTAGGTTCTGCGGGAAAAAATTCGATGGTAAAAGTGGCCAAGAGAAATTTTCAAGTTCCAGATTTTACCGCTAGGAGGCGTAACTGCTATGTTCAAATCTAAAATTCCTATTATTTCAGAAAATCGCAGAATAAGCTATAATTTTGATATTATCAATTGAAAGCCCATTCAATACCAGATAATTTTTTTAGTGACATTTTTTTGTATCTGTCATAATAAGAGAGAAGGAAGACCATCTATTTGTCAATGTTTAAAGTTTAATATTTCCGTTACTATTCAACCTATCCGATTAATCTTGGACCCGTTTGAAAGGAAATTGTGTGGACTTAACTTATTTTTACGATTTTCTTAGAAAAATTAAATGGAACGATATTATTGCGTTAATAGGTTCGTAAGCGAATTTAAATTACACATATTTTACTGAAATCCGCATCTCGATATCTCTATTTATTCCCAAGTTATCGCAAAAAAAAAGAAACTAGCAAGTATAAAGATATAAACGAGTCAGGCAATAATAACTTTCAAAATAAGTTGGCTTTGAAAAACATTGCATATTTCTAATGATAGTATTCTAACATCAAATTACTTATTATTTCTTCAGTTGATGTTGGTTTTGACTATTCAAAATGCTTATTACGAATGTTGAGGCCGTGGATATGATAGCGATATACTGTGAGTCTTTGCGGAATGCAGCAATAGCTCAAAGAGAGTACGCATTGCGTCACATAATAACTGCTGATTTCGCAGGTGGCCTTGCAAGTAGGCGACTGATGGTTTCCATGGAAACTACGAAAATCTTTCAAATTGTTTATTGCGAATGAATTAACATGAACGATAAACATAATAATGCAATTTTCAATGTTCGAAATGTCTACCATCATTGGTTACACACAAATTGAGGCTGTTACTAGTAGATAATAGACTCACTTCTACCTCGGCACAGGAAATATTTGTGATGGCCGCTCGAATTCTTTCTATCATGTTCTCAGGTGTTGTTGGGCGGTCTTTATATACTACATCTTTAAGCCTACCCCATAAATAAAAATCAACCACTGTGAGGTCGGGAGACCTGGGTAGCCAAGAAAAATGCTACCCCTTATTTGGAAATCGGTTATTTAAAAACTCTTGGACATTTCGAGCATAATGTGCCGGGCAGCCATCCTGCTGGATCCACATAGACGTTCTTGTTTCCAATAGTAAGGGTAACTCGTTCTCCAAAAAATGTAAATAAGTCACACCATTTAGACGCTGTTCAAAAAAGTAAGGACCAATAATTTTCCCACCCAGAGTTCCGCACCAGACACCAACACTCCAACGATTTTGAAATTGAACTTCACGTAACCAGCGAGGATTGTTTTCTGACCAACAATGCATATTCTGTGTATTGACTCTCTCCGTACTGGAAAAAGTTGACTCATCAGTCCATCGTATACGTGATAAAAAATTTGGGTCTTCATTCAATATTTCCAATAACCAGTGGCAATAATTCAATCGATGATCGAAATCGATTACTCTTAGCTCTTGATGTAATATGAGGTGATAGGGATGTAGCTGGTTATCTTTTAAAATCCTTTGAACCGTAAAATATGATAATCCTAAATCCCTTATCAAACCCCGAATGCTTAAATGGGGATTGGCTAACACATTTATAACATTTATACATTGTTTCTTGATCTTCGTATTCTATTCCGAGCTGTGACTGGTTGAATTTGTCCTGTTTCCCTCAATCGAATCGTTAATCTTCTAAAAACTTTTCTTGAATGATGACGTCTTGCTGGATATCTAACTGCATATCCTCTCTCGGCAATTACGGCATTTTGTAAACTTTCGAAATATACGGCTTCCTCATTCCTAATCTTTTTTATTAAAAATCTACTTAATTAACTGCCGATCAACTTTGACATATGCAAATGACAGAAATCAACAATAGATGGAAACCATGGAAATCATCAGTCGCCTACTTGCAAGGCCACCTGCGAAATCAGCAGTTATTATGTGACGCAATGCGTACTCTCTTTGAGCTATTGCTGCATTCCGCAAACACTCACAGTATACCGCTATCATATCCACGGCCTCAACATTCGTAATAAGCATTTTGAATAGTCAAAACCAACATCAACTGAAGAAATAATAAGTAATTTGATGATAGAATACTATCATTAGAAATATGTAATGTTTTTCAAAGCCAACTTATTTTGAAAGTTATTATTGCCTGACTCGTTTATATCTTTATACTTGCTAGTTTCTTTTTTTTTGCGATAACTTGGGAATGAATAGAGATATCGAGATGCGGTTTTCAGTAAAATATGTGTAATTTAAATTCGCTTACGAACCTATTAACGCAATAATATCGTTCCATTTAATTTTTCTAAGAAAATCGTAAAAATAAGTTACCGCTCCAGAAAGCGACCTCTAGTTTATCAGTTTGAAACTAATGGATATAGCGTATAAACGCTGTTTTAAAGTCCACACAAATTCCTTTCAAACGGGTCCCAGATTAATCGGATAGGTTGAATAGTAACGGAAATATTAAACTTTAAACATTGACAAATAGATGGTCTTCCTTCTCTCTTATTATAACAGATACAAAAAAATGTCACTAAAAAAAATTATCTGGTATTGAATGGGCTTTCAATTGATAATATCAAAATTATAGCTTATTCTGCGATTTTCTGAAATAATAGGAATTTTAGATTTGAACATAGCAGTTACGCCTCCTAGCGGTAAAATCTGGCACTTGGAAATAATTTCCAGAAATTTCGCTTGGCCACTTTTACCATCGAATTTTTTTCCCGCAGAACCTAGGACAAATACTTTCCGAGATACAGCCGATCGCCACCCTTACTGAATCACCCGGTACATGGCAGGTGCATCCTTCTCTGAAATCACGCGCTGCCTCGAGCGGTCATTATTGGCAGTGCAACGGGCATAGCGAGAATGGAATGACCAAGGACGTACGTGCCTTCAGCTGCGAGACTACAGCACGCGAAGGCAACGCCTTTGTACTGAGCGCTATAGCGTCGCGTATGTCCTCAAGGAAACTTGGAGTTATTTAGCCGGTAGGAAGGGAAGGCGTATTTACTACGCGAACTGTACATGAGCGTTTGCTAGAGAGTGGACTGCGAGCGCGCCGTACACGGCGCCAGTGTGAGGTGCGATTACATATGGTGCGTGTACAGCAGACGATGACGTTGCCCATTGTGTAGTACATCTGCTATTCATTTTAAACTTATGAGTAAGCTCGATCTGCCAGCGGTTTTATTTTACAAGAAAAAGCAAGCGGTATTATGCAACATAATCAAAAAATGTCACTAAAATTTGTGTACAAGAAATATGAGTGTTTTTAATAATAATAATAATGCTTTATTTGCCCAACAGTTATTGGGCTTCCAGTGTAGTCTTTGCAAGATACTCAGCAAATGAAAGTTTGCAATCAACCAAACCCACCTATATCCTTACTGGTATTAACTCGAGGTATATCATTCGAAAGGTGATATTGAAAAGGAAGTGAATTAATTTTCTTTGTAAAACTCATAACTTTACATTTTGTCGGATTCATCGGCAGATTGTTTTGATCGCACCAAGCACATATGTATGTTTTCCAAGTCATACTGCAGAATTTCACAGTGATTGCGGTCGTTAATGGAGCGATAATTTCTTAGGTCATCCGCAAACAGAAGTTTCTCCGATAGAACATGTTGAGGCAAGTCGTTGATAAAAATTATGAAAAGAAGTGGCGCCAGTTAGACCCTTGGGGTACGCCAGATGAGGGAAAGTACGGTTTCGATAGATAACCATGTGTTCGTGTTATTTATGGCGAAAAAGCCACAAAACTGTTTCTTAAAAAGGTTCTTCTTCTTTCGATTAATTCTCTTGAAGATGATCTTTGAAGGCCGAAACATCTCTTTTAAGAAACAATTTTGAGCGAAAAACCATTTAATTTATTTTTTAAGTATGTTGGTGGTGAAAAAACCTAAGGACCGAATTACAATTTTGCTATGAGCTAACAGTTTTGAGGAAAAAGAAATTCCTGTTGTTATCAACAATACACTAAGACCAGGATCCTTTGAGAACCTTGATATCTCCAAGGGTCATATTTATAGTTCGTTGTGTCGATGCTTGAGCACGCAATTTCGACGTAAATGTCATTAGAAATCTGTCAAAATCGCGTGTTCAAGCATCGATACAACCTCACGCACGGAATGTTAATATGACCCTAAGATAAGAGCGTGTTTGTTTACAAAAAAAAAAAAAATTCACTGAGTGGTTAATAGAATCTGACGACAGGAAAAAAGGAATGTTCTATTTTTATTACACAGTGCACTTTGCCATCTAATAGATTTAAAGTTAATAAACCTGAAAATATAGTTCTTACCTGCCAATATCTCAAGCATGTCACAACTCTTAGACTATACAAAATTTCTAGATGCTTTGAATTATGAGGCATTGAAGCGGATGTTAACGATAATGATGATAATCAGGAGAAAAAATAAAACTGTTTTGTGTATCATCCAATTTCGAGATTGCTGTTGCTTTATGATCAGTTTTTAGTATAAAAAAAAAGTTCTAGCTGTTTTTAAGTTTAGTTTTAAATAAGAAAAATTATATTACCTAAAACTTCGATGTAGTAGCCAGCATTCCTCAAATTCTGATACATATCCTTGAAATTCGTATGAATATGATCACCATTCCAATCTAGAGGATCGTTCTTCACTTTGAGATTATCTCTGGGAAAATATCCTGGTGGATATCGCAGATTATGATACTGATCCCAAAGCAACCGTTTATGCCTAGGCGGAGTTGGTATAATCTTCACTCTAAACATAAATTAAACAATATTTAAAATATTACATTCAAATTCCCCCATTTCCGTTCCAAATTACCTCACTGGTAATATCACAGTACTTTGCCTAGTTCAGTTTCCCCGCTACCCGGCGGAGACTCTATCGTCAAACTGATATGACCTTGAGCTAACCCATCGTAGTTAGCGCCATCTGCGTTAACCGACAAACTGACAGCCAACCATCCGGACCAAGGCCACAGCATTTCTGAGTAGGAAAAAGCGACATCTACGAGTTCGCCGTGTTGCGGCGTGTAAAGGAACCATTGCGGTTTTACCAATTATATGACCGGATACACCGAGTCCGTTTAAGATGGTTACGTTCACGATAACCGGTACAGCACCGAAATATAAGGGTTGAGTGCAGTAAGGCCACATATAAGGACATTCGTTAAGATCTATGTAGCTGGGGCTTAAGCTTGCCTGAAAAATTAAAATTTACTAAAGTTTATCTCAAGGTATTTGAGGTGAATGACTACCTGAGGTTTATAGTTGTTTAAGATTTGATATGCTTTAACTAAATTTAATTTTCCGTGTCCTTGTTCGAATATATTAATGCCGGGAATTCGTCTAGCTGATGCCATTAGGGCTTGTTTAACGCTGGCTGGGTTGATATCGTCTCCCCGGTGTAATACTCCACTGGCGAGTAAGGTAACGGCTCCTGCAACGACTGGAGAAGCTACGCTTGTCCCTGATAGTGATCTACATCCGCCTTTTATGTTTGATCCACGAACAGCTGAACCATATGTTACTATATCCGGTTTTACGCGTCCATAACCTTAGGATCAATTTTAAATTAAACATCCTGTATAATATTTCCATATTTTATCGGGTTGGAGTTTAGTTTGTATATTGATAATAAATGTCGAAAGAATCAAGTGTTATTATTGTCAATTTTTGTTGTTAGATACCCTTTTTATCTAAGTTCTAAAGTAAAACTCTATATATAGTTATAAATACAAAGATAAGCAGTGAATATGCCACACAACATATTTTATCTTTTTATTTACATTTATTATATAAAATTAGACACGATAATTTAAGTTTATCCCTGCTACGCTTTCTGTTAATTCGACCAAAATAAAGAAAAACAAGAACATATAATTACCCTGCGGCAACTCCCACGTTGTCATTCCCCTCGATGAAAACTTAGCAATATGATCTTCAAAATCGATCCCCCCAACTCCGATCACATCCATTTGATCAGCGGGATTATTAAGGGTGCCATACAGAGGTCCATCGTTACCAATTGCGGATACCATTATGACACGGTTCGCTGTTAATTCCCACACCTTATCGACGAATGGGTAATCCTTAAAATCCGGCCCTCCGATACTGAGATTTAATACGTTTATCTTCTTCAAAATCGCATAATTGAAAGCATCCAAGAACCAGCTCGTATACGATACTTGATTATTAGTGAAAACCCTAAATATATGCAATTCTGAATCCGGGGCGAAACCTAAACATTCTTTACTTGACGCAATAACCCCGGCAACAAACGTACCGTGTCCTAAACCATCGTCTAATGTTTTCTCGTTCGTCCAATTCGTTCGTTCCTTAATTTTACGGAAATGCGGATGAGTTTTTGATAGACCCGTATCGAAAACGGCAACCTTGACCCCTTTTCCTGTAATTCCCATATTCCAAAGTGCGTCGGCTTGTAAAACTGAAGTGATTTGTCTAGGAATCGCTCTTAATAACCTCCTGCTTGTATGTCTCCCTGTAGATTGCCAAAACTGTGCGTTCTGCGATAAACTCGTTCGACCCTTACGAATATATTCGTGCGTATTAACGAATTTTAACGTTCTTAAGACCATTCTTTGCGACGTGACACGTTTAATAGAAGGATGGTCCCTTAACGCATCCAATCCGGCAAATTTATCTGTATCTCGTAAGATAACCACATCGAAATCGCTCGGATAATCACTAGCCGGATTTTCGCGTGATAAAATCTTCCAATGTTTTATTCGGAATTATTTAACGCAGCATTAATATAACTAGCTCTGGCTTGCGCCTTGTAATATCCATCGAAAGTTACTATATATTCATTCTCTACGATTTTCGAGGAATATTCTACTTCGAAGTCTCTCAGTCGCTGTTAAATTACAGCACAGGGGAGATTCAACATTATATTCGGATGTCATTTCATGTTGTTGAGCGTACGAGATGGAACTCTGAACCAATAGCAGAAACAAAGTGAAGATGCGGGCCATCGTAACGTGTACCAAATTAATTTAGTAGTTTAATCTTTCGCTTACGACGCAACATTGTTTTCGTTAGTATAACGTTGCGGAAATCATAGCTACCGTGTTTTATCCATAATTTGGACGTCCTTTTATTAATTTAATTTCAATGAGTAAATGCACCAGGATTTAGAAAATTGTCTTATCGTATACGATTTATTACAGCATGTTTATTTACTTTATATAAATGTCAATTATACTTCAAATGTCAAAAATCTAATTATGTCAAGCGTAGCCAACGTATAAATAAATGTTTTAGAGGATATTCCAAAATTGCCAACTTAAATTAACATCAAATTATGTAGATTTTTATTTCTGTACTTTTTAGAATATTAAATGGGAATTAATATTAATAATGCCACTCACGTGTTTATATAATCTTAGATAATTTAGATTTACGACATACACTGAAAATAACCTTCAGCTTAATTGGAATACTTTTCCGTAGGTGAATTCTGTAACACATTCACATTATCTGATATGATATCTTTTTATCGATTTATTACTTTTTTATTTGTGTTATCTTCGTAATTGTTTCACGATCATATTGGTTTATGTATAAAAAAATATTAGTACAAATAGTGACAATCAAAATGTCCGGTTAAAGTACAAGATTAATGTCCGTTTTTTTTTTATTTCAGATAATGTCATCTATAGCAACTTACCTGATTGTTTTAATTCAATTCTCTCCGCAAATTTGGCCAGAAAACGATGATAACAATTCCACGGAATCGACCTAGGGGAGCATATCGAATAGATTAAGAATAGATCGCTACTATTGTGTACAATTATTTATTTATTTATTATTATTATTATATAAATACAAGTTATAAATATAAATAAAATAAATACTTAAGAATATTAGAAGTAACTAATGTGCGAATTATATTTTAATAAAATGGTTATAAAAAATAATAATTTATATTTTTCTGTATTTACAGCTATTTACAAAAAAAAAACATATATATGTGTATATAAATAAATGATATGATTAAAATAATGTTAAAATATGCTGGAAAGGTAAAATGCATTGTAAAGCTTGGTGTGTATAGTTAGAAATTTAAAAAAAAAGTACATACAAGGTGTCGTGAGCAAAATTAGCGCTGATTGTAGAATCATTTGATTTCCCTTTAATGCATTAAAAACATGAAATATAAGCGAGTATTATTGTTAAACAATTCAAATGATTCGTTGTAGAAGATGTCTGCGGATTTGATTAATACATATTTAAAAAATACACATATTAGGTTTTAAAATGGAATAAATAGGAATGATTATTTCACATATCGTTTAAATTAGTACCTATTATAGATACATATGTATATATTGCAAGTGTTAAAAGTGAAAGACATATTTGCTAATACTAATATGTAGGTACTATATAGGTATATAAAAATACTTTTGTTTTTTATCATTTTTTTTCTAAGTAGTTACAGTTGATATTTTGGTTAAGGTGAGTGTTGAATACTTATTTGTGTTATTATTTACAATAATGTTCATTAGAAACATACAAAAATGTCTATTTAAAGCTATATTTAAGTGAAATACTGGACCATTCAACCCTATTTAATAGTAGTGATGTAAATGCAGAAGAAAGGCAGTTTAGGTTTGTGAAGTATGTACAGTACTGAAGAATTATTCATATATTATATTCTATGTATACAGGGTCTTTCACGAAGCCCGTTAGACAATTTACGGAATCTACTTTTAGTATAATTCTGAAATTTTGACAGTTACATTGTGTCCAACTGTCAACAAAATTTATACAAGGTGTGCAGAAATTAGCAACCAATTCAGATATATTCGAACATTAAAAATTCTTTTTTCAAATTGCACAAAGTAGTTTTTATTGTAGCATCTAACTCAGCAGCTTTATTAATTTTTGAGTTATTAGAGATTATTTGTTCAAACTACGAAAATATTTTAAAGCAATAGATCCTATACCACAAATGCAACTGACAAAATTTCAGAATTGTACTAAAAGTAGATTCCGTAAACTTTCTAACTAACGAGTTTTGTGGAAGACCCTGTATATGGGCCATAGGAAACGAAACAGATTAATTAACCTCCTAACTTCATGCCCCTTACAAGGGGAGCTACCGTTTGCTTTATCCTCATAGGGAATTGGGGTCGTGTGATACCTCATTCGAAAGGCAATTAAATTCTCTTTATAACGACACCATACTATAAAGTAAAATTAGCATAATTTGTATCACCGTAGGCGTTGCTATGTCGAGCAGTATGACATTTATTAGAGAACACCTCAGGTTGTATGAAAACATTACGCACTTCACCATGCCGCGGCCATCAGTGGTATACAGTACGTACAATTTTTAAAATATAGATGGTGCCCGAAAAGTAATTACAAAATTTGTAGAACACAATATCTACGAAAACTGTTGCCGCATTTCGAAAAAATCGATCTGTGTCAACGCGGGATTTGGCAAAGAACAGCAATCGGAAATATCCAAAATACCAAGAAAAGTAACAACTTGCAGACCAGTCAGAAGCAAAAAAATTCCGAAAAGAAGCTCTACACAATTGGAAAGGATAAAGTCCCGCGCTGTTCTATTGAAGAAATTTTTGGTCAACAATTGCGAAAGATACATTTTGATGGACGACGAAAGTTACGTAAAAAAAGACATGCGAACTTTGCTGGGGACTCAATTCTACACAATGGAGGTTGGAGAGGATGTTTCAGATAAGGATAGAAGTGTGGCAATAGAAAAAATCGGCGAGAATATTCTGGTATGGCAAGCTAGCTGCTTGTGTGATTTAAAAAGTTCAACGTTCTTTACAATTGGTACAATCAACGGCGAAAATTACCCAAGCACACAGTGTCTCCAATATTTTGGCCTGACCTAGCGTCCACTCACTATGCTCACGAAACTTTAAATTTATTCAACCAAGAAAACATCGATTTGTGTCAATCGGAAATATTCAAAATACCAAGAAAAGGAACAACTCGCAGACCAGTCAGAAGCAAAGAAATTCCGAAAAGAAGCTCTACACAATTGGAAAGAATAAAGTCCCGCGCTGTTCTATTGAAGAAATTTTTGGTCAACAATTGCGAAAGATACATTTTGATGGACGACGAACGTTACGTAAAAAAAGACATGCGAACTTTGCTGGGGACTCAATTCTACACAATGGAGGTTGGAGAGGATGTTTCAGATAAGGATAGAAGTGTGGCAATAGAAAAAATCGGCGACAAGATTCTGGTATGGCCAGCTAGCTGCTTGTGTGATTTAAAAAGTTCAACGTTCTTTACAATTGGTACAATCAACGGCGAAAATTACCCGAGCACACAGTGTCTCCAATATTTTGGCCTGACCTAGCGTCCACTCACTATGCTCACGAAACTTTAAATTTATTCAACCAAGAAAACATCGATTTGTGTCAATCGGAATTATTCAAAATACCAAGAAAAGGAACAACTCGCAGACCAGTCAGAAGCAAAAAAATTCCGAAAAGAAGCTCTACACAATTGGAAAGGATAAAGTCCCGCGCTGTTCTATTGAAGAAATTTTTGGTCAACAATTGCGAAAGATACATTTTGATGGACGACGAAACTTACGTAAAAAAACACATGCGAACTTTGCTGGGGACTCAATTCTACACAATGGAGGTTGGAGAGGATGTTTCAGATAAGGATAGAAGTGCGGCAATAGAAAAAATCGGCGAGAAGATTCTGGTATGGCAAGCTAGCTGTTTGTGTGATTTAAAAAGTTCAACGTTCTTTACAATTGGTACAATCAACGGCGAAAATTACCCGAGCACACAGTGTCTCCAATATTTTGGCCTGACCTAGCGTCCACTCACTATGCTCACGAAACTTTAAATTTATTCAACCAAGAAAACATCGATTTGTGTCAATCGGAAATATTCAAAATACCAAGAAACGGAACAACTCGCAGACCAGTCAGAAGCAAAAAATTCCGAAAAGAAGCGCTACACAATTGGAAAGGATAAAGTCCCGCGCTGTTCTATTGAAGAAATTTTTGGTCAACAATTGCGAAAGATACATTTTGATGGACGACGAAAGTTACGTAAAAAAAGACATGCGAACTTTGCTGGGGACTCAATTCTACACAATGGAGGTTGGAGAGGATGTTTCAGATAAGGATAGAAGTGTGGCAATAGAAAAAATCGGCGAGAAGATTCTGGTATGGCAAGCTAGCTGCTTGTGTGATTTAAAAAGTTCAACGTTCTTTACAATTGGTACAATCAACGGCGAAAATTACCCGAGCACACAGTGTCTCCAATATTTTGGCCTGACCTAGCGTCCACTCACTATGCTCACGAAACTTTAAATTTATTCGACCAAGAAAACATCAGTTTCGTTGCAAAACACATGAACCCGCCAAATTGTCCGAAACTTCGCCCTAGTAAATGATAATTGGGCAAACATCAAGCATGAGTTGCGTGAGAAGGGTGCAGCTGCCACAGACATAGCTGATAATCGAAAATTTTGAAATACAGCTGCTCGAAAAATTTCGCGATCGTTAATTCAGACACTTATGGCAGGTGTTTGTCTTTAGAAGAGCGACATTACGCACCTTTTTGTGTGCGGCTTACTTTACTTACTTTATTAAAAAGTTGTTTAACGATCGACCATAAAAATATTAATCGAAAGGGTTGATGACAAAATTTCGGGAGACGGGCTCGGTAGCAAATAAAAAGAAAACTGTTCAAAACCAGACAGTAAGAACATAGCTGAACATTAGCTGCAGTAACAGACAAATTATAAGCTCCATCCATTTCTGAAAACAGCAAAAGACATAAATTTATGGACATTGGTTTTATTGACATAGAAACGGCGTTTGACAGAATTAAAAGAGAAGATATCTGGGCAGCTTTAGGAAAAAAGAGGTGTACAAGAATATATTTTCGATATAAAAACAATAAAAATAAAATCAGTGCACATAATGAAGAATCCACAGAATTCGAAAGAAAATCAGGATTAAAATAGGGTTGTGTTCTCAGCCCTCTGGTGTTTATGATACTAATGGATGGATGATGTGATAAAGAGTTGCAAACAGAGATGCAAGAAAATGATAGTTGGTAGCCGCAGAATGCAACAAGTCACCTTAGAAGAACTATTTATTTGCAGACGACATGATTCTGGTAACAGACTTTGAAAGAAGAAGATTAAAACGAGAAAAAACTATGGTCATGTCAAGACAGGAAAATAAACATAAAATATGTTTGGAGGAAAGACATCTCGAGCAAGTCAAAAGCTTTAACTATTTGGGCACGATAGTAGAAGAAAATTGAAGAGTTGATAAAGAAGTGAGTCTTGGACGATTACAGACAGGAACAAAAGTAGAATAACAGCAGTAGAAATGAGATTCTGGAGAAAAATAAAGAGAATTACAAGAAAAGTCAGAATTAAGAATGAGGTAATAATACATCATCGAAGAGAGACAGCTGTGCTGGTTAGGACACTTGCGGCGGATGCACGAAAGTAGACCATCCAAACAAGTGTATGAAGCCAGAGTATGGTGTGAAGTAAATAACCTGGCACAGAACAGAAACTCGTGGACTATTATTGAGAAGGATGATCAGTATAGTGTGGACCAGTTATTTTTTGAACAGGATGGAGCTCCTCCGCACAATACACAATCTGTTCGACAGTATTTAAATGAAAGGTTTCCTGGGCAATTGATAGGAAAGAGAGGCCACGTTGAATGGCCATCAAGATCGCCCGATTTGTCGCCCTTTTTGTGGAGCTACCTAAAACTAAGATTTATAAAACTCAACCAACTAGTCTAAACGAACTGCAATAACGTGTATTTGGTATTACTAATGAATGCCGTCAAATCACTGCACAAATGGTCCAGAGTGTGTGCCGATGTTTTGAGCAGAATTTGTTCCATTATATGGAAGTTGGTGGTGGTCAATTCGAACATTTACTAAGCTGATATGATTTTTTTCCTGTGTTTGTGGTTATGTTGTGCATTCAATTACTTTATTACAATCTTTCCACCAGGTTCAGTGTACTTAATATAAAATAAATTAAAAATGCAATAAATTTTCGTTTATTTCTATATCTTTCTGCAAAAGAATTAAATATTAAATACACGTTTTTCATCAGGTTCTTGTCCACGGTTTGAATGAACTCTAGCAAGTATGGTGTCGTTGTAAAGAGAATTTAATTCCTTTTCAAATGAGGTATCACTCGATCCCGATCCCGATCACAGTTCCCTATGACGATAAGGGAAAGGGTAGCCCTTTTGGTACCTACAAAAAAAATTTGATGTGTTTCGGCATTTTTTTTTAAAAGCCGTTTCAGTGATAATTCATCTGTTTCGTTTTCGATGGGCCACCCTCTATATATGTGTAGGTATCTATGTAGGTGTAATTGTTTTATTCATTTAATAAATGGAAATATTGAGCAACGCGTTGATAAGAAGAAAATACTTCGATTTATTTTTTAATCAATTTCTTTTTTCGCTAGAAATTCGATGAAAATTGATGGCAATTATTTTGTGTAATTTACAGTTTCTGAGTTTTAATTCTCCAGTTAAACTAAAGAAAAGCATACACTGTGATTAGTTATAAATATCCAAGGTTGGTAGTAAATGATTTTAATTGATTTTTGAGATTTTGGTGTTGGTAGATGTTGGTTATATTTGATTGTTTAATTTGGTTGGATTTGGTTAGAACGTTCTGAATCTGGTTTGGACTCGGTTATGTTTGTTTCTATGTGCATATTTAGAATGTTTATGAATTTCAGAGTATTATATTGGGTCGGATCAAGTTTGCAGTTTAGCTTAAAGCTTGTTGTTATCTACAGCTTAATTTGTTTTTGCTTTATTGTAGTAACTTCTTGTTGTAAACTGTTTGAGATTTTAAAAGAAGTGAAATCCAAATATGAAGATAAAATGTGAGAAATGTCTACAGAATTCGCGATAATATTCCAAAAATTAAAAGAAAAATTGAAGATTATGTGAATTGCTGATTAATTATTCGGAGATAATTTGAACGACATTATTTACCGAGTGATTCATTTAAAGACACATGGATACCCCATGAAAAACGAATCATCGGTGGTAAGTAGAGATTTCTAATTAACGGAAAAGCGGTTAAATGCAAACGGGATTACAAGATCAAAGAAGATACTTCGAGCAATTTTGAATGACTCTAGTAAAGGCGTTCATGGTATATTGTTGGAATTGCTCTGCAAACGAGTACGATTAAGGGACTACATGGTTTCGATCTATTCGGTCTCGTCAGCGTTCCTCCAAATGCATGGGTTGCATCAAAATCCCTGCTGTGGCACAAGAACAAAACTACTTACTACCAACTACTCAATGTTACTAACTGCCAATTAGTCCTGCCAACCCCTTCGTTTGAAATTATTCACCCATCTGTTTTGGGTCAAGGAATATGCTTTAATGTGACAGATTAAGAACCATTTGACAATGCAAGAAGCGAGTAGGATAGTTTTTTGACAGTGAGTTTGTCATCTGTCATTTGTCAAATTTTATTTCAGGTGAAACAAAGCTCATCATCAAACATTTGTTTGGGGCATTCTCTGAATTAAACTTTGCAGCTTCATCTTTTGGTTTCCTATAAGTGGTTGGACATTACATAATTTTTTACTGTTTTTTTAAACTACATTTCTTCTCGGCATTTCATTGTTATTGCTTTCCTATTTTGTCATATTGCTCCATAAGAATGTAAAACTTACAAGAAAATACTTTCTTCTTTTCTGACCATGATTTTCATCATAGACTTGGCGATGCTTTGGTGTTTATTAAGTTCATAGCACTTCAAAAAGACGTACGAAAGAATTTCAATCATTGGTCGGAGTTCATACGATTTATTGAAGCCGCCATGTATGAATGTATATTGATCAAAACCCAGTTCGAAAATCACGAGATACAGGGGCCCCCCATTTGTATTGAAGAAGACCACTAGTCTATAACCAAGTTTTTTTATAATACCAAGCATGCTAGCTTCACCAAGGAAACATTTGATAATATTTTCGACGAAATCGTGGTTAGACGATGTGCAGATGAAGTTTTTGAACTAAACAAAGCTGCATTGATCGGAAGTTTTCCCAAAAGAGTATAATTCTAATCCAAAGTTAGTTTATTTTGGTCCATAATCGAAGAGTCCTTTTTGGAACTTCATATTAAAAAAAACCCTGTTCTAAAATCGTTCCTAAACAGATAGAACTTTTAGATCATTTCTCATCGAATACTGTAGCAGATAAATTAGTGTGACCAACAAAAACTTTATATTACACAAAATAATTTAAATTTCAGCCAAAAATAATGGCTATTAATGTCAGTGTTTGTTTGGTGTATATTTCATTGTAGTTCAGATAGATTTTCCTATTGGTGTTTCAATTTTTAAGGAAGTTTTTAACTGTACATAATACTGCAACATATATTGTCTAAATTTGGTTATGTATTTAAATAATATACAATAAAACTCAATTTAAAAAGGGAAAAAAAAAACTTGTGAAACGATAAAATTAAAAAATAAACTTATTTACATGTTTCTCAATCTAGTACATCCTTCATTTCTATTATTTTGTATAAAATGTCAACGTCAATCAGCTGTCAAAATATCGGTATGTCATTTTGTATCTTTTTTTTTTTGTATATAAATAGCGCCATCTTTGGTATCCTGACTAGAAGTGCACATATTATAATCTCCTTATTACGGCAAAAATTCAAGCCGTACACAGCAGCTCTTTTTCTCCTCAAAATTGCATCAAGCATCGAGATCTACATACAACAATTCTACACATCGAATCGTTCAGAAGGTTCTGATCAGATTATCGTCCTCGTCCACGTCCACGAAATACGTCGGTACTTCGGTACTCCTACCTTTAACGAAAGTGTAACCTCTGAACGTGCAAGAGAAACCGTGATCTTGAATGATCTTCGCCGTCTCCTGCATAACTTGAATGTGATCCTCTCGACCTGTACTTTCCATTCTGGAAGCCATGTTCACCGGATCACCCCAGATATCGTACAGGGGTTTCTTCGAGCCGACCACACCTGCCGTTACCGGTCCGTGAGCGATTCCTATCCTCAGTTTCGGATATTGGAATTCCCTGTCGATCTCTTTAATCCTCTTCTTGATATCGACGGCGAAATTTAGTAAACTCAGGACGGCGTTTCTTCTGGCGCGTTTCCCTTCTTTTCCGGAATATCGTCTGCCTGGATCTAGACCTGAAGCTGCCATGTAAGTCCAGTTAGCTATTTTGATTTTCTCCACAACGTTATCGTATTTGTCTAAGAGAATCTGATGGGGTGGAAGACATATTATTATTATTAACGGCATGATTTCGATCGCTACTACGTACCTGATCAAAAGCAGTTATCATTCCTGAAAGGTAGCTTAGAAGAATTTTATCTGGCATATCCTTGTCGTAATTTAAAATGGAAGCGAACATTACAGCCACGTAATTATTCTCCGTATATTCTTCGTAATATAAGCCGTTTTTACGATTGCTGTCGGTGTAATAATCAGCTGAAATAAACAAGCCCAATTCAAGATAACCTAAGATAATCTAAATCGACATTTAATCCTACCAACATGCCCTGGTAATATATTATTCAGCAATTTAAAATTGACATCATGGAAGAAATGAGCCTGTTCTTGTTCTTCGTTTAATCGCGTCCTCCATTGATGGTCTAATCTGTGCATGTAATCTGATTGCCTGTCGATGAAGTGCAAGGTAAGCGTTAAATAGATTATGAAGACGATATGGGCCACGGGACCACTAACTTCATGGTTGAGTGCTTCGCTGCCCTGTAATTAATTATAGTCAATGCTTTTTTCGCCTGAATAAATTTGTAAAATCTTTTTTACCTTGTGAAACGCATCGTCGAAGTGCCACAAGAAAAAGCTGTAACCAGCAGTTATCACTGTCGCCACGATTACTTTCAACCATAGATGAATACGGAGAAAAGTGAAGTTGATTATTATGATTAAAGCGCAAGTTTCTGTCATATGCTGGAAATATAAAAATTATTACAAATTATAAATTTTTAGTAAAGTAAAATGTAATAATTTACCCATGGAATGATGCAGTTTGACTCACTCTCTCTCCGGTATAGAATATCAATGAAAATAGATAATACTGTTGGATTAGTACTGGTTGAACTTCTATTGAAGTGCTGGCATTGTACCTGAAAATCATGAAAGTCTTGGTTTTAGTTTTTATTTCTACTAGATAACAGAAAAAGTCCCAAATTCAAAAGAACAGTTCTAGATAAAAAAAGAGATGCTAAAGGAAATATTAAAGTCTTAGGCTCTATTCGGCCAGTTTGACATTAGAAGTGTTATACCCAGAAGGAATCATTTGTTTAACTTGATTTTTTGGCAATGTTATTGAGTTTTACATCAGCAATGAAACGATAATATTTGCAAGAAATTTTATTAACTTTTCTAGCACCCTTTGTATAAGAAACTGATACAAAATTAGAAAGGGAACCCCGACAGGAAATAATATACAAGATGCTGTCAATAAAATCATGAAGTCTAGGTAACTCTAAAAATAACATCCTGTATAATTAAATATACTTGAAGGGCTGGGTGCAAAAACCAGGCAGCTCCACTTTTGGGGAAATTTGACTTTTTCATTAATTTTGGTTTTCAAAACTGTGCTCTACAGATTGGTGGAAGAACCAGGCAGTTCCACAGCTTAATACGACTACAGAACGTTGAAAGGAGCTACCTGTTATACTGTTTCGGTGCAAAAAACCTCGTCATTGTGATCATATAAACAATAATGATGTTGGCGTTTTCCAAGCTGGTCCTAGCAAGGTGCGTGGTTATCTAATGTATACTGCTTGCATGTTTTTAAATATTTCCCAAAAAAATAGGTTAGTACTGAAGAGTTAAGAGTGATTAAAGGAGAGGTGGTGGAAGAGTGGTGAAGAGTGGTTAAAGGAAAGAAAAGGATACAGCTTCCAGAATCCTGGAAACGAAATATTGTAAAAAGAAGCATGCATTAGGCGAAGAACATACAAATCATAAGGGAAAAAAAGACTCTGAAAGAAAAACAAGACAGCCTTGTAACTGTCGTATGGAGTGTTTTGCAAAATTTACAGAACACTTGCAAAGTGACTTTATAAAAACATTTAATGAGCTAGGAAATAAAGATCTTCAAGATGCTCATCTTGCCGGTCTGATTAATGTGAAGGAGGTTCAAAGAAAAAGAGCAAAGAAAGGAAGGGGAATTCTTCGGACCCGATTTTATTTTTACAAAATATGGAATGCAACAAACAAGCAAAAAGTTTGTAAACGAGAGCCTTTTGTTCTTTGCATGGTATGATCAGCCGCGTAGAAAGGATTACGAACCACAGTTCCCTGAACATAACCAGTCCAATAGACACATAAACAGACCAAATAAAATTCCCAATGATACCAAATACAGAAACATAAACGTAGCTTCCCACGAAGAAAATCTCACTACAGTAGAAAAGTAATGAAAATCGTCGTTTCCTGTCACCTGAACTAAACGTCGCCACCATGTACAGACTCTATTTGGAAAAATTGAGGTACAACAGAGCATTGCATAATGGGAAAAAAAATACTTCAAACCCCACGTTAGCTACGATTTTTATCATAGAATTTTTGTAGAAAACTTTAATCTAAGCTTTGGACACCCAAGGTCTGACACACGTCAGAGATGTGACGTCTACGAAAACACATTTTGAACAGGAGAAACAAAAAAGCTCATAACTGAAAAAAATCTTCATTTTAGTTGATCTTAGTAAAGCGGATAGTTTTTACCGAGATATGAAAGAAAAACAAAAACTGGCACTTTCTGATCATACTGTGGTGGTCATTAGTTTCGATTTTGAACAGAATTTACCGTTACCACATGTCCGAGCCGGAGATGTGTTTTATAAACGTCAGCTATGGGTATTTCCATTTTGCATTCATCAGAGTAGTACTTTGAAAAGTTTCTTTTACATGTATGATGAAGTTACTGGGCGCAAAGGCTCCAATGAAGTTATTAGTTGTTTGGCAAACGTTGGCACTACAAAAACGATTTGTTAACATTAGACACCACTACCCTGAACCCGGACTAAGTTTTTTGCCATGCGATCGCAGTTTTGCTCTGATCGAAAAACAGAAAAGGAAACAGCAAAGGGTGATATTGCCAGAAGAGTGGATGCAAATTGTAAAAAATACATACAGGAAGTTTAAAGTACCCCGTTTTAAGAAAACCATAACAAATGAACATAAGGAAAAGTTTACCATTTCGAAGTATCGAATAATAGAGCTCGATTCAGTAAAATGTTCTGAGACCCATAATGCGAATTCGTAACTTTCAGACAGAATAGCGTATAATGAACTTCTTCCATTGAAAGAAAGTAAAATAGAGAACCTATCGGACCTCGCTAAATAATATGTTCCGGTGAATGACAAGTCGTACTATAAAAGAATTTGTTCTTCAGCAATTCCTTCTGAAGAAAATGCAGTAGAATCTTCTAGAGATGACGATGAAACGTAGATAGGTGAGTAGCTTGTTAATTAGTAACACCAAAAAAAATTAATAATGTGTTTGGGGACCCCGTAGCTGAGTACACTCCTGTATACGTCTAGGCATCGACAAAATGAGATGGTCGATATCTGGTTGTGGCACCTCGTTCCAAGCAACTTGAACTTCATTGATTAACTGCGCCAAAGTTTGTGGAGGATGGTGCAAAGTGGACAGTCTCCTCCCTATGATATCCCACACATGTTCGATGGGGTTTAAATCCGGGGAATGGGGTAGCCACGGCAAAACATTAACGCCTGTTTCTTGGAGAAAGTCCATAGTTCGACGAGCAATATGGGGACGTGCATTGTCTTGCTGAAAAAGGACGTGTGGACGCCCATCTAGATAAGGTAGTAAAGTGATGATCGGCTACCATAAGCAGTAGCACCCCAAACCATCACTCCAACTGTCCTACAGTGGGGCCAAACCCCGAAAAGCTGGCCAAAAGTCGAAAAATAGAGTTTAATTTCCGGTAATTTCTAGTCGTGGGCGTGGGTTAGGTTGGGTAAGGGTCCGAAGGTCGAATTCCAGGCTTCAGCACGCCCTATCCCTCATAGCTGCCCCTGTATGACAGTTGAGAGGGGCGTCGTGCACTGAGCAAATATTTCAACGCTATATTCAAGAGGATGCCAAATCTCTAAAAATCAATCAATTTCTATTTTAAAGAATGGAATCAGCAGCTGCAAGTAAGTAGAAAATGATTATGTAACACAAACTTAATAATAGTTTATGCGATAACAATAAACGAATCATTTGTAGGAAAATGAACGGAACACTGCTACAACTGTGTAGCCTACATCTAGCAAAATTTGTGCACTAAAAGGGAGAAAACAAGTAGGCAGTTTCACATCTGCATTCATTCCCCAAAGATAATTTTTCCTAGAGTGAAAATGAAAGAAGAGTGGACGAACCACCTGGAACTGAATTCGGCATAAATGCAGGAGGACATTTTCACTAAATGATTAGAGCATTTTCAGAAGCATCCGAAGTCTATTGCTTGTTAATACTAGATGGGCATATTACACATATAAAAACCTTGGATTTCATCATTATGGCACGTGATAATGTCCTGACTGTTTTGGTGTTTACCGCGCCATTCCAGTCACAAATTACATCCACTTGATGTGGCATTTACGGGTCGTTTAAAACCTTTTATAGGACTTTACTGAAGATTTTGGACCGAAGTTTACTACTGATACAGATTCACCCCTGGGTATCTTTAATATTTTGTTTGATCAAGAATTGATCGATCTGATAATTACACAGTCGAATCTGTATAGTGAGGAAAAAGGCAATCAGCTAGATTTGTAAGATGACGAACTAAGAGCCATTTTAGGAATGTTGATCTTAATGGGTCTTGATCCTCAACCCAGTATTCGGCTCTACTGGTCGATAGATGTAATCTTTCATAAAGCCAGAATTGCTGAAGTCATGCCAATGAAGAGATTCTTGAAGATATTGCGCTTCTTGCATCTAAATGATAATTCAAAAATCCCAAAGAAGGGAGAAGATAATTTCGATAAATTTTAGAAGATCTCACCCATAATAAAAATGTTGAATGAAAATTTCCTAGCAGCTTTCAGTATGGCAGCCTTCAAAGGCAGAACTAGCCTGGAACAATATACGCCACTGAAACCGATAAAGAGAAGTTTCAAAGTCTGGGCTGTAGCTTGTGCTAAGACAGGATACCTTCTGCAATTCTCCGTATATGAAGGGCACAAAGAGAGTGATGAAGATACGGACCTCTCGGTGAGTGAGTTGTTCTCGAACTACAAAGTCATTCATAAGAAAAAATTACTGCATGTTATATATGCGAATTATAATATATTTATCGGGGAAGTACCGTGATATATATATACGCTAAGAACCACACCTAACGAATACGACAGCGGGAGAGGCAGTCGTAATTTACTAACCGTATCAGACGTTTGTATATTTATGTGAATATATATTATAAGTGTTTCTTTGTTTCTTTCTTTGAATAAAGTTATACATTAATATCTGTTGTTTGCAATACACAACAGAGTAAGTGGCGACGAGGATATTAATAGTGAATAGTAAATTTACAAGTGATATCTACGTACACATAATTACAATAAAAAAAACAAAAATGCCTACTGATGCAACTACAGGGGAAACAAAGGTAGTAACTACATCTACTTTTACGGTGGAAACATTCGATTCCACAAAAGCCCGATGGAGTCGTTGGGTGAAACGGTTAGAAGTAGCTTTCCAAGTTTTCAATACACCTGAAGAATTGAAAGTGCCATATATGCGACAAACTAGCTCCAGAAGTGCCGGAAGACAAATCATATCAAGATATTGTGACGATGATGGACAACTACTACAACCCAGCGCCCTTGGAGATCGCGGAAACGTTCCGGTTCCACTGCAGGAAACAACAAGAAGGTGAGACGGTGCAAGAATTCCTTTACGCTCTACAAAAACTGGCAATAAACTGTAAGTCTGGTGACTTTTTAAAACTAGCCTTACGAAATCAATTTGTATACGGTTTACATTCAAAAAGAATACAAAGTAGGTTGTTAGAAACAAGAAACTTAGATTTAGACAGAGCAGTTGAGATTGCTACTGGCATGGAAATGTCAGAGAAGGATACAAATCAACTACATCAAAAACAGCAAAGTTCTGTGCATGCTTTTAATTTGCAAAATAAGAAAAAGCCGGTGGCGTCCTCAACTAGCTCAAATACAAATTACTACAATAAAAATACATCAAATGTTAAACACAAAAATACGGAAAAAGTCATGAAATGTTATCGGTGCGGAAGTACAAAACATTTAGCGAACAAATGTGATAAGATAAATGCAATCTGTATTTATTGTAAACTTAAGGGTAATTTGCAGAAAGTCTGTACAAAAGCACATAAAACATCAAATACCCATGGGGTGGGGGTGCTAAATTCTGATGATAAACCTGAAGAACTCCTTCAAATAAAGGAGGACACAGAGGATCAGTTTTCAGCGTTTCGAGCAAAATATTTTACAGAGGTGTTGGTAAACAAAAAAAAAATTAAAATGGAAATAGACAGTGGTGCACCTGTTACCTTAATCAACCATACGGAATACCAAAAATATTTTACTAATTGTAAATTGCAAGATACAAAACTTAAATTAATATCTTACTGCAAAACCAAGTTAGAAGTCAGGGGATTCTTTCAAGTTCTTGTAGAATACAATAATATCGAGAAATTGCTCAACTTATACGTGGTCGAAGGGGATCGAAATTCACTTTTAGGCCGTGAATGGATTCGCGCACTTGAAATAAATTTACAAGATACCAATGCGGTTCATACTATCACAAATAATGTAAATAATTTTGGAGACGATATATCTAAACTTATACATAAATATGATGAGATTTTTAAACCGGGAGTAGGAAAAATTGCAAATATACAAGCTTCTATTTATTTAAAGTAAGGGGTAAAACCAATCTTCATGAAGGCTCGCCCAGTACCGTTCGCACTTCAACCTGCCGTCGAAACGGAAATTAATAACTTGGTGAAACAAGGCATATTAACAAAAGTAAATACTTCGGAATGGGCAACGCCAATTGTACCGGTAGTAAAAGCAGACGGTTCAATAAGACTTTGTGGGGACTTTAAAGTCACGCTAAACCCGCATATCTTAGTCGATGATCATCCGTTATCCACGGTGGACGAGTTGTTTGCACAAATGGCAGGTGGTACAAAATTTACAAAAATCGATTTAAGTAAAGCCTATTTGCATTTGGAAGTTAAACCAGACATGCGACATTTACTGACATTAAACACGCATAAAGGTCTTTATCAAGCTAATCGATTAATGTTCGGCATTGCCAGCGCCCCGGCGATTTGGCAAAGATTAATGGAACAAGTTTTGCAAGGGATACCAGGAGTATCGATATTCCTCGATGATATTAAGATCACAGCTCCCAATACCCAAATACATTTAGAAAGGTTAGACGCTGTTTTGGGTAGGCTAAGAAAACATGATCTAAAGGTAAATTTAGACAAAAGCGCTTTCTTGACTGACGAAATTGAATACTGCGGGTATAGAATCAACAAACATGGAATACAAAAAGTTTCAAAAAAAGTAAAAGAAATACAAGATGTCGAAATACCCAAAAACAAATCGGACGTTCGTGCTTTCATTGGTTTGATAAATTACTACCGAAGATTTATTAAAAATGCTAGTACGATCTTACATCCGTTGAATAATCTGTTAAAATATGGAACACCTTTCGTTTGGACGAAACAGTGTGAGTTGGCATTCAACCAGGCTAAGGAGGAATTACAGTCGGACAAAGTATTGTGTCACTTTGATCCACGTTTACTATTGGTATTAGCTACTGACGCTTCTCCTTATGGAGTAGGTGCAGTCTTGAGTCATATTTTTCCAGACGGATCGGAAAAGCCAATTCAATTTGCGAGCCAAACGTTGACACCAACGCAACAAAAATATTCCCAAATAGATAAAGAAGCCTACAGTTTAATTTACGGAGTAAAACGATTTTACCAATATTTATGCGGAAAACGATTTACGTTAATTACGGATCATAAACCCTTAGTGCAAATTTTCTCTCCTACAAGGAGCCTACCAATTCTAAGTGCTTCAAGAATGCAACACTATGCAATTTTCTTACAATCCTTTCATTATGACATTAAATACAAGTCTACAAAACTTCATGCAAATGCCTTGTCACGCTTACCTATCAATTCAGAGGAATTGAGAATTTTGGACGATGCATTCGAAATCTCTCAAATTGAAACTCTGCCAGTAACAGTTGAAGATTTAGCCGATGCGACAAGCAACGATGTTAGCCTACAAAAACTCTGGCATGGACTTAAAAATGGGAAAGACATCCAAAGTGAACATCGTTTTTATATAAACCAAGAAGAATTCAGTTTACAATCTGGATGCATTATGCGAGGACAGAGAGCCTTTATACCTACTTGTTTACGCAAAAAAGTTTTAGATGAATTACACACTGCACATTTTGGAGTAATCAAAATGAAAGGACTAGCAAGAAGCTATTGCTGGTGGCCGAAAATGGACCATGATATAGAAATGTTGGCAAAAAATTGTTTCGAATGCAACAAATTCAGAAACAATCCGCCAAAAGCAGAGACACACATTTGGGAGAAACCGAAACATCCATTTGAACGAGTACATGCTGACTTCGCTGGACCATTTAACGGGGGATATTATTTTATACTCGTTGATTCTTATACAAAATGGCCAGAAATACATTTCACAAGAGATATGATAAGTGAAACTACAATTGAAATTTGTAGGAAAATATTTGCAACCCACGGTTTACCACGAATGTTTGTAAGTGATAATGGCAGAAACTTCATATCTTACAAATTCAAACGATTTTTGAGGGAAAATGGTATTACGCAAAAACTAATAGCGCCATACCACCCTGCAACGAATGGACAGGCAGAACGTTATGCTCAAACCTTAAAAAAGGGACTGAGAACAATAAGACACGATAACCTCTCAAGAAATCTGGAATTATGCAAGTTATTACTGCAATACCGTAAATTACTACATGCAGCAACAGGAGTAAGCCCAGCAGAGATGTTATTTGGAAGACAAATTCGCACAAGAATAGACTGTCTAAAACCTGAAACAAATAACAATGGAAGAAATGATGGTGGAAATAATGACAACAAACAGTATCGATCATTAAAATTAATAATAATAATAATAATATACAATTTATTCCATCAATACAATAGTATAGAATACGTCACATATAATCAATAAGATACATATAATGTATGAAACCCTTACAGACGAAGCTTAACAAACAAATACATGACAAACATCAATTGTTAAAGTTAATGCTAAAAAACTCAATTAGCGTGTAAAATGCATTTTGTAGTAGATGTTGTTTTAACTTTGATTTAAATTTGAGTAAAGGAAGTTCTTTAATAAGTAAGGGAATGTGATTAAAAATTTTTATGATTTTATAATCCACCCCATTTTGTATTTTCGTGTATCTTGTTTGAGGCACGTTTAAAAAGTTATTTTCAATTCCCCGCGTAGAATATTTATGTTTCATCTCGTATTGCTGAAAATGGTCCGCGTACATCTTTTTTGCAAACAGTGCACATTCCAACACATATATAGAAGGTAAAGTAAGTATGTTATTATGTATGAATGTAGTTCTGCATGAGTCTCTAGTTTTTAATTTAAATATATGTCTCAAACACCGCTTTTGTAGGATGAAAACACGGCTCGCGTTAACACTATCACCCCAAAAAATGATGCCGTACGATAGACGTGAATGAACAAACGCGTAATATGAGCTCTTCGCAGCCTCCAGACTAACCGAATCCACTATAATCCGTAGAGCATAGGAATAGCCTCCAATTTTTTGCACAAGATGTTCGATGTGAGCTTTCCAGTCGAGATTTCTGTTTATTTTTAATCCCAAAAAAGTGACATTTTCTGATGAGGTAAGTTCTTTTCCTTTGTAATTTATGTTGATGTCGACCGCTGCAATAGAAAAGAATACGATATTTGTCTTTTCTATATTTAGATGTAATCTATTTCCCGTTAGCCATTCTTGCATACACCTTAGTGTATTCGTAATATTTTCGGTTAACGAATCCATATCTATCGCTCTCAGCACGATTGAAGTATCGTCGGCAAATTGGGATATATTAACATCCTGAACTTCAGGAAGATCATTTACGTAGACCAAAAACAAAATCGGTCCCAGGATCGATCCTTGCGGTATACCCTGCTCAACATAATTCCATTCAGACATCAGTTTTTTTTCGTCAGATATTACCAGTGTACTTTGTGGTCTCTGTTCTAGATAAGACTTTAGTAAATTATAGGAATTTCCTCGGAAACCCATCATCTCCATCTTATTTAGTAGAATAGTATGATTCACTCTATCGAAAGCCTTTGAAAGGTCAAGGAAGACACCAGCTGCGAGTTCTTTGTCATTAATAATATCTAAAAGATCCGATACAACTTGATGTATAGTTGTGGCACAGGATCTTCCTTTCTTGTAAGCGCTCTGTTTTTTTGTTAAAATGTTTTCCTTGATCATAAAACTGTTTATTCTGTTATATATTATCTTCTCAAATATTTTACCAATATTCGATATTAGAGCTATGGGCCTGTAGTTTGCTAAATCGTCTTTGGCTCCTTTTTTATAAACAAGTTTAATAACTGATTTTTTTAGCTCCTCGGGAAATATACCTGTCCGCATCATTACGTTGATAATATGCGTAAGCGGGATTTTAATAATGTTCGCGCTCTTTTTTAGCAGTGATGTGGGTATTTCATCATAACCCGTTGTTGGAGTGTTTTTCAATGAATTGATCATATTACAAACTTCATCTGGATTCGTAGGATGTAAATAACAACTACGGGTAATAGTTTTCACGAAACTATAATCTGTTGTATGTGGAGTTGGATTATTGCAGGCAGTTAGTAAATACTCGTTAATATAATTTAAAGTATCTCTTTCGCTAAACAATGACTGGTTACGTTGTATAGCTTTTATGTCTATATCTGTACTCCTAGTTTTACCTGTAGTTTGGTGTACTAAGTTCCAGGTCGCTTTCACTCTATTATTGGCGTTCATAATATAGTTCGAGTTGCACATCTGCTTTGTCTTTGTTATTTCCTCGTTAAGGAGTCGGCAGTAGTCTTTATAAAATTCTTTGTCTATTCTATTATTTAACACACCTTCATAGAGTTGCCTTTTTATTTTAGATTTTGTAATAATAGCAGGAGTGAGCCAGGCATTATTACTGTGTTTCTTCTTTTGTATTGTTTTAACAGGACATACTTCTTCTATTATGGTTTTTACTATATCTAAAAAGCAATTGTAGCTATGATTGACCTCCTCACTGCATAGACATTCGGACCAGTCACTATTGCTAAGCTTTTCGGTTATCCTTTCTAAGTTTTCTCCATTAAAGCATCTTTGTTTATATACTTGGTTGCTATTCGGTTTATTATTTACAGCCCACGTAATTTCCTGTGCCTTATGATCTGAAAGCGCTGCGTCAATGAGATTGCTTTCATATTCTGCGACATTTGTGAATATGTTGTCAATCAAGGTAGCTGAGGTTTTACTAATTCGCGTTGGTTCGGATATTGTCTGATGGAGATCGTATAAACATAATATATTCATGAATGTAATGACATTTGCATCTGCCACCTTCATGAGATCTATATTAAAATCTCCACATAGCAGGATTGTAAAATACTTATATTCATCAACGATGGAGTCTAGCATTTCATCAAGAATTTGAAAAAATTGGTTCAGATCTCCTTGTGGCGGTCTGTATATATTTATCACAATTGTTTTGAATGTATCTATTTTTATTGCGCTGCATTCAACGCTTAATTCATGACTTCTCTTTTTTAGGTTCACCAATTCAACAAAAGGTATATCGTCCCTTATAAAAATACAAGATCCGCCATGAGATCTCCCCTTTCTACAATAACAGGAAGCCATGCGGTAGCCATCCAGTTTGACGAAGGATTGATTCCCCTCTTTCAACCAATGCTCCGTCAAGGCTAATACGTCAACTGGTCTATGATTACTCAGAAAAATTTCGATGTAATTAATTTTGTTTGTAATGCATTGTATGTTTAGGTGAACTACTCTGATTTTTTGAGACATTTCATCTAGTTCTGTCTTCTTTGTTGAGTCGAGGCTTGCCTCCGAAAATTTCTATATTGGCGCACAATTGTATTCTTAGGCCAGAGATTTTCGTCATATAGTAGCTCATAAGTTTCTTCGTTAACAGCTATCTTAAATGCTGATATATTTGTATTAAGTATCTCTAATTTTTGACAACCCAGTATATTAATATCATTTTCTCTCAAGTATTGTTTTATTTCCTCCTCATTAGTAGTAATTAAATGTTCGTGTATCAGTAAGAGATTATGTAAACGAAAAATGGAAGTTTGGAACCATTTCAGAAAGACTAGGTAAATTACATTACCTGATAAACCTTGACGACGGGAGGAAATGGCGAAGACATATAAACCAAATCCGCGAAATTGGAGGAGATACACGCAAAGAAGCATGTTTTCCACACGCAGCTGACGTTAGGTTACCCGATGTACCGGAAACCGAGTCAACAATAATTACGGGACTTAGAGGGACAACACCACAAACTGCTAATATCGTAAGGGATAACGCTTGTGAAAATCAAATACTCGATAATACGTCAAATCATACACCTATTAAAGACGAAATCACTGTTTCATATTCAAAAGCAAATACAGACACTGCAGATACCCCTGAGGTACCACTTAGACGTTCCTCTAGAATTAAGAAAGCCCCAGTTAGATTAAATCTGTAAATAAATGGATACTTACTTTTTTTACAAGGAAGGAAGGAGATGTTATATATGCGAATTATAATATGTTTATCGGGGAAGTACCGTGATATATATATACGCTAAGAACCACACCTAACGAATACGACAGCGGGAGTAATTTACTAACCGTATCAGACGTTTGTATATTCATGTGCATAGATTATAAGTGTTTCTTTGTTTCTTTCTTTGAATAAAGTTATACATTAATATCTGTTGTTTGCAATACACAACACTGAAGATCAAATCTGCCGTCTATATCAAGAAGATCAGTCATACCCGACAACAACACTTCAGGACGGAAATACCAAACTAATTCTAAGGTTCATCAAAAGCCTCCAATTAGTCTAACAACTAGAAGGACAATGTTACAATAGATCCATGCAGATCGCGGTGACTAAAGGCAGCAGTACCACTACCCTCATATCTAATATCTAATGATCTTTTTAAACTGGATCTAATAAACTGCATTATGATACTCACCATTTCCGAAAATACTGTCCCAGCGCATAATAAGCAAATAGTAAAATATATAGCCACCCTGTATATGATATTCTCCATAATGGCACCGGAAAATTTATATGCTTGGGTTGCTATTGGGTTTTTCTTCCCATCTTTGTTGTTATACCTATAGCAGCACCAAAATCCGTAGATCCATGCTAGAGGAAGTATGACGAACATTACAAAGGCCACGGAGACGTAACCAAAAATCGTGTCCCAGCTAAAAATTTTGAAGAGCTGTAATACGATGATGCCAAAATTGTTAAATCAAACTTACTCTGTTTGCGCAAAATTCTGTATGGCAACGACGCAGGTAAGTATAAGAAGATCGCTAAGAATGTAATATTTAAAAAGCGGATCAGGTTGTTTGATAAAATCCAGTTCGGTTGAGAGATTTCGAAAAATTAACACCAACGGATTAATATCTTTGATTTTGAACCATTGACTGTAAAACAAAAGCTGTTATTAATCGCTCAAAACTCGAATAATTATTATTACTCGTATTTGGATAAAGGCATAGTTTGCACTGCTTCCTCCATTTGCCTATCAGTCTGTTGGAGACGTTCGTGAAATCTAGATAAGTTGTTGTCCATGAAAGGTGTTCTACGACTCAACGTGTTAGGAGTGAACCTCCTTCTTCCTCCAATATTAGCGGCGGCATTTCGGTTACTAGGCCGGTTTGGAGCCACACTTCCTCGGCGGATATATTGCGACGGCCTCCTACCCTCGCTCACGGTACCGTTAGCGTAGTGGTGGTCCGGTAATCTGCTAACGTTAAGAGGTAGTTCTTCTGAAACGCCGTTAACTGTCCCATTGGTGTATTGGTGGGTATTCGGCTAAAAAAAAGTTTAAATTTTAGATTCCTGAGTTGAGTTGATCCGCTCAGAAATACCTCTGGACTTATAAGGTAGCAATCGATTTGGTGCTTTTTTAATTCTGGATCACGTGTTCCAGCATCCGATAGCTCTATGCGATATTGTTTTTTTAGTTGTTCTTTAGTTTGTCCGGTAATATGAACTTTCCTGGAAAACAATGAGAATAAAAAATGATTTAATTCAGAAAATAAGATTAGATATCATACCCTGCTTGTCCAGCTGTCTCCATTCTGTTAGCGATATATACATCTTTAGACCAAATATCGAATTGCCATTTCGTAATACCTATAATTCCTCCAATTATGCTTCCGGTATGCACACCAATTCTCATATTTATATCCAGTTTAAATTCATTCCTGTGAAGAATCGTAACAATTTAATTAAAGCGTGACGAAAAATTTTTTATAGACTTACTTGACATCAGCTATAATTGCAATCATCTCCAAACCTAATTGGACGCAAGCATCCGCATGATCTCTTTGCTCACCTATATAACCATCGTCCGGCAATCCAGCTACGCAATAGTAGCAGTCCCCCAAGAATTTTATTCTTTGGACTTTGAGATCCTGCAAGAAAGATCGATGATCAAATTCATGCTTTTTATTCTACGTTTCTGAACTAACCCTCGAGGCATCGTCGAATCTACCGAATAACTCGTGTAATGTTTCTACTAGTCTTAAAGATTTCAGCGTGCTAGTCATCTGGGTGTAATTTACAATGTCGGCGTATAAAATGGTAACGTTCTCGTATTCATCAATGTGAGGGTCGCTATAAAGATGGATACAGTTTAAATATCCTTAATTTGTTTTTTTTTAAAGGATTGTATATGCGGTGTTGCTTTCCTAGCCAAACCAAAGTTGAATTGATTAATGCTGAGCCAAATAATAAATCTTGATACATCAGAATTGATGGAAAACGGTACCATATTAAGAAGAAGTAGTCAATAACTGTCAACTTTACTCTATGCATCGTACAGCCCCGACGACTTACGCAAAAGAAAGTGTATATTTCAAAAAGAAGAGGGCCTAAAACAGAGCCTTGCGGAACCCCAACAATAGGGACGCTAATTGCAAGTCACATTTTCGCTTTTAGTTCTCCCCGCTTTCACCTCCTACCACAGAAAATTCTTCACATTTTTATAAATAATTAATTTGTAATTAATTTAATTACACGAGGCATTATAAAATTATTTAATAACAACGAAATATAATGAGGTTAATAACCTACTTATTAATAACTGAATAACAACCTTAATAATGTTTTAATAACATTATAATGAGGTAGTATTGACGTAATGCTGATGTCACATTGACGTCATAATGACATTTTAATGATGTGGGGTCAACATACTTGTGCGTTAAGTTAAACAGCGGACAGTCGAACGTCGACAATGGAAGAGGTAGGATCAAAAGAGATGGTCGTATTACATTAGGCGAATTGAATTTGTTCTTGTCTGAAATTTCGGGAAATTGTGAGTGTTTCGGGATTTTCGTCGTTGTTTCGTTCTTTCTCGCTCGATATAAGGAAATATGTGGTAGAACAATAGGAACTACCTAATATGAACGCTAGTTGCAAGTCAAATCCTGCTTTGATGCAACAGGATATGCTTTAGTGCGAGTTGTACCCGTTTAGCTCTTACGTCCGTCAGATTCTCTCTCTTTGTTTGACACTCGGATTCTGTCTGGGTGGGTGCTCTAATGGCACAGTTCCGCTGTCACATCATACCCTCGTGAGGGTCTAGCAACCAATTAGAGAGGTTGATGTCCGTGAGAGTCCCGAAGGGTCAATTTCAACCTGAAGTATATCTTTTTTGAATTAATTAATGACTACAGAATGCCGAAAAAGCGTTCATATTGGAACTGTTCCTACTGTTGAAGGGTTTGGTACGTGGTTTCTTTAAGAAAATTTGGGCATTGCGTTGAAGTCTTCCGAGTGTTGTATCTTGTCGTCGTTCTTCTTGGGGTATAAGTTCTTGATGGCTTTTCGAATTTGTCGTTGAATCCTATCAGGTGTTGTTGTAGTGTGCTCTGCCAACTATTATAGTTGCGATTTCTTTATCGGATTATACAACCATTAAGGTTTTGTTTTCGCAAATAGATTTATAATCTGCGTGATTATTTCTTCTATGGGCATCTTGGTGGGAGTAACTGCGTTCAAGTTCAATTCCTTCACTAGGACTTTCTTTTAAATCCTCTCTAACTTGATGTTCTGAGAACTTGAAACTTGTGTTTCTCCATTGTTCTGGGGATCGTTTTTTCCCCACTTAACAACAAGGGCATACCCAATATGAACACTAATTGCAAGTCAAATTTTGCTTTGATGCAACAAGATATGCTTCAGTGCGAGTTGTACCTGTTCAGCTCTTACGTTCGTCAGATTCTCTCTCTTTGTTTGACACTCGGATTCTGTCTGAGTGGGTGCTCTAATGACACAGTTCCGCTGACACCACATACCCTCGTGAGGGTCTAGCAACCAATTAGAGAGGTTGACGTCCGTGAGAGTCCCAAAGGGTCAATTTCAATCTGAAGTATATCTTTTTTGAATTAATTAATTACTACAGAATGCCAAAAAAGCGTTTATATTGGAACTGTTCTTATTGTCGATGGTTTGGTAGAAGATTTGGTACATCACAAATTGTCAGCATTCTATATTGATGTTTTGACATGTTTTAGTTCTTTATTGGAAGTGTCGGGTTGGAAAATTGACATTGTTTGATGCACAAGGAAACTAGTTACCGATTGCTTTGGTGCTTTCGTGTGAGCAAGGTGACTTAAGTGGCTATTTGATAGGCGAGTAATTAATACATCAATAAAGGGCAGGGAATTGTTTGTTTCAATTTCTATAATGAATTTGATGTCGGGGTGTAAGTAGTGTTTTCACGATGTGGATTTAAAATTGCATGTTCCAAAACTGTGGTCTCAAATGCCTCCATGAGAATAACAAGAATGATAGCGGTACCAGAGATTTGTTGATAGTATTTTCCCTGAAAGATGAAGTTGAAGTTTAAGCGATGCATTTTTGGGCTAACTTGGTTAGTCTGGGAATTTATTGATTTGGATTAACAATTGGTGGAATATAATGACGAAATCTGGGACAAGTACTTTTACAAAGAGTGAGCTAACAAGATTTCCGCTAAGCCGTAAGTGATCGGAAGAGTATGTTTTGTTCATGGATTGTTCAGTTCCGTTTCAGCTTCGATGCAACGAAGTTAACTAAACTATGAGTTCCGTCCTTCTAGCTCTTATGGTTCCCAGATCCTTCAACTTCGTTTGACACTCAGATTTGTCAATCAATATATTCAATTCACTTTTGTTTTCTATCCAACAATAGGATCTACCTAATACGAACGCTAGTTGCAAGTCAAATTTTGCTTTAATGCTTCAGTGCGAGTTGTACCTGTTCAGCTCTTACGTTCGTCAGATTATCTCTCTTTGTTTGACACTCGGGTTCTGTCTGAGTGCGTGCTCTAATGGCATAGTTCCGCTGACATTACATACCCTCGTGAGGGTCTAGCAAACAATTAGAGAGGTTGACGTCAGTGAGAGTCCCGAAGGGTCAATTTCAATCTGAAGTATATCTCCTTTTGAATTAATGACTGCAGAATCCGGGTAATGTAGCCTACGTTATCGTGACGGACACCATCTTGTTTTTTTTTTGCCTATACAAATTTACTGGTTTTAGATCCGATTTATTCTTGAAGTGAGACAATGCCGAAGTGAAGTTCCAACGATTGCTCTAGGGACGTCAAGGCGATGTTGCTTGTACACATCTGAGAGGATGTGTAGCAGTGATAGAAAAATAGAGTGCCTGACGTTGCCTTTTAATATCGTCTCAGTTATCCAACTGATAAGTGAGGTGGCTATTTTGACATGTAGGAGGTAAGTTGTTCAATGAAATAATGCTGGAGAAACACGAAGACTAAAGATGGCGAAGCAATACAGAACTACCTCACCAAATGAGCACTCATAAACTGATCTTATTTTTGGAAAAGATGTAGAGCATAATTTCGCGTACAATTGTGAGACTACTGATTATCATCAGATATTGGTAGGGGCTGGTAAAACGAGAAGGCCCACTATAGACAATATTTACGCGTGGTTAGACAGAGAAGATGGAAATACAGGCTATCAGATCCACGCTGAAGAAGAGTAAGGTATGTTATGTCATAGAAAGAGCTACACCGAGAAAAAGTTGTCGCTGTAGATGAGCAGATGAACAATTGTGATTGTACAATGGTATGATCTTAAATCTATACTTTTGACCTCTATTGGTTTATCATCACGGGAGAGACTTGTTTTCAATTCTTCATAAAACTCTAGAAAACGATCCTGAACAGCAGCCCTTCTATAAACACTTCAAGAGTGCACAAGAAGCAACATCAAAAGTTTTTACTGAAGGAGATTGACCGCTTTCTCTCCAACTGGAGAAAAGAAAGCAGTGGCAGATCAATCATCATCATGCTCCTATACTGCACCAACCAAATTAGACTTAGAAAAATTTTTGAGAGTGTCAAAATTAGGTTGCGGTCAAAAAAATTGTCCAATCGTTTTGACGTTTAATAAGGAGAGAGGTTATTGCTCCATAAATATCAGTATAATATCTGTCAACGTGACAGCGATGATTGATAATTCATATGACAGATCAAGCAATACTAAAAATGACAAGGACAGTGTTTTGATCGCGACTTTACTTTGTTCGACATTTAATATTTGTAGGTTAGAGACATTTCATTCCTGCAGATTTACTTTTGGTTTGTAAAGAAAGCAACGTCGCATAATATTAATAATTATTTCATAAAACCTACTTGATTGGATGTGTCACTTGTTCATTTTTAACAACTTCATAAATTTGGGTAAACACTTCCTCCATTATATGTTTAGGAATAATACTAAGCATCAATTTTTCCTGGAAATAATAAATAATAATAACAAGAAATAATCTGAAGTATTAATCGTACCCTTTGTTCCTTCTCAGCTCTTAATTTCGTAGTAGATTCAACGCACGTCCTCTTATCCAAAAAACTTCGCATTTTTATCAGTTCCGTGATCAATCTGAAGTAGATTCCGAATCCATTCAGACAGATTAAATATAATAAATCAGATCCTAACTGCAAAATTAGATAAGGAAATTTAACTTAATGTACTGATCATGATAATAATTGCTACCTACTCTTCCCCAGTTGAACTCCGTACTATCCGAATAGGTGATGAAGTTAAGAATGAGCAGGTGAGCTATGGTTACGATGAATCCTAGACATACAGCGATGACGTTCGACGTAACGTGCAAGAAAACGTAACAGGAAATTATGAGTAGCGTTGTGTAGATGGGTCTTAAATATTCATCGTCGTGGACGTAGTGAACGATTGGTACTAGGATGTTGGCAAGGAAGAGCAGGACGAAGGCCATCGCTGATAATACGAGGAGTAATTTCGGATGGTTCTTGACGTATCTTTCAGATACGAGAAGTCCGAAGACTGGAAGTATCGATAGTGTTCCATATAAAACCAGATCTAACGTTACTTTCTGTAAAGAATCCTGAAAAACGATTTTTTTTTTAAATCAGGCGTCAATCTAACGCGTCTTATAAGACCAGTATGAAAATCCGTACAAGAAACCTGGAGGTAATTTTGCACAAGAACATCTCCAAAATGTGGTGCCCTGTAATAATGAAGCCATCGTTCTGAGATTAATGAAGAAATCTTGAGAGAACATATTCAGCATCTGTTTCAAACCATCAAGGACGTATCCTTAAGAAACGAAGAACAAAGCTACCTGTTTCCTTCTGATAGAAGTGTTGGTAGTCTGAAGGTGTTGCGGTAATGATGGTTTACAGTTGTTGCTGTTTGTTGTTGTTGTTTTTGACGCTAGTCAGCCTATGACCTATTGCAGTCTTTACCCTGTCACCTCCTCCTCATTGCATAGTCTACAAATAGGCCCATCCTTAAAGATGTCAATTCTGTGTAGATATTTCCTTAGACAGCTGTGCCCTGTTAAAAGACTTATTACTGTTCCAAGCTGTACTCGGTTGAGAGCCAGCACATCTGCTGTTAAATGCTTTGATGGCTGCCCCATCATCCGTTTGCTTTTGTAATCCACTCTCAGCGATTGCACCACATATCGGAGTTTTGGTCATCGCCAGACCAGGTTCAGGTTTAGTAAATTCGTTTTAGAACCCTTTCCTGCCAGCTAGTTTGCTATTTCGTTGCTTGGTATGCTTTCATGCTCCGGCACTCACACCAAAGTGATTTTGTGGTGTTGTTATCTGATATTAATGTCTTTAGAGCTGCTTGGCTATTCACCTGCTTCAGAGCTTATGATTGGTTTTGACCCATTTGCGTACCAGATTTGGTTTCGAATCCCAGATTTCTGCTTTACTCTCCACTCATTCTAATCTAGGACGAGGTTAAATGGTTTATCTAAAGAAAGTTTGGGAATGATCATATCACAGCCCATTTCAATGATGTGTTATTTCTGGCTCTATTCTGGCATGCCTCCCCATTTATGCACATATTCAAAGGGACTACGTTTAATATGGTTTCCATAGCAGGTGTTGGTGTGCTTTTTACGGCACCAGTACTACACAGGCGAGCCAACCTGCGCATTTTTGCAGTTGAGTTTGGTGATTGTTTGCCTCTGCATACTTTCAGTCCATTAAATCATGCAATCATAAGTCCTACCACTGAAATGTGCAACCAGTGCATCATACTTCGCTTTAATCCCCATGTTTTCGCCCCATTGTTCTGCAGGTGGTCATTAGTGCTCGTTTGTACTTATCTGTCATCTGTTGATTCCATGTTAGCTTCGAGTCTAGAACCAATCCTAAGAGTTTGGCATCTTGACTGAATTGTACAGTTTCAATATGATGTGTTGGTGGTTTTAGACCATCCAGCTTTCTTCTTCTCGTAAAGGGAACTAACGACCCTTCTGTTGCTTTCAGAGCTCTATGCATGAGTTCTGAAAAAGCGTGCACTTAAGAGGAAGACAAAGAAAATCAGAAATTGAGTCCAATGCAGGTAAATTTTCCTGCCACGATGACAGTTCTGATCCAGAAACGTTCAGTGATTTAGAAGATCGTCTAAGTAGTCTAAGCAAAGAGTGTGAGAGCTCTAGCCCAAATAATTGGAGAAAATAAGTCTCATGAAGGAGAAGTTTTCCCTGGAAAAATTCTAATGGTTAAAGAAAATCGTGCAGTTATAACATCAATGGTATAATCTGGAAAAAAAGTGGCTTGAAAGTGAAAAAGATAAATTATTTTATGAATGGAAAAATATTCTGTTTCAGATCTGGGTGCCTTGATCTGAAAAGTTAGCAAGAATGGGTACAATTTTGTTTCTAACACACCTAGAAAATGGTCATAATTGTGTGCAAAATAACCTCGGTTTACAGCAAGGGCGACTACATAGTTCTCGTAGTTTTATTAAATTTCTAACTTCAAAACTATTTCAAATAAATCATTAACTTACCATTTGCGCGTTCAAACTGAGTACAAGCAGAAAGTGTGTTAACATTAACACACCGAGCAATATTAAGAATGTGGACATGTAGCCATGATTAACCTTGTGCGTGTAGTTTCCAAATAAAGGCGTAAGCTGTTTTATATCAAACTGCTCCTGCAAACAAAGAAATATATATTAGTTATTGGTGTTATGAATACATATATGAAGAGATAATTTTAATTTTTGTTATATTCTCGAATTAAAGAAGGTATAAATAGGCTTTATGAGTTAAAAAAAAAAGGATAAAGGATAAGATCATACGTGGCTTCCAGAATGAACCGTTCTTTTTCGAGAACACACATCTGATTAAAATTCTATTGGAACCTTATTTGGAATTAGCGGTAACTTATCGATTGAACCTTTTTTATCGAATGATTTACAACTGATAAGGAATTTAATTAAACGATTTTCAGAGTTTTTCATTCGGCATAGTTAATTAACAATTTTGTTCAATCATTTCGTAACGAATTCAAGGTCAATTTTCGCATTCTTAAGAAATCTATACCTACAGGCATTCATTCAAGTTACTGTATAGATTGTAATGGGTATGACGACAATTTGACTTCAAATAAATGCCTGCACGGACAACTATTCAGTATTTAGCGAAAAACAAAGTCAAAATTATAGAACATCCTCCTTACTCACCGAATTTGGCGATGTGTGACTTCTGGCTATTTGTTGAGCTCAAAAAACATTTGAGAGGGAAAAGTCAGAAGAAGAAATTGACATAGCCGTTAAGTGCTTTTTTGATAGTATTCCTAAACTTTTAATTCCTGATTTATTCCCACTTAGAGGTCAATAAAACAATAAATAATTAAATACCAATTTATTCCATAACATATAATAATATGTTTTCGTTAAATAACTTCTTCAGTGGAAGAAATTGACATTTAATATGTGTCAAATTAAAAAACAAACAATTCATTGATATATCGAATTTTAATTATATTCACAAGTAATAATGAAGGAATAGTGATTTAATACAACATTAGAAATTGAAATGATTTGAATTATTCGTATATCAATCTATTTTTTGTCAAGCTCTAACAATTCTGTTCAAGGACTAGGGAAAAACATGCCAAAAAAACCTAGTCAAGAGCTTAAAATTAATAAAATTCAGGCGTGAATTAAATTGTTATATATAACGCTTAAATTATCAATATCCGTTCTAAAATTTACCGCGTTTTCATCTTTTTTAATGTATATCATTTCGTAAATTAATCTTTTTTTATAATTATTTTCCTTTTTTTAAATTTTAGTGTTTTGAAAATCAAAATTATGTCGTCTATCTTTAGAGTGCTTAGATAAAGCAGTTTCAGCGGTGACGTTATGTGTAACAGTGTATTGATGGTTATAAAGTCGTTTCTTTAAATATTGTTTGGTTTGTCCGATATAACATTTATTACAATCTTTGCAATCTAATTTATAAACGACATTACTTTGATTACCATGTTTACTGGGTGTTTTTAAATTTGTGAATAAATGTCTATTGTTGGTAGGTATAAAAGTTATGTGAATGTCTGATTTTTTTAATTCGTGTTTTATTGTGTCGCTTAAATTGTTTATATATGGTATAGTGTGGTAGGTATATGTTATTATTTGATTTTGTACCTGTGTTATATATTTTATTTATTCTTTTTGTGATTAATTTATTGTAAAACTCTTTAGGATAACTATTTTTTTCTAGTATTGTTTTTACTTTGCTTAAATTTTCTTTTCTAAAATCAGGGTGAGCTAATTTAATAGCCTGATCCACTAAACTGTTAATTACGCTTTTTTAAAATTTACCGAAGTGTTTGAAAAATAGTTTAAATGCCTACTACTACTAGTGTCTTTAATGTACCAGTTTGTTTTTATTTGTGTGTTATCATGTATTATCTTTACATTTAAAAAGTTTATAGAATTTTGATTTTCTCTTTCAAAAGTAAATTTTAACCTATCATGATATGTGTTAAATGTGTGCAGAACATGTTCAATTTTATCATTTGGTATGCAGCATATACAATCATCTACATACCGCTTATAAAATTGCACATGACAGTTTAGTTTGTCAAGTGAGACCTGCTCTAAGTCCTCCATTACTAAATTTGCTATAACAGCAGATAATGGAGAACCCATTGCTGTACCGAATATTTGTTTATATATTGTGTCATTGTACTGAAAATATGTTGAATTTAAGCAAAGTTTTGCAGCCAACATGAATTCATTTTTTGGTACATTTGTATAATTTTGAATTAAATTCCATTTTTTGTTTATAATGTTTATTGCCAAATCTGTAGGGACATTTGTGAATAAAGATACAACATCTAAAAATATATAATTCGATAACTCCACGAATTTATGGCGTCCCTAAAATTCATAAAACTGATATTCCTTTTAAGGCCGATTGTAAATTGTATACAATCACCAACATACAATTTATCCAAATTTTTATCCAAAATTCTCAGTAATGTTGTAGGAAATACAGAGTATCATGTAAAAAATTCGTGGGAATTTGTTAATTTCATTAACAAAAAATCCGTACCGTATAATCATGAAATTATCAGTTTAGATGTTGTATCTTTATTCACAAATGTCCCTACAGATTTGGCAATAAACATTATAAACAAAAAATGGAATTTAATTCAAAATTATACAAATGTACCAAAAAATGAATTCATGTTGGCTGCAAAACTTTGCTTAAATTCAACATATTTTCAGTACAATGACACAATATATAAACAAATATTCGGTACAGCAATGGGTTCTCCATTATCTGCTGTTATAGCAAATTTAGTAATGGAGGACTTAGAGCAGGTCTCACTTGACAAACTAAACTGTCATGTGCAATTTTATAAGCGGTATGTAGATGATTGTATATGCTGCATACCAAATGATAAAATTGAACATGTTCTGCACACATTTAACACATATCATGATAGGTTAAAATTTACTTTTTGAAAGAGAAAATCAAAATTCTATAAACTTTTTAAATGTAAAGATAATACATGATAACACACAAATAAAAACAAACTGGTACATTAAAGACACTAGTAGTAGTAGGCATTTAAACTATTTTTCAAACACTTCGGTAAATTTTAAAAAAAGCGTAATTAACAGTTTAGTAGATCAGGCTATTAAATTAGCTCACCCTGATTTTAGAAAAGAAAATTTAAGCAAAGTAAAAACAATACTAGAAAAAAATAGTTATCCTAAAGACTTTTACAATAAATTAATCACAAAAAGAATAAATAAAATATATAACACAGGTACAAAATCAAATAATAACATATACCTACCACACTATACCATATATAAACAATTTAAGCGACACAATAAAACACGAATTAAAAAAATCAGACATTCGCATAACTTTCATACCTACCAACAATAGACATTTATTCACAAATTTAAAAACACCCATTAAACATGGTAATCAAAGTAATGTCGTTTATAAATTAGATTGCAAAGATTGTAATAAATGTTATATCGGACAAACCAAACAATATTTAAAGAAACGACTTTATAACCATCAATACACTGTTACACATAACGTCACCGCTGAAACTGCTTTATCTAAGCACTCTAAAGATAGACGACATAATTTTGATTTTCAAAACACTAAAATTTTAAAAAAGGAAAATAATTATAAAAAAAAATTAATTTACGAAATGATATACATTAAAAAAGATGAAAACGCGGTAAATTTTAGAACGGATATTGATAATTTAAGCGTTATATATTGTCACAAAAAAGATATATTTCTATTTGCCTCCCCCTTAGCAAGGTCTAAGATGTCATAGGATAGATAGGAACTTAGTACTTGTCTAGGCAACGTGCGGATGGCACGTGCGTACACAGCATGGGTATCTATTTAGTAGCCTTCAGTGGAAAAATACCATAAACCTTAATGAGTAAAGTTAATACCGATATCCTGTGTGCGTACGTGACTTGCTGCTAGGAAACGGGTTGTGCTCGGAGGCCACTCGGTGGTTGGTAAAATTGATTAGTTACACTGGGCCAAAATATTAAGACGTAGTTTGTTAATTATCATTGTGGTTAGACCGATTAACTAAGGCCCTGAAGGACTTTGGATAAGAGACCCACGAGGCAAGGTCGCCTCGAAACGGAACTCTTGAGGGAGGTCCCATTTGATACCAAAGGTACCTGCTATTGGGAATGGCGATAAGCCTCGCCAATGACAGAAGATGGCAGGTGCCTTGGCGGTGGAAGCTCCCTCAGGGAATGTGAAGTCCGAGCACAAGAAATCCGCGCATAGGTAACACCCATCCGGTAGGCATCCGGAGTACTTAAGATGCGCGCCCGGGACTAGACGGGTACTAGTTGGTAAAGTGGTTCAGTGAAGTAGTTTTGAACCTGTGCTGAGAAGCTTGGATATAAAATATGTCTGGAATGTAAGTGTTTACTATTTTTGTGTCCTTTACTTAGAATAAAATGTTGTTGTGTTAACTTGTTGAGTCTTAATCAAACACCTGGCTGCCCCATCGAGAACACGGCCCGCGGCTAAGCGAGAATAAGTCTTGACATAAGAGTTAAGACCAGTGTTAAACAAAGGTAAAGTCCATAAGAAATAAGGCCGTGACAATATAACAATTTAATTCACGCCTGAATTTTATTAATTTTAAGCTCTTGACTAGGTTTTTTTGGCCATGTTTTTCCCTAGTCCTTGAACAGAATTGTTAGAGCTTGACAAAAAATATATTGATATACGAATAATTCAAATCATTTCAATTTCTAATGTTGTATTAAATCACTATTCCTTCATTATTACTTGTGAATATAATTAAAATTCGATATATCAATGAATTGTTTGTTTTTTAGATAATTTTGTTGATAGGCATGGCAATTTATATTTATATTATTAGTAATTTGACACATATTAAATGTCAATTTCTTCCACTGAAGAAGTTATTTAACGAAAACATATTATTATATGTTATGGAATAAATTGGTATTTAATTATTTATTGTTTTATTGACCTCTAAGTGGGAATAAATCAGGAATTAAAAGATAAGTACACAAAGGTCAAAAAATACATATATTAATAGTATTCCTAAAGGCAGAAATTATGGAAGGAGAGAATGGTTAAGTGCATTATTGTAAATGGCAATTACTTTGAACATATTTAAAATAAAAATTCTAAAAACTTGTATCAATCTTTCTATTCAAAATTTGACAATTTCAATTCATCTCTCATTTTTTTTTAACTATTTGTTCGGTGTAATCAGATTTTCATTTCTTTTCGAGTTGTTGATATTGGCCACATCCAGCAGAAGCTAACAGTTTGGAGCGGCTACCTAGCAATCCACTGTGATTAGTTGAAATTGAAATTTCGACCTTGGCTTCTGCTGGATGCGGCCATTATGTTTTATTTTTCTTATGGCAGCGAGTTGATTAATTACATAGTCTTCAAAAAAATGTGAAATTAGTAGGCTATGAAACTAAATATTAATGAGAAAGACATGAAAAGATTAGAAAAGTCATAAATGTAATAAATAAAGAAGGAGTAGGTACTGAAAGTTCAGTTTAACTTAAAGAAACTGTTTATTCACTTTTGTTCGAAAATTTCACGATCTTCTGGCAGTTCTAATCTTAATATTTCGTTTTTGTTGGTACCCCATAAAAAATTAATGGGAGTCAGGCCATTGCACTGATTCATTATTTGAAGCCACTCTCTCGCTCAAATTTGGTCTCAAGCAAATCTTACACATCTACTAGCATCCTGCTGGAATCCAAATGTGTTGCATGTTGTCAGGATTAATAATTTGTTTCAAAGCAGGTATTATCTGGTTTGTCAGTAGCATCAAATGTCTGTTGCTAATTAAATTATAATGAAAGATTCAAGGACTTATCATATGACTATTAAAAATGAAAGGAAACTCAAAAAACATAAAATTCAGAGATTACAACCATATCGGGCTTGAAGACCAATAATTAATGAACGAATTAGGATAATCTTCACTGAACACCAAACAAGTGTTAATTAAAACACCGACGCGTTTCAACAGCAATGCTGTCATTATCAAGGCGATAATAAAACTAAATTAAAATAAAATCTACAAAAACAGGTAACCTAAATGTTATGCACGGTCAATCCGATACGCATCATTAATTTCCGATTAACGAAAACAATGACGAATACGGTATAGGTCCATTGTCACAGTTCATTACACATGACTTATTTTTATATATTTCTAAACTTTCGAAAACATTTAGAAACTTACAATTGTTTTTTATTTGTCTAATTAATTTAACATTCGTATGATCGATGTTGTGATCTGTTTCAAAAATGTGTTGGGCAACGCTCGATTTCTCAATTCTATTAAATCTAAGATGAGCCATATGCTCCTTGAATCTAGTTGAGACTACTCTCCTGGTTTGCCCAATATATTTTTGATTACAATCTTTACAATTGATTTCGTAAATACCTGACTTTTCTAGAGGTTGTATTTTATCTTTAGGGTTACCGATGAGACTTCGTAAACTAGTCCCAGAACTGTAAACTATTCTGAGATCTAGCTCTTTGAAGATTTTACTCAAACCTTTAGTGATAAAGGGAGCGTAAGGGAGGGTCACAACGGGTGAAGCTTTAACATCCTCTCGAAAAGTCGTAGATTCTTTCACAGTTTTCTTATCAATTAAACTTCCTAATTAACTTATAGATATGCTGAGGCTGGAAACCATTACACTTGGCCGCATCTTTTATAATTTTAAGCTCTTTCTCATACCTCGCCTTGTTCAAGGGAAAAGTGAGAAGTCTGTGGACCAAAAAATTCAGGCTTGCCATTTTGTGTTGAACACAATGATGGGAGTCTGAAGGAATGTAGCGAAGTGTACTGGTTTCCTTTCTATACACGTCAAACTCTAATCTATTGTTATTTCTAATTACTAAAGTATCTAGAAAGGGTAGCTGACCGTTTTCTTCTCTTTCACAAGTGAACTTTATGGTTTCGAACCGATTATTTAATCTATTGAGAAAATCGTCAATATTACATTTTTTAGTGTCAAATATAGCGAAAATATCATCCACATACCTCAACCAAACTTTAGGAAAGTATTCGCTCTCAGATTCTAAGTCCTTTTCAAAACGGCTCATGAAAAGGTTAGCCAAAAAGGGCGACAAGGAGTTACCCATTGCCGTTCCTTCCAGCTGTTCATAAAAACCCCCGTTGAATTGAAAAATGTTCTGTTTCATACAGATGTCAGTTAAGCGAATATATATTCCTGGACACATTGTTGACTCAAACTATTTTGAAGCAACAAGTCCTCGAGGTATGTCAAGGTGTCTGGAATCGGTACACTAGGAAAGAGAGAACTAACATCAAATGAAATCAATACTTCACCCACCAGCAACTGAATATTTTGAATTTCTTTAATAAATTCTAACGAATTTTTTACTGCAAAACTAGGTTGCTGTATTGGCAAATTATTAAATTCATCAACTAATTACTACTAATAATGTATAATTGTCGGTTTGTATGGGTGGTATTAACCTTTCTTCAAAGTCTTCTAAACAGTGGATTTTAGAATTGCAGCTTCTCGTTGCGTTTTGGGCAACCAGATGTGTTTGGATTGTTTGATTCGTTTTCGAAATATTTAACAAAATCTTTGCTTGTGTGTTTGTTTTGTTTTTAATTTTAGGAGCGTCGGAACGAACAGAAATATTCAAAACGTGCTTTAACTTTTTAAGATGTTTTACTTTTTCGTACACAGTTATCTTTTTGCAGAAAAATTTGAAAAATAAACGAATGCAAAATCGACATCAAAACGTACCGAAATCTTGCATTTTTATAATTTGTTTTTCGTTTTGTTTTTAATTTTGTCTTGTTTGTACATACCCATTAATGTGTTGGATGTCCATTTCCTCTCTGATTTGTGTATTCCTTAATCTATCTCTTCTCGTTATTCCTTTCACTTTTCTTAAGTATTTCATTTCAGTAGCTTATATCCTACCGCGTGTGTTAGGGTTGGTTTATAGATCGTCTTAAATACTTGTATTTTTGTTTTGTTTGAAATTTCCCTTCTCCTAATAAATCTCTTGTTCATTGCATAGTAGAATTAAATAATTTTCTCAATTCTATTACTAATTTCTGCTTCTTGTTCTCCTGTCTCATCCATTAAAATTCCCAAGTGTTTATATGTTGTGACTTGTTGTATTTTAGTGTTACCTATCTTGATATTTACTAGTTGTCCTACTTGTATATTGTACTGGAGTTGTTCTTCGTTTTCAGCAATCAGAACTATATCGTTCGCGAATACTCCTTCAGCTATTTCGACTAGTTTCAAATATCTACATCCAATGTGCATTTTCTTGGTCTTCTCGTTACATTCTTTGATTATGTCATCTATAAAGATATTAAACAGTGTTGAGCTTAATCCTCCTTCTTGTCTGAGTCCCACTTCTGTTTTTAAAACCTTCCAACTTCGCATTATTTTTTATAATGTAGTTTACATTATTCTCATATATGTTCTGTATTAAGTTTATAATTTTTCTGCTTACTCCTCTGTTCCCCAGACTATTCCATACTCTAAACTCTAACTCTATTAGTTGTTCGATTATAAAAATGTGATCATGTACTTTGATTATATATAACTAGATTCACCATTCCCATAAGAAAAGAGTTGCGCTTTAAAGTCGAACTTTTGATGCGGCCACCAGGAGCCCGCCACTTGTACTTTACATCAAAACATTTTCGTCTAGTTAGGCGGCAAACCGATATCTCACTGAATAGCTAGATGTATTTATACTTTTACTTAATAGGTGGCGTTATTGCGATTGATAGAATTATGAGAAAATGAGAAAACGTAGTAAGTTCAAAGTGATAATATAGAGTGATATAGATATACATATGTATCTGTGTTTTATTTGTCGCTTTTTAGGCGAACACCTGCTCATAAAAATTGCAAGCAAAGTAAAAATATATCGATTTCCTATTTCGTGATATTTTATTTGAAAAATTGCTTTGGGATATCATTTGTAGGTTACATAACACACATGTATGAGTTAAAATAAAAAAAAATAAAAAATGCACAGTAAATATATTAGTTAGAAAACAAAATTAATCTTAGTATAAATCTACAGAAATAATTACTTTAGAGGATTGCAGTGTTCGATACTTTGCTGGATATTTGGCACAGTGAACCCTCAAAAAAACTACATGCCCGCCTCTGTGGATAGATCGTCCACTCTAAAAAATACCGAAGAATTACTAATTCTATGTATACATAAATTATATATTCCATTTTATGAATATATATACATTATTCGCACCTACAGATTTATTTAATAATGCTGTTTATATTTTGATTAAAAATTCGCAAGACTGCTTTGATCGCATTAAACATGCAGTGGCTCACAGCTTATTTGATGCAGTGCTTATTTTAAAATACATATAAGTCCCAATAATTAAAAAAAATAAAAAGAGTATCGATAAAATTTTGATGCAGGTTTGTAAACGTATTCACAAATATACACTGCCACGTTTAGCACAATGGGAGGTTGCAATTATAATTAATAGAAATAACAAGTAATTAAATTTTAGCTAATACACGACTTAAATTTAAAAAGATGGATCGCCGTACAACTGTAAAAACAGCGTAAACGGCTCTTATATCATTATAAATTGGGGCAATCGTTCTGAAAATTTGCTCAGATGGTCAATCTGAGTGCGTCTGCAGTGCAGCATATTATTGAAGGTTTTGTAGATGATAATCGGGTGAAAGATAAGCGAAGAAGTGCACCAAATAAAATGTTCAATGCATCTGACGAGCGATACATTGTTCGGAAAATCAAAGCAAACCCGAAGTTATCGGTTCCAAAACTAGCTATTGAAGTTCAACATGAATTAGGAAAGTCATGCAGTGCTGAAACCATCCATCGTGTGCTTCGCGACCATGACTTTAATGGCCGAGTAGCTCGTAAACAAAGCCGTCTTACTTTTGCTAACGAGCATGTTAGCAAGGACGCTGACTTTTGGAACACTGTAATTTTCGCAGAGGAGTCCAAGTTCAACATTTTTGGGTCCGATGGCATGTCCTACATGTGGCAGATATCCAACACCGAATGAAAGAACGAGAACCTCAAAGCCACAGTAAAGCATGGCGGAGGATGAATGCATCCGGTGTTGGAAATTTAGAATTTCTTGAGGGAATAATAATGGACAAAAATATGTACCTCAATATACTCAACAAGAATTTGTTGCAAAGTGCAGAAAAATGGGTGAACATAATTGAAAATCTCTGGGCTATATTGGTAAAAAATATCCGTAAACACAACATTTCCAGCCGCGAAAAATTGAAGAAGACGCTACTGGAATTATTATAAAATTATTATAAAACTAAAGGGTTCATCCCAAATATTAAAAGTAGTGCAAAATCAATAGATTACCTATATTATTTTTAAGTTTGAATGGAACTGCATCAAATAAGCTGTGCCATAATATTTAGCAGTATTTTTTATTTCTAATTTTTATATTGTTAAACAGCACTTGTGTAAAATAAAAGAAGTTTCTTAGTTAAACTAGATATGTTATTGATAAATGTTGTTGCAATTTTGTGCTAATATTCTTTTTATTTTTTAAATTATTGGGAGTCATATTTTAAAATAGGCACTGCATCAAATAAGCTGTGAGCCACTGTAAGAAGAAGTTATGGCAAAGCATTGCACATAGAGCTATAAAGATTCCTGACATTGTGTCTTTCATTAGTGGAGATTGCAGTTTTCATCGCCTGCTACCATTAAATCATTGCTTTACATGCTTGAAATTTAAACAGTGTAAAGTTGTTTCTGGGTATCCACGCGATGTAACAGGAAATAAACTCAAAAATGTAATGCATGTGTGAAGAATTTTGTCATGTTCAAGTTTTAACATCTTAGTTACTTATATTGGTTTGAATACATGCTTTTGAATTCTTATTTGTTGTTATTGTTGTTGTGACACTGTAGTCTCTGGATTTATAGCTTTAGTCAAGCTAAATATGTAGGTCACAATGATATTTTTAGGACAACATATTCATATTTATTCTAGAAACTTTTCGATTTCCCCTATTCTCAGATGTATACTTATAAAATACTTACTACTATAAATTGTTTTTTATATTTCTACAAATGATTGTCTTAGGGCCGTTAGCACTACCTCTATTTAAAAGTTCACTATACCAATTATCAAAATCAACATAGTTGTAAATTTCTCTTTTCATGCTTTCTATCGCAGTGATTTTTTTACGTATGTCGAGAAATATGCAATCAATCAATAATTGAGTTACATTAATATAAAAACAAGTGCTTTGCAGTTGTGAAATGCACACAAAATATATTAAACCAAGCATATTTTACATCACTTATAAGTGTAGTAATTTTGTCACAGTTTTCGTATTTCTATTGTGATTTTTTAACATGCATGGGAGAAAATCATTTTCTGCGATATTACTCTTGTTAGTTATGGGCACTTGTTAATAGATAGCGCATGAGGTATGTCGGTTGTATACTAAGCTGAAATATATAATAATGAGCAATTTGTTTATTTATGCGACATCTCTTAGTAACTTTTGTGGTTATTGTAACACGCAATGGACTTGGTCTTTGATTATATATAACTAGATTGACCAAGTCCATTGCGTGTTACAATAACCACAAAAGCTACCAAGAGATGTAAAACTTGAACATGACAAAATTCTTCACACATGCATTACATTTTTGAGTTTATTTCCTGTTACATCGCGTGGATACCCAGAAATAACTTTACACTGTTTAAATTTCAAGCATGTAAAGCAATGATTTAATGGTAGCCAGGCGATGAAAACTGCAATCTCCGCACTAATGAAAGACACAATGTCAGGAATCTTTATAGTTCTATATGCAATGCTTTGCCATAACTTCTTCTTACAGTGGCTCACAGCTTATTTGATGCAGTGCCTATTTTAAAATATGACTCCCAATAATTTAAAAAATAAAAAGAATATTAGCACAAAATTGCAACAACATTTATCAATAACATATCTAGTTTAACTAAGAAACTTCTTTTATTTTACACAAGTGCTGTTCAACAATATAAAAATTAGAAATAAAAAATACTGCTAAATATTATGGCACAGCTTATTTGATGAGTTCCATTCAAACTTAAAAATAATATAGGTAATCTATTGATTTTGCACTACTTTTAATATTTGGGATGATCCCTTTAGTTTTATAATAATTTTATAATAATTCCAGCAGCGTCTTCTTCAACTTTTCGCGGCTGGAAATGTTGTGTTTACGGATATTTTTTACCAATATAGCCCAGAGATTTTCAATTATGTTCACCCATTTTTCTGCACTTTGCAACAAATCCTTGTTGAGTATATTGAGGTACATATTTTTGTCCATTATTATTCCCTCAATAAATTCTAAATTTCCAACACCAGATGCATTCATACAGGCCCAAACCATCACAGTTCCTCCGCCATGCTTCACTGTGGCTTTGAGGTTCTCCTTCCTTCATTCGGTGTTGGGTTTCTGCCACATGTAGGACATGCCATCGGACCCAAAAATGTTGAACTTGGACTCCTCTGCGAAAATTACAGTGTTCCAAAAGTCAGCGTCGCGAAGCACACGATGGATGGTTTCAGCACTGCATGACTTTCCTAATTCATGTTGAACTTCAATAGCTAGTTTTGGAACCGATAACTTCGTGTTTGCTTTGATTTTCCGAACAATGTATCGCTCGTCAGATGCATTGAACATTTTATTTGGTGCACTTCTTCGCTTATCTTTCACCCGATTATCATCTACAAAACGTTCAATAATATGCTGCACTGCAGACGCACTCAGATTGACCATCTGAGCAAATTTTCAGAACGATTGCCCCAATTTATAATGATATAAGAGCCGTTTACGCTGTTTTTACAGTTGTACGGCGATCCATCTTTTTAAATTTAAGTTGTCTATTAGCTAAAATTTAATTACTTGTTATTTCTATTAATTGTAATTGCAACCTCCCATTGTGCTAAACGTGGCAGTGTATATTTGTGAATACGTTTACAAACCTGCATCAAAATTTTATCGATACTCTTTTTATTTTTTTTAATTATTGGGACTTATATGTATTTTAAAATAAGCACTGCATCAAATAAGCTATGAGCCACTGCATGTTTAATTCGATCAAAGCAGTCTTGCAAATTTTTAATCAAAATATAAACAGCATTATTAAATAAATCTGTAGGTGCGAATAATGTATAATTTATGTATACATAGAATTAGTAATTCTTCGGTATTTTTTAAAGTGGACGATCTATCCACAGAGGCGGGCATGTAGTTTTTTTGAGGGTCCACTGTGCCAAATATCCAGCAAAGTATCGAACACTGCAATCCTCTAAAGTAATTATTTCTGTAGATTTATACTAACATTAATTTTGTTTTCTAACTAATATATTTACTGTGCATTTTTTTTTTTTTTTTATTTTAACTCATACATGTGTGTTATGTAACCTACAAATGATATCCCAAAGCAATTTTTCAAATAAAATATCACGAAATAGGAAATCGATATATTTTTACTTTGCTTGCAATTTTTATGAGCAGGTGTTCGCCTAAAAAGCGACAAATAAAACACAGATACATATATCTATATCACTCTGAACTTACTACGTTTTTCTCATTTTCTCATAATCCTATCAATCGCAATAACGCCACCTATTAAGTAAAAGTATAAATACATCTAGCTATTCAGTGAGATATCGGTTTGCCGCCTAACTAGACGAAAATGTTTTGATGCAAAGTACAAGTGGCGGGCTCCTGGTGGCCGCATCAAAAGCTCGACTTTAAAGCGCAACTCTTTTCTTATGGGAATGGTGAATCTAGTTATATATAATCAAAGAACAAGGTGATTCCTTTATAATTGTTACAGTCTCCAGTATCTCCGTTTTTGTATATTGCTACTATTAATGTTGTTGCAGACTTTATTAATTATTTCCAATAGATTTTCTTTCCCTTCTACTCCTAAGTGTTTCAGCATTTCTGTGGTTATTTTGTCATCTCCTGGTGCTTTCCCATTTTTCATTTTTTTTAGTATAGTTTTATTTCTTCGTAGTCTTGTTCGTTTTGTTACATACTGTTTGTTCTGTCCCTCCTGGTAAAGCTTCCGAAGTATTTTTTCCATCTTCTCATGATATCTGTATTCTTCTCGTTCTTTATAGACATTTCGTTTATTTTGTTTCCCGTTCTCATTAGTTTTAGAGCTCTGTAGGACAACTTTTGCTTACTGCTTCTGTTTGTTTCGATTTTGCTGTCAAATTCAGTCCAGACCTCTTCCTTTGCTTTTGTCACTAGCATTTAAACCAATGATCTTTGTTTCTTATAATATAATTTTTGTCCTATTCTACTGTTTTACTGTATAGATATCTCCTCCATTCTATTTTTTCTTTTTGACTTCTTGAATATTCATGTGGCATTATCGGTACTTATTAATCTTAATTATTAGTAATTAAGAGTAGGCAAGGTTTTAATTAAGTAATCTGTGCAACAGTAATTGTATTTTGACTTATTATCTTATCGTTTTGTTCTATATCGATGTTTAATTCCATGGCTTCCCAATTTTATTGGTTTATTAACATGAAATTTATTGAATTTCAATACCTTTTCGTTATCTTTCGTTATATTATTACTTAGAACATCTCTTTGTTTTGATTTCTCATTGGTGCTTAATTTCATAACTTACTTCAGCATTTTTTCTTCCATCTATTTTTAACAAAGCATGCAACACTGGCTGAATATCGAATTCGAACTTCGAAAGTGTAATCTGCCATCGTCATATAAACCATATTTATCCAAAATTCGAAGCATTATCTCGACTTCTGTTATAATTTTCCAAACACATTCGTATTTATAGACGAATAATGTTTCTATTTAAAGTTACGTTAAACGAGCAATTGAATCTAAAAGATGTCTAATTTTAGTATATCAACCAGACGTCCTATCACAGTTCGATTTTAACATAAAACGCGTATTTTCGGTATTTACCGGTTCTATTTCCGAATTGTTGTGCCGTTCCGTGAGGATAAAATAGCTCCAATTCTAACCATAAATAACGATGGCTATATTTGTAGTAGGAATCTATATTTGAAATGTTCGTTTGGATTTGGAGATTGTTTCTGGATTCTCCTCGCTTTCGAATTAATTCGATTTCGGTTTTATAGATTGGTAGGTGTGTTATATGCTGGAATTAATTTTGCGCGTGCAATGGAAAAATATCGGTATCTCTATATGTATAAATGGAATTACTTGAGAGAAATTTATGAATATAACAATAATCATTATCTTTATATATCGAATAATACTTTTATGATGTTTTTCCGTTGATGTGCGATATGAATTTGGCAAGTATTACAAAAAAATAAAAGTGGGTCACGTTTTTTTGTTTATCTGTGTAATACCACATTGCTCCAATTGCACAGAAAGCGATGCCTTAACTTAATTTCTAACAATTTTGGAGTATATCTCAGATAAATTAGACTAAGTAGTTAATAAAAAAAAAAAGTACTCGAGTTTAATTGAAGGGCGTGATTCACAAATTGTTTATGCATGTACGTATACATAAGCGTTAGGCAATGTTAAAAATAGAATGGTACCACTTTAGATAAGGGATAAAATACAAATTGTGCAAAGAAGGAATCGCAATTCGTTAGAAGTTATCTAAAATTATGTAGGTGTGTTCAATTACAAAGTGTATGCACACATCCAATGTTGTAAACAAAATATTGTTGTATATTGTAATACTGATAGTTGTCAGAATGTGTCTTTTTTTGCATTGAGAAAAATGCTGTTCTTTGATTTGCAAAAGAGGTACAAAAAATTAGGGGAACACTTTTTTCAAGAGCTGTAATAATCATCAAAATAGATTTCCAAATGCTTAAACGCAAAAAAATAACGAATGGAAGCATCACACTCAATCTGTAGTCGTTTTGAAGACGACTCAGATTTTTAAACCGTCTCGACTATCTTTACTCATAATACCAAATCATGAAATAATAAATATAATAATATTTTTCTGTAATCACTTGACAAAGAATGCTTTTTTGCTTATCATTGGCAACGAAAAGTTGATGTTTAGGTACCGAAGACCGTCACATGACCGTCACTGACTGTCACACTGTCACTTTATCGCTCTAGAGCGATCAAGTCTGAAAATTGCGTGTTGTCAATAGCAACCAATATGTAACATTCATATTGACATATCGCAAAGCACAATAATTTCTCGCAATTTGCACGTTAACTTAAAGTATATTTGAAGAAAATTATAGAAAATAGTGATAGTGATATTCTGAGTACACTTCCTGAGATCAGAAGTGCTGCAAGAGCCGTAAGTTTGATTTTTTTGTCAGAAAAATCAAAGACAATGAGAAGCGACCACTTCATAGAATGGTGTAATGCGAAGAAAATATGTAAATGTTTGGTAACCGTATTTGTTGCCTATTTTCCCTAGAAAGCCAAGGCATCAAAATCGTCTCTTTCAGGTTCCAAGTTACCAATAATGCCGATAAGTGAATTATTGTATTCTATTCTATTGACCATTTATTATAAATATTTTACAATAAAGTTTATGATTTAAACAGTTTTGCTTTATTAAGTGATTCTAGAAAAAATGTATTATGTATGTATTAGAGGCAAAAACGAACATTATTGCTCTCGCGCAATAATGTGTCACTTTTCGCTAAATACACAAATAACTATTATGACTCATTCACAAGTTATTACTGACGTCCGTTTGAATTTACCGCTAAATTAAATTACTTCTTTCCATCAAACACCAGAGGCGTTGCAGTATTCGGTTTAAACCTAATGCACGGGCGTCGGGTATCTATAGATGTTAGTGATCTGTTGATAATACCGTTTCTCTACGGCTGTTGAATAATATACAGGCTAACAACTTGAACTACGAAAGCTTATTGATAGGGGAGGATGGTGGGGGTTAAGATTAAATGTATTCATTTTACTATTGATCTTTAACGCGACACTCCGGTTGACATGCTATCCGACCAGGTGGAAATCCGCAAGGATTATTCCAGCACTGAAACCTAAGAAGGAACCGCACTCCCCTGAGAGCTATCGGCCGATATGGTTGCTGGGCACAATAAGCAAAGTTCTAGAAACCTTGTTGTTGCGCCGAATCAGCGACCATTTGGAAGATGGCCATCTCATGGATAACGACCAGTTCGGATTTAGACCCGGACATTCGACCACGATGCAGCTATTCAGGATCACGGATCACGTCACGACCGCATTCAACAGGAAACAGACGACCATTATGGTATCCCTGGACCTGGAGAAGACGTTCGACAAGATCCGCCATGAAGACTTGCTGACGAAGATGAAGGTAGCCGGCTTTCAGCCGCGAATCCTGAAGACCATCAGATCGTACCTCAAGGACCGAAGATTCCACACCGTTGTTAACGGAAGGGAATCATCAGAGAGGCAAATGCTGTCTGGAGTTCAACAAGGCTCGGCACTGGGCCCGGCACTGTTCAGCATCTACGTTGCGGACATTCCCAAACCGACCGACCGACTAGTGTTTAACGCCATCTATGCGGATGACACCGCTATAGTGGCTACCTCGAAGAGTCCCGAGATCGCAGCCCAGCTCGCCCAAGCGCAGCTGGATCGAATCGAGGGATTCTTTAGCGAATTCGGTTTGACCATCAATCCGAGGAAAACGCAAGCTATTGCGTTCAGCCAGAGACGACAACAAGTTGCTGACCCTATGAGATTATGTGGCCTGTTTAGTGAGTACTTCGCTTCTATTGCGGATGATGTTAGTATTGTAGACAACCCGCGTTGTACCTTGCAAGCTATCGGTTTTGGCAGTGTAGGAACTATGTTTGTCAGTCCGACGGATGATCATGAAGTCCGTGACGTAATTGTGTCTATTTCTTGTAAGCCTTCTTCAGGAATTGATGAAATCCCATGCAACGTTTTGAGATGTGTTGCTCATATCATTTCGCCGCCTTTAGCAGCATTAATTAATAAATCCTTTCAAGAGGGCGTCTTCCCTGAGGCACTAAAGATTGCCAAGGTTGTGCCTGTCTTCAAAAAGGAGACAAACAGCTTGTGAACAACTATCGTCCAATATCTGTTCTATCTTGTTTCGCTAAAATTTTTGAAAAAATAATGTATGCTCGGTTATCTAAATATCTACAGGAGAATTCTCTGCTAGCCACCAGTCAGTTTGGATTTAGGAACTCATGTTCTACCAATGATGCTCTTTTCAAGGCTCTGAATCATATTTATAAACTGTTAGATGATGGCCGGGTGGTAACTGGCTTGTTTTTTGATCTGAGTCAGGCATTCGATAGGGTTAACCATGAGGTACTGCTTCAGAAGTTGTCCTTGTATGGGATTAGGGGTGTGGGTCTACAGTGGTTCGGGTCTTACTTGAGTAATCGTAAGCAAATTGTATCAATAGGAAGTACAGTTCCTTCGGCGACGTCTTCGGCAACTAATGTCACACGGGTGTTCCTCAAGGATCCACTCTCGGTCCATTGCTATTTTTAATTTATGTTAATGACCTGCATATGAGCTTCAACTTGCACGATATTTACCAGTTTGCGGATGATACTACTGTCATAGCATCAGGTTCAGACATTGAACAGGTGAGTAATGTTGGAAACATCTACGCTGAGAGCATGTTACAGTGGTGCAATATGAATGACTTGAGAGTGAATCAATCAAAAACTAGTCTGATACCCTTTTCATCTTCAAGACATGTTCCTGATCAGTCAGTTCTGATTCGGTTGGGTTCTACTACTATTCCCAATGAAACCAGCACCAAATTTCTGGGTTGTCTGATTGATAATATGTTGACGTGGGAATGCCATATAACGCCACTGTGTTCGAAACTGTGTTCATTGAATTATGCATTACATAAACTGAAGGGCTGTGTCACGCTTCAGTCCTTACTTATGTTTTATCATGCGCATGTTGTATCGCGATTGAGGTATGGCATTATTTTCTGGGGTTCTTCTTCGCACTTTACTCGGTGTTTTCTCCTACAAAAACGTATAATAAGAAATATATTTTCACTTAAGAGAACGGACTCGTGTATCCCAGTTTTCAAGCAGCACAATCTCTTCTCCCTGCCTTCACTATATTTGTTTGAGTGTGCAGTGTACGTTCATGAGCATCGTCCATCATTTATTCGGAATGGTGACATAAATACATTTTATAGTACTAGACATACTGATGCTTTGACCATACCTAAACATCGACTAACACAGTATGAAAAAAGTCCAAATTATATTTGCATTAAGGTATATAATAAATTGCCCACTAACATTAAAAATATAAATAGCACAAGACAGTTTAGGTTAGCTTTAAGGTCTTTCCTGATTGATATCTGTGTATACCGCGTGCGGGATTTTCTTGATGGTTAGTAAGTTGGTGGCTTGGCTAGTTGCAATTTGGATTCATTCTGTGTAGTTGTCTGAGTTGAGTTTTTATATTGAACGTATGTACAGTAATTTTTATATTTTTAATATTGTGATCTGTGTATTGATTTTGTATTTTATACTGACAAAGCCCATATCTTGTGATCAGTTGGCTAATAAAGATTATTATTATTATTATTATTATTATTATTAAACCCTCGCCCCGAAAGATCACCGTTCTTCGGACGGAGATCGACTGGAGCAAGAAGATCGAATACCTGGGAATGATCCTCGACCGGAAGCTAACTTTCGCCGAGCATCTAGGTAGAGATAGACTCCGAGAAGCCACAACAACCCAGGAACCCGAGAACCACCAGAAAGACATCCATGAAGGAAGTGGAACTGGAAGAAGAGGACCTTTCAAGAAGAGGCAGACAACCAACGCAGTATTATTTTCAGATTAAAAAAAACAGTTTGTTTATTTCAAAGTTTCCATAAGCTTAATTTCAGTCACATGAGCTGTTTCAAGTTGAACTTATTGAATCGGCAAATTACATGCACCATTTTGAAGATATTTCATATATTGATAAATAGAAAGCAATTTGGCGAGCATGGATGATTTTGAAATCGATGTTTGCTCCGATTAAATTGAGATTGATTGAGATCTTGGGCTTTCTAGAATATTCTCGTTTAAAATTGAATTTAAAACTTTACAAGTTCAATCAAACTATGGGATTAAAATTTAGACTCACATGATGCAGCTTACATAGTGATAATTGGTCCTAATTTCATGTACACATACTTGCGTACTATAGACAGATATTCGGTTTACTGAAGCTTACAAAGTTAGTGTAGGTGGATAATAAGCAACAAGTGTCAAAATAAATTAGTTTCGTAGTATGACTATAAGGCGTTCAAATATGTTAATTTCATTTATTTTAATAGAATTTTAGAGCAGAATAGTTATATTTATATTTCCATTTTTTAAATAAAGATGGATATATAGAAAAAACAAATCACTTACGTATTTTTCTTCAATTTGAATTAGGGTATTTCATTTATCTAATTCGAAAATATTCGTTTCTTCATCATTTGTTTCATCAATTAAAAATTCAATCCAGAAATTAACTTATTAAAACGATACTTCTTAAAATAGTCTTTAACGATGGCAGTAGGTATAAAAACAATCCGAGAATATTATCCGCAGTGCGTAAATATTACATATTATTACGAATCGTTCATTTCTCTCACTATCACAGCACGTGCCTCTGTTTTAATGTTTACCGCCGCTCTAGACCAACCGACTGGACTGCCGGTGAGGTCCGGGAACTGTGCAAGTTGTGTTACCCCATCGTACACCCCGCTTACAATTCGCGGTACACGCGAATAGATTATTGATTTTGAATTGCCGCGCTGAGCTTTCCGCCAGCCACGACGAAATGATGTAAAAAGCTTAAGTTTTGAGATGAAAACCACGTATGCATCCGAACAGAAGGACTTAAAATGATACAATAAGAAAATTTAATCGGTTACGTTGCGTTCGCGAAGTAGCGATAAATTGTCGCGGAATCTACTAAGCTAATGTTGGAATTGAATTAGTCCTGACTTTCGTTTAATATACTTACGAGTTCATAAGCAAAAGTGAGAGCGAATAATTGCTGTATGCGCTATTTCTGTTAATAGACTTTTCGCAATATAGCGGCGGTAATCATAGGCGTAGATTGGGGGATACATAAACTGAAAGCAGATATTTTCTGATAAAAATGGATGATGATATTTTGCAGTCATTTATTTATTTCACGAAAAAGAAGTGATCCTTGAAATTACTTCAAAATTATTTATTAAACGCCATATTCTGGAGGAACGTTTTAGCATATAAAAAGCTCCAAAAATATCCAGTTTTCTGATTGATTCTATAGTAGCAATTCCCTTTATAATCATCAATATACAGGGTGTCCGGATTTCGTAGGGAACTTTTTTATTTGAAGACATAGAGAGACGGTGAAATTAGCAAAAAGCTGTAGATTCAAAAGCTCACTAAGAATCAATTTCAATTTATTTGTCATGCTTCATTTGTTTAATATTGAAGAAAAATTAAAATCTCCTAGCTGCCCTATTAAAGTCAAGACAACAAACATGGATACACCATGGTGGACCAGGCAGCTGTTTGACTTAAGGGCGGCCACCAGAAAACTTTACAATAAAGCTAAAAGATCTGGATCATAGAACGAATATAGAGCGTTCCTGACCAGATACAACTGCGCTTTGAGAAAAGTGAAACTGCAATCGTGGAAAAAATTCTGCCAGGAGCTGGAGGGAGCCCCTGAATGCTCCAGAATTCGTAGAGTCCTCGCCAAACAAGCCAAACGGCGATAAAGCCGAAACAGAAGAGCAGATTCTCAAACACCTCCTAGAGGTGCACTTTCCCGGCTCTAAGATCATTCAGACCCAGATTGTGGGGGAATGTGTGGAACTGAGCTATGCTCAGATACCTGACTTAAGAGCGCGCAAAGAGAAGACTGGAGCCTCGCACGAAAAATAATTCAAGTCTCAACAATTCGATGAGCCATCGAATCCTTTAAGCCGTATAAATCGGCGGGTACGGACGGGGCTACCTTAGCTATGGGTTACATATCTAATAGCTGGAGAGAGGCTCGGGTGGTCTTCATTCCTAAACAGGGCAAGGCGTCCTACACGGAGGCGAAGTCGTACCGGCCCATCAGCCTTACCTCTTTTCATCTCAAAACCTCAGAGAAGATAATTGATAGACATGTGAGGGACTCCGTTTTGGCAAAGCTGCCTCTAAATGAGAACCAATATGCCTATCAACCTGGAAAATCCTGTGAGCAAGCCCGGCGAGCAGAAATTGCCCTAAGCAACAAAGAAGTTGCGCTGGCCACCTTCCTTGATATAGAGGGCGCCTTTGACAGGGCGTCCTTTCTGTCGATGGGCAGGGAACTACAAAGACGTGGAGTCGGACTAACGGTGACAACGTGGATCGACGCCATGATAAGAAACAGAATGGTTAATGTGTCACAGAACCTCTGCACTATAAAGGCGACCGTGGCAGCTGGCTGTCCACAGGGCGGAGTGCTGTCACCCTTGCTATGGTGTCTGGTGGTGGATGGCTTGCTCTCCGATCTTCGGACGGCGGGCTTTTATGCACAGGGCTATGCCGACGACATCACCATCATAATCTACGGCAAGGTCGAGGGCGTAATAGCAGAGAGCACTCGGACTCGTGGAAAGGTGGTGTAAAAGAGAAGGGTTAACTGTTAACTCTAGGAAAACGACTATGGTCGCGTACTCGTATCTTCTGAATTCAAATACCGGGGGGTAACTTTGGACGCCAAATTGACGTACAAACCACACCTGGAACAGGTAACAAACGAAGCCACGAGGGCCATTTGGGCCTGTAGAGGAATGTTTGGCGAAACATGAGGGGCTAAAACCTATGATGGTACACTGGCTGTACACGAAAGTTATAGTACCTTCTATAACTTACGCAGCTTTGGTCTGGTGGCACAAAGCTAGTTTGGGCTACGCGGCCAACGCACTCAGCAAAGTCAAAAAGATTGCCTGTTTAGGCATCACTAGAGCCATGTCCTCGATGCCTCCTCCGCTGCAACTTGTTCTGTGGTTGGAGGCTGTCCTAGGGGCCTCCAGAGCAAAATGTAGTGGATGCAGGGGTTTCTCCGGTAGAACGGGAGATCATACCAACATCTTTATCTACATAGAGCAGACAGTACCACTGTCCATGAGAGCGGACAAGATTTCGCCCGCTTTCAGCTTAAGTGGGGGATACAATATAAACATCTCCAATACAGAGACTGCAAAAGCTCTCGTTTGACAAATCGAGACGGGAAATATCTCGCTGGTTTGTGGACGCCTCTAAAACGCCTAACGGCACGGGAATTGGAATTTGGAGAGATGGTGCAACCGACGGTAAATCTTTTAGCTTAGGGAGCTCTGCGTCCATCTTCCAAGCCGAAGTAATCGCAATCCAGACCTGCGCTGAAGGCATATTAAATTGTTCGCAGGTTGATGGAGCCGTCTCTGACAGTCAGGCTGCTCTTAGAGCACTACAGGCTGTCAGGTTTGATTCCGAGGTAGTGTTACACTGCCATAGGACTCTCGTTAAACTGGCGAACCGTCACAACACTACGTTGAGATGGGTGCCAGGTCACTGTGGAATCAGGGTAATGAAATGGCTGACAAATTAGCTAGAGGTGCCACTGAGGGACAACTCGTGGGTCCAGAACCTACATGTGGGAACTCTTATGGCAGCATCAAAGCCTTGCCGGCATAAGACACTGTAAAACTCTCGGAATCCGCCCGTATGAGGAAAAACTGCGCAAGGCAGTTCCTATGAGCAGGGTCAGGCTGGAATCTTAACTGGTCACTGCGCACTAAATCAACACCTGCATCGCATGGGCATAGTAAACTCTCCTCTGTGTAGGAACTGTGGGAATGCGGAAGAAATTCCAATCAGGGACAGGGAGAGGCGGAGTTACTTCGGGGTCGACCACTTGGACGATCCCGGACTAAGAAAACTAACTCTCGACCAGGTTGTGGATTTCTTTGTCCGAGTGCAACCTGGCTAAGAGCAGTAAAACAGCACGGGGGCACAATAGGCCTTCCTTATGGCCGAGTTTGCCTAACGGTCCTTCCGCCCGTGCAGTCCAACAAAAAAAAAAAGTTCTTAATGTCAGAAGGATCACCACTTTAAAAATTGGAGAAATATGAAAGGTTTTTCAAGCCTCCGCAGCACAGTCATGTATCTCGATGCTAACCATTATTTGTTATTTAATTTGTTCTCCACGACCAAATCGTTTGTTTTTTTATTTATTTGAGCTGTTTAGTGCAGTTCATTCTGTGTTTGCTAATTTCCTAATTCATTAGCAGTTCGAAAACGAAATCCAAAACCCACAAATTGACAACTGCCAAAAACATGTTAATAATCATCATTATTAAGTTGGTAAACAGAATGACGTTTATTAGCTTGACAGCTGTCATTAATATTTTAATGGTTTTTAAAGATAAAGATATATTTCTATCCACGCCACTGTTTGAAATAAACGGTACCGAAAATAGAACATTATCCCTCTCCTTTCATCTCTACATCTATCTACATCTTTCGATATCATTGCTGCTCGAGTTCTGTTTCCCTTTAAGCGCTGTTTATAAACAATCCGATAATAATATAACGTTACTCTAACACACCTATGCATACAACGCCATCTACCACGGACGCTAAATCATCTGCCAAACGCCAATTCCCCTATTTCGTCCTTTGTACATACAGACCTCGCCACAAAGCTCAGCTCTCGACGGCCGGCTGTTTCCGTAAATAGACTTTATTTGCAAGCTAAAACGGAAATAATGAGACCGTCCCGGAATCTTTATGCCATTTCGTTGATTGGTTCCGAAGGAAAGATGTTATTAGCGGGATATGAAATTGGTTTGTTCATATATTATAACAGGAGGCATTTTTAGATCCTGTCCGTTAAATTAAAAAATGGGATCGTTTAATTACTTTTCGAGTAAACAAAGGCTTCGCTTAGTATCTAAGTTTAATATGAAATTTGACGTGGGCGTGTTTTGCTTTGGGCGTTCAAAGTTAGGTAAAATTGTTTACGAAGTATGTATAAATTGCGTGGTATTTTATTTGTGTGTGGCAAAACGTTTGTGTTTTTAAATTTTTCCTTTCGAGTATTTTGTGGATATTTTATTATAAATTTAGATTAGATTTATAGCGTTCTTATATCTGCATTATCTACGCGTCATGTCCGAAAATCATTAATACTTATTTTGTATGCGCTTTTATAAAGCCAGGGGATTAATGGAGCTTTATTTTAATTAAAAATTTAAAATTCGTTATGGATAAGCGAAAATTTTGATTTTAATCTGTGTATTATATATCTCATTCATAATTATGGTGCCATCATTGATAAAGCAACAAGATGCATCTAACTTGTGTGATTTTATTTGTATGATAAACTACAATCATTGCCAGTTAAACCAAAAAAAAAATGAACTAAATTAGATTAAATTGTGTACGTGACAAAATGTAGTATACAGGCTGTTACAAATTCGCGGGTCACTACTGGGATCTCGAAAACGGTAAGAGATACAAAGTCGGTTAAATTTGGGCAAAGTTGCGGTTTTTGCTGCTGAACAATAATCCGTTTTAAAAAATTTTCTATGATTTGTAGTTTTTGAAATATTTTCTTCTGTTCTGAAGTTATTATTGTAGGGATCAAAACAAGATTAATACATTCTACAGGCACTTTTTTGATCTTTTTACGAAGGAGTTATTAGATTGTGCTTAAAGCGTTTCGTCTCGCTTTGACCACCATCAACTACATTTTTTCTTATGGCCGCCATATTAGATCTTAGCACCGTTAAATAGATCAATTTTTTCTGATATTTTTTCATGTATCACGTATCCTCATTAAAGAAAGTTAAATAGCTATAAATGCAGAAAATGTTAAAAATAACAGTACTAAGAAAAATATGGTGTGCTGTGACGACAAAAAGTAAACGTTTTGACATATCTCCGCATAGTTTAGTTTGTTTACTGTTTAATCCTACTGAAAATCGTTTTACTTATTAGAACGGATTTTTCCGATGAAGAAAAACGCGACATGTTAAAGTGTTATTATGCTAATTACAGCAATTCAGTAATAGCGAGCGCAATTTACTTTCAACAATATCCAGAAAGACAACAACAACATAGAATATTCTTTAGTAAATTAGATAGGAAAATTTCTCTTTATGGGTCTTTTCGTAAAACTCGAAAGAAGTATGGAGATCGCTCTAATAATAATTAGAATGAACAAATTTTAGAAGAGGTAAGTAATTAATAGTTTTTATTTTCTAAATACATAATATTCTCTTAATTGTTACTTTATTTATAAAAACGTATAGTTTAAATAAAAGTCCAGTCAAGAGCTGTTTTAACAGTTTCAATTTTCTTTTATAATTTCTTCTTTTAGATTAACAATAACCCTTCCAATTCTATCCGACAAGTTGCAAACACTATCGATGCCACGCATCATGTTAAAATTTGGAGACTCTTGAGAAAGAACAAATGCTACAAAATACACGTTCCGCACGCTTTACTTCCTGGGGATACCGAAAGACGTTTAGAATGGTGTCATTGGCTTAGCAACAGAGACGGCAATTTTTTAAAAAACATTAATTGGACGGATGAAAGTAAATTTACAAATTGTGGATTATTTAATCGAAATAATGAGCACGTCTGGTCGCTTGAAAATTCAAGAGTCAATAGACCAGTTCGAAATTAAGTTAGATTTGGCTTCAATGTTTGGGCGGGAATTGTGGGAGAACAAGTTATTGGCCCATTTATTTATGAGGAAAACCTAAACTCAGAACGATACCTAAATTTTTTTAGAAGTACATTTGCCGAATATTTGGACAATATAAATTTAAGGAGACTTCCAGAATTATGGTTTCAACATGATGGTGCACCAGCGCACAATGCAAGGGCGGTGTGTGATCATTTAAACGAACAATTTTCAAATTAGTGGATTGGGAATAGTGGAGTAGTACGTTGGCCTGCAAGGTCACCGGATCTCTCGCCATTAGATTTTTTTTGTGGGGTATTCTGAAAAATAAAGTTTATGCTGAACCAGTTACTTTACTACTACTCTGAAAATTTTGTTTTGTTTGTGAACTATTAAATTTGTAGACTATAATAATTCTGAATATGTCTATCAAGTAGGTGCTTTCAGAACTGTGGAGTACATCGTTATTTTTTCTAGTTTAATTCGTTCGTGTTGGTCACGTTTGGTGTCAATGCAATGTAAGTAAGTAAGTAAGTAAGTAAGTAAGTAAGTAAGTAAGTGCTTTATTTTCATAAAAGTACATAGTACGTAATAGAAAATTGTCATAAATACAAAAGGAATAGAAAAAATGAACTCAACTAAAGGACTAACAGAAATAGGAGAGTTACATGCTTAGATTACTAAAGTTAAATTATTATTTTATTAAAAAATTCAAATAGGCTATAATAAGGCTTATTTAACAGATCAAGTTTCAATTTGGTTTTGAATGTATGAACAGGCAAGGCCTTTAATTCAGAGGGGAGATTATTATATACTTTGATGCCCATACATAGTTAACTCCTAGAGGTCAACGTCAATCTATGGTTTGGCAGGTGTATCTCTGTATTTCTTATGTTATAATTGTGAGATGGATTATTGGACTGAAAGATATTATCTTTGTTTCTATGAATGTATATGGACACTTCCAATATATACAGGGTGACATAGAAAAAAGTACATTGCATAGTGCCACACAATAGAGAACACTAAAATAAGAAAAAAAGTTCCTATGAACATGGGTCCGCAAGACCTTCGGTTAAAAGATACGGGGTGTTGATTTTTTTTTTAAATTTATTTGCAAAAACAATGATTAATTAAAACAAAAAATTAAGTTTTTAGAAGATGTTCAAATTGTTGCCCTTGTACTTGAATACATTTTTCCATTCTTCTTCTTAATGATTGACGGCATCTTTGAAATATTCCTGGGTTATTACGAAATCTATCTGCCGATTCCATAATTCTTATCCATAATTGTTCTTCATTATGTATTTCTACAGCATAAACTTCATTTTTCATAAATCCCCAAAATGAAAAATCGAGGGGATTAAGGTCGGAACTACGAGCTGGCCAGGGTACAGGCCCCCTCGACCAATCCACATATTTCCAAATCTCCTGTCCAAATATTCCCTTGCCACTCGAGAAAAGTGAGCTGGCGCCCCATCATGCATGTAATACATTCTTCCAGTAATGGCCAATGGGACATCCTCTAATAATGTGTTTAAATCATTCTCCAAGAAATTTCGATACAGTGCACCTGTCAATCGATTGGGCAATCGAAACGGGCCAATTAAATAATTGTCAATTATACCTGCCCACACATTAATTGAAAACCCATATTGGTGAGTTCGAATTACAGTTTGATGAGGATTTTCATCACTCCAATGGTGCATGTTATGTAAGTTCAGTATACCATCACGACTAAAACCAGCTTCGTCAGTAAACAAAATTGATGAAATAATGTTTTGTCTTTGGTTTTGCAACCATTGGCAAAATTGTACACGAGGAACAAAGTCATGTTCCAATAGTGAACGAATTTGTTGGAAATGATATGGGCGAAGAAGTTGTTCTTTGAAAATTTGTCTAACTGATTCACGGTTAAGGTTTCGTACCGCTGAACTTGTGTTTCTGGTGCTTGTTCTTGGATTATTTTCTACCATTCGTAAAACAGTTTCTTCGTTTCGCACAGTGCGACGAGTTCTGGAAACCCCACTATTCAATTTTGGTTTTCTAAAACAGCCATCTTCTCTCAAACGCCTATGCACATCAATAAATGTTCGAACATTAGGAACTTGTCTTAAAGGATATCTTTCTCGATAAATACGTTGAGCTTCGTAAGAATTTGATCTAGCTTCGCCGTAACACATAATCATATCACGAACACAAAATTCCTCAAACAACAATTACATCAGTTTGACAAGTGTCATTATGACACATTATTCAATTGTTATTTTTTGATTAATTAGCGTGCATTGTCGGCTTTCAGATGCATTTGTACTGGAACCATAGATATTCAAAAAAAAAACCCAAAAAAGAAATAAAATTCAACACCCCGTATCTTTTAACCGAAGGTCTTGCGGACCCATGTTCATAGGAATTTTTTTCTTATTTTAGTGTCCTCTATTGTGTAGCACTATGCAATGTACTTTTTTCTATGTCACCCCGTATAGCGACACAACTGTTAGCAACCGAAGTTCTCTAAATAGCGGTCGACATGAAGCTGTCTGCGTAGTACCGGTCATTACGCGAAGCGCTCTTTTTTGGCCTAATAAGATTCTAATAACATCCGCACTTGAACCCCACACAATAATGCCGTAACGTACGCGTGACTCAATCTCAGCTATATAAACAGTTCTCAGTATTTCTAAGCTTACTATGCCCTTGAGATGTCTAAGTTTGTAAATCGATTTTGAGATAGCGGAGTTGACTTGTTGTATATGATTATACCACTTTAAATTGGAGGAAAAAGTTATACCCAGAGCTTTAATTGATGGAGTGTCCCCGATTGCCGTATTTCCGATGTTGAGATTAAATTGAGGTGAGGCATTCGCCGGGTTCGCGCTGAAGATGATGTATTTTGTCTTGGATTTATTTAGAACTAGTTTGTTAGAGCTAAACCATTCGTTTAACAGAGACAGCATAGAGTTGGTTTTATTCTGGATAGAATTAATCTTATCATTTACTAGGACCGTGATGTCGTCGGCATACATTATTAGTTTATAGTCTTGCAGGAAAGAAACAATATCATTAATGAACAATGAAAATAAGACCGGAGACAGTACAGCACCCTGAGGTAAGCCCACCGTTACTGGTAAAGGATTTGAATGATGCGTTTGTTTTTTGCTATCTTTAACGGTTGTTATTTCTACCAATTGAAATCTGTTTGACAAATATGAACGAATCCAATCGAGCGTAATGCCCCTAATCCCCATCAATTCCAGTTTGTTAGTTAGTAGTTCGTGATTGACACAGTCAAAAGCTTTGCTTAGATCACAGAATATGCCAAGAGGTATCTGCTTGTTCTCAACATCCCTAGTAAAAGCATTATAAATATCCGAAACAGCCGTAATTGTAGACTTTCCAGACTTAAAACCGTGTTGGCATTCAGAGATAAGTTTGTGCTTCTCTAGGAACGGCAGGAGCCGCGCTAGCATTGCGTATTCTAAAATTTTTCCAATTGAAGAGGTCAAAGAAATCTGTCTATAATTAGACATATTACTGCGATTGCCATTTTTATGGAGTGGAATGATTTTCGAAGTTTTGTAGCACGATGGAAAAACGCCAGTCGCAAACGAACAATTAATTTTTTTTTTTAATGTGTGGTGGGTGCTTAGTTGCAGTGACTCCGTAAGCTGTATTACTTGTCTGGCTATCACTGCAACTCTTGCTGTGTAGTTTAGTGTGTGTAAGTTATGTTTAAATGGCTTTGTGACAGCATCATATCGCCTTTTATGATGCCGCGCTGTTAATCACTTTGCTCCCAACAGCGAATGGCAAGTCGATCCGGGATTAAACTCTCTGAAAAAATGTCACCGTCCCTCCAGAGAATTGAACCCCGGCACCTATCGTCCTCTCACAACAATAGTCAGCCGCCTAACCACTGCGGCCATCGACCCGTTACTACGTAATTAAATGTGTTATTGGGGTAACAAGTAGATGTCTAAATTCTTTTAAAACGTCACCGTGTATGTTATCTAGCCCTGGAGAGCTTTTGCTCTTCAACTTATTGAACAATGACAGTGTTTCTGCCTGCGTAAATGGAAACAGAAACATAGAATGCTCATTCGATAGTGAGTGTTTTTCTTCACAGGGAGTATCTTTGATATTTGTACTTAGTGATTGCGGGAATTCTTGAAAGAAATGATTAAAGGCATTGGAAATTTCGTTTGGAGAGTTAATCACGTTATCGTTATCTACAATTTCACTTATATCCCGATTATTTTCAGTTTCATTTGTTAAGTTCTTGATAATATTCCAAGTTAGTTTAATTTTATTATCCGACTGCATAATAAGTGTGTTGTAATAATTTTGCTTCGTTATTTTTACGAAGTCCTTGTGAGCTTTCCGAGTTTGTTTATATATCTCACTTAATACTGGGTATTTCTTTTGCAATACATACAAATCTTTCAGCTTAGAGCTAGATTCAAGCATAGCTGGTGTAATCCACCTATCAAAGTTATTGTTTGTTTTAGAGTAATTCCAAGGGAAAGACATATTATAATAGTAGCTTAAGAGGGACATAAATATTTTGAATTTACCCTCCGTCGTGGAGCAATTGTAAACATCATCCCATGACTCTCCCTGCAAATGGCTGCAGAAAGCAAACTTGTTCTCAAGTCCAAACCGTCGTCTATAAGAGCCAGTCCTGACTGTAGGCAAATCACCCGGAAAGTCATACACAATTATAAGCCGGTGGTCAGAAAAGTGTACATCTAGGAGTTCATACGTAATAGGAGTCGTTAAATTAGTACAAACATTATCTATAATAGAGCTACAACTATCTGTTACTCTAGTGTAGTCATTTACTACAATATTTATATTATAAGAGTTAAAAAGATACTTAAGGTCAAGATAAGTGTCGTTAATGTGTAAAAAATTAATATTGAAGTCTCCAGTTAATATTAAGTAATAGCTCGGGTTATACAAAAATTCTAATACAGCATTTAAGGCTAACACAAAATTGTTATAAATCCCAGAAGGGGATCTGTATATATTCAGAATAATGATCTTCACCGATCTATACTTCAACATCGCGGCACATACTTCAAAGTTCTTCTCTACTGAAAAATTGGAGACATCGATCGGGTTAATGTTCAGATCTGGTTTTGACCAAATAGCACATCCACCACCATGCGTAAGCGTCCTGTTGAAGCTCGTTATGTATTTATATCCTTGTATTTTTCGAGCTTCTAGCTCATTCTTCTTGGCCCACGTTTCGGTTAGACAAATTATTTTTGCACGGTGATCGTGTAAACATATTTCTAAATCATTGAATGCTTCGTATATTCATGACAAATAGTAGCGCACTTTTTGCGATGTGTATATTTTGTTTATTTATGTTTCTTGCCTTTTCTTCGCTAGACGATCTAAAAAACGATTTACACATGTGTATCGAGGCCAGGTGTCTGGATGTTGTATCTTATCTGCCCAGTTCTCAGGTACCGAGACCTTGAATGACGCATATTCATCCGGATGTTTAGAAATCATTTTGGAACATTTCACTGTTGTGATTTCCTTAGACTGCAAATACTTTTCAATTTCCTCTTCTGTGGTTTGCGGTTCCAATCTATACACGTGAAAATCTATGTATTTGATTGATGCCTGTGCATGTGACGAGTACTGTAAAATATAACTTATTCAGAATTTCAAAGAAACAGACTGCAGTATCGACATTGTAATACATATTTTGGGTTTTTTTCTTTTTGTGAATGTTATAATACCTATATTTAATTTTTCAGCAATTAGCTGGATATTAAAAGTTGTTAATATGACTGTTGTTTTCTGAATTTGTATTAAAATTCTGAAATTCCTACTTCCTTCGAATTTTACTGAAAGATCCATAAAGAAGAACGTTTCTATCTAATTTACCAAACAATGTTCTATTTGGTTGACGTCTTTATGGATACTGTTGGAAGTAAATATCGCTCGCTGTTACTGTGTTGTTATTATTATAATAAAGTTGTAACATGTCACGTTGTTATGCGTTGTTTTCATCATTTGAATAAGTTTAAAACGAATTGCATTTGAGTTGAACAGTAAACAAACTAAACTATGCGGAGATATGTCAAAACGTTTACTTTTTGCCGTCACAGCACACCATATTTTTCTTAATACTGTTATTTTTAACATTTTCTGCATTTATAGCCATTTAACTTTCTTTAATGAGGATACATGATACATGAAAAAATATCAGAAAAAATTGATCTATTTAACGGTGCCAAGATCTAATATGGCGGCCGTAAGAAAAAACGAAGTTGATGGTGGTCAAAGCGGGACGAAACGCTTTAAGCAACATCTAATAACACTTCCGACTTTGTATCTCTTGCCGTTTTCGAGATCCTAATGGTGACACGCGAATTTGTAACAGCCTGTATAGGTACGAACATTTAGCTTACATGTTCAATCCATTCATATCCTGTTATTTTGCAGTTTTAATTCATATTGTGTAAACTTCCCGTCAAATTATAATCTACCTTTGATAATGATAATTCGGACTTTGTATTGAGATGAGATTCTTACGATTCTCGGAGATAAATATCCTTATTTCATGATAATTATAGAAAGATTGATAGTATTGATTGTTATTTTTCAACCTCTGAATATGTAGAAAAGATAAGATTTCTTATAGAAGTATGCATACATTTCCAATTATTTTTTTATAATCGATCAATTCTGGATTAACTATTTCCGGATTAAAACAAAAATATAGAAGTATAAAATAGTCGTTTTAATCTAGAAGGAAGCCTAAAGATTAGTGATTCTTTACTACGAGCTGATTATTATCGTATGATTCGTAAGGAACGAAATATTTTCTAGATCTTGCCGTTTTAATATCAAATTGTTTATTTGGTTCATTTTTGACAGGTCTCCAATCCTATATACGTGGAATCTCGCATGAATTTTGCAGGATCAGTAAAGCGGTGGTCTCAAATGTCTCCATCAAACTATTAGCTACAACCGAAGAATCCTCATAGCGGCGCCAAAAGTTTGTAGATTTCTACTATTTTCCCTGGAAGGTAAAGTATGTGGAAGTGAGGCATTTTTCGATTAACTTGGCTAAGTCTAGGGATCGGTTGTCTTCAATCAATAATTGGTGGATTATAGCGACGGAATTGGTGACGGGCACTTTTGGGAAGAATGAGGTAATATCGAAACTAACAAGACGATCTTGGGGTTCGATAGGGATCCAGAAAAGTTCAATAAAACGAAAATAATTTTAAATGTGAGATGGAGCATTTCCTATGTATTTCTTAAGGGTAGGAACGAAGTATTTAGCCGAGCTGTAAGTGGGCGAATCTATTGTATTAACTGTGGGTCGGAAAGGTAGGTTCTGTTTATCGACTTTTTTTGGGTAATCTCTGTTTTTGTATGTTAGAAGGAATGTCGGAGGATTTAATGGAATCACGTGACAAAGAGGTGCAGCTACCTTCTCGCAAGAGATCTGATATTTTGGTCGCGTACTGAGGTTTGTCCAGCATGACAGTTACGCTTAATTTGTCAGCAGGAAGAATGACTATGTCTTTATTGGCGCAGAGCGAACATATGGACCTGTATGGTCTGCTTTGGATAAGTTTAGCTGAGGAGGTTTTGCAGAAGAAACACACTTGGCTGTTTCAAAGCGTATAATATTAGCAAGAGATGCCAGCGAACGACCATTCACTAGCCCAGGTCCTGTTGGAGTTCTTATGGAAGCATCAAAGCTTGTTTCAGATCTGAGCTCACTGCTAGCCGTTGCTCCTACTGGAATGCACTTGCTGGCGTGAGACACAGGGGTCTTCATTAGGTGAAGCAGCTAAAAGAGTTGCTGAACTCATTGTTCATAGAAACAGAGCGAGAAATTCTACACTTGTCTGGAAATAGTAAAGAAGAAACTTTCCAGTGAATGAAGCTTTGATACCAAATTATAAATTAAGTCATTATCAATAATGACAGCAAGATGACTTAGGGCCGAAACCGGTAGATTTTACGAATATTAAATATTTGAGAGAAGAACCATTTTATTTATTTAATTAACTCCTCTCAATTTGAATCATCACATATTTATTTGGTTATATTATTAGCTCAGATGGTAAATTAGTAGAGCTGTGGGAATTAATAATTTAAAGCATAAATACTAGTACTGGTATTTAGATTAAAAGAGAGTTTATACAGATGAATAAGTGGACGAGGTTTGGAATGTAAAATTAATCAAAATTGTACGAAAAAAAAGAAGAATAATTAGTCTGGATGAAGAATAAACGGTTATCAATAAATAAAAAATTAAAAAAAAACGATATTGAATGTATTCTTACCATATAAAGTTATTGTAATAAAACAGAGAGAAAGGAAGTTACTTTAGAAGAACGAAATATAAAGAAGGCTGCATCAAGTAATAGTTGAGAGAAGTAGACCCGACTTTTTAAATATCCCCCCAGAAAAAAATCAAGTGGTAAGATCAGGTGGCCACTTCATTGATTATCCAGAAACCTTCGAACATTAGGACCATAATGCGGTGGTGAACCATCTTGTTGGAACCAAATACTGGGATCCAAGTTTTCCCTATTATTTGGATCCGGAAATGCCGCAATTAGATCCGGAAGCACTGCCATACGAAGATGTTCCAAATATCGTTCAGCTGTTAAATTCCCACGAAAGAAATAAGGACCAATAAATCTTCCCCTGACGATTCCTACCCAAACATTAATTTGTTGGGGGCGCTGGGTGTGTTTTATCTGAATCCAGTGAGGATTTTCCCGAGCCCAGTAGCGAAAATTGTGTCGATTTTACCACTTAAATATGTGAAACGTTGCCTCGTCTGAAAATACTACACTATTAAGCAATTTTGGATTTTCGTCACAATCCCTCATGAAGATTTCACAAAATTCCAAAACGTCCGGAGCTTCTGAGAGTTCGTGAACTAGTTGAACTTGCAGTGCAGTTTTCTTTTTTAAAAACTTTACTACAAACGACTGACTAACATTTTGTTGTAAGGCAATTTCTGGCGTTGTGGTACTTGACGTTTCGATCATCTTGTTTAGAAGTGAACAACACTTCACTTCTGAAGAAGATCACGACAAGGCTAATTGGAGCTATTTGCAAGACCTATGATTTGGCGTGAACAAAAGAACCATTTTTCTGATTGCTACTTTTGCTGCACGAAAACATTCAGATTCTCCAACAAAAATAAGAACAAGATTAGTTACGTTAGTTTGTCCTCTCGTGTGTTACTCGTCCATTTTTCATTTCATTCATATTTCATTCAGGAGCCTCGACACAACCAAGACCTAGCTGAGGATTTCCGAGTTATTATCGATATTTGTCATCTCGCTCCAGAGGACGGACCTCATCTAGTAGATCAGTCAGAATTAAATGACCTTACTCGAGATCTGAACTTTTCAAAAACTCAAGTGTTAACTCCGGCCACACATATTTCTGTCTATCGTAATCGCCAAAAAGAACTGTCACAGTATCTTTTAACCGAAGAAGGTCTTTTATTCCACAATAATGTCAATGATTGGATGTTGACATTAAGTCATCAACACAACCCCAGAAGAAAGATGATCGATGCTTCGAAATTGAATTTGACAGCTGTCCTTCTTCACATAAGAAACGTTTATCCATCCATCCCGGTTGGCTACGCAGTCCATATGAAGGAAACTTATGAAAATATGACTCGACAAAATTAATTACAAAGTGTACAATTGGCATATCAGCGCTGACCTCAAAATTGTAGCAATTCTACTCGGTTTACAACAGGGGTACACAAAGCACTACTGTTTTTTTTTGTGAGTGGGATAATCGATGGAGAAATACCCACTACGTTGTTAAAGATTGGCCAGTCAGGGCTCAGTATACACTGACGACTGCACAAAACAAAGTGCTTAACTGCTTCAGTTTTTTTCCATAGCATTGCCAAATGTTCAACAAACAGTACGAAACAAAAAATAGAAATGTTTCATTACTTTCCGATCTTTTCTTTCTGCGTTGTGCTATGGAATTAACTAGTTCAAGGTTGGCAGGGTAATTGAAATTATAAGTATTATTGTCAGGGTTATTAATTCTCGCCTGCATACTTTCTACAAATAGATAAATATTCCAATCATTTCTCGAGAATTCCCATTTATTCAAATAAAAAAAATAATCCAAAACAAATAAGGGTGTTTACCATGCACTCTCACGCTTAATAATTATTTTATACGAGCATATCATCGTTTCAGCAACAAACACGGGGACTAACCTACTGCTTTATATATTGTATTATTACGACATAAACAGATGAACTGATATAGAAATTATATTTATTTGTAAAAATAAAACGTTTAAACAATTAGTCGATTAATTAGAAGGATTATATTTGAGATAAATTTACGAATCTTTCAAAGCTATAGTCACTTTACCGAATTTGATCGACTAAATTCTTAACCTACATAAGTAGATATTTTCTATTCTAGTGACAATATGACACAATATAATGCGATACAAACGCTATTAGTATTCGAAACGAACGATATAAAGATAGGCTGACATAATGCCAAATGATTTATTGTAATGAATGATTTCGCGTTCTCGATAAAGTCAAAAAGTCATATTATTAACACACAAATTAATTGTAGCTGAAGTTAATCGTATGATGACAGCAGCTAACATAAATATTTAACTCGAGATTAAAGTCGTAAATTTGTTAGGAAAATGCGGATGATCGATTCAATTCTTTTGAAAGTGATATTTCACTGACAAGTAAATGTTAAACTCGAATGAAACATTTCATAGAATTATTGCTTGACTGAACTGAGACACTTCAGTTTCATTTTAAAATAATTCATGCGGTGATAATCTTCGTAAACTTATCCTATATTTATAGATAAACCTTCAAGATAATAGAAATTAGCACTTTCAATTGCAGGTTTTGTACACTTTGTATAAAGAGTGCATTTTATTAGTTTATAAAATGCGTGAAATTTGTAAGTTTAGACTGCAGGAGTGGACCCAGAACATAGAAAAATAACATGTTTCTACAATTTGACAGTTGTCAGCAATTTTTGGACAGTTATAGTTGTCAAATCTCCACGAACCACTGATTGTACGATTTGACAGCTCTAACAAATTTTTGATTGTTAGGCATCTTAAACCGTAAAGATGACTTTTTTTTTATAGTTTGACAGCTGTTGACGTCCTTTTTACAGGTTTCACAAACATTATAATCCCAGCTAATGTGTTAAAACTGTGACTGTTTTCCCAACGTGATAGTTGTTAGTAGTATTAACACAATTATATGAATTAATTGAATTATTAATTAATATAACTATTATGGCTACTAAACCGTAAGTAAAATAAACGTGTTCATAGTTTGACAGTTTTCAGAAAAAAATTAAATGTTTTTATTCTTAAAAGTGAAGTTCTTCACTGGATCTCTTGGTGCAAAAGTAGAACACTAAACACTTTAACCCACTAAACACCAAACAAGTTTTAACTAAAACACCGACGCGTTTCAACAGCAATGCTGTCATTATCAAGGCGATAATAAAACTAAATTAAAATAAAATCTACAAAAACAGGTAACCTAAATGTTATGCACGGTCAATCCGATACGCATCATTAATTTCCAATTAACGAAAACAATGACGAATACGGTATAGGTCCATTGTCACAGTTCATTACACATGACTTATTTTTATATATTTCTAAACTTTCGAAAACATTTAGAAACTTACAATTGTTTATTTGTCGAATTAATTTAACATTCGTATGATCGATGTTGTGATCTGTTTCAAAAATGTGTTGGGCAACGCTCGATTTCTCAATTCTATTCAATCTAAGATGAGCCATATGCTCTTTGAATCTAGTTGAGACTGCTCTCCTGGTTTGCCCAATATATTTTTCATTACAATCTTTACAATTGATTTCGTAAATACCTGACTTTTCTAGAGGTTGTATTTTATCTTTAGGGTTACCGATGAGACTTCGTAAACTAGTCCCAGAACTGTAAACTATTCTGAGATCTAGCTCTTTGAAACCTTTAGTGATAAAGAGAGCGTAAGGGAGGGTCACAACGGGTGAAGCTTTAACATCCTCTCGAAAAGTCGTAGATTCTTTCACAGTTTTCTTATAATTAAACTTCCTAATTAACTTATAGATATGCTGAGGCTGGAAACCATTACACTTGGCCGCATCTTTTATAATTTTAAGCTCTTTCTCATACCTCGCCTTGTTCAAGGGAAAAGTGAGAAGTCTGTGGACCAAAAAATTCAGGCTTGCCATTTTGTGTTGAACACAATGATGGGAGTCTGAAGGAATGTAGCGAAGTGTACTGGTTTCCTTTCTATACACGTCAAACTCTAATCTATTGTTATTTCTAATTACTAAAGTATCTAGAAAGGGTAGCTGACCGTTTTATTCTCTTTCACAAGTGAACTTTATGGTTTCGAACCGACTATTTAATCTATTGAGAAAATCGTCAATATTACATTTTTTAGTGTCAAATATAGCGAAAATATCATCCACATACCTCAACCAAACCCTAGGAAAGTATTCGCTCTCAGATTCTAAATCCTTTTCAAGGAGTTACTCATTGCCGTTCCTTCCAGCTGTTCATAAAAACTCCCGTTGAATTGAAAAATGTTCTGTTTCATACAGCTGTCAGTTAAGCGAATATATTCCTGGACACATTGTTGACTCAAACTATTTTGAAGCAACAAGTCCTCGAGGTTCCTTGGCCGGTGTAGTGTGGTGGATGTTTCTACGAGCTATGACGTGTATTTCACACATGCATGGAGAGTGAGAGAGTACTGGTCGAAGGATTGCATTAGGTTGATTTGGATTTAAAATCAATCTCATGTAAGCAGTATTATCTTTTTGAACAATAGACCTGATTACATTATAGCGTAAGTTTACATTGAAAGTAGGTAATGAACTATAATATAAATTATTTTGTATGTTCTGTTTGTGTTGGGTGTAGAGCTACAGCACCATCTTAAGCTGTGTGTACATATTTGTATCGCTTTGTTACAACACTACTTCGCCCTAAATACACTCGGGAGCAAAAAAATCAACTCAGACTGCACACTCGCATTAAATTACATCTGGCACAAAAACTAAAACTTAAATTCCACTTTTCCTTTCAAAATCTTTAAGTTCAGGATCTTAGCTTTAAAATGAGTGCATATTCTTTTAACTTACGTTTCTTATACACTTAGACTTTAGACTACCCTACAATTTGTTGTGATCGATAATCACAACATTTTGTATAAGTTGACATCATTGTTCTTTGCAAGCCAGTAGGTCGTTTAAAAGGCTTTCTACCTTATCAACCTGTATTAGTTGGCTGTCAAACGTCAACCGGTATACATTTCCGTCAGCTACATTTAGGAATATTAGCTGCTAATGGATACTACGACTGAAGTAGCGGCTCAAGCGGTTGCATTATTGCAACAAGGCCATAATCAACGGGAAGTCGCTCGTGTGCTGCACATGAGTCAGTCTGCCGTGTCAAGAGTTTACCGAAGATACCATCAGGAGAATGGTAGCTTTAATCGAAGAAGAGGCTCGGGCAGAAAGCGGTGCACAGTAGTGAGAGATGACCGTTTCATTGTCCAGAGCTCTTTAAGAAATCGGGCTCTCACCGGCGTACAAATTCAACGGGAGCTCAGACAAACGCGGGGAGTGGCTGTTAGTCGGTGGACAGTCAGAAGACGACTCAAGGCAGCTAACCTTAGTCCAAAAAGGCCAGCTACGGGTCCAAAATTGACCCCAGCTCATCGAGCAACTCGTCTCCGTTTCGCAAGAGAGCATGTTGATTGGACAAACGAGCAATGGCTCTCTGTACTGTTCTCGGATGAAAGCAGAGTGTGTTTGCACGGCAGTGACAGAAGAGCAAAAGTATACAGAAGGCCCAATGCTGCACAACAGAAAAGGTGGCTTTTGGAGGAGGTTCCTGTATGATGTGGGCTGGCATTTCTATGGACGCAAAAACCAAGCTGGTTTTTATTGAAACCGGCGGCCGAGCAGGAGGTTTGACTGCGAACCGATACATCTAAGATTTTCTAGAGAACCATGTCGTTCCTTACGTTGGTTTTATCGGGGAAACCTTCATTCACATGCAAGATAATTCCCGTCCACACAGTGCAATTTCCGTAAGGCATTACTTGCAAGAACTTGAAATACGAGTTATGGACTGGCCGGCGCGCAGCCCAGACTTGAATCCTATTGAACACCTGTGGGATGAACTCAAAAGGAAAATTCGGGCTACAAATCCTGCACCAGTTACGAGAGCTGAACTTCAAGCAGCACTTGCCGAAGAGTGGGACGCTATCCCGCAAGACAGCGCGACTAAACTTATTCATTCCATGAAGAATCGTTGACAAGCGGTAATTAGGGCTAGGGACGGTAACACTAAATATTAATAATGTTTTTTGAAAATTAAAATAAAGATGTACTTGATATTACCTATTGTAGTTTATTCTTTTAAGTTTTCCGCGTCTGTTTTGAAGTTTTAGCATCCTAAAACATAACTTTATTTTTTCAAAGAAAAAGAAATGTAACTTAGAAGAATGTGCACTCATTTTTATGTTAAGATCTTGAACTTCAAGGTTTGCAAAGCAAAACTGGAATTTATGTTATATTTTTTATACCTGCGAGAGTGCGGTCTGAGTCGATTTTTTTGCTCCCGAGTGTAATATTGTGCTGTTAATTACGTCCCAACAGCGAATGGTTCTGTTCCACATACATAAATAATTCATTATGAGAAACGATTGGGAGGTTATTGACATTTAAATAAATTGATTTGAGCGTACTACCATATGGATATAATTCAACAATAGATTGAGACAATCCCAATTTTTATTGAGACAATTCCCCTAAAAACTATATTCCGCTATTTTTACTGCACCAGATATCGAGAAATTGTTTAAATTAATCTCTTACCTTACAGCCTACTTCACAGTCCTCATCATCATCATAAACGTAACTTTTTATTAACTTACTCCAAAGAAATATCCACATTTTTTTTTCTTTTAAACCCGATTTATATCCGGCCAAATACAACGATATTTTACAATTGTTATTGCTTCTTTTAACAGCTACAGTCCCCCACGTTGAAACATATTTTTTCGCGGTATGTTTACGATTAATTTTTATTATGTTCTTCACGTTAATTCCGAATATTTCGTAAACATTTCCGAAAAATCAAAACAATACCGAAAATAATCGATACATAACACTTAAACAAATTACACTTGAACACTTAACAATAACACAATAAATTTTTATTGCCCATATATTGCTTTATCTACGGCAGGAATTGTATTAATGCGGTTGGTTCTGTACGTTTATGAAAGAGAGGTTCCTGGTCGTACTTAGCCAAAGTAAACAATATTTAATAACGGTTTAATATATTCGTTCATTCAATTGATTCGGATATGATATGTGATCTGTGCATTTACGATAACTTTGGTTGGATTTCGATAGATTACCCCGGGAAAAATTGGCAATAATATATTTGCGCAAGTGATAAATAAATATTAGATAAAAACAGTTGAAAGAAGAAACGGAAACGTCACTTCGAAATGACTAATTTGGAATGTGACATTGTGGCACAAATAAATTGTAAAATATAAACAACTGTATAATATTGTTTACGTGTGTACTGTGTACATAGCTTAACCTGTAATACATGCTCTTAATCGATTTGTGTTACGCAATTATTTAATCTAGAAATAACTGTAGATAATTGAATTATTGTTAACATAATAATGCGTTGAATGGTTTACGTATTTGTTTTCTGGGTATGAAATCAATTCGTGGTATCTCAATGTTTACAATGGAATTTTTTAAGTATCTAAATGTATTGATTTGTATTTAAAAAAGTGGTCTTACGTTTTTGAGGTTTTAAAAATATGATGCGCACGAAACTAGTGGAAGTTAGTCGTCACATTTTAAAGCACCATAATTTCGAAAATGTTAAAGACATAAAGGGCAATTGCTAAAGGAAAAGTTAACACGCTGGTAGTGGCCTTAATAATTAATTAGTGTGAGAATTAATAACACTAAAAACATCAAATGGGAACAAGTACGAGGCGTAGACGAGGTCTACAACACATACGAGACTGTATCCATTCGAATCTGCACGATTTCCTAAAATTATTACAGATTTTCTGATTCTACATCTACGGCATGCACAAGAATTAAATTATTCGATATTCAAAATAGAGTGGCTGTCAAGAAACAAATATTGTCTGAAGAAAATAAACAATCCCGTAAGTAGTTATAATTGAGGGGTTTCTGATTAATTTGCATATTCAAGATGGCGTTTGTTATCTTAAGACGTTGTTGTAGAATCTTAAGACGCTGTCGCCAAGACGTTGGGTGGTGGGAAGTCGTTACAGGGTGAGGGTGCCAAAACGTTGGGGGTGGTGCCGAGGTTTCTTCATGTTATGATTAAACAACTTTCGAACCGCTATATCTATTTATTTGATCAGCCACCGTTACGATTGAACACCTCTCCAACGGCTATATCTACTTATTTGATCAGCAAAATTCAAAAAATTTAAAAAATCTGGAAGATTTAGTATCAATGTATGGAGATGAATCAATTATAATGGAATGGGCAAATGTTGGAAAATTCATGGACGTTTTAAAAAATTACTTGTAGATATTGGATAATAATAATAATAATAATGATTTATTCTGTCTTAACAGTTGTTTTTACAGAAGAGAGTTCAAAGTAGCAAAATATAATTTGTACAGGATTGTTTAACAGATATTTACATTTATGTGGTAAGTATTATTTAATAAAAGATGCTTAAAAAAACAGTAATAAAGCAACACAACTAGTGTAGTTTTTCAAGCAAATTACAATGGCATTAAAAAAAAATAATTGACGTACTGGGTCACGTGATATTGTGAAAAATGTAATTTTTTTAAATGGGACACCCAGTATACAGTTCTCACGGTCGACAGAAAATTTAATTCTGAACAAAAACTTTCCTATGAACTTTTATCCTAAAGTCAATAATAACAGAGTTATTGATGATTTTTCAAATTTGCCAAGGTGGCTGTTATTTCATAAACAAAATTCGATTGTTTTGCAAATGTCATCAACATTGAAATATTGCATTAAAACTCTGTCAGTAAGCAATTAACATTTTGTGTTTATTGATGAAAAAATGCCTTTCACGCATTTAGAAAAATGTGATATGATGGAATGTTACATCGTTTGTAATAAAAATTCCCTGCAAGCTCGTGAACGTTACGGTGTTTTATTTCCTACGCGCAACTTGCCAGATCGAAGGTACTTTTTACTTTTGTACCGTAAGTTTCAATCAAATGAAAATGTGTTCAAGAAAACTAGAACCAAAAAACAATTTATAATAAGTGAAGCAACTGAAATTAACGTCTTAGCTTTCTTTGAAGCTAATCCTAATAATGCAATTAATGATTTAAAGGAAGAAAGTGGACTATCTTTGGGAACTATTCACAATATTCTAAAAAAACATAAGTTTGTGCCGTTCAGATACAGACCTATTCAGACGCTGGTACCGGGAGATCAAGAAAGACGGACTCAGTTTTGTCAGTGGTACATTCATCAAGTTAGACTTAACCATAATTTTTGGCGTTTGGTTCTTTGGAGTGACGAATCAAATTTCTCCAACAGGGAGAACAGCCACTATTAGAGTCGAGAAAACCCGATGCTTTTCCGTCCTTGTAATCCGCAGAGACGCTTTAGTGTTAATGTTTGGTGTGGCTTGATTGATTCAAGAATTGTAGGCCCCGTATTTTATCAAGGTGCATTAACTGGCGAGAGGTATGTCGAAATGTTAACCGCTACCCTTGGAGAATTCTTGGATGACCTGAATTTAATGGATAGACAACAGATATTCTTTCAACAAGATGGCGCTCCTGCCCATAATGTTCGCCAAATTCATAACTTATTACATGACCTTTTTGATGGCCGATATCTATCAACTAACGGGCCTATTCGTATGCCTCCCCGATCACCGGACATAACACCTTTGGATTTCTTCTTTTGGGGATTTGTGAAAAGTGCAGTGCATGAAAGACGGTATGATACTCTTGAAGATCTCCAGCAAAGCATCAGCCATGCTATTAATAATATTGATGGTAGAATCATTGCTAAGGCTACTAGAAGCGTTAACAGGCGGGTTCAAAAGTGCTTGGAGCAAGAGGGTGATGTTTTTGAGCAACTGCTCTGAATTTAAAATTTCTTGTTTTTTTTTTATTTTCGAAACTAATAAAATAACTTAAACTAAACAATACTGTTTTTAGTTTCTGTAAAAACAATCATCAATAACTCTGTTATTATTGACTTTAGGATAAAAGTTCATAGGAAAGTTTTTGTTCAGAATTAAATTTACAAAAATTACATTTTTCACAATATCACGTGTCGTCAGTACGTCAATTATTTTTTTTAATGCCATTGTAATTTGCTTGAAAAACTACACTAGTTTGCCTATTTAACCAACTTTGTAGCTCCAATAATAACAAAGTTAGCAATAGTGCCGACTTAAGTTTGAAAACCCTGTATAGATCAAAGCCCAGATGATCAGCAGATGCCACGTGGTGTTAATGCTAAATATCAATTGTTTTCCTTTTCAAATTAAGGAACGTTATTTAGTAGCGTCTATTATTTAATTAATTCGGCACTAGGCAACAATAACTGTCTTATTGTTTTTTGGCTGCGACTGTATATATTATACAGAATTATTTAAAAGTATAGGCACATTTTTGGGGAGCTGTTTTGTGGGAGGTTTTTAAAATGAATATTACTACCAACTTGTGCAATGAAAAAAATTACTAGAAGAGGTTAAACTGGAAACTGTAGACGCAGCACCACCATCCACCAACTAGGACCTGTACATTTGATTGGACAAACATTAACCCACTAAATATTGAAGAAATGAGATGACAACCCAAACAAGACATTCAAGTACTGAGCCAACAAAATGAAAGACATCATAAGAAAATGAAGCAACAGCTATTGGGAGTTTCGCAAAAAAATGAACGCTATGACTCAAACGACGCAAAATAAACAAGTTATACAGGAAATAAATTAACGAACCATGGGCGAGATAAAAATGAGGACAAGTCTTAATAGCTTTAGCACTATTTGACTATTGTAAATGGTACTTTTAATGTATCCATATATGTATTTCTATAGTACCAAGTGAAATAATTTGGTCATATTTTAAACAAATTATGATTTAATTTGTCAACTTTTATATTTTAGAAAAGATATTACGTTATCGCTTTGTTTAATGATGCTATGAAGACCGCGTGGCATTGAATGAATTATAATCTGTGTTTATTCTGGTGTAATTTCTTCCCAACAGTTTTCGATTGCTTGCCACAACTCTTCTGAATGTTGACATTCTCAATAGGATTCATCTATGCCCAACAGTGTTTTGCTGTGACAAACAGTAGTAGAATGTGGCATATTTCCAGTAAATCGTTCGTCTATTCTCTAGCAAATCCCCGGCCCTTGAACACTGATCCAAACCCAAACATTTACAGAGAAATGTCCACTTCTTTTTATTTGTTACTACTACTACTGCATCGTTCACTCATTTCAACGATCCTCTCTAAATTGCGATTTATTTGTAATTAAAACGGATACAAAAATCGGTAACGCCAACAACACTACAATCGTTAATTCGTTAACTCGAGAACGTGTTTCGAGGTTAACTCGAGACACGTGTTTCGAGAGCTCATGGGTGCTCATCATCGACTAAATACTCATTCCTAACATATGTTGAGAAGCGACCATCCTTTCTTAAACTTTTGAACCGATTTTCCAATAATCGATAGTTCTCTGTTCATGAGATTTTCGTATTTGATAAAGAAAATGATCAATATGATGCTCATTTTTGATTAGATGTTGCACTATTACGAACGATTTTCTTCTCTCATATAGAAAATAAGTTAAATGTTGCTTATATCTAGTCTCTATTAATAATAATAATAATAATAATAAAGAGGACAATAGTACAATAAAAAATAATGCAGTAGTATATAAATGAATGCATCGAATACTACAGGATAGAAATAATACAAAACAGATTAAAATAAAGAATATATAAAAAAATGAAAGCCAAACTGATTATGCAGTTCAAAGGCGTAACGTGGAGACAGGTAGATGGAAAGGGTCTAGGTAAATCTTATTAGCGTTCCTTGACATATGGGTAAGAGGCGCTCTGGCGAATACGTTGGTTCTCGCTGTGGCTACGGAGAAAGTGTCCGATGAGCGTGTGTCGTATTTGGGAACAATAATATTCACATCAGCGAGTAGATTCGGCGCATCGATTGTATTGTGAATTAATTTCAATAAATAGTTGGCGCTGGTGATTTCTCTGCGGTCGGACAGCGAAGTAAAATTATGCCGGACTAATAGTTCCTCATAATCACAGCCTCGCGGGGGATAAACACCAGAATCCTTGAAAGTTAAATACTTCAGAAACCTCCTCTGCACTCTCTCTAATAGTAAATTTTGGTAAAGGTAACAAGGATACCAGATTATAGAAGCATACTCGAGCCTCGGACGCACCAAGGTGAAGAAAAGTGTTTTCAAAGTACTCAAATTCGAGAATGCGCGGCAGGATCTGATTATAAAGTTAAGCGAGCGCGAGGCAGAAGAACATATTGCAGAAATATGATCGGAAAACTGTAGTCGTTGATCAAATAAAACACCCAGGTCTCGTATTTTTACTTGTCTCGGTATGGCGAGCTGATCAATGGAATACGGAAAAACCAACGACTGGTTTTTTGTGGTATATGTAACCACAGCACACTTGTTAATACTCAGTTTAGTCATGTTTCGAGTACACCAAACATTAATAGTATCAAGATCTCTTTGCAAGGCTTCACAATCAGAGATGGTAGAAATCTTCGTATAAATTTCCAGATCATCCGCATACGCAAGAACTCGGCTATCAAGACTGGTTAATAGATCGTTAATGTAAATATTAAACAAAAGGGGTCCCAGATTTGATCCCTGAGGAACCCCCGACGAGGCCGTGAATGTTTTAGAATAAAAGCAGTTGTAGCAGACGTAATTGGTGCGATTATCCAAATAGGAGGCCATGAAATCCGTAGTTCTAGAAGAAAATCCAAAGGAACTTAGCTTGGATATAAGTATAGTATGGTCGATGGTATCGAAGGCCTTCGCAAAGTCGGTGTATAGAACGTCAACTTGTTCTTGTGCGTTGATACAGGAGCTAATATATTGCGTGATCTCAGCCAAATTTCTTAAGACAGACCTACCTTTCATAAAACCGTGCTGCTCTGAGGAAATGTAACATCGAATACAGTTGTACATTTTATTGTAAATAAGATGTTCAAAGACTTTGGCACAGGCAGATAGGATACTAATAGGCCTGTAGTTTAATACGTCGCATTTACTCCCTTTTTTCAAGACTGGATTGATTTTGCATATTTTCCAAATATCTGGAAAAGTCGATGTGCGGAGAGCAAGATTAAATATTCTGCACAATGGATTGCTAAGTACGGGTGCGCTATCCTTGATTAAAAAATTTGGAAGTCCATCATGGCCTGATGTAAAGTCTGACTTGAGACGTGCAATGGCTGCCATTACCTCATCAATGGTGAACTCGTCAATGCTAATGCAAGTGGCTGCCGTAGAAATCGTTGGAGACACCGATATAGATCGAGGTTGGTAGACATCCGAAAAATTTTTTGCAAAAGCCTCTACTATCTCTACTGGCTCAGCTAACTCAAGACCATTAAACCTCATACAACCAGGAATCCTCGATTTACCTGATTTCTGTGCAATAAACTGCCAAAACAATTTTGAATCCTTAGAGATACCGGTTTCCATATTGGCCAAGTATGCTTCATAGTCCCTGTGCAGTTCGACCTTAACCAATCTGCGTACTCTAATAAATTCGTCCTTGTAGTAAGATGACCCTGATGATTTCCATTTGTGGTGATAGAATTCCTTCAACTTAATCAACCCAATTGCAGTTCCACTATACCAAAAAGGAAACTGACGCGATGAGGTAGTATACTTCGGCACATGTTTGTCAATTATGGATTGCAATGTTGTATAGAAAGACGTAACCGCAATGTTGACATTGTAACAGGTTTCCAGGTAAGACCAGTCTGTAGTACTAAGTTCTTCGTACAGGTCGATACGTCGTACATTGTGTGTAGAGGAAAATAGTTCTCCGTCCCCTAGGTCAGCTGAAAGCCATGTCTCGGTGAGTAAAATAAGATCAGAAGATGAGGCCATAGTGGACAAGTAAAATTCATTGATCTTTGTTCGCAATCCGCGTACGTTTTGATAAAGGACCTGTAATTGTGTCTGTCTGTTGGGCTGTCTTAGTTTAACGGATTGTTACGTTTGACAATTTTTGGTGCTCCATTTAGATACCGAATGTAGATATTAGTTTCGCCTGCAGTGATTCGTTCGTTAAGCTGTTGTTTTACAGCTTTGTAGATGGAACTTTGAAGCGGAGTCTTGTCATTTGTGAGAAAAACGGACTTATATTTATCAATCAGTTTCAGTTTAGAACTTCCACGCAAAACAGACAAAACTACATCTGAAGATGGCAAAGTAATTTTTACAGGTCGCTTGCGATGCTGGCGAGTCGGATCGTATTTTCCAAGTCTGAGAGGATGTATTTGATCAACAGTAATATTCAAGTTTGTAAAAATATCCTTAATCGATCTTGTATCCTCGGCAACCTGATCGGTCTTAGAACCATTGTCCAACTCGGGAAGGTTAAAGATAACTAAATTATTCCTGCGTTTATCTCTTTCAGCTAATTCATGAAGAACACCATCAATAGTTGGATAATCCATTTTTTCAGCAACGGTGGCAGACGGTTTTGACTGTTCAGATTTCAATACTATTATTTCTTCTTGCAATGAACGGACCAATGAAGATAATTCATTCAATTTGGCAAGTTGTTGTTTAAAGTCACTACATGTTGGACAATAGTAAATAAATTTTCGATTCTTACTTCTGACGCATTGAATCTCCAGTCTTGAAAGATTACTACATGTTGTGTGGATAATAGCTCTACACAAATCGCATGACATCTCATTTTCATGATTAACAGTGCCATTACAGATGCTACACACCGTACTCATTAAGAAAAATGTGGATTACAAATAAAGGAACAGAACGAGGGAAGAAGGAGTTAACAAGGACACAATCTTCACACCAAGGGGGCCTGTCCTGGTGACTGATAAAACGCACAACAAGGCCGCGGAAAAGTAAGGATAAGATAAAGGAATATAATACCACCGCAGATACAAAAATATTTTTAAATCTGACCTGGTATATAAAAATTTAAACTAAAGAAGGATAATAAAAAAAAAGTAACAAAAACAAAGGCATAAAGAACTGGATTCATGCAGAAAACATGAATTAGTGTTAGGAAAGTTTTAAATGTTTCAAACTTCGAATTTAAAAACAAACGAGAGCTACAAATGATATATAAATAGAAAGTAGAAATTTCAGGCTACACGATGATAATAAATTAAGCTATAAGGTTGTAATATTACCCAAGAAACGATGCAAGAAAACACGGAGCGAAGAAACGCACTGCACTCGGCAAATACTCAAAATACTCTATTGATCTCTTTGTCTCTCTTGAGCCTTTACTCAACATCTGAAGGAGAGAAACCGTTGTAGACGGTGATTCTCTAATGTGAATTTCATTAACCTATTGATTAGGAACTTTATCGCGGACATTTCCTGTTGATTACAACGGTTTGAATCACCTGGAATGAATCTGTTCATATCGGTGTAGTGGGATAAGATTTTGGACGACTTCTTAAATAACCTCATAGTACCACAGTGTAATGTCCACTTTCTATTCGAAGATTTGGTTTAAGATTTTTTGGATATTATATCTACAGTAGGTTAATAAATAAAATTAGAATAGTAGAAGTAGACTTGTTATACATGATTCCCAAGTACTTTTAAAAATTCCGCTATCACACAGTTATCTTGAATAAAATCATATCGCCACTTTGAAACAAGGTATAAAAATATGACTCACTTTAATAATATTCCAAATTTTTTTTAGAAAAAAATGCACTTTTCCCTAACGATACTTATCTCACATTCTTGAACGACGATTATTACTAACATGAACTGAAATCATTAATAGCGTCACTGATAAAATGCGAACTCGAAGGACTTCTCTCCAAAAAGAGAGATTTTAAAAGTATTTGGATTTACTTACCCGAATCGCCCTCATATATTGTGGCTGCAAACTTAGTCGGGCCATCATCCTTGAACGCTTCATTCGTGATAGTTATCCAATTTAGCACAGTATACACACACAGACACACACAAACGCACGTATAATATGAAAGAGTTATATTCTTATTTTTAAAACGTCCAATCGTTCTACAGTAGTCCTCATCTCCAACTGAACACGTAATTCGCTACTGTGTTTCGCACACAATGGGTTGATGATATTTTGTCGAAAGTGCCATGTTTAATCGAATATTCCTCTTTTTTTTTCAGAATACCTACATCTTATCAACAATCTTCATTAATTGGACGCTATCTCAGTCTATTGTTTATCTACCTAAGTATACACAATTTCGGTACTTGATTTTACTCGATACTTACTCGTTGATACCAGATAGCCTTGTCATTAAATTATGGCAGGCATTTTTTAGAATTCTATGAAATCACTAGTTTCCGATTAAGATTTTATATTAAATAAATATTCGCCGTTTAAAAATAAATCATATTTCAGACTTTCTTCGTACAATTTCCAATGTTTCTTTTAAATAAAAACCGAAGAAGCTTTGAGCTTTCATGAAGAAGTATAAGTCCGATAAAAAATTAATTATAACAGATTGATAGTCAACGCCAAACCCAATCTTCACCTCCTTTCATCCTGTATGCAACAGCAAAGTATTGTCTTCAAGTTTGAAATTATTTAAATAAAACAAACGAAGCAAAAGCATTAGGTCACCTCTCATCGGGCCGTCTTCCTCTCTTCTCGACAGTTGAATTCGCCCATTTTGCAGGCGGCTATCCAACCGGAGTCAGAGGAGTGAGACAAGTGACAAGTCAATGAGGCTCTGGGTGTTTGTCTTGTTACAAGTGGCATAATTAGTAATTAATTAATTGGTCATTATACTAAGTAAGTAAGTAAGTAAGTGTTTATTAGTCCATAGAGAATATAACAATAATAACAGGACACGTCAGTATACAAAATGTGAAGTAATGCTAATAATACTTAAGTTTAATAAAAAATAACATTTAAAGCTACGACAGAGTGAAACCAGTAAGCTATGGTATAGTTTTATTAAAAAATTCTTGTAAACTGTAGTAGGGAGTTACAAGTAATTGTTGTTTTAGCTCATTTTTAAACGCACGAAACGTTTTACGTCTTAGCGTCGCGGAAAGATTATTATATATTTTAATGGTCATGCATAGAATACTTTTGGATGTTATAGTTAGCCTGTGATTGGGTACATGTATATCCGGGTTTCTTATGTTGTAATTATGTACGGGGTTATTTTCTAAACGTAAGGAATGTTTATTCTGATGTACATATAGGGATGCTTCGAGTATATTAGAGTACAGTCTCGTCTACGAGAGAAGCAACACGTGTTTCTTGCGTTTAGTGTACATTATTTTTACAATTCAAAACATAAATTTGTAATTATCAGCGGTATGTAATATGCCCGCCAACACAAGAGCTAATCCCGAGAGAAGTGAAGAAATCACAATGAGTATAAAAATCAGTGAGTTTAAGGAATTAATTACTGCTATCGTAAAAGAAGAAACAAGTCAATTACTTGCAGTAATACGCGAGTTAAAAAGTGAAGTAAGAATTTTAAAAGAGAGTAATATCGAATTAATTGGCTTATTAACTAATAAAAATGTCGATACAAAATTTACTTCGATGGAAAATTCCGTTGTATCTCTGTCTACCGACTGTGTGAAGCCTACTTCTTTTGCTGATATTATAAAAAGTAGAAGTGCTGGTATGAAAAAGCAAACCGGTATCGATTTAAGATCTCCAACTCAACAGCAGAATTTCCAAACAAAAAATATTGTACCACCTACCGAACAATACATAACTGCAAATATTAATGAATCTAATATAGATACGAAATGGACAACTGTAAATAACCGAAAAAAGAAAACAATTAAGAAGAATAACGGTATCGTGGGAAGCAATAAAACCGACACTGCTATAAGGGGTGTAACAAAGTTTTGCCATTTACATGTGTATCGTCTAGCTCCCGAAATGAAAACTAACGAATTAATTGACTACCTGAAATCGAAACAAATTAACGATGTAAAGTGTGAGCAATTAAACAGCAAATTTCCAGACATTTATGCATCTTTCAAGATATCCGCACCTTTAACATATTTGGACATTTTAATGAAACCTGAAACCTGGCCTGAGGAGGTGTGCGTCAACCGTTTTTTCCAACATCTTCAGAAAAATCAGCGTTCAACCTGACTCGCACCCGTTTAATGCATCAAAATATTAGATGTATTAACAAAAAAGTGAATCATCTTGATGTCGTATTAAAATCACACAATATTGATGTACTATTACTATCCGAACACTGGCAAAGTGAAGATCAATTAAAAGCAATTTCAATCAAAAACTACTCACTACATTCGTTCTTCTGTCGATCTCCAAATCGACACGGCGGCGTTGCAATCTATATTCGTAATGGTATAGAGGTAAGAGCTAGGAATGATATTAAAACTTTGTCCGTTACAAATGTAGTCGAAGTTTGCGGCATAGAGTTAATTTCTAATATCAATATAATAGTTGTAGCTTTATATAGAGTGCCAGCTTCTGACAGTAGTGTTTTTATCGATGTTATAACTATATTGTTAGATTTAATTTTGAAAGAAAAGAAATATGTTATTTTAGGCGGCGACTTTAATATTAATTTCGCTGCTCGTTCATTACTACAACAACATTTCGTAGATTTATGTAACTGCTATAAATTATGTACAACAATAGATGTCCCTACTAGAGTGAATGATTCTGTTTCTACGTGTATCGATAATTTCCTAGTTAATTTGCCAATGGATGTTTACAATAGTTGTTGCTTTGATTTCAACCTATCAGACCACTTTGCTCAATTTCTTACTATTAATATATCAACTAAAGTACAGCAAAACATTTATTGTTACAAGCGTAAATATTGTGCAAATTCTTTAAACTTATTTGAAACCTATCTATCTGAAGAAACATGGTTACCAGTGTTTGAAATAAACTGTCCTGACAAAGCGCTTTCCAAATTTGTTCAAATTATGCGTTACTACGTGGACATATGTTTTCCCTTAGTAAAATGTAAAAAAATGTGGTCTCAACACGACTGGATAACTCCTGAAATAGTACAATTGAAAAACAATTTAATGTTTTTACGAAACATTAGTACGAGATATCCTAATTTTAAACCTGATTTTTTAAGGTATGAGAAATACTACAAACTAGTCTTAAGTATCAATAAGAAAAACAATAATGATAATTATATCATGTCCAGTTCAAATATGTCTAAAGCTATTTGGAATGTTATTAAACGTAACTCTCCTACTCCTGTACATGATAGGAAGTTACCTGTGAATTACAATCTACGTGACCTATGTAATGTTTTTAACGAGAAATTTACCCCATCCTTCACGCCGGAAAAATGTTCCGCCAAAGTGGGAGATGCTATGCGTACTTCCAATGGTTTCTTTGTAGCTCCTGTGACTGAACATGATGTTTTTAGAGCAATAAGTAAGTTATCTAATTTAACAAGCGTTGGAAATGATCTCATACCATCTTTTATAGTCAAAAAGTTTGCATCTCTAATTTTATCACCTTTAGCATACTTAATAAATTTTTCTTTTAATCAAGGAATATTTCCCACAATGTTGAAGATAGCCAATATTACACCTATATATAAGAAAGGAGACTCTAACTGCTTGGACAACTATCGCCCTATCAGTGTATTGTCGGTATTTTCGAAGGTATATGAATCGCTAATGAATGAACTATTACTAACCTATTTTAACAAGTACAAATTATTGTCTACTTATCAGCATGGATTTCTTCCTAATCGTTCAACTAATACAGCATTATTTAAGTTTATTAATCAAGTCTCTTCTAATGTTGACTCTAATAATCCTTGTATAGGGATGTTTGTTGATTTGTCAAAAGCTTTTGACAACGTGAATTACAAGCTGTTGCTCCATAAGTTGACCAATTACGGAATTAGAGGGACTGCCTTGCGCTGGTTTGAAAGTTATCTTGAAAATCGCAAGCAGAAGGTTGTAATAAATGAATACTCGTCTGACGTACTACCTGTCTTTAAAGGAATACCACAAGGATCCGTTTTAGGGCCTACTCTATTCTTGATTTTCATCAATGATCTCCCTTCATATTTAGACCCAGTAGCAAACGTGATGCTCTACGCAGACGACATTAACTTAAGTATTAGCGCTCCTGATCTTCATACTCTCTTTGAGATTACCAATTCTGTCCACCGACAGTTATGTGAATGGCTATTTAACAACAATCTGGTTCTTAATAACGATAAAACCAAGTGTATTTTATTCCGTAATAATCAAAAGTACAACATCAAACATTTTAATCTAAATAGTCATTTAATCGAATTGAGTCAATCCTCGAAATTACTAGGTGTTTCCATCGATGAAGACCTCAAATGGCATTCTCATGTGGATAGTTTATGCAAAGAATTATCTAAAGTATGTTATGCCCTCTATAACTTAAAACGTTCATGTAGCACACACGTTCTTAAAACATATTACTTTTCAAATTTTTACTCTAGGATGACCTATGGAATAATACACTGGGGCTCTGGTTTTGGCACAGATCGAATTCTGTTGCTGCAAAAGCGAGCTATACGGACTATATTCGGCTTAGCATACCGAGAATCATGTAAAAATGCTTTTAAATCCAATAATATATTAACATTTTACGATGCTTACATTTTGGAAGTACTTTGTTTTGTTTTTAAGAATAAGCCAGAATTCTCGATTGATATTTCTCATGAATACAACACGAGACAAATAAACTATTTATTACCTCCGATACACAAAACTTCATTATTCCAAAGAAATTTAACATTTTTAGGATGTAAGTTATTTAATAAGTTACCGAATAATATAAAATTGTGTAGTAACCTAAGAAGTTTCAAAAACAATTGTAAAAAGCATCTTCTTACATTAACTTGTTACAGTATTAACGACTACCTGTTATTGTAAAATATTGTAATTATTTTGACGTTGTTTTTTATGGTTCCCCATAGTTCGAAATAAAGAGTATTATTATTATTATTATTATTATTATTATTATATATAAGGAGATCACTGTTAATAAGCGGAAGTTTTTAAATAGAGGACGGCAAGTTGTTGTCTGAGGGACCTTTGCCATTGCTCGAATAGCTCGCTTTTGGCATACTAACGTTTTAGAGACATCCGGGCTGGAACCCCAGATTATTATACCGTATCGTAGACGTGATTCGATATCAGCCATATAAACTGATCTTAGCACTTGGAAGCTTACCATATCCGTTAAATGTCTTAATTTATAGATTGCAGAGGAAATAGATGAATTCAGTTTTGCGATGTGGCAGTGCCATCTTAAATCAAAACTGAATGTAATACCTAAAGTTTTCACTGAGTTAACCTGAAATAATAATAAACCATTTGTGAAGATTATAAAGTGCAGCATTTGTTTCGTTTTGGATGGGTTTTCTCGCCTAGTAAAACAGTAGTGTCATCGGCGTACATAATTAAGAAGTAGTTCTGAAGAAAAGAGGTAATATCGTTAATAAAGATCGAAAATAGAAGGGGTGACAAAACGGTTCCTTGCGGGATTCCGATTGTGATTGGTAGTAAATTTGATTTGTATATTTGTTTTTTATTATTGCTTGTCAGTGAGATTTGTACAAATTGAAATCTATTAGATAGGTATGTAGCAAACCATTTCAATGCCGCTCCTCTAACTCCCACTCTCTCCAATTTTTGTAATAATAGAGAATGCTGAACACAGTCAAATGCTCTGCTCAGGTCACAGAATACACCAACCGGAACCTTTTTATCTTCTAACAGTGAAATTATGTACGTATATATGTCTGTAATCGCCGTAACTGTGGATTTCCCTGCTCTAAATCCATGTTGGCTGGTTGAGATGAGGTCGTGTTTCTCTAGAAATGAATTAAGCCGCAACAACATAGCGTATTCAAATAATTTGCTGATAGACGAGGTCAATGCGATTGGTCTGTAATTAGACACGTTTTCTGGATCGTCTTTTTTATGTAACGGGATTATTATAGATGTTTTAAAACAAGTGGGATAAATCCCTTCTTTGAAGGAGCAATTAACTAAATGAGTAACTGGTGCACTAATCAAATACTTGGCTTCTTTGAGTATTGTAGCGGGTATGCCATCAGTGCCTGGCGAACTCTTGCTATTCAGTTTGTCGAACAAGGATAGAGTCTCAAACTCAGTAAATGGAAATAAAAACATTGAAAATTGATTAAAGTGAATATGATGCTGCAGGAAAACGTGGTCCGCGATGTTTTTGTTTAGAGAGTGCGGTAGCTCTTGGAAAAACTGATTGAAGGCGTTTGCCATGTCATTTGGCGAGCTTATTTTAACATTGTCTAGTTCTAGTTGGGTGATATTTTCGTTTCTTTTTGTTTTATTTGTTAGACTGTTGACAATTTCCCATGTCGTCTTAGTTCTGTTATCTGACTGCATTATAATATCGTCGTAATAGGATTGTTTAGTTGCACTAGACAGCTTTTTGTGAATATTTTTATGTTTTATGTAGATATCTTTTAATACAGGGTATTTTTTCTGCAATACATACAAATCTTTTAATTTTGAGCTTGATATGCTAACTTCGGGTGTGATCCAAGGCTTGAAACGAGTTTTGGTCTGAATGTGTTTAAGGGGAAATGATATTTCATAGTAGTATTGCAGAATGGACATAAAGATGTTAAATTTCTCGTCTGTATTATTACAGTTGTACACATCTGACCATGGTTCCTTTTCTAAGCATGAGAAGAAAGCATGTTTGTTTTCTATACTATAAATTCTTTTGAGAGAGCAAACTTTTTTAGGAATTAAACTTAAATTTTCATACAGCATAATAAGTCGATGATCAGAAAAATAAACATCGAACAGTCTGTAAGCAATCGGAAGTGTCAAGTTTGTACAAATATTGTCTATAATTGTGTTACAGCTACTGGTTACTCTAGTATAGTCATCTATTATAGCATTTAGATTGTACGAATTTAAGACATTGTGGGTGTCAGGAAAGTTGGCTTGTAGGTGGGCGAAATTGATGTTAAAGTCTCCCACGAGTAATATTTTATAGTTATGATTGTATAGGTAATCTAATACATTTGTTAGCGCTGTTACAAAGTTATTATAATTACCAGACGGTGGTCTGTAAACATTGATGATTATTATATTCAGTGACTTATAGTGCCATTTGGCAGCACAGACTTCAAATTCTTTTTCGACACAGAAATTTTGTATATTGATAGGATTAGTTTTTAAACTTGCATGCGTCCAAATTGCACACCCGCCACCCCGAGAAAGTGATCGGCTATAATATGTGACTAATTTGTAATCTCGTAACGAACGTACATTCAATTCACTATCTTTAGACCAAGTTTCGGTTAGGCAAACAATTTTAGGTGAGTGAGTATCTAAAAAGATCTCTAAATCGTTGAATTTTTCGTTAATACTTTGAATATTCAATAACAGTAATAATTCAGACTTTTTTTCCTAACAGATCTTGTTTATTTACGTTTCTTGTTTCTTCTTCCCCAGACGTTCTAAAAAACGGTTGACGCAAGTGACGCGCGGCCATGTGGTCGGGTCTCTAATCTTATCTGCACTGTCCTGCGGAACGGAGACTTTGAACGAGGCGTATTCGTCTGGGTGTTTAGAATTCATTCGCGTACATTTCATTCTTGACAAACCTTTTGATTGGAGATAGTGTGTAAGTTGTTCTTCGGAGATTTGAGGTTCAAGACGATAGACGTGAAAATCGACATATTTAACGGATGCTTTAATTTGTGTCTCAGTGGCAGTACCATATATTGGCCGTCTTCTTTTTCTTTGAGTGATCCATTCGTTGTTTCCAGGATTAGTAGTATCGTAGAGAGAATATATATAGAGAGCCCATTGAATAGGCAAATCAGGCAACATAAAATTTCGGGTAAATCTTTGTGTATTACCCAGTAATGTGCTGGTATCTGGTGGTAGAAAGCAGAAAAGACTGTAATGACCACCTATACACTAAGAGTGAAACTAAACCAAACCGAATTTATTTCCAACTGTAATTGGAAAACTAACCCAACAAAACTGCGAATGAAATAACTCCATTCATAACTACATACGGTATCAAAGTGATTTATTACCTACTGTCAATAAAAAAATGTATTGCTGTTTTAAAAAAACTTTAAACATAATTCAGACACGAGTATTTCTATCTTATAAATGATTTGGTTTTTACTCTAGGTATACCTATATATTACGCCTTAAAACTGTAGTAATATTTTGCGACATAATTACTTTACTCTTCCACACATCTATGCTGATTATTTATACGGGGTTAGTCAAAAGTATGGAGTAGGCGGTTTATTTCTGTAAATATGAACTTTACAACAAAATGTCTTTAGCAAAAAAGGTTTTTTTACTAATTATTGTCAATATCTTAGACTACTCGTTGGTTTTTCATGTCAACGTATTTCCATGGAAAGGTATTAATTTTTTTTTTAATGGCAACCAAGTTTTTGCTGAACTTTATTCCTCTTATTTTTTCTTGAAATGACTTGATACTTTTTTTCATATGCTTTAATAACAAAATTTCTGTATAAAATCATAGTTTTCAATAAACGGCAAAATGTGATTTCAAATCAGATTCTCCAGTTTTTAATACTTCTTTTTATTCATGTGAGGATAATTCTACAAAAAATTATAGTGGTCTCTGTTTTCTTAATGTCGTTTTCCATATCATTGTGAAGTACCTTTCAATAAGTTAACAAGTTAATTTAATCAAAATAGTTTCATTTTAATTTGTAAACATGGTCAAACTCAGAGAAACTGAAAGAATTGAAATCTTATGGTTGGTTATGGAGATCGACAACGTTCACATCAAGACGTTTGTCATTTATTTAATAACGTTCATCCGAAGAGAAATTCTATTGTACAATCCACAGTGTCTAAATTGGTTAGAAAATTTAGAGTAACTGGAAATGTGAAAGATATATTCCAAGGTCTGGACGTCCAAAATCCGCCACAAATCAGCATCAAGCTTTTGATGTATTACTTAGTGTTATCGATAATCCAATTACGTCAACCACCCAACTTGCTTTGAATAATGATAGTCAATCGTCGTTAGTTCGAATATTACAAAAGAACAAATACAAACCTTACAAGATACACTTTCTCCATGAGCTAAACGAAGATGACCCTAACAGAAGAATGCAGTTTTGTGCAATAATGATGGAAATAACCTAAACCTACATTGTACCTGACATCGCACATTTATTTCCGAATGAAGATCGACAAGCAATGCCAAACGACAATGTTTGGTTTCGGCAAGACAGCGCTCCACCACATTGGAGTTGATGTTCGCATGTTTCTGAATAACGTCTTTCCAGGTCGTTGGATTGGACGTCGAGGATCTATTGAATGGCCTGCTAGGTCGCCCCATTTGAGTCCCTTAAATTTTTTCCTCGGAGGTCATTTAAAAAATAAAATTTACAAAGAGAAACCACAAAATTTACAAGACCTGGTATCCACAATCATTCATGAAATTGAAGAAATACCACCTAACTGGCTGCAAAATTCATTGCGCTATTTTTGTGATTGATTAGGTTATTGTCAAGCTGGACAGGGTCTTCAGATTGAACATTCAATTTGAGTTAAATATTATTTGAGTAAATAAAGTATTATGAGTATTTTCTCTAAAATTTTATTATTAAAGCATATCTAAACGTAAATTAAGATGATCCAAAAATTATATAGTATTAAAGCATATGAAAAATATCAAGTCATTTCAAGAAAAAAAAAAAGAGAAACAAAAATCAGCACTTCCATGGAAATACGTTGACATAAAAAAACCACGAGTAGTCTAAGACATGGAGAATAGTTAGTAAAAAACTTTTGTTAAAGACATTTTGTTATAAAGTTCATATTTACGGAAATAAACCGCCTACTCCATACTTTTGACTAACCCTGTATATGCATACGATTTTAGTACTCTAAACAGAACTTCACGGAAGCCCACGTTTGTATTTTTAGTTTTTGGGGGCAAGTTTGATTCTTTACTCTTTTGCAATATTACTTTCAGTTATTAAATAATTTACGGAAGCAATTCATGGTGTTTAAAGTTGTATGTATATTCGTTACTTTATAGAATTTCATATATTTATATCTTTATTACTTATAACAGTTATAACTGGAGTTCCGGATGTGGCAGCCAGACGAAATTATCCAATCGCACAGGGAGTGTTTAGATTCACGGTTTATGGAATAATATTTAGAATTGACATATCAAACATTGATGCTTTTGACGTCAATCTAGTTGCTTTTTTATTATCCATTGCTCTCGTGTTAATATTAATTTTTCAATTCAACTGTTAGAGAATTTTAGAAATTAAATTCGGACAGTAAGTTGCTCCTGTTTTATAAAAATTAGAGGTTTTAATATCCGTCAATCAAATATTTTACTGTCATAACAGGTTTTATGAAACGTAATTGTTAATATTTAGGATGACCCCATTAAATAAAACAATTCTATTTTCTAATATTCTTCTATTTTGTAAATGTGCAATATAGATGTAAATAGGTATTAGTTTGAAATTATTTTTAACGTGTATGCAGAAAAAAGTATGATCCAATTTAAAAATAAAAGGCATTTCCAGATTAAGCTGACACGGTATTTTTTAAGAATTTATTCATTTTCAATTTCTTTATATTTAAAGTTTTCGGTGTGTTTTTATATCATGCACACAATCGGTGTATTCATCAAATCTTTCGAAGCACCACTCAGTGCATACAATTTGTTTTGATGATCGGACAATTAATTAAAGGAATAAAAAAAAAATTGTTTTACATTTTCGGATCTATATTGCAAATACATATTTTAAGATATAAACTTGAATATAAAGTCTGGCGTTTCTATAAAATATATTATTTTATGACCATCTGTGCAAACACAAATTGGATGTGTAAGTTCTTTATGTATTTTTTTCCTTGTCAGAAAGAGTCGGTCTTGATTTTACACATTCATTCATAAGTTTTTATATATACGTCTTTTAACAAGGTTCATACCTTTGCTATATACATATTTTGGTGGAATTTATATGACAGCTTGTATTCATTTTCTTTCTAAATCTAAATAATAAAATTTATTATTAAATATGAGCGTTAATACTAGTTATTAGGTACTATTTTATTATGGTTAATACTAAAAGAATATTTGAAAATACACCACGACATCTACCATACATGAGCTTAAGCCCAGGAGACGGTGCTGCTGTTAGTTTTGGATGTAGCCGTCCTTTCCTCCAGATCCACAATGGCGTGCCCAAAAAATAACATTGCATGGATTCTCTATATATATTCTCTCTACGGTAGTATCTTCGGAGTTGTTGTGTTGTTTTATATCTGTGTATTCTGTCGCTGGACTTGAAGATTTCTTTGTGTTTATTGGAGATTGTTTCGCTACATTACTGTAGAGAGCGCCATCGTCGTTTGTTTTATTTTCTTTGTTGTTTTTGATAAATACATATTGACTGTTTTTTGGTATATTAGAATCGCTTTTAAGTAAATTAATGATTAACTCTTGATCTTTTGCACGTTTTTCATGTACTTCGATTAGTTTATTCAGTGTATCCATTTGTTCATCCTTAGATTTAATTATAGTAGAGCAGAGGTGATTCCTACAGTTACTAACCTCTTTGTCGATGTTTAATATTTCTGCATCTGCCAGTTTAATGCGAAGCACCTTCTTTATTTCCTCACTTATTGACACTTGCTCTGGAAATTTTCCAGTAACTATAATATCAATTAATTCACTTTTCTTTAGTTTACTTTAGTTCTTTAGTTTACTTTAGTACTCAAGCGTCAGTGCAAGTTTAAGGAGGAGTACTCCAAAGAATGTAGAAAGTACACTGAAAAGGGACGCTATGACAATGAAGCAGAGTGCACAGTTTGTAATACTGTTTTTAGTGTTGATCATTGTGGATGTTCAGATATAAAACAACACATCGCATCAGTGAAACATACGAACAGACTAGGTGCCCCAAGCAGCAGCAAGTCTCTTGGAAATTATTTTATAAAACACGATTCAAATGAAGAAACGAAAGTTAGAGCTGCTGAGCTAACTCAGGCCTTTCATACGATCAAGCACCACCACAGCTTCAGGTCAAATGACTGTATCAGTAAATTAAACAGCGTTATGTTTAGTGACTCTGCAATTGCATCTAAGCTGTAGAAATTGAGGAAATATGTGGGGCCAATGGCGTCGATGTGGGTACACTGGTTGGGTCGGAAACCTCTAAGGATATTCTAAGTGAGCAAATTTCTTAATAAAACAGGGAGGCTCTCCCGGCTGTAAAAGTCATTTATCAAACAGATTGTCTTTAATTCATGTTAATATTCAAAGTTTATTCAATAAAGTAAACTTGATTGGTTGTTTCCTTCAAAGGTACAGTCCCATGATTTTTTGTGTATCAGAGCATTGGTTGGATTTGGCGCGGGCTGGTGTTATTGCTTTTTGTGACTACAGGCCTGCTGCAGTGTATTGTCGTGACTCACATTTGCATGGTGGTACTGCCATTTTTGTTAGATCTGATTTTATAGGGGCCTGTCGGCGTATTACTGTGTGTTGTGGCTGTTTACCGGCCACTCACTAGCGATTTTCAGACATTTTAAAGGAATCTGGAGAGTGTCTTGACATACCTTCGGTCACATTTAGGACACTTAATTATTTGTGAGGATTTGAATGTGGATGCCTTGGCACCATCTAAGAAAAAAAACCTGATATTGATTGTGTTGTTATGATTATGTTGTAACTAGTTCATTTCTAGACAGCACAAATTGACATTATAGACGCAGCCTTATCAGATCATACTGCTCAAATGTTGACATGTGACCTACAATCTAATGCGATCTCGGCCACAGATAGAGTCTCTGTGCCGGTGCTAGGGCGTTATGTGAGCGATAGGAGTAGGCTAGATTTGGACCGCTTCAATGTCGTGTTTGCTGACTTTCAGCTGTTGGTCTCACCCAGTATTAATACCACTTTTGATAATTTTTTACATGTGGTGAGACATGCAGTTGATGTTAGCTGCCCTAAAATTAAAATAAATTCTTTCAAAACTAACCATCGTCGCCAATGGATTACCGCCGAAATTATAAAAGAATCTTATAATTTAAAACAATTACATTATTTAAGCAAACAGATGGAATGTGTTGACGTTGATTTACATTATAAGCAAACTAAAAAAGAACTTAACTTATTAATCTCGTCTGAACGACAGAAATATTATTCCAACCGGGTACTTAATGCGAACACCAACAAGGTGTTGTGGTCTGTGGTGAATGAGAGCCTGGGCAGGTTTTACCGAAACAGTGCCCAATTTAATGTCTAGTAATTTCAGCAGGTTAGCATGTCACACACGAACACAATGTTCTCCGCTCCCTTTTCCTGCAGTGAAATATCTAACATAATGAATCTAAAAAATAAGAACTCAGTTGGAGCAGATAATATACCTGTTAGAGTCCTGAAATTTGGCTGTCCAGTTATTGCTGAAATGGTGAACCTTTCCGTGGAAAAGGGTCACTATTCCCATGCTTTGAAAATAGCTTACGTTGTTCCAGTATTCAAAAAAGGTGACCCATTACTTATTGATAATTATATAGACCCATTTCTATTCTTTCATCATTGTCGAAAGTTTTCGAGAAGGCTGTTGCGTTGTGTGTCGTTGATTTCTGTGATAGATTTAATGTATTTTCGGAATTTCAACATGGCTTTAGAACAGGTCGCTCCACGGAAACTGCATGTACAGACTTTGTGCAGTGTGTTAATAATCAATTGAACAAAAAATTGAAGATTGTTGCGTTATTTTTCGATCTGTCTAAGGCATTCGAATCTGTTTGGCATTCCTTGTTAATTTCGAAGCTTAGAAACATGGGAATCAGGGGTACAATAAATGATTGGATATCGTCGTATCTGTCAGATCGTAGGATATTTGTGAAACTCTGATATGGACAATCTTCTAGCCAATGTGCAAACTACATGTAATGAATCTTATGGATGGCTTGTTGGGAATGAACTAGTGCGATAAATATTGAGAAGACAACTTGGATTATATTTAATCATAAACGAAATAGCACCAGATTCAAAACTATGAGTTTTAATTTTCTAGCACATAGTGTCCAATGTAGTCTAACTTCTAAATTTTTGGGCATCACTATAGATTACAACCTTGATTGGAGTACCCATATCGAATTTGTGTGTGCTAAATTGAACTCTGCCTACTTTGCCATCTGCAATTTGAAATATAATAGTTATTTAGATAGAAAATCTCTTTCAACCGTTTACTATTCTTTGGCTTACTCCATCATTAGTTATAACGTTATCGTCTGGGCGCAATCGGTTCAATGGGAACGTGTGTTTATAATCCAAAAGCGCATAATGCGGGTAATTTTTGACATAGAACGCAGTGACTCTTGCCGTGAAGTTTTCAAAGATAATAAAATTCTGACATTTGTATCTGTATATACAGGGTTTTCAAACCTAAGTCGGCACTATTGCTAACTTTGTTATTATTGGAGCTACAAAGTTGGTTAAATAGGCAAACTAGTGTAGTTTTTCAAGCAAATTACAATGGCATTTAAAAAATAATAATTGACGTACTGGGTCACGTGATATTGTGAAAAATGTAATTTTTTTAAATGGGACACCCAGTATACAGTTTTCACGGTCGACAGAAAATTTAATTCTGAACAAAAACTTTCCTATGAACTTTTATCCTAAAGTCAATAATAACAGGGTTATTGATAATTTTTCAAATTTGCCAAGGTGGCTGTTATTTCATTCAAACAAAATTCGATTGTTTTGCAAATGTCATCAACATTGAAATATTGCATTAAACCTCTGTCAGTAAGCAATTAACATTTTGTGTTTATTGATGAAAAAATGCCTTTCACGTATTTAGAAAAATGTGATATGATGGAATGTTACATCGTTTGTAATAAAAATTCCCTGCAAGCTCGTGAACGTTACGGTGTTTTATTTCCTACGCGCAACTTGCCAGATCGAAGGTACTTTTTACTTTTGTACCGTAAGTTTCGATCAAATCAAAATGTGTTCAAGAAAACTAGAACCAAAAAACAATTTATAATAAGTGAAGCAACTGAAATTAACGTCTTAGCTTTCTTTGAAGCTAATCCTAATAATACAATTAATGATTTAAAGGAAGTAAGTGGACTATCTTTGGGAACTATTCACAATATTCTAAAAAAACATAAGTTTGTGCCGTTCAGATACAGACCTATTCAGACGCTGGTACCGGGAGATCAAGAAAGACGGTCTCAGTTTTGTCAGTGGTACATTAATCAAGTTAGACTTAACCATAATTTTTGGCGTTTGGTTCTTTGGAGTGACGAATCAAATTTCTCCAACAGGGAGAACAGCCACTATTAGAGTCGAGAAAACCCGATGCTTTTCCGTCCTTGTAATCCGCAGAGACGCTTTAGTGTTAATGTTTGGTGTGGCTTGATTGATTCAAGAATTGTACGCCCCGTATTTTATCAAGGTGCATTAACTGGCGAGAGGTATGTCGAAATGTTAACCGCTACCCTTGGAGAATTCTTGGATGACCTGAATTTAATGGATAGAGAACAGATATTCTTTCAACAAGATGGCGCTCCTGCCCATAATGTTCGCCAAATTCATAACTTATTACATGACCTTTTTGATGGCCGATATCTATCAACTAACGGGCCTATTCGTATTCCTCCCCGATCATCGGACATAACACCTTTGGATTTCTCCTTTTGGCGATTTGTGAAAAGTGCAGTGCATGAAAGACGGTATGATACTCTTGAAGATCTCCAGCAAAGCATCAGCCATGCTATTAATAATATTGATGGTAGAATCATTGCTAAGGCTACTAGAAGCGTTAACAGGCGGGTTCAAAAGTGCTTGGAGCAAGAGGGTGATGTTTTCGAGCATCTGCTCTGAATTTAAAATTTCTTGTTTTTTTTTTTATTTTCGAAACTAATAAAATAACTTAAAATAAACAATACTGTTTTTAGTTTCTGTAAAAACAATCATCAATAACTCTGTTATTATTGACTTTAGGATAAAAGTTCATAGGAAAGTTCTTGTTCAGAATTAAATTTTCTGTCGACCGTGTACTGTATACTGGGTGTCCCATTTAAAAAAATTACGTTTTTCACAATATCACGTGACCCAGTACGTCAATTATTTTTTTTTAAATGCCATTGTAATTTGCTTGAAAAACTACACTAGTTCGCCTATTTAACCAACTTTGTAGCTCCAATAATAACAAAGTTAGCAATAGTGCCGACTTAAGTTTGAAAACCCTGTATACATAATTACAATTATTATTACTATTTATATTACTTAAGTAAGCGAAATAATTATTGCATGTTAATCCTTTTACCTTAATTAATTCATTGTTCCTTGTATAATAATTATTTTTTATTTTAAGGATCTTTATTAGATTATCTAATCTAATTATTATTTTCAATTTTATTTTAAATAACTTATCAACAGTAGGAATAAGTAGTTATATCTGTATATTTATAAATGACGAAAGTATTTTTATTTAAAATTACACAATTTAAAATTTATTAAGAACACACTTTTATTAAAAAAAAACAGTAACATATAATTTCTGTTTAATTTATTAATTTATCTATTCTCAAAAGGAAATATAATATTCGAATAATTCTGTGTATTGATATGATAACAATATTATATCTATGAATATAATATATTCTAATGAATGAATTGCGAATTAGTTACAGTGAATTCGAGAGTTTGATTATTGTTACGGAGTTCACTATATTATTTATTTATTATTTATATATTCACAATTTAATAAGCCTAGTATGAATACATGTTAAAAAGTTTAAATATTTGAGGCGGTTAATTCCTGATATATCTATAACGATAATTGCGAATGGAAACACACATATTATGGTTTCAAACGAAATTATTTTGAAAATATTTGTTTAACATGTTTGTGTTTATTTTATGAGGGATTAGGCGGCATTTAGTTTTGGTATTATTTACGAATTTGTGAATCATTGGATTAAATGCATTATTATTGTTATTATTTTGCGCATATTAAATAAAATTAGGTGTACCGGGTGGCCAACTAAGAATGTCGCTCAGCTCTATCTCAGGAACGGTTTAGAGTACAGCTTTGGGAAAAAATATTACTGATTAAAGTGACCTCGAGAAACATCTGGAAATTGTTTAGAAAAGCGTAGGATGTCCGCTAGAGGGCGTAATTGATCATCAAAAATTTTAATTCTTATTTTACGCAAAACTTACCAACTTAAGGTCTATCATAAATATGAAAATCAGAATCTACTAAAAATTTTGCATATTTTACATCGAACAACTTTTTTGTATTTTGTCAAATACGGGACGGGGAGGAGAGGAAACTTCGTATTAAAGGAACGCCTATAATTCCTGTTCTGTTGAACCAAATTTTGCAAACTTAGTCTCGTTGAAAACAGCATTACTCCTCCAATCTGATGCTTACAAATTCGAACCGATCTAATAAGTGACGTGCGTGCTAGGGGCGCATTTCTGACAACAAATTAAAAAAGTAGGCTAAATTACCATCAAATCAGCGGAAACCGGGTATCGGTATTACTTTTTAAGTTATTGTCAAAAATGTATGTTTCCATTTGATATTTTCGAGAAAAAACAAAATTTTAAACAGCGCCCTTTAGCATGCACGTCACTTATTAGATTAGTTCGTACATCAGATTGTAGGAGTAATGCTGTTTTCAATGAGACTAAGTTTGCAAAATTCGGTTCAGAACAGAACAGGAATTATAGGCGTTCCTTTAATACAAAGTTTCTTCTCCTCCCTCCTCCCCGCCCCCTTATTTGACAAAATAAAAGAAGGTTATCCGATGTAAAATATGCAAAATTTGCAGTAGATTCCGATTTTCATATTGATGATAGACCTTAAGTTGGTAAATTTTGCGTAAAATAAGAATTAAAATTTTTGGTGATCAGTTACGCCCTCTAGCTGTCATTCTACGCTTTTCTAAACCATTTCCAGCCCGCTTCTGTCATTCTAGTGACATCATGGTTATCTTTCCATCGAACAAGGGTTAACTTATTTCTCTGATCTTGCAATGTATGACAAAATCCTCTGATTTCTTTTGTGACATTTTTTAGTGGGGCCTTTTCGATTCTGTCTTTCCTGGTGGTACCAATGCAATTGATATTTTCGCTTTTTAGTCGGGAAGCAAAGGGAAAGATGTAAAAAAACTGTCTATAAAAATAGTTGACCCTGCAGGTAAAAATCCAACACACATTTTTTCTGTCACTGAGCTACCTAATAAAGTGCCTTCATTTTTATCATCTTTACCAGTATAAGGTGAAAATTTTACTACATATCCTGTATAGGTAGCAACACACCAGAATTTATAACCATATCGAAGAAGTTTTCCTCGGGGTCACTTTGGTCAGTAATATTTTTTTCCCAAAGCTGTACTGTAGGCCGTTCTTGAGATATGGCCGAGCGACATTCGCAGTTGGCCACCCGGTACATTTCTCGAGGAATCTGGAGCTAAAGCTTTCAGACGTTCAACTATATTTCTTCAAGACTATAGATGTTAGTTAATTTCCAGAAAAATTACGGCCATCACTGTTAGAAACCTTTGTCTTAACAGGGTGTTTAACCACCATTCTAGATGATCTTAGAATTAACTTTGAAGAAAGCCCCAATTACACTTCAAATTTTTTTTCTCTTAACAATCAAGTTCAACCTATAATACTTTTCCGGCCTTTAATAGTTCCAGCTTATGATAGTTTTGAGCATTTTTATGGGTTGAAAGTTTCATCAATAATACTAGCATAATGATTGGGGTGATCTATAGACTTCTTTCACTAGATAGCAAGTTATTCATAGAGACTTTTGAAAGTGTATTGTTTGTGTTGATGATGGATGTGCATGATATGATTGTCCCCGGGGATTTTAATATTAACTTCTTGAATGCTAACAGTCCAACAGATACTCATTATTTGACAATATGCGCGATGCCCTTGGTACGCGAAATTAGAGCAACCTCAACACTCCTTGACTATGCTCCGGTCTTGGTCGATACTACTATTGGTTAATTCATACATTCGGTTAATTTTTTTATTGATAGCAACTCTCAGGGAATCCCACAGATCTAGAAATACAGGACAATACAATACAATATGCACGTGTTATCAGATAATATATATTTTGTGTGATTCAGAGATAGATACTATTGAACAGTAGGTATAATTTTTTGATCAAAAGCAATATAAAATTGGTTCCTTCTAGAAAGATGCTTGGTTAAAACTAAAATCGCTAGGTATTGGACGTCGGCAACAATCCGGAATTGGCGCGCATCTGGCGGATGCGCAACAAATTAATAATTTTTTCTTGGATGAGGTACCGAATGCTCACGTAGATAACTCTATCATATCCTTTTATCAGAACAATAAATTAAGTACCAATAATCAGCAATTTCATTTCAGTACTGTTGATATTTCTGATGTCCATAAGTTCCTGCGGGAAATAAAAAGCAATGCTTCTGGGGTTGATGGCATCACGGTGCAAATGTTGCTTCTGTGTTGTCCTGTGATATTACCTTACTTAACTCATGTGATTAATGAATGTCTAATCACTAATATATTCCCTAGCGTTTGAAAAGAGGTGTTGTCACACCTGTGCCAAAAGATCTAGTCCTCAAGAATTCAAGGACTTACGACCTATAACTGTGCTACCAGTGTTTTCTAAATTACTTGAGAAAATCATGAACTGCCAGTTGCGACAATATACTACTACCAGTAATATAGTTCCCAAGTTTCAATCAGGTTTTCAACCTGGTCTTAGTTGTACAACGGCGCTGTTGGATATAACAGATAACTTGATCGGAGAATTGGATAAAGGTAGATCTTCTCTCTTGGTTCTTCTGGACTATAGTAAAGCCTTTGATACCGTGGACCACTCGTTGCTAATTAATATTCTCAAATATATTGGTCTATCTTCTTCGGCGTCTACATTACTGCAATCTTATTGACAAAACAGAGAACAATGTGTAAAAGTAGGTGGTAGCTTGTCCCAATTTAGAGGTGTATGTCGCGGAGTCCCCCAAGGTTCGATTCTGGCTCCTCTGTTATTTAATATTTATACTTCCTTTCTGCACAGATCTCTTCGTACGTGTAAGATCCATATGTATGCCGATGACGTGCAGCTTTACCATTCTTTTGCGATTTCTGACCTTCCTGCAGCTTTGATGAGCGTCCAGAGGGATCTTGATAGTCTCGCAGAAATATCCAAAAAACATGCCCTAATATTAAATCCTGTTAAGTCTTGTATTGTTCTGTTTGGAAACAGAGCTGCCTTACCTTTTCTTGCTGCAAGATGTAACTTAGAGATCAACGGTACCCCAATTCCAATTAAAACTGAATGCAGAAATTTAGGTTTGATCCTAGACAATAGTTTTCGCTTTAATGCACATGTCTTGCATTCAGTACGGAAAGCATATCTCAATTTAAAATTAATCTATCCTCACCGCCAGTATTTGAATCTGGATACCAAGAGGTATCTGTGCGATGCTTTGGTGTTGTCGCATTTCACGTTTGCTTGTCCTGTATACGGTCCTGGTTTAACAAATGCATGTAGAAATCGTATTCAGAGGGTACAGAATTCGTGTATACGTTTGATTTTTGGAATTCCCAGGCGGGGTCATGTGTCGCATAAATTGACTGAACTTAAATGGTTAAACATGAGGCACAGGAGGCTGCTGCAGAGTGCTACATTGTTTCATAGAATCATTGTGGAGAGAAGTCCTTCGTACTTACATAAAAAAATTTTATTCAGAACTGATGTCCACACGCTAAACTTGAGGTTTAGGGGGGGATTGACACCTCCAGCGCATCGCACTGCACTTTTTGAGCGGTCGTTTTCTTACCAAGTACCGCGCATCTATAATAAGATTCCTATGCATATTAGGTTGGTTGGCGTGGATACATTCAAATCATGTTTTAGATCCTATTTGTTGTCGTTGGCATAGGAGTTGGGCTTGTGTTCGGTTGCGTGTGAGCGAATAAGTTAATTGTACAATCATTCAATAGTTGCTGCTACTACCTTTAATACTAATGTATAGTAAGTTAGTGTATACTACCATTGTAACTTTATACCTATGTACATACGGATGTTTCTTTTAGGTTGTAGTGCAGAATATTAGATGTAGACAGTATACTGAATTTATTGATTTTGGGTAAATCCAGGCCTTTCGGGAAGAGCAAGGTTAGCTTCTGCTATACCTTGACGAAAGACCTTGTGTTTTCCTCCGACAATAATATATCTTATTTTATACAAATTTTTTTTTTTTTGTATGACTGTTTTTGTTGGTTGGAAATAAACTTTCTTTATTATTATTATTATTATTATAGAAAACGAACCTTACGCTAACCTGCTTAATTGAATAACTACAGATAAATGATGAAAGTAATCTTGGTTGTTACAAAGTTAACGTTGAAACAAGTTAATAATAATAAAAATTTAATTAACATTACTATCATGTCTTACCCTACAATGACTTTGAATTTCATCATTCATGATTAGATTATTACAAATAACAACAGTTTTTGCGAAGTCTGAAAATAACTTTTTGTACTCGCTTATCGAAACATGCCATTTCCTGGTTGGCATTTGCGTGCGGGAAATTGATTTTACCGTACATGTACGGGAAGTAAAAATTGCATTAAAGAAATAAATCATTATTACAGTAATAAAGTGTAATTATGAAATTGTCGATTTAAAGTAAATTTGGTGCATTACAACTTATAAATTTTATAAAATTCATTAAAAACTATAAAAAAACGTCAATGGCGCCTTCTATTACATACCTATATTATTAATTGCTAAATGAAATGAAACGTCAAATTTCTTAATTGATATCTATTTTACGGCCGGTTTCATAATCAACCGTAAAAGCTCCTTTACTAAAGTGTCCTTTAAGTTAAAGTGACCTTTAAAGTCAGCTTAAAGTTATTTCCGTTTCATAATGGCGCTGCATACAAACTTTAGTTAAAGCCGACTTTAACATACCGTACTGAGGTTGGTAACGTTGAATTTTAGTTTTTCGTATTTTGTGTTGTATACGTAGAATTTGACACTTGACACGTAATATTGTTAAATATCTGTCAGATCTACTGTCACATGCGATTTGTAGCAAGATTGATTTGTAAAAAAGTGCAGTAAAATGAATAGAACAAAGGCGCACATTTTAGCAAAAATTCGAAAGTAAGATAAATAGGTATATTAAACTGCAAAATAACAAATAACGTATTAAATGTTGAAAGGTATATAATGTAATGTAAAAATTACTCTGCTGCTCATCAATTTTTGCAGCATTTCATTGCTCTTGATACTCGATTTATTAAAGAAAGCGAACTTTAAATCTGCTCTAACCAATCGACTCAGAACAGAACGATCCGCATATTTTGCTATACTTGAAATTCCATGAATAACCGCGTATGATTCGGGGCCGATCTGAACGTGTCAAACCGAAGCTGCGCGCGGTTATTCATTGAATTTCATTTGGAACAAAACGTGCTGATCGTTCCTTTCTCAGTTGATCGGTCCAAGGCGATTCAATCTGCGTCCTCCTTTAACTTTTTTGCCGAGACTTTTAATACTCCTATGGAATCCTATACAGAAACAATCATAGTCTGTTGCAAAAAGTCACAGAGTCAGTATAGTAGATATAATTTTGCTGACTTTGTTCGAATTGCAATGTATTATTTGTTCTAACAATGACGTCGCGGTTTAATCTATTAACCAAAAGAATTCAATCTTATATTCAACGAAATAATCTTGCCATATTTTGTATACTTTTCGTGTTTTAAAACGTCTTCAACTTTATCATGCAAGAAAGAGCCCAGCAAACACGGAATATTAATTTTCTGTAAAGAATATATGAACTGACGTATAATGTAGATATTTGACATAACATTTGACAGCGCTAAAGTGGCCTTTAAGGCGTTAACGTGAAAAAATCGAGTTAAAGGACACTTTTACTTTAAAGTGACATTATGAAACGCATTTTAAAAGTTAAAGGTTACTTTAAAATTAAAGTATCCTTTAATTTGATTATGAAACCGGCCGTTAATGAGAACATAGCATCTGCGTAACTTTAAATATTGTTAAGTTTGGTTTTTACTAAACGTACAGTAGAAACCTCTTTTAACGAATACTGCTTATAATGAAGTATGCTTTTAGCAAGTATTTTGCTACGGTAAGTTTAATTCTCTACCTCGCTAATGTAAGATTAAAAATCCTGTTATAGCGAGTTTTGATGTTTGCAGTTAGGAGTTTACATCGATTGCATATTTTTTTTCGGAGAATTCGTCTGATGTTGCTTACGCGACACAAAACATAAATAAATTGGTTCATTTCGTACAAGACGTTCATATTAGCGACATGTCTAGGCTCAAACGAAAACAGTAGACTGTTAAAGAAAAAAATTGCAATTATCACAAAGATGGAAAGTGGCGTGCCGCAGGCACAGGTGTGTAAAGAATATAATTCGACATTCGAATATAGTTCGACATTTTGTACGTTTGTGAAAAATAAAACGAAGCTGAATAAAGCCACTGAAAATACTTCAAGAAAGAAGCTACGATCAACTGATAAAAAGAACTTGGACGATGCTCTTCTACAATAGTTCACCTTACAAAGCAATTCAAACATTCCAATAACTGGTGCAATTTTAAGAGAAAAAGCCAGCCAATTTTCTACTTCTTTGGGATATGGAGAGATTGAATGCACAATGAGTTAGATTAACCGATTTAAGGAAAGACATGGAATAAATTGTGGTAAGATTGTAGGAGAAAGTCAATCCGTAAATCACTAGTCAAAAACTGCTAATAAACACTTGGCCTTTACTGAAACCTGGATACACAGACGCTGACATTTTCAACGCAGACGAGACTGTCCTTTTTTATAAACTGATGTCGAATAAAACTCTCAAATTTAAAAATGAGACTTTTTCCGGGGAAAGTTGTCAAAAGAACGTGTGACGGTCATGGTCTGCGTTAATGCTGATGGAACAGAAAAAAGAAAAATGTCCATAAAATTGGTAAAGCTCAAAAACCCCGTTGCTTTAAATAAATCAAGAATTTACCTGTAAGATGCCATGCAAATAAGAATGCTTGGATGACATCCGAAATTTTTATGAAACAAATTAGAGATTAGGATATGGAAAAATATTACAGGTGGTAGATAATTGTGCAGCTCATCCTAAAATTGAAGGTGAGAATTGAGGTGTCACAAATTTTCGGAAATCTCTGGTACTTCACATAATTCGTGGAATTGAGCATATTTTAGTCTTCTAGATGCTACACGTTTTCTTGACAGAGCTTGGGACAATGTCACAAGTACCACAATCAGGAATGCTTTTAAACATGCTCTTCTCACAAAACGTTCTTCCGGTACGCATGGTGGGTATGTTTTCCTACATTGAAGCGTGGATTCGCTGCACTGTTTGTCAGAGTACTTCTTCTTTCCTTGCAATTGTATGTTGAGAATACGTTGGTGTGTCTAACAATGCCGAAATACGCAGTTTTTTCGGTTTTCCTTCAACCCCCGGGAGGTCGTGTCAAATTAGTGTTGTTGGAACACTCTTTTAAAAATTTTTGTTGTGTTGGTTGTCCATAACTCTGCATTAAACATTCGATTAACTATCTGTTCACTTAAAATTATTTTAAATGCTGGTATCTCAGTGCTTTTTATTTCTAGTTGTGTTGTTGTTAGACAAAAACTTTTTGACATCTTCTCCGTTGTTGTGTTCACTAATTGATATGCTTTTATTACATTTTTGTTTTGTAGTTAATTTGTGATAATCGTAATAAAACGAAAAACAAATGGTTTCAAATGAAATTGTTCTAAAGATATTTGTTTTAAATGTTTGTGTGTTTATTTGATGTTATTAGATTAGGCGGGAATTAGCTTTGATATTATTAACGAATTTGTGAATCATTGTCACGTGCACTTTCAAGATTAAATGCATTGAAAAACAGACTGTAAAATTTTAAATCGTAGATGCTACGTTATAATTAAAAAGGAGGACGACAAATCCATCATTTATCTATTATTGTGAAACAAGGATAAATGGATAACTTTAAATTGGATTAAAAATAATGTCTTTTTCGTTATTTATATGGGGATCATGGAAACGATACGAGATACGGTGCTTTTGCTTTAATTTCATCAAATTGAAGAACTTCAGTTCTTTTGAGGTGTGAAAATGATTCTCCTACCAAACGCATCAATTTCCCTAAAGACGACAATATAAGCAAACGATAATAGAGTTTATTCCTCAAGTTCAAATAGCATTTCTTTTGCTTTAATATCTAAATATAAATGGACGACTTACTTCATCACGATTCCATCCAACAAGTATCAAGTTCTAGCTAAAGATCCGATTAACACTGGAAAGGAAATCCTCGACCTTCTACTTCAAAAACACTTTCCCGATTCGGAAGAAGTTAACACAAAAAATGTGGACGACCAGCAAAAACCTTCTGGTTCGGATGGAATCTGAATCTGGGCGATCCTTGTACGCTGAGGCTAAGGCATATCAACCCATCCCCCCATTCATATTGATAACTATAGAAAAACTGCTGGAAAAATGCATTAGGGAAACCTCTCTAGGATAGGAGCAACCACACCCTAATCAACATGGCTACCAGTTAAGTAAATCATGTGATAGTGCCTCACGCCAACTCGTATCATGAGTAGAGCCATCTATCAATAATCAAGAGATTGCACTTGTGACATTTCTGGACATAAAAAGAGCATTTGATAACATCTCCTTTGAATTAATGGTATAAGAGCTGCCAGCAACCGTGGTGCCATGGATAATTCTTAGGATTGGTTTTAGATCGAAGCTAACATGGAATCAACATCTTGAACGACTAACGACTACCCGCAGAACAATTGGGAAAACATAGGGATTAAAGTCACGCATGATGCACTGATTGTACATCGCAGGGATGTTATAATACATTCGCTCATTTTAAATGCTTCAAGAAAATTAATGAAAGCGTTGTTGGCGTTCAGGTGGAAGCAGAAGATTATTGGTGAAAAAGGTCTGATCTTGCAGAAAGAAATCAATGGCAGATTTAATGACTTGAGAACATTTAAACTTTCATTTTCATTTCTGGAAAGTCGTTTTATTGATGATGTTGTCAACGACAACAATCCTGTTTCATCACCATTTACAAAGGACATAACAGCTGTAGAGATGGAGCTACTAGAGCTGCAAAAGGACGAAGGACTAAAAAGATTTAAACAGATTGCCGTTTGAGCCATAGAATATTGGAAGCAGGTTAAGCCACTTGTCGTTTGTAATAAACAATTAGGGAAATTAAAGAATCAATTAAATTATAATCTAAGTTATGTAGAGATATGAATCCGCTACAAAGCAAACGCTACACATTTTGTCAAGAAGTCACTTATTTAATTTTTGACATTTAGATGTATCGTGTACTGCAATCATATAAAAAAATCTCCGACAAAAGATTGATAACTACGTATCGCATTATTTAAATGATACTATGGGCCTCTAATTTATTAACAAGTAATACCTATATCGAAATTAATTTAGACAAAATTTTTGCAAGTTTGCGAATTTGAAACATTTATTTCTGCTTACCCTTAAGTATGATCTACGCCATGTCACCTCAGCAAATTCTACATCCTCTCGCTCCGGAAAATCCACGTCATCTTCACCGGCAAGTTCCTGCATAATTTCTTGTCCTTCTTGATCGTGTAAACGTACCGTCATTCTTCTTAATACCATCACATCATCAAGTGCACTTCTTGGCATAATTCAGTGTTATTATTGTTATCATTAGCTCACAACTTTAACACGTTCACTTCTAACTTACATTTCAATCACGTTAACTAAACTTAACGTCATGAGAGTTAACCACAAATAGTATGTGTAAGCTGGGAAGAGACTGTGATGTTTCAGATTCAATAATGCTTTCCTAATGTATTTTGTAGACGCCGATATCATGTTGTCTTATCTGATAATTACTAGCATTAATCATTTGATATTGAAGTAGATTACTGACGTCTTGTTACACGATTAGAAGTATGCATTTTAATATATTTAGTCTCATTGTAATACACGAGATTAAAATTTGATCTTAGTTCCGGTTGTTTATATAATGGAAATAGAGCCTTAACGTTTTATAGATAACTCGTTTAGTTTTATCTGAAGAATTAGTTAAAATGGTTCAGAGAGTATTTAAATTAATGTTATTGATTAATTGTTTTTTTGCAAGTTATTAAAAAGAAAAATTTATTTCAGGATTTGTAAAGTTGAATTTAATATAATCTTGATTCGCTTTAATGCGAATTCTGCTTAATTGAAAGTGAAATTAAACTTATTTCTCTAGACACCAGATGCCTACCATCTGTCAGTTTAATAACGGATTTTCCTTTATCCTGTGCTAGTTCTCGTTTTTCCCTTAATTTAGTCAATTGAAAGTTCTGTGTTCCTCTTCTTTTTAATAAAGTTACAAGTTGGGTTTGCATTTGCGATGGCATAATTGATTTCTATTTTAATCTTGCCATTCTTGCGGCCGTCCAAAGTTAGCTATAAATTGATCCAGTCTCTTAATAAGTTATATCTGTACCGAAAAAGATCCACTTCGCAATGTACAGGGTGGGCAAATAAGCGAGGTAAGCGGCTGTATCTCAGAAACTAATGATCGTAGAGAGTTACGGTAAAAAATTTTGTGGGTAAAGTGGATAAGAGAAAATGCTGGAAATTATTTTCAAGTTTCCAAGATGGCCGCCAGTGGGCGTTTCCACCATCTTGAATTACATAAAGTTACGTTTCTCGCGATTTTCTCCAATGAATATAACAAAAAAGTATTTGCGTTTTAACGTTAACTTAAAGTCAAATATTTTTTGTAAAAACAATTTTTCTCTATCTTTCGAAATAAAGTGGTGGGAGGTATTTGAATGTTGTTTTAAATAAATGCCTGTAACTTCGAAACGGCTTAATGGATTTGGATAAATTTGGTATCATTGAAAAGAGCATTTCTTGGGTTTTTAGGTTGCTCGTAATCATGACAGTTGTGACCTACACGACCGCCGATAGAGGGCGTTATTCGATATTATAACCAAAATATTGGATTTTCTTAAAAAATTTAAATGCGATGATATGACTTTTTTTAAACTAGAAAATAGACAAATGACCAACCAATAAGCCTGCGCAAGCCGCATCTAAATATCTCTTTTCTAACTCAAATTATTTAAAAAAATACTAAACCAGGAAAACTCATATAACCCCATTTAAAAATGCATCGCTTGCTTTCGATAAGAAGGCCAGTAGTAGGCCATGGAAATAAAAGACAAACTCCTCTCTAAAATATTCACAAGAAATGTCAGTTTATTTAGTGCTGTGATTTTAAGTCCCACGTTTTCGTTTTATGTAAACGATTTTCCTTTTAAATAAAATTGTGGTCCTAAAAAGGACCGATTTTGAAAAAAGATTAATGCCTTCTGTGTTCAAATTGCTTTCAGTCATATTCCACACATTTTTCCAGTCTTTCTCGAGTCGACAAAACCGCAGCCTCGATTTCTGCCTCTGATAGTTGACGAATTGAGTTTCGAGTTCTGTTTTCCGTATCCATTCGTGGTGTTGGTGGAGTTTGAAAAACAATGTCTTTTAAGCGTCCCCACAAGTAAAACTCAAGACATGTCAAGTCGGGAGATCTTGCCGGCCAAGGAAATGGGCTTCCCCTTCCTATCCAGCGTTCTCGAAAGGTTCCGTTAATATGGTTTCGGACATTAATTGAATAGTGTGCCGGACAACCATCTAATTGCAGAAACATAGTTCTCCTAGTTGCGAGGGGCACATCTTCCAATAAAATTGGCAAGTCGTTGATCAAAAACTCTAAGAAGCGGTTACCAGTTAAAGCTTGATCAAAAAATAAGGTCTAATAATTCTGTCCTCAATGATACCGCACCACACATTTAGACTCCAGCGTCCTTGGTGCTGCACATCTCTTAATCAATGCGGATTTTCAGCGGACCAATAATGCATGTTATGACGGTTTACTCTACCATCACAACTAAAGGTAGTCTCGTCGGTCCAGAGAATTTCCGTTAAGAAATTTCTGTTTTCCTCAAGCTATCCTTTGACAATAATTTAGTCTATTATCGAAATCTTGTTCATTTAGCGCCTGGTGTATGGTGTCGGGTACTGTCTTGCAGCTATAGCTGCATTTTGAAAACACCCGAAATAAATCGCAATCATGTCAACGGCTTCATTATTTGTGAGAGGCATTTTGATTAAAAAATACTCAAATTATACGCAATCAACAATATTGGGCTGCGTGTGACAAAAGTTTGACGTTAATTGGCAATATTTTTATTAGGCGATTGTCGTGTCCATGGCCTACTACTTGCCTTCTTATCGAAAGCAAGCAATGCATTTTTAAATGGGGATATATGAATTTTCCTGGTTTAGTATTTTTTCGAATAATTTGAATTAGGAAAAAGATATTAAGATGCGGCTTGCGCAGGCTTATTGGTTGGTCATTTGTCTATTTATTAGTCTAAAAAAAGTCATATCATCGCATTTAAATTTTTTAAGAAAATGCAATATTTTGGGTATAATATCGAATAACGCCCTCTATCGGCGGTCGTGTAGGTCACAACTGTCATGATTACGAGAAATCTAAAAGCCCAAGAAATGCTCTTTTCAGTGATACCAAATTTATCCAAATCCATTAAGCCGTTTCGAAGTTACAGGTATTTATTTAAAACAACATTCAAATACCCCCCACCACTTTATTTCGAAAGATAGAGAAAAATTGTTTTTACAAAAAATATTTGACTTTAAGTTAGCATTAAAACGCAAATACTTTTTTGTTATATTCATTGGAGAAAATCGCGAGAAACGTAACTTTATGTAATTCAAGATGGTGGAAACACCCACTGGCGGCCATCTTGGAAACTTGAAAATAATTTCCAGCATTTTCCCTTGCCCACCGGAACTCTCTACGATCATTAGTTTCTGAGATACAACCGCTTACCTCGCTTATTTGCCCACCCTGTACAAAAAAATTATAAATAGAGTCGAGAGCGACGGTAGCGCAACGGTGTTGTTAGTGGGCCACGATAGCCATACTTGGTGGTTCGACTCCACCTCCGTACGACATATTTTTAAAATAAAAATATGTTTAATTAATTGGCGGTTGGAAAAATGCATTATATATATTTATAATATGTTATTTCCACTATACATCTAATTATCCTCTTTTGAACAACAAGGAGATCGGCCGCATCCGATGTGAAGCTCCAGATCAGTTCGTATCTGAATTTAGATTCAGCATAAGCAAAATGAAACATTGCAATTGTTGGAAATGCTCTCAATCTTTAAACGAGAGTTCCTCTGTTACTCCAAGGAAGTAAATCGAAGAGCATTCCTGCATTATTTCTTCCCATGAATGCAACATTAAGACCATTCAGATTATGTGAGGAGCATGTGAATTGCATAAGATGCGTTTTCTGTACTTCAAGATAAGACTCTACGCACCACACCAACGCTCCATACCTTCAACAACATCTACTAACGCCAATGAGACGTCATCAGCGATTTATTCCAATATGGGTGCAAGAATTGGGTTCTGAGGCACGCCGCATCTTAAATAGGTTTAGGAAGAGAGGAAACACTTATTAGTTGAATCCTTCTCTCCATTTACACTCTTACAGTACCTCCAGAGACTTCAGTAACTTGTTAGTAATATCTTGTATACCCAAAGACCAGATTTTCTTAAACAAAGTTTACTGGTCAATGGCATCAAATGCCTTACTCTGACTCTGGATACTTCAACTGTATCAAACAACGGAGATAGTAACGCACTACGACAGCTAGCATATCGAACCTCTGCTTCGTCCATATAAAAAAGTTGATGATAGTTTCTCAAAAACGAAACGTCGAACGAAAAATATATAAATTTAGAAAAACACCTTTCCCTAAATATCTCAAAAACTAAACAACTTAATTAAATTAAAAAAATTTAATAATGTAAATTGGCGTTGGTGGAGTTTATTATTTTCATACGTTTGTTATTTAACGTCATCAGAGACAAAATATTTATGATTTGGTTCAAATAAATGAGGATTTTATATATTTAATGTTTTTTTTTTGACAATATTTTCTTTAAAGGAATTGGTGGTTGACCAGGAATTTCTAATGTTAGTGCATTGCCCTTTATTTTGTCATCTATTACATCAACAACTTTGTTTAAAATATTTGGCTAAGGCTGGTCCAACTGCTGCAGCATTATTCAAATTTCATATCATCATAACATGAATAATTTTTAAGTGTATTTAAGTAATTTATATAAATAAAATAAATATAGCTGTTTATGTATTCTCTATTCTATGTATTCTTTTTCGTAAAATTTCTAAACAAAATTTAAATATATACTACCATCTTACCGTTAGGAACAGTTGGTAATAAATTCTATAGTTTACTATCTTACCAACAATACAAATAGATCAAATAAACATAACCTAATTCTATCATATAATAATTTTTTCTGCTCTCATACTTTAATTGTATTATTAGATATGCTAAACCTGTACTTTAATCATGTCCATTACGATACAAGTTTATTCCAATAGGAATACAAATATTTCATTACGACAAAAGTTTATATCCAATATGAATGCAACATTCCAATATTCAATATGGCCGTGACTACATATCTGAGATATAAAAATTAATTAAACTTGACAGTTCTCTGTATCTATTTAAATATAGTAAAATTAAAGAAATACGTATGATATTATGGGGTCGTAGAAAAAATGCAACTCGCATTTAATGGCTATTAAGACACTCGTATTCATTACTTTCATACTAGTGTATATACCTATCATTAAAAATGCTGATTGCATAATATATAAACGTGTTGGTCCAGTACTGTTAAATTGACGTCATCGTGCCTTAAAAAAATAAATTTTGTTTGGAACAAAACGTGTAAAACTAGTAAATTGACGTCTACTGTTAAATGTGCCAAAAGCTGTAAGAAAATGACGTTTGACTTACCATTTTTAGAAATTTAGTTTTTTCGATGTTGGTTGCACTGATTTTTAAATTGACATTTAAAAGACTTATTTGTTCAAGAATTTATCCTTACTTATTAATTTAGTTTTAATAAAACCATAAGCACATGAACTTTATGTTTTCTACAATTTTTGATACACAATCATAACCTATTTGTTTATTTCATTTGATTGACACTTGAAACTAAACATATCCTAATTTAGACATTTTATTTATTTGCGGTTGGCAGCAAATAACAGTGCAATAAAGTAAAATTTTACGTAATCAAACTTTTAAACGAGTTTGATGATGTACACTTTACCGCACCGGAATAGAAAAGATATATTATGAATACTAATGAATAATTTTAACATCCATTTAACAATATTTATTGAGATATAGATTTTACAACAGGTTGCTAAATTAAAAGTTGACGGGAAACTCAACTTGTCTTCATTCTTTTCGACTTAATTTTTTTTCTACGAACATTTTTCCATAAACTGAATAGTAGAGCCACGATCAACCGATTTTATAGGAACACATTCAGCATATATTTAAGATTTCATTACTTTAACAACGCGTCAGTGACGTTTTGAGCACAAGCATTTGTATAATATATTGTTTTTGTACTCGCTTATCAAAACCTGTCATTTCACGATTCGATTTGCGTGCGTAAAAAGTCACTTTAAGCACGAATGCGTAAAAGTAAAGTTGGTACTTACTGGAACTTGATTAATTTAGTGACATTTTAAAATCATAAATTCCTAACCTTAATACTATGCTACCCAGTTCGTTGTTTTTCTATGAAAATAAAAGGAAATGAAATAGAAATTGATATATTTGGAAGGTATGTAATTCAATGTCAGAACAGCAACAAATATTATATAAATTACCATTTTGAATTTGATAATTTTAAATTAAATGTCATTTCAAATAATCAATACTGCCAACTCAAATTTTTTTAATTAATATCAAGAGATTAGTAGTGTGTCATACACGATTACGTATTTAAATATATATTATTGTTATAGTTTTCGTACAAAAAATATTGTACAAACTTCGTGCGTGAAACATTTCGCGAATTCGTGTCCATAAAACTGGTCACTCATTCGCGAAATATGATTTCACACACTTGGTTCGTAAATAACTATTATTTGGAACAAAACGTGCAAAACTGGTAAATTGACGTCTGCTGTTAAATGTTCCAAAATCTGTAAGAAAATGACGTTTGATTTACAAATTTTAGATATTTAGTCTTTTCGATGTTGGTTGCACTGATTTTTAAATTGACATTTAAAAGACTGTTTTTTGTTCAAGAATTTATCTTTACTTATTAATTTAATTTTAATAAAACCATAACCACATGAACTTTATGTTTTCTCCAATTTTTGATACCCAATCATAACCTATTTGTTTATATTATATGATCGACACTTGAAACTAAACATATCCAATTTAGAAATTTAATTTATTTGCGGTTGGCAGCAAATTACAGTGCGATAAAATTAAATTTTACGTAATCAAACTTAACGAGTGCGTACACTTTACCGCACCGGAATAGAAAACAGATATATTATGAATACTATAATTTTAACACCCATTTAACAATATTTATTGAGATATAGATTTTATAACAGGTTGCTAAACTAAAAGTTGGCGGCAAACTCAACTTGTCTTCGTTCTTTTCGGCTTATTGTTTTTACTACGAACATTTTTCCATAAACTGAATAGTAGAGCCACGATCAACCGATTCTAGGAACACATTTTGCATATATTTTAGATTTTACTACTTTAACAACGTGTCAGCGACGTTTTGAGGACAAGCATTTGTATTGTGTGTGCGACTTTGTTGAATTACAGTTCAAATAAGGATATTTGATTACAAATACAGTTGGTAACTTGTGTTAAAAATATATCTGTAATAACTTTTCCATTAAATTGATTTTTTTGTTGCACAAATTAATAGAGAGTGATATCTTATCATAAAAGATGTTTTGCGGTACTCAACGCCCTCATCGTCATGACTCGAAATTACATCGAAAAGAGCGCGATGTTCAAATCTTAAAGAACATAAATACTCATTTCGGGATAATGTTAAGAGATAATAAGAATTTGAACAGTAGGAAAATACTATAAATGAAATGACCCAATAGCAATTGAAGAATGTTTTGTAGATAAGAAATATTCCTCCCGAAACCCAAGTGCAATAACCGCTTCATAACTGTTTGGACACATTTTCCTGCTTGTGACTTTTTTGTCGTTTCTTTTTCGTTTCATAAGGTTTCTGATATTTTCTCAGTAATTATAAAAATTGTCTCCAAGCCGGATGACACTGGTTCTTAAACAATAAATTTTCCCACATATTACTTTTTGTGTGTCACACATTTAATACTTTCATTGCAAGTAATATCTTTCCTGGTGTCTGAAAGTAAACTGCCGCGTTTTGCGAGCTAACGACTCCAAAGAATTTTCTTACTTAACTTACGACAATTTAGAGTACTCTTTGTGTCAAGTTGTGCCAAAATTCCTCAAACGTTCTAACCACATCAGCACTTCACTATCTCAGAATATCTTAAGACAAGCCCATCCTTCCTTTCATATAGAACTTTCTAACACCATGTCTCAAGATGATTGGTCCCTATTTACCATTTAATGATGCATCCTTGATGCACGAACCAATTCCAATAAAAACGAATCCGATAGGAAAACATTTATTGTTTATTGAGTACATAACAGTACATCGAATAGTTTTAAACATCTTTCCAAAAAACTTTTTATATCAAATTCAATATAATTTTAACATACAAATAGTATAACAGGTATATCAATCAATGTTTTTATGTAAACGTTTTTTTTTTAAATAAATAATTTCACATCATATAAAATCGAGTCATCAATTAAGTGAATTCGCCTCCAAAAAAAGTTTTTATGTTATTTTAACGATTTTTGTGTACAAAAAGAAATAACAAACAAGAAATAGCTATATGTTGTCTTTTTTTGGTGGGAATTGTACATTTTAAAGCGGCTGTTTTAATTATAAAGTGCAAGCAAAATAAATGCTTCATTGGTAATATAAAGAAAATAAATGAAAAATAAAATATAATACAATATCTTTTTTATATATAATCAATGTGTGGAGAGACATAAAAAGGTGATGTGTAACAATTTTTTAACATTATACAAAGACGACAGTTTTATTTTGTAAAAACACCTCGTATATCGTATACGAGGTTCGGTTAAAATGTAAAGGCTGAACATTTCTTGTTTTCTTTTTTTTCACCATTCATCAGGGAATAATACATTAACAACACTTCTCTTTTGATAATTAGTGCAACAGCTCAACATCTTAGTGGATAAAATGTACATAAATAAGCGAAAGCAATAAATATTAATATGTAATAATAGAATAAGATTAAAAAAGATCACTGTATATTTTGGTGCGTCTTAGATATTCTCTGCTGGTTTAGACGAACAATTTCTGCACGTTATTTGTCACGTCATCGCCCATCGAAGATACTATACCAGCGAATTCTTGCGGGAAGTCCCTATTTATTGTTCTGAGGAAATCGTTCACTAAATTTTCAGTTTCTGAAATGTATAATTATCAATCGAGGATTAAAACTTGTGATAAATTAGTCGAAACGTACCATCATTACTACTTTCTTTTTTATGATAGATATGAATTACTATTTTTATCACATTTGCTAATTGCTCTTTCAGTACGGGATTTCCTTGTTGATATAAGCCGTAGAAACATCTGACGATCGCTTCGTTTTCGATAAAATCTACTTTTAAAGGTAAGTGTTGCATGAGAGCTGGAAGTACCTAGAAATATGTTAACATTAAACATATATTGTTAGGATTTTACGGAGAAGCGTTATTATTAATGTTGTTCGCTAAATATAATAATATTGCACTTACCTGTTCTAATGGTACACCATTCGGATTGACGGTTATTAATTTAGTTATTGCGCTACAGATATTATCTACAGTACTGGCGTGAGATTCTTTTGCTAGTATAGTAGACAAGCCTTGTAATATATCATTATAATGTCTATTAGATATATAAGTTAAAGATTATATACTAAAATGTTTTTAATTTGTACATCTTTTATATCAATCCTATAAAAAAAGGATACGGAAATATGCAGTCTTTTCCATGCAAAATCATCTCGCCCAAACCGAACACAGAATTATTTCGAACATCGTCGTTTGGATCTTTAGCTCCGCTAACCCATAGCTGCATCAATTGGGGCGTGAACTTTTCTACGTAAACGCCCAGAGGCTTCATACATTCCGCCAGGGTACCGTAAGCGAAAGATCTCTGGCTAACGCTGTGCGTCTTTTTCTAAATCATAAAATGGAGAAATATATTGAGAAAATTTCAGCATTTCTGGTTTATCTAACCTTGAAATAATCTTACCGTTCGTATTGTTAACAGATGTAATATATTTGGAAAATATAAAACGAATTCGTCGGGTGTCATGGCGTTGCCAAACTTTGGTATAACATCTCCGGCGCATTCCAATAGTAATTCTGTCTGTTCTGATTCGGTGTCATCATCTCCTGCATCTCCCATGGCGCCCGTATCTGTATCTTGACAAGTAGTCTGAAAATTTATTAGAATTATCGTATTTATAGAAATTTTAACGGTACCTCGTGGTACACACGATAACAATCACTGGCTTGCCTCAAAGCTTTTGTTTTGCTGTGAACAAAAGTTTTGAGGTAATTTTTTCAAATAATGTCTGGTGATGGAATCACGTTATGGCTTTCAAAGAAATACTATTTCAATAAATGCAAAGGTTACAAATTTATAATACTCCATACAGTATCACAAGATTTCCTAAATGCATTATATTGAAGGCTTCCACGATTCAAATCTCTATCACGAGAGCTTTCCAGTTTTGATCGCGTCATACTGCTAAATACAAAATAAAATACAATAAGTCCACAAAAAATACAAAATCTACTAACTCGACGATTCGCAAATGTTGTAAGCGACTCCTTCAGGAGCAAAAGTGTTGTGACATCTTCCGCCCTACAGAATATTTTCGCCTCTAGCGCGGGTGACGCGTCGAGTTATCGTGACGTTCTGGTACTTTGATTATATATAACTAGATTCACCATTCCCATAAGAAAAGAGTTGCGCTTTAAAGTCGAGCTTTTGATGCGGCCACCAGGAGCCCGCCACTTGTACTTTACATCAAAACATTTTCGTCTAGTTAGGCGGCAAACCGATATCTCACTGAATAGCTTGATGTATTTATACTTTTACTTAATAGGTGGCGTTATTGCGATTGATAGAATTATGAGAAAATGAGAAAATCGTAGTAAGTTGCTCATAAAAATTGCAAGCAAAGTAAAAATATATCGATTTCCTATTTCGTGATATTTTATTTGAAAAATTGCTTTGGGATATCATTTGTAGGTCACATAACATACATGTATGAGTTAAAATTAAAAAAAAAATTAAAAAATGCACAATAAATATATTAGTTAGAAAACAAAATTAATGTTAGTATAAATCTACAGAAATAATTACTTTAGAGGATTGCAGTGTTCGATACTTTGCTGGATATTTGGCACAGTGGACCCTCAAAAAAACTACATGCTCGCCTCTGTGGATAGATCGTCCACTCCAAAAAATACCGAAGAATTGCTAATTCTTTTAATTAAAAATTTGCAAGACTGCTTTGATCGCATTAAACATGCAGTGGCTCACAGCTTATTTGATGCAGTGCTTATTTTAAAATACATATAAGTCCCAATAATTAAAAAAAATAAAAAGAGTATCGATAAAATTTTGATGCAGGTTTGTAAACGCATTCACAAATATACACTGCCACGTTTAGCACAATGGGAGGTTGCAATTATAATTAATAGAAATAACAAGTAATTAAATTTTAGCTAATACACGACTTAAATTTAAAAAGATGGATCGCCGTACAACTGTAAAAACAGCGTAAACGGCTCTTATATCATTATAAATTGGGGCAATCGTTCTGAAAATTTGCTCAGATGGTCAATCTGAGTGCGTCTGCAGTGCAGCATATTATTGAACGTTTTGTAGATGATAATCGGGTGAAAGATAAGCGAAGAAATGCACCAAATAAAATGTTCAATGCATCTGACGAGCGATACATTGTTCGGAAAATCAAAGCAAACCCGAAGTTATCGGTTCCAAAACTAGCTATTGAAGTTCAACATGAATTAGGAAAGTCATGCAGTGCTGAAACCATCCATCGTGTGCTTCGCGACCATGACTTTAATGGCCGAGTAGCTCGTAAACAAAGCCGTCTTACTTTTGCTAACGAGCATGTTAGCAAGGACGCTGACTTTTGGAACACTGTAATTTTCGCAGAGGAGTCCAAGTTCAACATTTTTGGGTCCGATGGCATGTCCTACATGTGGCAGAAACCCAACACCGAATGAAAGAAGGAGAACCTCAAAGCCACAGTAAAGCATGGCGGAGGAAGTGTGATGGTTTGGGCCTGTATGAATGCATCCGGTGTTGGAAATTTAGAATTTCTTGAGGGAATAATAATGGACAAAAATATGTACCTCAATATACTCAACAAGAATTTGTTGCAAAGTGCAGAAAAATGGGTGAACATAATTGAAAATCTCTGGGCTATATTGATAAAAAATATCCGTAAACACAACATTTCTAGCCGCGAAAAATTGAAGAAGACGCTGCTGGAATTATTATAAAATTATTATAAAACTAAAGGGTTCATCCCAAATATTAAAAGTAGTGCAAAATCAATAGATTACCTATATTATTTTTAAGTTTGAATGGAACTGCATCAAATAAGCTGTGCCATAATATTTAGCAGTATTTTTTATTTCTAATTTTTATATTGTTAAACAGCACTTGTGTAAAATAAAAGAAGTTTCTTAGTTAAACTAGATATGTTATTGATAAATGTTGTTGCAATTTTGTGCAAATATTCTTTTTATTTTTTAAATTATTGGGAGTCATATTTTAAAATAGGCACTGCATCAAATAAGCTGTGAGCCACTGTAAGAAGAAGTTATGGCAAAGCATTGCACATAGAGCTATAAAGATTCCTGACATTGTGTCTTTCATTAGTGGAGATTGCAGTTTTCATCGCCTGCTACCATTAAATCATTGCTTTACATGCTTGAAATTTAAACAGTGTAAAGTTGTTTCTGGGTATCCACGCGATGTAACAGGAAATAAACTCAAAAATGTAATGCATGTGTGAAGAATTTTGTCATGTTCAAGTTTTAACATCTTAGTTACTTATATTGGTTTGAATACATGCTTTTGAATTCTTATTTGTTGTTATTGTTGTTGTGACACTGTAGTCTCTGGATTTATAGCTTTAGTCAAGCTAAATATGTAAGTCACAATGATATTTTTAGGACAACATATTCATATTTATTCTAGAAACTTTTCGATTTCCCCTATTCTCAGATGTATACTTATAAAATACTTACTACTATAAATTGTTTTTTATATTTCTACAAATGATTGTCTTAGGGCCGTTTGCACTACCTCTATTTAAAAGTTCACTATACCAATTATCAAAATCAACATAGTTGTAAATTTCTCTTTTCATGCTTTCTATCGCAGTGATTTTTTTACGTATGTCGAGAAATATGCAATCAATCAATAATTGAGTTACATTAATATAAAAACAAATGCTTTGCAGTTGTGAAATCCACACAAAATATATTAATCCAAGCATATTTTACATCACTTATAAGTGTAGTAATTTTGTCACAGTTTTCGTATTTCTATTGTGATTTTTTAACATGCATGGGAGAAAATCATTTTCAGCGATATTACTGTTGTTAGTTATGGGCACTTGTTAATAGATAGCGCATGAGGTATGTCGGTTGTATGCTAAGCTGAAATATATATTAATGAGCAATTTGTTTATTTACGCGACATCTCTTGGTAACTTTTGTGGTTATTGTAACACGCAATGGACTTGGTCAATCTAGTTATATATAATCAAAGTTCTGGTATATCCCGGATTTTGCGAATAATTTTTTTGGCGGAAATTCAATCAATTGGACAAAAAAAAATCGGTCTACATTTTTTTTTTCAATTTTGGAGACCATTTAGGCCGGAACGTATACGTCCCACTTAGATATTTAAGGTGGGACATTAAAGACCCAGTAGGCTCAACATTTCATTTTATTGAATTTTTACATTATATAAAAAATTCAAAATAAAAACCAATTCAATGGAATGAGAAAAATTCTTCCTGTGCATCGACTGCATCTTCTTCTAGTAAGTCCTTCCATAGGCAACCGACTTTCAACATTCTTCTCTTGTTTTTTCCAGGTCTTCCTAAAAAGCTAGCTGGTCTACGCTTGATACAGGGTCCGGCAGAATAATCTCCCACATTTTGCACCGCCACTGTGCCCGCGCCACTGAAGCGATGGGGAGCTTAGTGTTTTAGTTGTCATCATGATTTGGACGGGCGAACATCGTGCTGTCATTATCGAAACATTTTTGAAAAATGAATCCGTGATTACAACGCAACGAACTTTTCATACTCTCTTCGCACTAGGTAGACATGCTCCGGTTCCAGATCGCAAAACAATACCTACTGCTTTGGGTTTCGAATTTTAGAGCCGCAGGTTCAGCCTTAAAAAGAAAACCAACCGGTAGACCCAGAAGTGTTCGGACACCTGCAAATGTTGCAGCTGTTGGAGAAGCTGTGGAACGATCTCCTACTCGTTCAGCTGCTAAACATGCCGCTGCTTTGCGTTCGCTGCGAAGAATTTTACACGCAGACCTACACTTCCACCCGTACAAAATGATGATCGCACAAGAGCTGAGTGAACGAGACTGGGAAAATCGTAGAGCATGTTGCAACGATATTTTTCAAAACATTCCACAAAATGGGCTTTTAATAACGAGTGACGAAGCCCATTTCCATTTATCCGGCTGTGTGAACAAGCGAAATTTTCGTTACTGGGGACGAGAAAATCCGCAGCATCTCCATGAAAGGCCACTTCACAGCCCACACGTTACTGTTTGGTGTGCTGTTGGGTCATTTGGCGTCCCTATTTTTTTGAAGAGGGAGGCGTTACGGTTACCGTAACCGCCGATCGGTATATCGACATGCTACGTAATTTTTTGGATCCAAGACTTAGAGAACTTAACTATGCGGATGTGTGGTTCCAACAGGATGGAGCTACGGCTCATACGGCCAGAAGGTCCATGAACGTTTTAAGGGACCATTGACGAATTAAAAGCAGCAATATGCCAAGAAATTGCAGGAATATCGCCTCAAATGACTGCTCGAGTAATGGAAACGTTCAAAAATCACCTTCGAATGTGTATCGAAAAAAATGGTCGCCACTTGAAGTCTGTAATTTTCAAAACTTAATGAAAACCAATGGCAGGCAAACTATACATTTCCATTTAATAAAAAAAAATTACAATGGCGTTTTTATTAACGATTAAAATGTGGGAGGTTATTTTGCCGGACCCTGTATTAGAAGAATGTCAAAAATGGTGATTTTTTTCCTCTCTTTGTAATTCACTGTAAAGTATATTAGCGTTTACGACACTCATTATCAACATTTTGAAAAATACTTTTTTCCACCATTATCCCTATTTGCGGTCAATTTTATATATTTATATGTACCGCGGTCATGAGATGCGCCATCTCTCCTCGATCGGCTGAACTATTGTTTTAAGATTCCTTTCTTATTTGATCCTATTGCTGTCATCTTGCTAATTTGCACGCGTCGTAAGACTTTGGTCGAAATGCTGTTGTGAGCTGAAATGTTTTGAACTTTTTTTATTCTTTACGCTTTTTTTGTGAGCTATACAGCATTAGGCAAGTAAAGTGCCTGGTGTCAGATTAATCTAAGATCATTGAGAATTGAAAAGAGACTATTGCGTGAGGACGCTAAACCCTTTTCATTGTTGTTGAGCTCAGGTCTTGAATCAAAAGTCACGCCTAGATATGTGATGTGTGATCGCTGTCCACCCCCTAGTGGTGGAGGAGAGGTTCCGCTTGCGTGAGCAGCACATTTAGAAAGATTAATTTTGCGTCTAAATTTATTTTAACCGTTTAAAAACCTCATCGACAGACTGCTGAAGGCGTCGGCAGACTAGCGCGTGTGGTGTCATCAGCCTTGTGTGGATAGAGCGTGGGATTTCTGAGGTAAAAAATATAAGAAGATCAGGTCCCAAGAGAGAGTCTTGCGGAACCCCCGCACATATGGGTCTGGAATCGAGAGTCCGCTAGATTTTATTTTACGGAAAGTCCTTTTCCAAAGGTAGGACTGGATGAAGGTTGTCAGGTTCGGGTTCATACAAAATCTAGAAAATCGCACCGGTCGAATATTGCAGCTCACGAGCGTTGCGCACTTTCTCCCTAATAAGTAGGAGTTAAAAATCATCCCTCACGGAAGCCGAACCGCTCATCAAGGAGGAAATTATCTCTGCTGATGGCAGCGCGAAGCCCATCGTGGATAATGACGTCGGCTATCTTCGATAGGTTGGATAGATAAGATCGGTCTGTAGCTATATGGTAAAAGCGAGTACGTTCGCGGCTTCTGGTGCATGACGACATCGGCTGACTTCCAACTGGACTGACTGGAATTTTCTGACTCGGTATGGAATGTAACAAGCATGACATGACAGCAATGCTGTCGGCTTTAGGGGCGTTGCCATTTTTTCCGAACGTTAATGTCGCATAATATCTTATCCCGGCTCACGACTGGAAGCGTATCGTCGCGCTCAAGGGGAATGTTCGTGATTGCTAGGCCAATCACCCGGTGCAAAGGGCCGTATAGAGGTTAGCCCCGATGTCTTAAAAAATGTGTTCAAGGTGATCAGCAGAAACCAGGATTTTTTCATCAATACTGTAGACCATTGATTCCCAAAATGGTCCAGGGGTCCACGGAACTCTCGACGGGGGTCTACGTTGGTGTGACAACAAATGGGGGTCCACAATTCGTAAGCGGGGATCCACGAAAATTTATCTGGTTTCGATAGTGACCAGATAACATTTTAAGAAGCTCAGCGACTGTTACTTGTAAAAACTTGCATATTCCATATTCAGTACAACGTGTCGAGACTTGCAGAGCGTCGCCGCTGCCGCCGTCGTCACGAAGAGCTACGATTCGCAAAAACTTTGGGGACGGACATTAAAGGTGAATCAACATTTAATCTTCTGAGTTTTTTTTTTAAGGAAAAAATCAATTCCATTCACAAACGTTATTTCGGTGGCAACAGATGGAGCTCCTGCCATGGCCGGGCGATATCATGGGTTTATAAGCCACCTTAAAAGAATTATACCAGAGGTAACTGCAATTCACTGTGTCATTCACCGACAACACCTAGTAACGAACAATTTGAGTGATAAATTGCACCAATCGCTTCAATTTGTGATTAATGCAGTTAACAAAATAAGAAGCAATGCATTGAATACGCGTTTATTTGTACAATTGTGCGATGAAAATGATGAAGACTTCCAACAATTGTTGTTGTTGAGTTTCTGGAAAGTAAAGATCCAGATCAAGATTTGTTCGAAAAATTGACAGTGACAGCCTCAATTTAATAAAAACAAAGAGTGTAATTTCAGCTTTTCTTGGAAAATTAAAATTTATGAAGCAAAATATTAGTCAGCGCAAATTTTCCCAGTTTTCAAACTTGTCACAGGTAGAATGCCTTGATGAGGATATTCAGACATATGGTCTGCATGATGACTTCAAAATCAGATTTGAAGATATTCTGACAATGGAAATACCACAATGAATAATACATCCGTTTGATGAAACGAAAGTGCAGAAAAGTGCAGTCCTAATGAGGAGAAAAAGGTGAAATTTAAAAGAGGGTGTCCAACATTTTGGCTGCAGACAGCAATACCCGAAAAATATCGTGGACTGTGAGGAATAATATGATAACAATAATAATTAATGGTGTAATAATTACATATTTGAATAAATACAACACAAGAAAATAAGACTATTTTTATTTTTGCCACTCCGAATGGGGAGTTTTCTAAATAAAATAAGTGAGAATTGATTGGTTTCTTGAGCTGTGAGTAGAAGTCACAGCTAAAGTTAAGCAACTTAACTTTTTTGAGATCCATTCACAGCACAATCAATTAATTAATTAACCAATCAATTCCCACTTTTTTCCGAAAACTATTAATTCGCGGTTGGAACTCAGCCGCAACGCAAATTTCCATAGTTAGATCTAATCTTCACATTTTTTTTCGAGTTTTGGGAATATAGCAGAAATGTACTTGCAGGGGGTTCACCGGAACCAGTAAAATTTTTAAAGTCTATGAGAAAAAAAAGTTTGGGAACCTCTGCTGTAGACCAAACCTCGCTGGCCCTGAAGGGGCCCTAGGGGTTACCCAGGTTAAAAATGTTGTGGTTTGCTTGGTATTTTCGTTTTTATTTAAATCAACGCATTTATTTGTGCTAAATTCCTTACCTTTTCTGCCAACAAATCTATAACACAATTCATTATTGCTTCCTTATGTCCTTCGCCAGCGAAAACATCCGACTTAATATCTTCTAATATACTTGTAAACGAATTCGTCGCCTGCATGACAATATTCTGCTCCTCATCACAGCGGATAATTTCGGCACACTTCGGTACGAACATTTGAAGCGCTTTGTATAATTTCATCTTACCCTCTTGAGATTTTTCTTCGGAGAGGGTAATACAAAACTGTTCTAGGGCTACTATGCTCGCTGCGCGAATATCTTCCTGCGGATAATTTACTAATTTGAAGATTTCTTCGAAACTCAATTGCAAGAATGGTAAAAACGAAGATCTATAAAGAGAATTCCTCATTCAAACGCAATTAAAAGGTTTTAACAATAATAAACGTACCCTAATTTTTTCGAAAGATCAGTTAATGATATGCAAGCTTGTTCCTTCTCATCGTTATAAGAATTTTCAACTGAATATCGACATTGCGTCGAATCGCTACTACTCGATTCGATTTCTATGTCTTCTTCACCCTCATCTGATTCTGATAATTCATCGTAAATGTCTAAACCTTCCTTTTCTTCTTCTTCGTAGTGTGCCTATTATAAATGATTTAGTGGAAAATAATTCTAACCCCGAGTTGAACTTACAATTATTCCCTCACTACTTTGAATCGCTCCGATCATAGCCTCTACGATTGTGGGTAATGCGGGAGTAATTTTTTCTTTCATAACACCTGCGAGTGCCGAGAAAAGGGAGTAGACACTTTTACGGACATCGGGATCTCTGGTATCATCTAAGATCTTCAACGCTATTTCCAAAGTGCGACCGGCTAAAGATTCGAAAGATTCGGGATCTACAGTGTCCGCAATAGTTGCTAAACATTCTTTAAAATAAAAATAATTTACCTTTAAAACGATATTTAATGCTGCAATATTTAAACTTACCTAGAGCGTAAGATTGCAATTCGTGAATATCCGAATTGGAATCGGCATTGATATAAACGAATAATATCTCGATAATTTTCTGAAAATAAGGCAATATCTTATCTTTAACAGCCGAAGCGACCGAATCCAATGTACTCAAAGCTACACGTTTTAATTGTAAAGACCAACTATTCGGATCCAAAGCTACCAGAAGTCTATCCATCAATGTTGGCAGGTATGGAAGCAATCCATCGTCTAAGTTCAGACAAAAGCTCTGCAACGCGTAGAACATTCTATCCAAACCGGATGGTTCAGTCTTATTTTGAGCCATTTCGATAAAAAGCTGTGAGAGGTATTCGAAAAATACCGGAAGTAATTCAGCTGCGTACTGGCTAATTTCAGGCTAAGTAGGAAGTTGGACAAAAAATTAAATATAATTTAAAAAGAATTAAATATCAATTACCTGTAAATGCTCCGAAAATTGGCCTAAAGCGAAAAATGCGGCGTTTCTAACGACCACGTTCGGATTCCTGATACCGTTGTATATACATTTAAGGAAGGCTTCTAAATATTTGATCCGAATATGATCGGCACAACCTTCAGCTAATACCGCCAAGGCTAAGTAAGCGGCTTTTTGAGCGTAGATGTCGTCACCTTGTAAAGCTGGTTCTACACGAGTCAAGAGGTAAGGGACCACTTTCTCTGGTGGTACGTGCAACGCCATCAGATCGAGAGTTTGCGTGGCGATCGTGGTCGTTGTGAATTGATCGGGATCGCCCAAGAAGTACTCTTCGTTGACGTCATCGTCTGGTTTTTGCGCCATTAGTATTATCAACACGTCTATTATGGGTTCTATCAGTTTGTTCTTTTGGATAACCTAAAAAATATATACAGTGAAACCTCTCCTTGCGGACACTTCCTTTAAGCGGACAAATTTTCTGGAACCAAACCTTTGCCTATTTCTTTACATGTAAAACTAACTCCGCTAAGCGGACACTCTAATAGCCGGACGTGGACAATTTTTTTGATTAAAAAAAAATTTGATTACTGCTTGCTTTGTTGCTTGTTTTCTTTTTATTGTGCAAATAGTTTCTGCTAGAAGTATTTGAAATGATATCTAGTAAAAAACTTCTTAGTTTTCGTGAAAAAATGGAAGTTGTTAACGTTTCGGAAAAGGAACACTTGTCAGTGCGGAAGCTTACCGATTTAATATCGGAAAAACTCAAGCCGCGGAAATTGTTAAGAATACAGACAATATTCGTCTACAGTGGGAGTCAGGAAGCAATGTCAATCAAGAGAGGGTTTTTTTTTGAAAACTGACGGACTTCAAATTGACAACGCGTGTTTTAAATGATTTTCTCGTGCTCGTAGCCGAAACATTCCAATATCGGAAAGTTTAGTGAAAGCCAAAGCTCATGAAATAGCACAAAAATCAGCTGATGTCAATGAGGACGACGTAACTCAGTTTAGAAATAAGTTGCCTGCGCTGCTCCTTGGGTATTGGCCAGAAGATGTGTTTAACGTCGACGAAATTGGCCTTTTCTTCCGAGCTTTAACGGACAAAACACTTGCTTATAAGTCTGAAAAATGTACCGGTGGAAAACTCTCCAACGAAAGGCTTACAATTTTATTATGTGGCAATATGTTAGGGCAAAAAGATTTGTTGGTGATCGGAAAGACGGCCCGACCTAAGACATTTAAAAATGTAGCAATGAAGAAAGATTTACCGGCAACGTGGAAATTTAATAAGAAAGCATGGTTGACGCAAGACATCATGAATGAATGGTTACTCCAATTTGATAATAAAATGGTCAGACAAAAACAAAAAAATATTATTTTTGGACAACGCAGGGTCCCACCCTCGTGAGGTAAAGCTACAAAACATAAAAGTTATCTTTTTACCTCCTAACACTACATCAGTGTGTCAACCTATAGACCAGGGGAACATACAAAATTTTAAATTCTATTATGGAGGGTTAATACTTAAGCACATTTTATCAAAAATGGATCAAGTAGGATCTGCTTCAGAGTTAACTAAGTCCATAAATGTTTTAGAAGCACTTTATTACATTAAAACAGCCTGGAATAAGGTTTCGTCAGCAACGATAGAAAATTGCTTCAAAAAAGCTGCTTTTCAGAAAAATAATGGCGATTCTACTTCATTCGAATGGGATCCAGAAGATTATTTGCCTTTATCTATGATAGTCCAAATGGAAAGGTGTGCCAATGAAATGAACGTAACACAAGAAAATCTCGAAAATTATATTAGAATCGACGATATTGCAACAATAGAAGAGATGAGTTTGAATATTGAAGATGCGATTGAAAACATAATTGAACATGATCCTGCACCAGAAGAAGAAGAAGAAGAAGACAGCGATCTTGGGTGTGACACTCTTGGAAGGACCAGCACAATTACTACATATAATGAGGCTTTCAAAATAATTAACGATTTAAAAACTTTTGCAAATGACGACTACATTGCATTTCAACACATGAAAAATTTAGAAGATCACTTTCAATCTAATTTTTTACAGCAAAAAATTCTCAACGGAGCATTTTAGAATTTGTAAATACATAAATAACTTTGGTAGTAGCTTTACCTTATTTTTTTTATTTTATATTTAAAGTGTTATTAGATTTTCCGTTTAATAATAATAATAATAAACGTCTTTTATTATCCATCATGGTCATGGCATACAGAACTGTACAAGAATAACAAAATAGAAGAAAAAAAAAAAGAAAAACATGAGGAAGTATGCACAGGCCCGAGGCGCACACCACGATGGAGAACTAGGCGGGGTTCAGATAGTCATTGTAATAATGACAACTGTTCTTCCACTCAACCTAGACAGTATATTTACGTCTCCAGATTATGGCCAAGGCGAAGAGGATCACTATCGAGAACATACTAGACCAAGAACAAGGAGTGCAAGCTACGGTTCTTTATTCTTTCATTCACTGCTGCTCTGCTGCCTCGAGAACAAGAACTGCCGAAGTTTTCATTTAAAAGAGAGGTAGGATGTAGCCGATTTAATTTCCAATGGAATTGAATTGTATACTTTAACAATCTGATAGGAAAAACATCTTTTGAAGTATTCAAACCTATGCATCGGTGGGGTAAGCGTACCTTTATATCTGATATTTAAATTATGCACGTCAGCCCGAAACCTAAGCCTGCTGGATAAGTAAGGCGGCTTACCAGTCAGTACGATGTTATAGTAAAGACACGCTGAATGTAGCAATCTTCGGTTTCTCATATTGAGCCAGCCAATGTCATGCAGTTTATGTGTAATATGCTCTCTTCGTCTGATACCGTAAACTAGTCTGAGACACGAGTTTTGAAGTCTCTGAATTCTGGCCACACTAGCGGCAGAGATACACGCATGATATAACGCATCACAAAAGTTCAAAAAGTTTCTACTTGCATAAATCTGCTTCAGCGCAAGGTATCCCCTATTAATGCACATATTAATATGTTGGCCAAAGTTCAACCCCTCATCAATCATAACTCCCAAATTTTTAACGCTTTCTTTTAACGCAACCGTATCACTACCAACCCTAATAATGATATTGTCGCGAAAGTTAGCATCCCTTCTAAATTTTTTAGGTCCGAAAAGAATTAGCTCAGTCTTCGCGGGATTCAGACGAAGGGAGTGTTTCTTTGATAGAGTATCCAGTCGTTGAATATCATCATTTAGTTCCGTGCACGCCTGGGTTACCCCATCTGGTGCAAAAGAAATACACAGCTGAGTGTCATCCGCATAAAAGTGACAGTTCGAAAATTGCAATGATTTCGCAAAAGCAGAGGTGTATATGGAGTATAGAAGTGGTCCCAGAACAGAACCCTGGGGCACGCCTGAAACAGTAGGGAGGTAGGACGACATCCGGCCAGCAACACTCACGCATTGTTCGCGCTTCGTAAGGAAGCTGTATAACAAGTCTACAGACTTAAAACCTAATCCAATGTGGCGCAAGATTGCTGACATCAATCTATGATCAAGAGTATCGAAAGCTTTCGTGTAGTCTAGTAAGCACATTAGCGTCATTTTGCCTTCATCTGTGCTGCCCACAATGTCGTCCACCACACCCAACAAAGCCGTGCAACTGCTGTAGCCCTTCCTAAACCCCGACTGCCTAACAGGAAGAATCTCGTTAATTGCCACGTATTCCTTCAATTGCAACTCAATAACCTTTTCAGCATTTTTCGATACAATTGGTAATATACTTATAGGACGGAGATCACTCAGCTGCGCTACAGTAGCCCTTTTGGGTAATGGAATGACTAACGATCTCTTCCAACAATTAGGAAAGATACCCGCAGCTAAACAAGAATTTATGACATAAACAATGTATGGCAGTATGTGCGGGCAACACAGTTCGATAAATTTAATGGTAAGGCCGTCTACGCCTGCCGAGTTACTTTTAATAGAACGAATAATATTAAAAACTGCAAAGTCAGTTGTTGGTTCAAAATTAAAATCGTTAGTATTTAACGGGCTAGCTATGTACTCATTATATAAGTCTAAGTCTAAAGGCGAATGTGGTATTGAGTTTAGAAAGAAGTTATTAATTGAGTCAGTGTCACTAAGATGATCCGGTACTTTTGTTGTGTGTTTATGAATGACGTTCGCCGTTTTCAACACTTTGCACATATCTTTTTTATTTTGGTTACATTTTTTGATGGTATACTCAAAGTATGCACGTTTTTCTCTTCGAATAGCGTCAGTTGTTAAATTTCGCAGTGACTTGTAATAGTCCCAATGAGCAGGCAGATTGCTTTTTTTAAATTTTTTAAGAGCATTATCGCGTATTTTTTGCATTACTTTGATGGTGTCCGTTATCCAGGGCGCAGGCGGTCTAGTAAATTTTGCGGATACTAATGGCATATGCCTATCCAGTAAGCTAGTCAGGAAATCATTTAGCATTTCAGCCATCTCGTTAACATTATTGATGTCATAAACAAGGTAGAAAGGTGTCTGTAAGAGGTCCTCTCGAAATAAATTATAATCAAAGTATTTTAGACTTCGGTATGTGCGCGTGCATCCCTGACTCAAGTTGCCGTCAACTTTTAAAGAGCAGTAAATCAATTCATGATCCGCCAAGTGAACCTCTCTGGCACCCGACTCCAAAACTAAGTTTCTATCCGACACAAAAATTAAGTCTATGAGACTGGAGCGAGTCTGGGTAATACGGGTCGGTGTCTCAATAATTTGGACCAAACCGAAGGTTGCCACAGCGTCCACCAGAGCATCAGCCTGCAGACTACCCACAACATTTAAGTCAATATTGAAATCACCTAGCAATACCACTGCATCCGCAGTCGAAACGGCTTCAGATAAATAATCTTCTAATGTATTAATAAAGTCTGTGTAATGGCAATGTTGAGGTCTATAGACGACACCTACTACGTAATTTAGCATATTCATTCGAGTAGCTACCCACAGCTGCTCGGTACCTTGGTGAAAATTAATAATTTTATAATTCAGAGTATTATTGATGTAAAAAGCTTTGTTTTTCCTATTTTATTTTAAATACCATAATACAACTATGTACTATTAAAATTTCGTAGTTTTTTTACACACTCTATTAGGCGGACACCTCCAACAAGCGGACAAAATTAGCGGAACCATGAGTGTCCGCTTATGAGAGGTTTCACTGTATATATTTATATAATCAAACACCCTTCTACTGTTGAGGTGTAGGGTAAGCAAAAATTAGGCACTAAATTATTCACACAAGGAAAAAATACAAAAGCTTTTAAATTCTAAAAGTTAAGGTTCAGCAGAATGCACAAATTTCCACCACAGCCTCTTATCTTTTGCTCTTCTCTGTGCTGCACTCCATGTATCTCCGATTTCTTGTAATATCTTGCTTATCACCCCACCCCACCGTTCCTGCGGTCATCCTCTACTCCGTCTACTTATTGGTTTCGCTTCCCATACTTGCCTCGCCATTCTCTCTGGATGCAATCTTGTCAGATGTTCCCACCAGGTTAGTTGTCTTGTCTTTATAAATTCTACTAATGGCATCACATCTAGTTCTCACCATATTTGTCTGCTTTTCACATGATCTCTTAGTGTAACTACTTTTATTTTTCTTAGATATTTCATTTCCATGGCTTCTAATCGCGATTTCATTGTGTTTGTCAATGTCCAGGTTTCACATCCGTACGTTAGGGTCGGCTTGTAGATAGTTTTGTATATAGTCATTTTTGTTTTATCTCTCTTTTACCTATAAACCCATTGTTCATTGCAAAGTATAATTTATTACTTTTCTCTATTCGTTGTATTATATCTGTATTATATCCTGTTTTCCTGATTTCTCGATGATGACCCTGGTGCAGTTCTAGTCGTCTCCCTTCTAGTTGTATATTAGCGCTTTGTTGATTCTTTGCTACTACCATTACTTTGGTTTTATCAATATTTATTTTCATTCCATGCATTGCATTTCTCTGCAGGTGGTGTTCAGTTGCCACCATAATTACAACGTCGTCGGCGAACGCATACTCAGATATAAGTACAGGTTGCATATTTTTTATAGCCTATTTGCAGCTTGTATACCTACATTATTTTGGCATTTCCTAATAATGTCTTCCATAAGTACTGTAAATAGCACTGGGCTCATTACTCCTCCCTGTCTCAGTCCATCTCTCGTGTTGAATTCTTCCGATCTACAGTTGTTACTGATTATGTAGTTTCTTGTATTTCTGTAAAGGCTTATAATTGCTACTATTAATTTCTGTTTGACTCCCCTTTTAATCAAACTTTCCCATACGCTATTCCTTGGTACTTTGTCAAACGCCTTCTCAAGGTCGATAAAGGCTAGATAGGCTTTTCACGGTCCTGCTTAATCGTGAAAATATGGTTTTTCACCTGTCTTCCCTTTCGGAATTCGCTCTGAGGCTCTGCTATTGTTTTTTCGATTTGCGGTCTTAGTTTGTATTCCAGAACTTGTTCATACAGCTTCAATGGTGTGCTAAGTAGCGTTATACCCCTATAGTTCTCACATATTCTCTTGTCGCCTTTTTTCTAGATTGGTACTATCTGTACTATTTCCCAACCTTTTGCTATTTGTTCTTCATCCCATATTTTGTTATACAATTTTAATAGTAATCTTTAGGATTTAGCTATTGTTTCCAGCAAAGATGATATATTTACTTTTTGAATAAAATTGCATTATTTCAAACGTGGTATTCTAATTAAAAAAACATATTTTTGAAAACTACTTACATTTATGTGTTTTTTTAAATCAAACGCTCTTTGCAAAATGGATAAGAAAAAATTCTACAATCTAGACAATCCAGAAGATGTTGCTTATTTGTTGAGCGAAATCACGCATGAGATGGCTGTGAATTCAGATGTCGAAGGCGATGAAAATGCAGAGGATCATGTCCCGAAAGCGGTTTTTGAAAATTACCCGTCACTTGCACTTGAACAATAATGCTGCAATGCCCAAGAAGGATGAAGTGAAGTATGACAAGCTTTATAAAGTAAGGCCGTTTTAGGAATATACCACTAGAAGGTTCCCACTGCTGTAGTGTCCATTAATATTTCTGTCTTGACGGGTGAATGGTAAAATACAAGGGCCGTAGCAGCTTGAAGCAATATATGCCCATGAAGCCGATCCAACGCGGCTTGGGTCTCTTGGAGAATGAGTAATAACTAAATTATGACTGGATTACCTTATGCTTTTTTCGAATGCACGACCGTAAGCTCTTGTTTTACTTTTTCTCGAAAACGAATAAAAATTGGAAAATTTTACAAGAGACATAATTTGATCGTTTTTTAATACTTTATCGAACAAAAATTATTTCGTGTCTCTACTACAGACAGAAAAAAAAATATGTTAATTTTCATAATGGTCATGCGTGTTTCATTCACTTCTGGTATTAGTATTTTCTTGAAATTTTCTCGAAACATTCGTCCAATAATACTAACTGACCATGCCAAATCTTATTAAAATTGCATAAGCCGTTTTGAATTTATAATAAAAAAAAGATTTCAAAATTTTAACTTCAAGGCCACATAGCGCTCAAACTAAGCGACTTTGGACTAAGATGAGTTCACTTAAATCGTCTTATTTTGGTCTAAGCAATATGTGGTAGGCGTGTGTAAAGACTTTTTACAGACACCTTGTATATTTTAGATTCTATCGATTCATAATAACTTACCTTACTTTTCAACCTAATAATCCATCCTATAACCCCAATAGCTTTGATCTGAATACTAGTATCTATATTCCTATCACTACCAATTCTCAAACACATCTCAACGATAACCCGAATATGAGAAACGATCACAGCAACAGCATATTCAATTAAATCTTCGAGGATCTCGAACAATTCGCATGCCCTTTTCTCATCGGTCTGGCAAAAAGCGTTGATCACTTCTAAGACACGAGGTAGCAAGTTGTGGTAGACGTTGATCATCTGGAAAATAAAAGTATTAAAAATTGTATTCGATGAAACGTCTTTGATTAGGATCAGAGTACCTGTTGGTGGCCACCTATCACCGAAACTAAGTGATTCATCGTGATAACTGTATAATAAGCTAGATTAGAGTTTAGATCTGGTAACGCTCCTAAGATGTTAGTGAATAGTACGGCAAACACTTCCGCATGTGGGAGATATGATCCTTTGGATATTTCAGTCATTATCGATAGAGTGTACATTCCCATCTAAAATATACGGACATTTGTTATCGTACATTAACAAAATATAGAATCGGAAAAAATAATTTTTTTTTCGCGACATCTTAAATGAAATGGTTGGCAAAAAAAACCATATAACAATCCAAATTGCTAACAATTACAATGTGAGTCACCATTTAAATTGAACTAACTCAATTACCTCTTTGTCGAGCATATTGTCACTATTACACAATTGATGGATGAATTGCAAAATTTCTGGCCACGTATTGTTTGGAAACTCATGTTTACCCACTATACCGATAAATTGGGCGATTGAATTCTTAACTAATCTCTCCTGTTCGGTAATTAACGCTTGTAACATCCCTTGTTTGATTCTTTAAAAAAACACATTTATTCAATGCTAGACTCACTCTAATTCAAATATATACCTGTTCCTTATGCTGACGTCTAACTTGTTCCATTGATGACGTTTACCAAGTTTCCTTCGAAGGACAACTGCGGCAGTCTGTCTAACCTGCGGGCTAGTCGAAGATACTAGAACCTCGCAGAGCGTAGGTATTGCTTCTGGATTTTTAAATGCTTCCTTTAATTCTTTGGTGCCCTAAAAGAGGTTTAAAACACGTGTTTGACATACAGGTTAATAAATATTTATGCACTCAGGAGAAATACAATAATTTATTTCTACTTACTTCTTGTATAGTTTTGCTGTTCGCAACGAGAAGTTTCTGCAATATTTGTTCCATTATTTATTTTATTTGACGAGTTTATTTATTGCGTTTATTACACTAATACGGTAGAAAAATCTATCTAATGCTATTATAAAATAAAATGTGGCACACAAAGGTTAAGTGAATTTTTGACACATTCCAACCGGTGTCGACATCTATTCGATCTAATTGGAATTAACGTGTGGATATACAATATTTAAAAAGTGGCGCTGCAATCGATACATCCTAAAATGGTTTTAGAACTCATAAAATTAGGAAAACACATGTTTTGCTCATGAGATTTTTATTACATCCGTAGATATTGGGTCGTGTTTTCTCTCGTTCGAGATAGAATTGCATGCTATAATCCTTTACCTATTTGAAACCCGCAAGAGATTGCTTGAAAAGGGAATTTACGTTTTGGAAACATATGGCTTTTTTGTAAACGCTGTCCCAAATTATTGCATTACAGCAATAAATGCAGTAACCTATTTCCTGTTTGAATTTTAACTAACTAAGAAAAAGAAATAAAGAAATTGAATGTCATAAAATTATACCGACAATAATATAATACAGATGCCAATAAAGTCTTTTAAAAATAGTACGAATATGGTTGCATAATTTTGTTTGTTTAGAAAAAATTATAGTTATATACAGTCAAACATTTAAAAATGACCTCCGTGTTGTGGAACGATGATCTGAGAAAAATTTCTTCCATTCTTGTTTTGGATAATAGTTAAAACAATATTCATAAGTAGTAGAATTTTCCTTAAATCGTTTGGTACATTAAACTTTAAAAAATAGTTACATTTATTGACATTTATATCTACTGCCATCTACAGAATTGCTACTCAACTAAAGCGGGTTTTGTGGATGTAACCAATAAAATTACCTATATTAAATATTTCACAGCATTGTTTTTAGATGGCGCGATCTGTCACAAAAATTGTTACTTTTAGAATAAAAACGCGCCAAAGAACAATGAGTCAAGAATTAAAAAAAAGCGAGTATAAAAAGTCGCAGCAATCGCAACCGTTGAGATCCACTGTTATAGTTATTATGTCACTCGAAATTTAGGAATTTCCTAATCTGTGATCTTTTATCTCTCCTTTATCTAGTGGATAGCTTTTTAATAGGTTGCATATGCATAAGGCCATGGCCAGGGATGGTTGGAAGGAGGGGATCAAATCTGGGAGCCAAATGGGTGAGCCTACTGATGTTGAGGGTTGCCCAATCGTTCAATCTTTTGCTGGGATTTCGTTACAAAACTGGTCACGTATTGTTTGAGAAATGGCATTTCTAAATCATTTCTCAGCTTCTGGTTCCAAACAGCAGTTTGTATAGGTGTTCTTGGAGCTTCCACACACCGGATCGTCGATTGCTCCTGCTCATCGACCTATTTTAGTTTTCCTGCTCCTGTTGATTTATTTCTGTTATCTTGGCTTTTCTACAACTACTCCGAATATGACCTACTTCTCCACAATTCCAACAACTCACTGATTTTCTTCGTTTCTGCACCTTATCTACCATTCTTCGGGCAACTTCTTCCATAAATTCCTCGTTTTTTAATTGTTCGTCTACAGCACACAATCGGCCACGGCTTCGAGAAGCTTGTTTAGTCGTTTCAAATTCCAGTACATGTGCCAGAGGATTAATCAAACTCGTTGGCCGTGCCAGTCTTAAGGCTTGCTGGTTCTTGCTGGGTTCGCTTTTCGGGTCTCTGGTCTCGAAAACCATCCATAAACGTCTGCACTGCTAGATGTTCTGAGATATGTTCCGGTGCTGTAGGATAGGCGAGTCGAACCAACCGGACAATATCCGCTTCAAATTCTTGAAGATTTTCTCTCTTGTTCTGTAGTCGATTCTTTAACTGCACGTGGTATACTTGCCCTAAATGAGCATGGCCATATCTCATTTCCAACCGCTCAATCAGTTTATTGTATTCTTTTCGTTCCTCAGTAGATAATGTTTGTAGAATATCACTGGTATCACCTCTTAAGGTTATAATTAAAGCGGTAGCTTCCTGGCTAGATGAGCAAGCGTTCGCCTCTGCAGCGGCCTCGAACTGCGTCACATAGGTTAACCATGATGTTTTCTCCATCAAAAGTTGGAGGTTTTACTTTTGTTGTTGTAGTGGTTGTTAGCCCATGTGATATTCCTATTCATGCGCTCTCGTCTGAACTAAGTGCTGTCACTGATAACTTAAATTGAGCCATTACCTCCTCCAATATCCTGTTTTTTTGCTGATCCAACTTTTCCTCCAAATTTTCGACTGCTTCTTCTAAAGCTGTGGTATTCCTATTAACTCTTACTTCAATTGTCTCAGTAAATTCTTTAAAACTCGTTTTGAATTTCGTTTCTAACGTATTAGATTTTTCAAATAATAATTCCCTCAATATTTTGAGATCTTCTTCTAATTTATTTTGCATAGCTTTAACATTACGTGCGTCGGCTAACTGCAGTTCTTCCATAGAGTATCCATTAGTATAGAACTAACATCTCCACCTTGGACTTCAATTACGAAGAAGGATTTTCGCCGGCTGTAATTAGCGCTTCTGCGTGCTGAAGCACTACTTTAGTTCCTGACGTTTGCTCATCCCTTTCTTCCAATTCATGTTTTAAATCGACCACTTTTAATTCATCTAATTTTAGTTGCCTGCCAGTCATCTTTCCTGTAACCCCAGACCTGACACCAATGTAATGAAACTATAATAACGTGCCATCGAAAAAAGCATAATTGGTGTAGGCTATGAAAATGCTTTTGATCGTTGCTTTAGCCACTACCACATAATGACATTTATTATTTGACATTTTATTGTAACCAAATTTATAACCTCAAATTAAATGTCAAGGAATAAATGTCATTATGTGAAAGTGGCTAAAGTAACAATCCATTCACATAGCCTACTCTAATTACGATTTTTTTTGATGTGTCTATAGTTTTATTTTATTGACAGTAATAATGACGTAATCATATTTTTTTTTCTATTCCCATCACTACTCTACAAACATTTATTTTCGCGACATATTTGATACTAAATTGAAAGTATTAGTAGTGCAGTGGAATGAGAATTCTGTTGTCACTGAAATACCAATGTTTGTAAAGTATTCCCTCTTGTCCAGGCTAAATATAATATCAGAGTCCAATAAATAGATGGGAGGAGTTGATCTTATTCACGACAATGGAATAGCAATTCATCGAATCAAAATATGAGGGAGAAATGGTGGTGGCCACTCATGAATTTTTAAAATTGCTAACGATTCCAGTATGTCGCAATTAAATTTTCGCTCCTCCTTGGCAATCAGCCTCATGAAATTTGAAAGACAATCTGGATCAACAGATGCTAAAGTGCTAATATACCTTCTTCTTTTTATGGTAGAACGTCAAAACAAAGTTTACCGCAAGATATAAGATTCGACAATATAGGACGCTCGATAAGAAGATCAGAAACTAATACGAGAAAGAAGTGCAAAGTCTGCAAAAGTCACACTATATACAGGGTGTGGCATCTTCGTGGGATCGGCCGATTGTGACTTGGCTATTTATTTTATCGAAAAATGTTCTGAGTAAAAGATGTCTAAAATGAGGTTCTCTACAGCAAGAAAATATTTTCTTATATACAGGGTGTTCAATTTTGTCTGTACGATAGCTTAATTTGTTCTTTTAAATGGAACACCCTATATATTATTGCATTTTTGGATTCCTTGATGTAATATAAGGTAATTTTAATTAACATATTCTACACTAAATCACATCAGTTTTTGAGATATTCTGTTTCGAAAGGAAAAAAATGAGTCTATTCCGAGTACCTACTTACATACTTAAAAGATGAATTTAGCCTTTCCTAATGATTGTTTTGCAACAAATCGTGCGTGTTATTATAATGATACCTCAAGCTTTATTTTCCATACTAAACATTTATATTAGTTAGTTAGTAGTAGGCGGTAGTTATTCATGATTTTAAAGGGTTTAAGAGGTAAGCAGATTTACCAAGATATGCTTAATATCCTTGGCGATTAATGTCCTTCGTGTGCGACCGTGAAAAATTGGATTGCAAGCTTCAAATTTTCCATTGAAGATGAATACCGATTGGGAAGGCTAGTTCCTTTCCCCGTCCCCGAAAATGTTGACATGATTTTGTCTGTCTGTCGCTAAACTGAGCTAAAATGAATATCTGAGGCACTAAATATTTCATGTGAACGCGTTCATCGTATAGTTTACGTCGATTTGGACATGAGAAAATATCTGCAAAATGAATCCCCGATTGTCTGATTGTTGACCAGAAGCGTGTAAGGGTGAAAGCACCACATTCGATCTGTGCTCGATTTGAGTACATTTCTACTACCCAGAAACAAAGCAACAATCGATGGAATAAAGACATTTTGATTCTCCAAGGCTTAAGGAGTTTCGTGCTCACAAATCTGCTCGAAAAGTTCTTGCTTCAGTTTTTTGGGATTACCATGGAGTAATCATGATTGATTTTTTGGATAAGGGTGGAATAATAACTGGGAATTATTATTCGCTGCTACTGACCACTCTCCACGAGAAAAAATTATGCCGAGAAGATGCGAAAAGTTGGCCTAAGATGTTTTGTTTTTGCAAGACAATGCAAAATTGTCCTGCAAATTGTGTGCAATTGTCCTGCATTGTCTGCTGAATTGAATAAAAGTTTAAAAGGTGGTAAATTTTCGTCCAACGAAGAGGTGATAGAACTTGTGCAGGCCTGGTTTGCAGAGGAAGATAAAAATTTTTGTTTGGAAGCGTTGCAGATTCGTTATAATAAATGCGTATCCAATTAAAGTAGAAAAGTATGTTTGTTCTGATCCGTTTTTTCTAAAAAACTTTTAATCTATATATTAGGTACTACTAAAGAAAATGACAGATTTTCTTCCACAGTCTGATTTCAACTCGTAATTGATGTAAAGTAAGAAAGCGTGCACTGATTACTATTTGATGTCAACTAAAAATTAAGTACCTATAGATAGCATGAATAACTCTTTGAGTCTGTTCGTTATTAATTGGGCACGGATCTCGTAAGTAAGTATCATCGATTACACTTTAAGTGCGTCCACGTAGTAGCTTTATAACGCCACGGCATTAAAATATTATCACGTGCAATTTCGGTGAAGTCATCAAGACTTATGATGAGCTTTCATCGTAAGCTCTTGAGTGCCGTCGTCAACACCTCGTAACCTCGCAATCGAACTCCGTGGTCCCGTTTCAGTCCGTCACGTACGTCCATCTCTCTCCGACTACGGGACACGAGGGTACAGAATCAATTACGGCCACTATTTATAGCGGGTCCATTTTAATATTGTAATTTTAGAATCGCATTCATCTCGTATAAGTAACTCCATTATTCGAATTATCAATTCTTGCCGTTGTTACTTCGGTTTTTCTTTATTTTTTTTTTGTGCGCTCTATCACATGTTACAGTTGGTTGTAGAATTGCGCGTACATAGTATAGTATTGTATACAGGGTCCGGCAACGAAGCGGGGACGGAAGATTACACGCTTATTTGAAAGTTAGTCAAATATTTAGCCACCGGATATTCTTCCGCACCATCAAGCGCACGTTTTAAAAATATTTTGTTTTATACAGAGTGTTCCAGATGGAAATGCCAGATTAAAGTTGCATTTTTTTAATGGAACACCCTGCATATTAATAGATAAAATGATCCGCGCTTGAAAGCTGGTTACATCAATATAATGTTGTACAGGTCTAAAGTTGATAGTTTCTGTGTAAATAATTATTTTACTTGATAAATTGATACATTTCAGTAGGCGATTCTGCATAGGGAAAAACAAAAGATTCGAAACCAACAGATTAGAATATTTTCTACTGGTATGGACTATCGTTGCTATGTGAAATAAATTCTGCAACTACTCGCTTTATACAGGGTGTTCACAATTTTGCAAAATCGAAGAAATCTCGAAATTTTTAAATGTAACACCCTGTATATTTTTAGCTCATTGGAAAGCCCTTTTACTACGCTTTCTATTGTTACTTCATTTGATGCATCTACGATGGATCATTTGCTAATTATTTATTTTTAAAGTTAAATTAATGAGAAATGCTTGTATTTTTAGTAGCTAATTGCACTTTTCAACTTTCTGTAAGATCGGATATTCCACGAATAATCCAAAAATGGTCTATAACAAGAAGAAACCTCATTTAGTATAAGAAGCAGTTGATTTTCACTTAGCGGTGAAAGCAAACATTAAATTAATATCAAGTAATATAGCATTTTCAATAGATTCACTGCTGATCAACTTATCTAGTGTCAGATTTAAGCTTGTATACTTAATGACAAGTTGTCAAAAATTTGACGGAGAATTTTAAGAAGCCATAGGTATCACACACCATATGGAATTAAATCAGGAATTGCATGGTGATGATTTCATTAGAACAGAGTATTGTGGTTGGTTGTTAAATAAAATGCGAGAACTGTCAAATATTTTAACAAAGATTTTGTTTAGCGATGAGGCTACTTTCAAAAGTAATGGCGCCGTAAATGAATATAATATGCATTATTATGCAACAGAAAACCCGCATTGGATACGTCATGTAGACAATCAGAATAGATGGTCCCTTAACGTTTCGGGTGGTATACTTGGCCCATATATTATTGGGTCGTACTTTTTCGATGGAACCGTTACAGGCGATACGTATTTGGCATTTTTGCAGAACGAACTGCCTAATTTACTTGAGCATGTGGATGTTGACACACGACAAACTTTCTGGTTGCAACACGTTAGTGCGCCTGCTCATTATAGCCTTAACGTTAGGGAGTTTCTAGGGCAATGGAAGGAAGATAAATGGACAGGACGAGGTCGTCCCATCGCTTGGCCTCCACGAAGTCCAGATCTTAATGTCTTAGACTTCTATTTTTGGGGATATGTCAAGGCTTTAGTTTAGGTGGAAGCTCCTACAACAAGGGAAAATATGATGGAACGCATAAGAGACGCATTTACAAATGTTCGCCAAGAAACATTACAGGATGTCCAGCAGAATTTAAGCAGGCGGCTTCATTTATGTATTGAGAAACATGGAAGGACATTTGAAAGTTTTCTTTGATTTATTTGCATTCACTTTAGTTTCGATTTAGTGTGCTACTACTTTTGTTAATTATAATTTCTGTTGCGTTTTAATTACTATTTATTTAATATAATGATCCTTTTCTACATGATTTTGATTTATGTTAAGCTAATTAGGTATGTACTGTTTCATATTGGATAAAATACAAATTAATTAGCGCAAATTTTTCATTTAACTGACACCAGATAACTTGATCAGCAGTGAATCTATTGAAAATGCTATATTACTTGATATTAATTTAATGTTTGCTTTCACCGCTAAGTGAAAATAAACTATTTCTCATACTAAATGGGGTTTCTTCTTGTTATAGACCATTTTTGGATTATTCGTGGAATATCCGATCTTACAGAAAGTTGAAAAGTGCAATTAGCTACTAAAAATACAAGCATTTCTCATTAATTCAAATTTAAAAATAAATAATTAGCAAATGATCGATCCTAGATGCATCAAATGAGGTATCAATAGAAAGCGTAGCAAAAGGGCTTTTCAATGAGCTAAAAATATACAGGGTGTTACATTTAAAAATTTCGAGATTTCTTCGATTTTGCAAAATTGTGAACACCCTGTATAAAGCGAGTAGTTGCAGAATTTATTTCACATAGCAACGATAGTCCATACCAGTACAAAATATTCTACTCTGTTGGTTTCGAATCTTTTGTTTTACCCTATGCAGAATCGCCTACTGAAATGTATCAATTTATCAAGTAAAATAATTATTTACATAGAAACTATCAACTTTAGACCTGTACAACATTATATCGATGTAACCAGCTTTCAAGCGCGGATCATTTTATCTATTAATATACAGGGTGTTCCATTAAAAAAATACAACTTTAATCTGGCATTTCCATCTGGAACACTCTGTATAAAACAAAATATTTTTAAAACGTGCGCTTGATGATGCGGAAGAATATCCGATGACTAAATATTTGACAAACTTTCAAATAAGCGTGTAATCTTCCGTCCCCGCTTCGTTGCCGGACCCTGTATATAGTATAGTATTGTAGCTATTGGTTAAGCATACAATGTGATTGTACCTCAAAAGTGTTATCAACATTAGAGGAACTGTATTCGCCCTCGTTTCATAGGTTATCAACATCACTCACTACAATATTTTTGGCGGTAGTACTACAAAAGCTCAGATTTGGTGGCATTTTTTTATTTATTTATATTTCCTAAAATAATGTATGGTACGATTTGGTGCTTTACCACCCCACTACTGTTTGGTTAATGCTCATAAACTTTCTTTACGATTTCCGAAATTATTTTATAACTTCTTCAGCCTGAAATTCGTGCCCAACTATCATTCATAACTTTATTTTGAAATGAAAACTTTATTGGTTTTTGATGACGACGTCACCTTCTCAATTAATGTTTCACATCCAATGCTTTTCCTAATTTGTAGAATGTTTCTACTTGCACTCTGCTATCTTTTGTACTCGAAGATTGTGTTTTGCGTTGTGTGATTGGTTTTGCAATAAGCACATTCGTTTATAATGTTCTTGCTAAATCTCTTCGCGTACGCCCTGAAGACATCGTACCCCGTCAAAACCTAAGAGAGATAGTGATCCAGTTGCTTACAAGGACAGCTTGTTCAATCCTAAATGTTAAGAATTAAGTTTTTCATCCATTGTGGTGTGTTTTCGTTACATCTCTTCTGCCATTTCTCTAGAAGCTACCTTATCAACAATCTTCTTTTGTTCTCAAGAGAACAAAAAACTTATTTTCCTACATAACTCCCTTCAACACTAATACACTTATTCCATCTTTTTTCCAATTGCTCCATACTCTCACAAAGAAATTGGTTCGGTAACCCCGCAAAATATTCTTCAACAGCTTCTTTGACTTGTTCATCAGACGCAAAACTCTGCAATGCTTTTTTAAATTTTTGAATACGAAGAAATCTGACAGAGCTATGCCGGGGCTATAAGGTGAAGAAGGTGAGAAAACAGTTGCCATCAGCTTTTTTTCCAGAAGATTGTGTCTTGGCCTTTTTTTTGGTGGTGGAGAGTCCTTATAAACCCACTGCATGAATTCTTGTTTAGTAGGAAAGTCTCAATGATGTACCCAAGTCTCATCCCTGGTGATAATTCGAGATAAAAATGTTTTGTCCCTCTCCAACTCGGCTAAATTTTCTTGAGAAACTTTTCTGTACAGGTTTTGTTCAGGTGTAAGCGATCTGGGTATCCACGGTGCAGACAACTCCTTCATATCCAAATCGTCATGAGAAATGTTTTCAGTTCGAGCTTCAACAGGTCGTCCGGATTTTGGGTCATCATTGATTGACTCTCGGCCCCATCGAAACAGTTTAGACCAATATTTTACTTGAACATAAGATGGTGCATCTTCTCCATACACAGCAACCATTATTTCATGAATTAATTTTGGACCATTGCCTTCTTTTGTCAGGAACTTTATTACGCTGCAATGTTCAACCTTAATTTCACTCACTTTATCGAGAAGTAGACCGTCTCAAATCGCTGTAAACAGCACAAACTAAACACAACTTAGCACATGTACTTCTAACAGTGACAGCAATTTTTCAATAATTTGTTTGACATCGTCACTCTTTCGTTTCATTGCTAGGTAGACAACATAAAAATACGCCCGCGTTAACTAATTTGTTTATTCTGCTCATGTTCTCGTCAACGTTGATCATAAAGATGAATTCGTCTGCGGACATCGTCTCCATATTCCACAGTTTTTTTTTGAAATTGCCAGTTCAATACTCAATACTTCATCGAACATTATGTTCTAGAGCACAGGGCCCAATAGGGAATCCTATGGCACTCCTTTACTTATGCCAATCACTTCTCTATTTGTTTGTTTGGATGTTTGATGTTTTGGGCACCATTTATTTCCGCAAATTTGGCTTCAAATTGACTTGTACACGTATTGACTCACAAAAATCTCTCCTGAGCGTTTCCCCAAAGTTCTGCTCCAAAACGTCCATTAAAGCACGTTGCTTTTTAGAGCAATTGGTGTTGAACCTGCTCTCAGATATTGCGTTTTTGTTGTTACATTAGAAGGTTATTACTTCACCATCGCTGCTGATTCTGTTCTTCTGAACAGCCTTTTCCTTTTTCCAGTCCGCTTTGTAAAAAATACCACTTTTTCAAATCTTCGCAGTTTAATTTTAACAGATTTGATGATTTATTTCCTTTATTCTTTCTACTAATTTCATTACCAAGACCAAACACACTGCTGTAGAATAACATGGAATAGAATACCACTAGAGCCCCACAATGTTCATAATTGTATGTCCCAAGGTCATGGTTTATCCTTCACGTATTGTGATCCTTGAACGGAATAGCTTCAGATATCCCCTCTGGTGGTATTTGGTAAATGAGGCCCTTTCATCAGGTAATTTGTTCTCTGCATTACAAAGTGCATCAGTTACTTTTTTCCTAGAAGATTGAACTACTAAAACGTTTGTCGCTTTCTGAAGCATCTTAACAAACTTCCTAGATTTCCTCTCCTCTTCATCCGTACATTCTTTTCTAAGAATATCGACAAAATAATAAATAAGTCAGTAATAAATATAGACCACCATTACCGTCTCGAACGCTCATAGAATCAGATTACCAACCATATTTATCCTCGTCGATTTAGGCACTAAATGTTACACAGTTTTGAACAAAAAATGACAACAGGAAAAGTAAGGTTATATTCTTATAAATGTCATTATTGTATCGTGCAGTAGTGACGGGGAAGTGGTACAGTAAGGCACGCACAAGCCTCATTGTGGGAGAGTGACGCTGTTGATAGTTGAGACAATTGTTAGTGCAGATTCAGTCGTTGATATGACAGTATGTATTGTGCACCAGTGAGAGGATATTATTGATTCATCAATCTTACTTCGGAAAGACAGAAGCATTAAGCACCGACGCGTTTCAACAGCAATGCTGTCATTATCAAGGCGATAATAAAACTAAATTAAAATAAAATCTACAAAAACAGGTAACCTAAATGTTATGCACGGTCAATCCGATACGCATCATTAATTTCCGATTAACGAAAACAATGACGACTACGGTATAAAGTTGGTAAGCTTGAATCTCAAGTTTACTGCGTTTGGCAAAAAGATATTCGATTGACGATTGACCGTGCATAACATTTAGGTTACCTGTTTTTGTAGATTTTATTTTAATTTAGTTTTATTATCGCCTTGATAATGACAGCATTGCTGTTGAAACGCGTCGGTGTTTTAGTTCAAACTTGTTTGGTGTTTAGTGGGTTAAAGTGTTTAGTGTTCTACTTCTGCACCAAGAGATCCAGTGAAGAACTTCGCATTAAGCACACTTCCTTTTTTCGAGAAAGTTAAATAGTATCTTATTACTATAACGTACTTTTAATCTTGCATTTAATTGTATAAAATTGTATCACAATCTTCCTATCTCGCTTCCTTCGAAAAGATCGACGTCACTTAAGAATTCCTCAAATGACGTGCGCATATTTCTGGAATTCGGTTTACGGTCTCCTCTAATGTGAGCTAACGACAACAAAAAAATTAGACGCCCGCTAGAATGGGATTTGATCTCTTCTATAGTAGTGAAATAATAATAAGTTCCGATTAATTTTTTTCGCATTCCTAACGTCTTTTCTATTTCCATATCGTAAACAGTGAAGTTTGTTGAATCGCTTTTAATATTGAGTAATATAGAAAATACGAAATAGCATTCCGACAATTCAGTTTTGTTTTATATTGATGTAATGTTAGATACATATCTGAGCGGCGAATTGGTATTTTCGTTTTCATTAAAAAGAAAGAACTGTAACCCTGATTTGATAAGTGTGCTTTTGTAGACATAAATATTTATATAATATACGATTATATTAGTTCTTTGTGAAATATCCGCCTCGTTTAATTTATATAGCATTGTAATAGAGGTACGGAAATGGCTAGATATTCTGCATGTGTACTTGTCTTCAATTATAACAAAAATTTAGATAAGAATGTTGTGGTATTATTCTATTCTGTTTGGATGCTTACTATTGGCAGCCCGATTATAAAAGTTTTGCAGAAAGCAGTAAGCCATAGGTATCGAATTTTTGGTTAACCAGACAGTCGTTAGAAAGAGCTGTTTAAGTGAAAAATAATTTGAACCGAGTCGAGAAACAGGTCGTTCTGACTGTGGTGCGAAGGGCTACTATCTAAATAATCGTACTTTATGCGTAATGGAAGGTCGTTCGCGTTACCTGAACGAGCTTGAGCGAGGAATGGTTGTGTGTTTCCGTGTAATGATCTTAGCACAGTATTCTTTGTTCTAAAAAGTTTCGTGCGGTTGAAGGCTCTAGATTCAGTCAAAAAATTGTAGTATTTTCAGGGGTTTCGTAGAAAACTAGTTATAAAGTAACTATTCCATATATTTGAATGCGGTTTTCGCCAATTCTTCCCTAGGGATTAATTCTATGCTTCTATCTAGCCATTTTTTAAATTAAATTTGTTTACAATAATATAGACTTTTAAACATTCCCTATTTTTTGAGTGCCTTGTTTACAAACAATATTTCACTTTTTCAAAAATCTAGCACTATAGAAGCATAGATTAGCATTTTAGCTATAAATCAAATCTAAAATAATAGCGCTATCTCTAAAAAAACAACCCATAATCATATTTCTGCCGAATCCTTACATCGGAAATTTTCTAGCTTTTTCTTAGGCAAATTTATGAACATAATGTGGAAAGCGTGGCGAACCACATTCAAATATAAAGTTAGTTAATTACTTTGTAGTTTATTTACTGTGAATCTCTTGAAAATGCTAAAATTCGTGGACTGAATATAGAGCCTTAAAACTAAATACTAACGAATCGTTTTGCATGATGTTAGGATTAATAATTCTCAATAGTCTCAAAGCAAGTATTATCTTGAACAACTTACTAAACCAGAGATTGACGATAGATTTTTCTAGTTTTTCTTTCCAATCTGTGTGTAATCAATGTAACTCTAGTCTTCCAGTATACCGGGTGTCCCAACAAGGGTAACGAGGTACGGTATTAGGGGAACGGATGTACCTAGAAATTTGAAACAAAAAAATTGTTGAGTAAATCGGCTAAGAAAAAATGCTGGAAATTATTTTCGAGTTTCTGAAATGGCCTCCAGGGGGCGTAATTGCCATTCCGAATTTTAAACCGCGTTTTATGCAAAATTTTCTTATATCAATGATAGTCATAGTGAATACAATTTTAAAGATGAGACAAATTCAAATATTTTTTGTTAAATGCTTTTTGCTCTACCTCTGAAAAGAAAGTGGTGGGGGGCGCTAGAATATTTTCGGAAATAAATGTCGATAACTCTAAAAAGGCTTAACGTATATTAATAAACTTGGAGTCGTTAAAAGGGAGTTTCCTAGACTATCAATTGAACTGTGAGTGAGGTGATTATGTTTGCTTACCTTGCCGCTAGATGGCGTTTTTTTTGACATAATCGCAAAAAAAATAACTTACTGCAAAAAAATTAAATGCAATGATATCACTTTTTTTACGTCATTACATAGTCAATCAAGAGCCTAACAAGCCAGTGAAAACCGCATCTCAATATCTTTATCCTAACCTAAGATATGAATAAAGAACTTTATACTAAAAAAAAAAAAATACTTTTTGGGAAGCATTTCCGCTTTAAGGTTTTTTATTAATGTCTAGTTATTCCTAATTTACCAAGTAAAATGCTAATTTATTATTTGGGATGCCAAACGATATTTTAAATATTTAGTGTTATCAAATTTTTTTATTAAAAGTTAGGTTTTTAGTCAATAATCGATTATTGAGTACCAATTTGATTAATTATTGACGTAATGTAAGTAATAAAATCCTCTGACAGAAATCATTCTTTTCTAATCATCAAGATTGCCATGAAAACAAATAATGTCGTTTATATCTGACATAACTCTACGCGTTTTTCATGTCGTTGTTTGATGCTTGTCAAAGTGTCAAAGTCTCTTGATATCCTGTTCTAAATAGTCGGTTTAAATTTTAATATTTAATTTAATTGTCTTACTGTGATTGTGTTTATTGCATTAAAAATGTCTTATCAAAACGCTTGTGTGGCTGAGCGTGTGTACGCAGCAAATTATCCCAATAGAAGACATTTGAGTAGAATGGTATTTAGACGCTTAAGTAGATGTTTGCGCGAAACAGGACGGGTTCATCCTAATCCAGTGCCTAGAAAAATCGACACGCTAGGAACGAACAAAACGTCATTAATGTTCTTGCTTATGGTAACATTTAAATTTAAGAATAATAAGTTTGGACTTAGGAATTAGTAAATCATCGGTACAACGAATCCTAAGAGATCACTATCTACACCCTTATCATATTGAACTACATCAGGCTCTTTTAGAAACTGATTTTGATAGGACATTAGACCACTGTAATTGGTTGAATTCTATGATAGATGAGGATCCCGATTTTTTATCTCGAATATTATGGACCGATGAAGCTGCTTTTTCAAGCAATGGAGGAGTCAATTTGCACAATATGCATTATTGGTCGCCAGTAAATCCACATTGGATGCGTGAGGTAAACTATCAAAATCGTTGGAGTGTGCACGTCTGGTGTGGTATCTTAGGCAATCGAATTATAGGACCTTTTTTTTTAAATAATAATGTTAATGGCGAAACTTATTTGTACTTTTTAAGAAATCACTTGCCAATTTTATTAGAAAACGTGCCTTTACAAACGAGAAGAGATATGTGGCTGCAACACGACAGATGCCCTGGACACTTTTCTCATCAAGTCAGGAATTTTTTAGACCAAGTTTATCCAAACCGTTGGATAGAAAGGGGCAGTTTGTTTCCATGACCTGCCAGATCTCCAGACCTTACTGTCCTTGACTTTTACCTTTGGGGTAAAATAAAAGATATTGTTTATCAGACTCGCCCTACTACCCCAGGAAACATGATTGATCGTATCCGAAATGCTGTAGCCAATATTTCAAGAGCTGAAACCAGCACAGCCGTATTAATTATACACGACGCAGGATAAGTTTCTGCAAAGAAAATGACGGAAGGCACTTTGAACATTTATAAACACTTTTTGATTTTCCTTTCAATCAACCTTGTTGTGTTTTATCGTTCTCAAGTTATTAGTTTCATAGATTCTATAATTTATTATTATTTTATAAGCATTGCGGCTCGTTGGACTTTAAGTTAGTTTCCTTACAGTTCCCACACTTATTATTTTATAATTGTTTTGGCTGTTGGCTTTCGAAGGTATTGTAAAAAAAAAGTAACAAAGATAAGTAACAAAATTTTATTTCGATTTAAAATATCGTTTATCATCCCAAATAATAAATTAGCATTTTATTTGGTAAATTAGGAATAATAATTAGACATTAATAACAAACCTTAAAGTGGAAATGCTTCCCAAGATGTAATTTTTTTAGTATAAATTTCTTTATTCATATCATAGGTTAGGATAAAGATATTGAGATGCGGTTTTCACTGGCTTGTTAGGCTCTTGATTGACTATGTAATGACGTAAAAAAAGTGATATGATTACATTTAATTTTTTTGCAGTAAGTTATTTTTTTTGCGATTATCTCAAAAAACTCCATCTAGCGGCAAGGTATGCAAACATAATCACCTCACTCACAGTTCAATTGATAGTCTAGGAAACTCCCTTTTTGACGACTCCAAGTTGATTAAGATACGTTAAGCCTTTTTAGAGTTATCGACATTTATTTCCGAAAATATTCTAGCGCCCCCCACCACTTTCTTTTCAGAGATAGAGCAAAAAGTATTTAACAAAACAAAATTAATTTGTCTCAGCTTTAAAATTGTATTCACTATGATTATCATAAATATAAGAAAATTTTGCAGAAAACAGGGTTTAAAATTCAGGATGGCAATTACGCCCCCTGGAGGGCATTTCAGAAACTCGAAAATAATTTCCAGCATTTTCTCTTAGCCGATTTACTCAATAATTTTTTTGTTTCAAATTTCTAGGGACATCCGTTTCCCTAATACCGTACCTCGTTACCCTTGTTGGGACACCCGGATCGAAGTGTTTACAATGTTCGGATTGATGTTTCTAATATTGATGAATCTAAAACGTTTCACACCTCGAAGAAGCTGATGAATTCCAACATATAGGTGACGATTACATTCTCAGTTTCATACTTAAGGATTGCGTTGGTGTTTTTGCTGTTCCGTTGAGGATTCCTTTTAACTCGGCAATTCTCAGCATGTACTTTTCCGGAATGCTGAAAAATTGCAAGATCAACACCAGTTTTGAAAAAAGGTGTTTGAGACCATTAACAATTTTGCAAAGGTATTTGAAAAATGTTTCTTTTTGTTAAAGTAAGACAATAAAATTAGATTGGTAACCCAAAAATGTAGTAGGTAGAAGGTTAAGTTGCCAATAACGGTAGTAAAGAAATGTAAGTGTGCAAAATGAAGTACAGGGTGTGCCAATTATCTGAATTCGATCTATTATATGTTACCCATTAGTTTAATTAAAAAAATGTTTTAAGTAAAAGTTGTTCGGGATCAACTGCTCTATATCGTAAAATTATTTTAGTGTATACAGGGTGTTCAGTTTTGGCTGAGCGTTATAAAATTTTCTTTTTTTAAATGGAACAACCTATATATTATGACATTTTCGGATTTCCCGTTGTAAATTAAGATAGTTTTGTCTGACAAACCTAGTACTAAAAATTAACCGTTTCCGAGATATTTCAATTTTAAGATAAAAAGGATCATTTTGATGGTTGTCTTTGAAAATTAATTCCGTCTGTACTAATATTTGTTTTGCAACGATTCTTTGGCATAATTATGACATTACCTTAAGTTAAACAATCCATGCCAAATATCTTCACTATAGCATACAGGGTGTTTCGAAATTGAAAATTAATCGTTGCATTTTTAATACGGTAAAACTCTTTTTTTTTCAAATGGAACTAGCTGTATATTTTTATGCCATTTAATAGTGCTTCAAGTTCCCTTTCAATCGCTTATAACATTCCCTATAGCTAAAGTTAATACTTTTTGAGATATAGGTAATTTACTATAAAATACATAAACATTTATTGATAATGGTAAGATGGTCAACAGTGCTGTGCCGACTCTAGTAATAGGTAGATATAAAACGATGTCTACTTTAATAAAAACAAAAATAAAAGATGTGTACAATTAAAAAAAAGATAGTTTCTATTAAAAATTGTAATAATACCAGAAGAAATATTTATTATTAATCATAATACGTATACCTAGAAATGTAATTGAATAGAACGATTGACAACCAGATTTGTGGACTGCGGCTCAGTTAAGTACAAACCACATTTACGCAAAAAAACTGTTACTATGGATGAAAATGAAGTACGGGTTTTGCAGACAGTAGTAGAACACCCCAATATCAGCCTACGAACAATGTGTAGAGATTTGGATATTAGTGTTAAGTTCTTTAAGAAGGATATTGAAACAGAATAAATATCATCCGTATAAAATGCAACTGCATCAGGAGCTGTTACCTTTAGATCATAATAGGCGAATACAATTTTGCAGAACGGTAATGGCAAAAATGAACGAAGACCGGGAATTTTTGAATAATGTGCTATGACAGATGAAGCTAATTTCCACAATAATGGTTATGTAAACAGACACAACTACCATTATTACGCAGACATGAATCCACACATAATTTATGAAATTCGTCGTCAAAACAGATGGTGAGTTAACGTGTGGGGTGGTATCATTGGCAATACTGTCGTTGGTCCACATTTCTTCGACGGACCTTTACGATGTGAAAGATACAGACATTTTTTGCTCAACGAAATTGGAAATTTGCTAGAAGATGTACCACTTCTTATTAGAAGAAATATACGGTTCCAAGACGACGGTGCTCCCTGCCATAATCATGTGTTGGTACGACAATTATGCTTGGCCAGCTAGATCTCCCGATCTTACTCCTTTAGATTTCTTTCTGTGGGGACATATAAAACATGAAGGTGGCCATTTCGAAGACATTTTATAACCCTTCTATACTTATGTTTCTAATAGATATTTGTATTTACAACCCTTTTCTCGGGTAGTGACATTAATATTTTTGTTATCAGCATTTGATCCGATATATTTTCACCCAGTTGTTTCAACTGATCAACCACCTTTTCTAACCTTGAAATAAATGTTGATATTCACTAGTTTTCATATTCCACGTTAAAAAATATTTGCTGCAACAGATGTACACTAACCTCCGATTTCCGCTCAAAAATTGTTAATAATTTTATCCAAATTGCTTCTGCTGTAGTACATGATAAAATATGCGTCATTGGCCCATCTTCTATACGTGTTACTATTATTTCTGTAATGTACCATTGCCATCTCTTTAACTATGCTCTAAATATGTGAAACCCTCTAAAACCAAGCAATTTTGCCCACCCGGTACACTGTCTCGTCTCTAGGGTATTCCATTCCTAAAACAGCACATTTTAAGGCCTGATTTGGATGTAATGCTGTGTCCAGTGACTCTACACTTTAGAATACTCCAAAGATGTTCAGATGGAATTTAGGTTGGGCAGACCAGTCCATCAAGACAACGTTGTTGTCACGAAACCAACACATTGGCGGCACTAAAAATCCGCGTTAATGAAGACCGTAGCACAGACGACGTCAGCCGACACCAGCAGCAGCCACACATCCCCAGATCGTTATGCCTTCCCTTTCGTGTTTAACAGTAGCTGCCACACAATCAAGATGGTATTCTTCGTCGACTCGGTGCCTCATCAAAGTCGTACCTGGTGTTTCGAAGACATGTGAAGATATCAAAATCGATGAGTTTAAAAATTGGTTAATTATTAAAAAAAATGGTTAGCTTTACAACTTCTTAGGACGGCTTCAACAAGTCTCTTTCTCGAAGTACGAGCCCTAACAGGTTTCCAGCCTCTCCTTCGACAGGGCTGCGGCGAGCTCTGACGAATTTTTTCTGTAGTTTTTAAGTGATTCACTGATAAGATTTTGGTCCTAGCGATCGGAAGGAATCCTGTCTGATTTGAATTTATTAAAGGGCACTCCTGTTTCATTGAACCTTCTGAGTGCAGATTGCACGGCACATCACGAACCTTAACATTACATATCTATCTATTTCTGAATTAATATAGACGATAGTTTTACTAAATTTCATACTTTACATTTAGAAACATTACACCACACGATATACACACGATGTCTGAAGTACATCTAGTTGTTTGTGAATATGAAAACTCGTTTCAAATCAGCAGCAATTTATGACAATTTAAAACTTCAACGATATCGTTAATAAAAACAGTAGAAAGAGTTGTGGTACAAGATTTGTTCCTTGCGGAACACCGGACGTAGAACCTAAGATCCTTGGATTTATGTCTTTTGTGATATACATTCTGTCAAATGTCTACCCGGAATTTCTCAGTAAAACAACAAATTTAAATTAATCATCAAAATTTATTTCACCGCCTTCAAAGTAGTCCTCTTCCACGGCAATATCTACACTTACGCCAACGATTAATCCAATCATCCGTACATTTTTATAGACTGCGGCTGGGATCGACTTCAGCTCCCTCCTCGAATTTTCTTTTATGGCTTCAATAGACTCGAAACGTGTTCCTCGAAGGTGGCAATTTGAGGTTAGGAAAGGGGAAAGAATCACATGGAACCATATCTGGTGAATACGGTGCTTGTTCGATCAAATTAGTTGAGGTTCTGGTCAAATATTCGCTCGTAATGGTAGCTTTGTGAGATGGTGCATTATCGTGGTGCAACATCCAAGATTTGTCTCTCCATAAATCCGGCCTCTTTTGACGAATACTCTCTCGTAAACGCTTCGTAACGTCTAAGTTGTTTGACCTCGCGGAAGGAATTCAAAGTGGACCACACCACGATAATCGTAGAAAACTGTGAGCATAACCTCAATTTTTAATCGACTTTGAGTGGCTTTTGACAAAACTGTTTTTAAAAATCCTGCTTTTAAATATCCTGCTTGATTCATCTTAATTATTCCAGCTTCTAAATTCTGTTTTGTTTGTATCCCTAGGTAATTCGATGTTAGATCTGCCTTTCATTTTAAAAACTTTTGTTGGTTCATTTTTAAAATCTTCAACCAATTCTTTATTCGTACCACAAAGTAGCAAGTCATCGACATACAGTAAAACATACAATTTGTCAATGTTAACGAATCTCGTATATAAACAGTAATCATTTGTTGATCTTCGGAAACCCTCACTTATTTTCATTCTTTCATTTATTTTCTGTTTATCAGCTGGCACACTTTCCCATGCAGACCTAAAGTGTTTAAATTTCTCGAGTAGTGACATTAATATTTTTGTTATCAGCATTTGATCCGATATATTTTCACCCAGTTGTTTCAACTGATCAACCACCTTTTCTAACCTTGAAATAAATTTTGATATTCACTCGTTTTCATGTACACTAACCTCCGATTTCCGCTCAAAAATTGTTAATAATTTTATCCAAATTGCTTCTGCTGTAGTACATGATAAAATATGCATCATTGACCCATCTTCTATACGTGTTACTATTATTTCTGTAATGTACCATTGCCATCTCTCTAACTATGCTCTAAATATGTGAAACCCTCTAAAACCAAGCAATTTTGCCCACCCTGTACAAAACTTTTGGCCAAGGCTGTATGGCGCAATGGTAAATAAAAAAAGGTATCTTCATTAATTACTTTGACATAAAAAATAGTGTAATTTACATCTGCTATTACCCCCTTTTAACTAAAGAAGTCATGCAATCATGCAAAGGAATCTTGATTTTTAATAATTATTGTTAATAACAAAGTGTATGCGAGGTTCTGCGCAGCAGTAATTGTATTTTTACAGCTTATCATTTTGTTTCACACTGACGGACGTTGAATTGCATGGCTTCTCAATGTTATTGATGATTGATATTCTAGTAACTAAGATGCATTGAAACGTGGACATACTGTATGTTCAAAATAAATCTACATAATTAATCTAATCTATTTTTTTCGTAGAGATAAAGATAACGCTTCTACAAGTTTACAAATTTAATAAAACAATCCAGCTACTGCTCTGAATTCCCTCTGCTACCATAACACGACATATACTTAAGTAATGTTTACGCGAACAAATTATTTATTTACGATAGTTTTCAATAAACCTGTCCCTCGATCGTCTGTCTTAACCTGTACCCCCCATCTTCCACCATCAACCTTATCTCAGACTTACCACAGATACGGCTCATGTCGTACATACTACTAGAGAGGATTGAGTACGTATAATTTATGTCTTGGGAATTTTTGCATCCACCTACTGACAGAAAACAAACAGTTGTGTGGGCTCGAGTGTTCCGAAGTCAGATAAGATAAATACCAAGGAGTTGATGTATGATACTGTTACGTATCGCTTGGTAGGTAAGTTTCTGGTTTTTGCTTTTCCTTTTACGTGTCTCTAGAATGTGTGTGTGTGTGTGTGTGGATGCGGTCTCGTGAAAATAATGAGTGTGTTGCTTCTAATGTGACGTTTAAATTTTTTTCAAGTATAATTTATGAGATACATAGTTATGGACGACTTTATTATTTTGAAAGCTCTATTTTGTTATGCTGATTAATTGTCGTCATGTCTGCTGTTTTGAAACAATGGGGAATACGCAACCTGAAATGTTTCCGGAATCGACAAGAAAAACACGGTATTAGTGTGGTTTTTATTTTAATTTTTCGATGTAGTCTCCTCGACGATCAATACGGTGCATCAGTCTCTTCAAGCCGTCCGAAAATTTGGATGTTTCGACGTCTGCAAAATAATCATCTGTAGCGGCGATAACCTTCTCATTTGAGGCAAATCTCTTTCCTGTCAGCGATTTTTTCAGCTTTGGGAATAGGAAAAAGTCGCTGGAGCTACGTCCGGTGAATATGGAGGATGAGAGACTAATTCAATACTGCATCGAATCGCATCAATCGATCGCTGTAGTATTGCCCCGTGATCGTCCTTCTCTTCTGTAGATAAGAGATAAGGATCACACCTTGGGAATCCCAAAAAATGGTTGCCATGGCCTTTCCGGCCGATGGAACGGTCTTTGCATTCTTCGGAGCTGATTCGTCGTAATTATTTAAATTATTTTAAACTTTAAAGAGAAATTTCGGTCGTAAGTTTGGCAACAGGGAGTGAGTTTGGTCTAAAGTGTGTCATAGGGGGTGATTGGTGAGAATGGCCTAGTAAAAGTATTATACAAACGGAATGGAATTTTAAAACAAAATTTTGCTTTTGGATATGGTTGAATATGAACTATCGCGTGAAAATATTTTTGAATTTTGTGTTTTGTTTTAATCTAATGACGCCCATCATTGCCCATCCTTCTTCACCTGTATGTGCAAGGGAATCAGGTTTAATGGGGCTTCCATCGCTGCAATTGGACAGGTGTGAATTGCGCCTGTACTGCCCACGCAAGCAGGTCGCTGTATCTTTTGTAGTATGACTTATCATCATTTTTCGTTTATTTTTGGCCCCCATACTATGGTAACGCGACTATAGTTCGGTTCCAGCCTCAGGTTTTGCCAACAAGACGCCGAGAGGTCCATAGTGCTCTCATAGCCTCATTCGACGTCTTTTTTGAAGGTAACTGTTTCAGGTAAGTTTTTGACTTAACGCAATACCCAGATATTTCAATTCACTAGAGAAGTGAAGCTGCGTTTTTCTCATGGGCGTGGCCTTCTACCACCATACGTTGTTCAAATTAAATCAAGAAGAGTCCTGGATATAGTGTTACAATAAGCGACCTTCTGACTCACTAGAAAATACAAAATAAATCCTAAATTGGGACAGGCTAGACGCTTTAGCAATGTCCATCATAGTTGCTGCAATAAATACCTTTAATACAAAATAGTACAACGTTTAAAATAATTTTTAGAAAACTTAAGATTTAATTCAAAAATTAAATTTAGATCTAAATAATTAATATAAAAAAAAATGCCTGTAATGCTCATGGTATATCATGGTACAAAGCGAGTGCAATGAAAAAGATCAGCTCTATTACAGGAATTTTTTGGCTTTTTATATTGTGGCATTTCTAAACATTTTCAATATGTTATGTCATAGAGTACATAACATCATCACTATACTACTTAGCAGATTGAAACATCTAGCGGGACTGACCTGGATTGTTTGACACCCGGCTGTGGTACTTCCGACTTTGTCCAATAGAAGGAATAGAGTTGGAATTAGTCCGTTGTCGCAGGTGTTGTACAATAGAGAAGGAATAGGAGCACTGACGAGACCAGTTAAGTCGAAACGACGTGGTCTCGTGGAGATTTATCAATGCCAAAATTTAAAGGTTGGATTTTTTAAAGATCAAAAATTGTGTTGTCATCACAAAGATAATCCTTTAGTTATGAATTATACACATTCTGATGATTTTGGAGATTTTCTCGATTTTGGACCACATAGTTCGCCATATGGTTTAAATACAAGACTCTTCCAACAATAAGGCTAGCAAGCGATGAAAGATTCCTCCAATATCCATCAAAGTGGAACCAAAACTTCAAAAAGTAAGTTAACAGTTGCATACGGAATGGGAGTGAAGAGGGAGGGGGGAGTCAGCAGCTGACCCCGGCTAAAATTTTTAGTTATAATTTTAGTCATAATTACTATAGTGGAATGGTAATTTTTTACAATGTGACCCTACATATTGCTAGATCACACATGCTTTTAGTAATGCAGTTGATTCATTTTCACTGAAGAAAAAACATTTTTTTCTTTCGCAGCCTACTTCATTCAGAATGGTTAGTAACTGCTGTGCAAATAATAATAATAATAATAATAATAATAATAAAGTGAAGTAATGCTAAATGGATAAAGGATGAGATGCGAGCAGTAGACAAAATCCCTAACATGTTAAACAGCGAAATAAGTGTGGAAGACATAAAAGAAGTAATAAAGAAACTCCAAAACTGGAAGGCCCCAGGAGTAGACGGCCTACAAAACTTCTGGATTAAAAGATTCCCAGCATTACATCCAACGATTGCAAAGGTGTTCAATAAGATCCTAAGAGAACCCGATAATACCCCCCAGTTCTTCACCAGAGGTATGACATACCTACTCCCAAAAACCAATGCACCAGACCCTAGCCCAGATCAGTTTCGACCCATAACGTGCGTAACCGAGCCCTGCGGCACCCCTGCTTAATATCGAGCACTGAAGATCTGCTGGCACCAACCTCAACCAACTGTGTACGTTTGCACAAGTAATTACACATCAAAGTAATTGCGTTTTTATCAAAACCAATACACTCCAAAATAGACAAAAGAATATCGTGGGTGACCATATCAAACGCTTTGCTATAATCTAACAATACTAAACATGTAACAGAGTTTTTATCCGTAGCGCTAATTATGTCATCCGTTACCTTCAACAGTGCAGTTTCAGAGCTATAACCTGACCGAAATCCTGACTGTACAGATGGCAAGATATCCCTTCTGGAAAGGTAAGTATTTAATTGTGAGGCAACAACTTTTTCGAAAATTTTTGAAAGCGTTGGCAAAATGCTTATTGGTCGCAAGTCTCTAATGCTCTGAGGAGGGTTAATTTTTGGCAGAGGACGAATAACAGCACAGCCTCAACAATCTGGAAACACACTGTCCACCAAACAAGAATTAATTAAATGGGTTATATAGGGAATTATTGTCGGACAGCATAACTTAATCATAGTAATATTAATGCAATCAAAGCCCGTAGCAACAGACCCAATCCCCGATATCAACGCACCAACAAAACTCTCCTCAACAGGAGAAAAGGAAAATTCTGAAGAATAATTGCGATTGTTTCTATAGTATGAAATTAACTCATTAACATAGCCAACCTAAAGTATCCAAATGTCTCCAGAGAGTTTTTTGATCCTTTGTCTTTGAAATATGGTCAAAGTATGCCTTTTTTTCCAACCTAAGAGTGTTAGTGGTTAAGTTTCGAAGGATTTTGTAGTAGTTCCAATGCTCATTTTTTCTTGTTCTGCGAAATTTAGATTTGGCATCATCACGAAGTTTCATCATTAATTTTAAATTATCGGTCAACCAAGGTGAGCAACGCTTTGTTATCCGACGAGCTATCACCGGAGCATGGCTGTCAAAAAGTGCTAGTAGACTGCGATTAAAGAACTAGAATTAATATCTTTTATAAAGAATATCTGTTGGAAAGGAATTTGCATAAGGTCAACCTCAAATTGATGCATATCAATCGTATTTAAGCTACTGTAAGAAACTATTTTAGGAGGAGATCTTGTGAATTTAGTTTTGATGTTAAAATGAATAATGTCATGATCAGAAAAATCACAATCTGTAACGCCGCTATCTAGCACAATATTCTCATTATTGACGAATAAGAGATCAAGCAGCGTAGAAGAGTTGAGCGTTACTCTCGTTGGTTCGTCGATTAATTGTTTGAAGCCAATAGAATCAAAAAAGTTCAATAAATAACAAGTTCTGGGGTCTTCAATTTCTAAGCCATCAATATTGAAATCTCCACAACAAAAAATAGTGTCACATATCGGTAGTGTAGAAGTAATGGTATTTTCAAGGTTATCCAAAAATGTTTTATAATTAAAAGTAGGTGGTTTATAGATAGAACCAGAACCAATTACAAATTGTATGTTGTGGTAAGAAAAAATTAAAAATAGTTGTTCAATATCATTACTGAAATTAAGTAAATCGTATCTAATATGGTTTTTAATAAAAACACCCAATCCCCCGCCCCGCCCCGCCCCGTCGATCTATCGAGTCTAACAAAATTATAGTCTTGTATACAAAGAGAATTATTTAGGATGTCCGGATTCAACCAGGTTTCCACAACAAAAAGGATATCAAATTTCTTTTCAAGCAAAAGCCAGGATATATTATATGTAGTTTAGGTAACAGTAAGCGAACGTTAATGCATGCAACCCCCAAACATTGAGTATCCATAAATGCTAGTCTACAAAATCACAAACTAAATATCATATTACACAATGAGAAAATCGCAAGAAATAAGGGCAGATGTTCTAAACTAAACAAGAGTAATGCACTTAATTAAAGCAGCAAAATATAATCTAAGTAGCAATAAAAGTAAAAGTGCAAATACAAATTAGCAAAAGCAATAATTAGTTGCAACCAAAAGAGGAATAATAGCAATATAATGTACGGAATGTTAACAAAGCAAGCAGCAATATACAGGGTGATTGGTGAGAATGGCCTATTAAAAGTATTATACAAACGGATCGGAATTTTAAAACAAAATTTTGTAGTTGGATATGGTTGAATATGAACTATCACGTGAAAATATTTTTGAATAAATATCACTTCCGGTTAACCGGAAGTGGGCATCAACTTCGATTTTTTAAATAGCATGCTATAAAATAAATTACAAATTCAGCTTCTATGATAAATTTTACACATGTTTCATGTATCATATCCTATACCTAAATACCATTCCTTCTGAGTTATTCGCAATTAAAGAAAAAAAGTGACAGATACCGATCTTACTTTATAGTGATATTACTTCACGTAGGAGTAAATGAGGCGAATGAAATTTTGCATACGCGCAGCTGATATTATGTAGTTATACAGCATTTGACGTTTTTTTCTGTAACATTATACAGGGTGTTTAAAAACTTAGTTGCTTATAAATAAGTTCAATCCGCGGAAAGTACATTTTCTTAAATGGAAAGGTATATATTTTATTAGATATTATGATTCTACAAAATATTCTCTTTGAATCCCTATTAGGTGTTCCTATACCTAAAATGTAAGGTTAATAAGTTATAACGATTTAATTAACCTCCGTACATAAAATGCTCAAATATGTCAATTTACAGAATCAAGTGTGCTTGGCTCATTTGTTTTACATACTTACTTGTCACTTATTTTGACGTCTGTCATTTTGTTAATCGTATTTTCAAAAATTCTTCTCATTGAATTATAGGAATAACGGATCCTTTACGCAAATATAACACCAGATGATTAGCAAGAATTATTGGAATACGTCTCCGAATATAGAATGCCTCAATAGAAATGGTTGCCATGTCGAACCATTTAGATAACTTATTTATTTGTGTTATTATTATGGTTGTTCTTATAATTTTTCTACTGTATCTTTTATATTATCTTTTTTATTTTACCTAATTTGTTATCACTAATTATTTAGACCTTTGATGTAGATTTACTTTATGTTGATTATTCAAATACCAATTGTTGGGAGTATCTAGGAGAATTCTTAGATAATCTAAATTTTTTGCTGATATTGTTACACGTTGGGTTTTACTTTACACTTTGAATTTTACGTTTATTTTAGATACACAAAAGACTCTTCAATCAACTAATATTTCATTGAGTAAAAAAACGTTCAACAAAATATTTTCTTTTGGACACACTACTTCAACTGTTTTTTTTTAATATCTGCCTTCTTAAATAATTAAAACTGTTATTAACGTGCCATCGAAAAAAAACATAATTAGGGTAGGCTATGTAAATGTTTTTGATCGTTGCTTTAGCCACTATTACATAATGACATTTATTACTTGACATTTTATTGTAACTTTAGTTTATGACCTTTATAACCTCAAATTAAATGTCAAGGAATAAGTGTCATTATGTAAAAGTGGCTAAAGTAACTATCCATTCACATAGCCTACTCTAATTATGATTTTTTTCGATGTGTCTATATTACTTAACAGGTATTGTTCTTTCAGCATTGTTCTACGAACATATCGGTCGCTAAATCTTTTTATATCTTAAAAATTCTTAGAAATTTTTGCTGATCATTGGTTGTAAATGTTAGTATCTTTCACTAAACGTTTGATACGTTTATTTCACTATTTGATTACATTCACTTTGCATAATAAATAAATTCATAATTACCTGATTTGGTCTATTCTCAATGCTAATCCATTCTAACGCAATATACTGAGAAAAATGTATTGCACAGAAACGAAAACAATGTTATTACAGAGGAAAAATAAAAATTGTAAAAAAATACTAAGATAGCAATATGTTTTGTAACAAATAAAATAACTTTTTGTTGTTGTAAAGTAAATCCTCGCATTGTTTACCCTAATTATTGTACTGGTGCAGATCTATTTCCCACAGTGTACACGAGAACAACTAACTAAAATGACAGACGTCAAAATAAGTGGCAAGTAAGTATGTAAAACAAATGAGCTAAGCACACTTGCTTTTGTAAATTGACATATTTGAGCATTTTAGGTACGGAGGTTAATTAAATCGTTATAACTTATTAACCTTACATTTTAGGTATAGGAACACCTAATACGGATTCAAAGAGAATATTTTGTAGAATCATAATATCTACTAAAATGTATACCTTTCCATTTAAGAAAATGTACTTTCCGCGGATTGAACTTATTTATAAGCAACTAAATTTTTAAACATCCTGTATAATGTTACAGAAAAAAACTTCAAATGCTGTATAACTACATAATATCAGCTGCGCGTATGCAAAATTTTATTCGCCTCATTTACTCCTACGTGAAGTAATATCACTATAAAGTAAGATCGGTATCTGTCACTTTTATTCTTTAATTGCAAATAACTCAGGAGGAATGGTATTTAGGTATAGGGTATGATACATGAAATATGTGTAAAATTTATCATAGAAACTGAATTTGTAATTTATTTTATAGCATGTTATTTAAAAAATCGAAGTTGATGCCCACTTCCGGTTAACCGGAAGTGATATTTATTCAAAAATATTTTCACGTGATAGTTCATATTTAACCATATCCAACTGCAAAATTTTGATTTCAAATTCCTATCCGTTTGTATAATACCTTTAATAGGCCATTCTCACCAATCACCCTGTATATATTCTATAAGAAATAGATCGACAACAAAAAAAAATAAATAAATACTTTTCTACTCAACAAATTCGATAAGTATAAAAAGAAATACAGACAAAAAAGATGGAGTAAACAAAAACTAATACTTATTTGGCTTAACGTCCAGTCCTACCAGAGTCGGTTTCAACTAAATTTAATCTTCCTGTGCCCCAAAGATTCGTAATGTCCTCGAAAGAATTCGCTTTCCAGACAACGAAACTTGGGTAAATGAAAACCCCTAAGCGCCACAGATTACAAAAAGTATTTTTCAAATAGCTTGGAAAAGAACTTTGTAAAATTAATATAGAAAGGCATTCTCAAGGTAGTGGATTACAAAAATTCTACACTAGTGCTTTGCAAACTTTTGGGTACAATTGCGATAGGTACAGCGGGAACTGTGTCAAGGGAAAACGTCGTGAGGAAATTGCAACTCTTATGACCATTCAAAATTTACCTAGGAAAGGAAGATGTTTTCTCTGTCCCGATTAGCAGATATGAAATATATGAAGGCTTGCAGTCAATGTGAAAAATATGTTTGCCCTAGACACATCATCAGTGAAGAGCGAATTGTTAGAACAAAATGCACAAATTGTTAATTCATTTTTTGCGGATAATATTCACTGCTATAATGTAATCAATAGATATTGAGGAGATTCAGAATAAATTTAAGATCCGCTGATATAATTAGTAAATAAAATACTTCGCACAGTCATCAAAATAATGAGTCATAGTTTCTCTATCATATTAATAACAACGTAACATCACAGCTAACATTATTTTCATTAGTTTTTCTTAAAAATTTATGTTCGAAACGTAAACAAATCCATAACGCCAGATCGTGCGATTTTAAATCTTTCCTGGGAAAAGGAACCAGATTCTTATCGTTATCGCACACGTTAACCTTGCATCGGCTTTTCCATGTGGAATAAGACGAGGAAACATGTTAAATAACGACTAAAAATAATCGTTCCCACATTGTCAGAGAGATTTCAAGTTGCCGCATACATTTACAGTTCCTCGCAAAAAAATATTAGTATACTATATGAAGTATTGATTGTTTAAATCAGGGTAAACGAGGGCCACTTCTTTTGATCCACGTCTGTACATTCTAGTGTGGAGAGCCTTGTATGGTGATTAACAAAACGCGATGCGAGGATATCAAACCGCAAAAGATAAAGGAAAAAAAAAACACTAGCTATGGAAGAAAATAAACAGTGAGTATCTCAGAAAATACGTCAATTTTAATAGTTTACAGACGTCACGTGGTTACTTCGAAAAAAGAAACTCTTTATGTAATAGGCGTAATATGTACGCATTGCATTTCACATGGTGCAATGTTTATTATGCTTCGGGTATTACGTGGTTTTTCTATGCGACAAAGGTGGTGGCACTTACCACGGCTCTTATATTTTCGTTCTATAATTTCTTACACATCTAAGATGTGTAAACTAATATTGAAGAAACTGTTTTATAAATGCTATGTCAAGCAGCAGTTTAACGTGTTCCTGATGTGTGCACAAGAATAATAAAAATGATTCATAATTTGTCCTTCATTATGAATACGATTACTTTCGTTTTAGTTCTGCAATATTTAAATGGATGGTTTTCAAAAACTCATGCACACACAACAAGCTTTTTTACAATATTCTGTACACAGTTCTTTAATAACATTAATTTATTGCAATTTGGAATGATGGATAACTACATAGCCATCGCATACGATTAGTGTTTACAGTCGAACCCCCGTATCCGCGGTTACTGAAGAAGACATAAAACCATTCACAGCAAGTTGGGAATGCTTCAATAGATTCAAGAGCAGATATATCTTGAACATTTTAAAGATTACTGGAGAAGCTGCATCTGCTGACGAAGATGATGCTCCTATGTTTCCGGCTGAGTTAAAAAGGATTATTGAAGAGGAAGGCTACCACCCAAAGCAAGTGTTCAACTGCGATGAAACTGGTTTGCTGTGGAAAAAATTGCCCAGTAGAACGTGTATTTATAAAACAGCAAAACAGGCACAAGGATTCAAAGCATGCAAAGACAGGTTAAAACGCTGCTATGATGTGTTAATGTTGAAGGACAAGTGGTCAAACCAGACGTAATACATCGAAAGACTTAGAATATAGATATAGAATTTGTGGATTGAGGTTGTTAGCGACTTTGTAGATTTACCGAGTTTTGACGAGGAAGTAAACAAAATCATTTACATAATAAGGCAGTTTAGTAAAGAAGGATTCGTTGATTTGATGGAGGAGGTGGTGCATGAGTGTATTGAAGAACATGGAGAGGAACTATCAAATAAAGAATTGGAGGAACTTAGAACTTCATCGACAGAGGAAGATGAAGAAACTGACACACGAGCATCTGAATGGTCTTTGGAAAGATTGAGCGAAGTACTTTGGCTCCACAGAATTTAAAGGAAGGCCATTAAAGATCGTAATGTACGATTTATGATCCTTAATGGCACGCAGTATAAAAGTAACCAGATCAATAATTGATGCATTGGACACTCTTTAAACACTATTTAACGAATTAAAGAAAAAGAAACAGCAGCTTCCTATAACCAATGTTTTTCCAAAAAACGTGGTGGAAGTGCTCGTTTCTGAATTTTCACTCCTCAGAGTTACCGAGGAAATTAGAAACGCTCTGGAAACATGTGAGTCTATTGGCGCTATGTTCATGGATGTTGCAAGTACTTTTGAGTCTGTGTGGCACTCTGGCCTTCTTTTGAAAATGCACCTGATAGAGATTAACCCCAACATTATTCGCCTTATTAAGTCTTACCTTTCGGGACACTCCTTTGTTGTCGGGATGGATTTTAGAGTCTCCACCACTTTCTCGCGAAAACTCTCGAGAGGGTCTCGAGATCTGATAATCCCTTGGGATGGCCAACATCTCTACCACTACTTAGACGGCGTAGTTTCCCCCATTTAATAAAATTAATTTATTACAATTTGGAATAATGGATAACTACATGGCCATCCCATACGATTAGTGTTTACAGTCGAACCCCCGTATCCGCGGTTACTGAAGAAGACGGAAAACCATTCACAGCAAGTAGGGAATGGTTCAATAGATTCAAGAGCAGATATAGCTGGAAAATTTTAAAGATTACTGGAGAAGCTGCATCTGCTGACGAAGATGCTGCTCCTATGTTTCCGGCTGAGTTAAAAAGGATTATTGACGAGGAAGGCTACCACCCAAAGCAAGTGTTCAACTGCGATGAAACTGGTTTGCTGTGGAAAAAATTGCCCAGTAGAACGTGTATTTATAAAACGGCAAAACAGGCACAAGGATTCAAAGCATGCAAAGACAGGTTAAAACGCTGCTATTATGTGTTAATGTTGAAGGACAAGTGGTCAAACCAGACGTAATACATCGAAAGACTTAGAATATATATATAGAATTTGTGGATTGAGGTTGTTAGCGACTTTGTAGATTTACCGAGTTTTGACGAGGAAGTAAACAAAATCATTTACATAATAAGGCAGTTTAGTAAAGAAGGATTCGTTGATTTGATGGAGGAGGTGGTGCATGAGTGCATTGAAGAACATGGAGAGGAACTATCAAATAAAGAATTGGAGGAACTTAGAACTTCATCGACAGAGGAAGATGAAGAAACTGACACACGAGCATCTGAATGGTCTTTGGAAAGATTGAGCGAAGTATTTTGGCTCCACAGAATTTAAAGGAAGGCCATTAAAGATCGTAATGTACGATTTATGATCCTTAATGGCACGCAGTATAAAAGTAACCAGATCAATAATTGATGCGTTGGACACTCTTTAAACACTATTTAACGAATTAAAGAAAAAGAAACAGCAGCTTCCTATAACCAATGTTTTTCCAAAAAACGTGGTGGAAGTGCACGTTTCTGAATTTCCACTCCTCAGAGTTACCGAGGAAATTAGAAACGCTCGGGAAACATGTGCGTCTATTGGCGCTATGTTCATGGATGTTGTAAGTACTTTTGAGTCTGCCTGGCACTCTGACCTTCTTTTGAAAATGCACCTGATAGAGATTAACCCCAACATGATTCGCCTTATTAAGTCTTACCTTTCGGGACACTCGTTTGTTGTTGGGATGGATTTTAGGGACTCCACCACTTTCTCGCTGAAGTCCGAGAAAACTCTCGAGAGGGTCTCGAGATCGGATAATCCCTTGGGGTGGCCAGCATCTCTACCACTACTTAGACGGCGTAGTTTCCCTTATTTTCGTTAGAGACCACCACTTTAGGTCGAATTATTCTAATCTTTTTCTTTTACAATTTTAATTTAGAATTCTTGTCTTATATCATTCCTTCTGCAGTAATTAGTGTTTCTTTATTTTAGCTTGTTGATAATTTGGTCAGTGGGTTCAAATTTCTTTAGTTAACTCAAGATTCGGTGTGGAAAAAAATTTTGGACTACCCCTAATAATTTGGTAGCCTTCATGGTTTTATGGAAAACGCTCGAGTACGTCAATTTAGTTCTTCAGTTTCCCACATTTTGGCAAAATTATTTTGACATTTTTCTTAAATGACAGTATATGGTATTGCTTCACTTAGTATGTTCCTAGATTTTTATGCGATTTTGTTGCTCCGTTTCAAAATGGCGGCCGTTCAATTGTGAAAATTATCTTAAATTGTCTTCCACTAAAAGAATAACCCTTTCTTGATTTATCAGAGAAAAACAAACTATTGAACATGGTTTAATTATCAACGCGTAATATTAAATAAAACACAACAAAAAAGCAATCAAGTAATCATAAAAATAATAATAAAATAAGAACGATATGTTGAGAATAAAGCACATGAATAGAAACAATTTATTACAGTACATGCTGAAAGTGACCACCCTTGACAACTTGGCATTGTCCAAGTCTAAAAACAAATTCTATTCTAACAAATTCTAATCCTGCACTTTAGATCATAAATATTTATTGGTCTATTAAAAAAAACTTTGGATTTCAAATAACCCCACAAAAAGAAGTCAAAAGGGGTCATATCAGGTGACCTGGTAGGCGATTCAATGGGACCCTGTCGCCCAATCCGTTTGCCTGGAAACATCAAATCGAGATATTCCCGAACTTCTTTTGCATAGTGGGGCGGGGCTCCATCTTGTTGTAGCAAAATTTCTGGACTGAACAAATCAGGATTATTGTTGCCAGGATACAGAGTGACTAAAGCTGGTAGAAGTTTAAACTGACAAAAATTTACATATCCAGTTTCATCAAATCTATTGTTACTACATCTCAGCATGGTTTCGTTAGCAAACGTTCTACATCACAGCAACGTGCGCCTCATCGTGTCATCGTGTGCATATCGGTACGAAATTATTAAGTTTTTCCCGGTAAGATTGCGAATAAATAAAATTTTGCGAACTATAAGAAATTAAATACCTAACTGCTAATCGATTAGTGATTGTAACGTATCTCTGAACTTTGATTATTGTTAGAAAAACGGATTTGATTGAAATTTCTGAACCGTATTGAAACCTCTCTGTATCTTTTTATACGCAAGGAATCTCGCTTTTTATCGAAGTGCACTTTTTGTGAGTTTGTATTTTACAAGTAAACTAACACAGTTAAAATATTTATCTACCATGATCGCTCATATGAAAGTTGCTGATTTACGAAAAGAATTAGGCAAATGAGGTGAACTAACTACTGGAAGAAAGGACCAATTAGTTCAGAGGTTGCGGAATGCCATGGACGTAGAAGAAGATCGATTAGACTGTAGCATTTCCTCAAATAGTGATGATTCCGTAATCACCGTGAAACAGTGTCCTCGAAAAAATCCCAAAAAAATTGCTTCAGACTTTTGAACTATGTTGAAAGACTAGAACGCAAATTGAAATTCCTGGAGGTAACTGTAAGTAAATTGCGTAAAAACTTCAAAAGTCTTGTAAATCAAACGAACTCTACCAATAAAACTTACAACAGTGCTAGAGCGAGTTTAGTATCTGGAAAAGCACATCCTAATTCAGCAGGGGAAAGTAATCAGGCCGTGGTACTGAATGATAGTCAAGACACTGAAATCTCTATTTTCCAAAAAAATGTCTGTAACTCTCAACTCGACAATATTGAAACAACATTAACCAAAAATGAAAACTACAATTTGGATTATAAAGTGACGAACGCAGATGAAGTCGATGTTAAACATAAGATTCTGGTTTTGGGCGATAGTAATGCAAGGGGTTACAGCTTGAAATTAAAAAACAGACTTACTAGAAATTTTGAAATTGAGAGCTTCTTCAAACCAAATGGGCGTATTATAAACGTTACAGAGGATCTAAATGTGAAGATTAAAGTCTATGGCGCAAACGATTATGTATTTATTCAGTGCGGTACAAACGACATTGAGAACTGCTATGATAGTGCGAATATTAGCGGAATTTTACGGTCATTTACAAATATATTGCAAACGACAAATAATACCAACACTATATTATCTACGATACCTTTTCGATTTGACAAACCGGAACTTAATAGCATAATTGAGCACATTAATGCGAAGCTATATATTATGGCGCGCCAGTATACGCACTTGGAGTTGTTTGCTATAAATAATATTTTACTACCCAGGTATTACACTTACAAAGGTTTTCATTTAAGTAATATTGGAAAAGAGGTTGTATGCCAATATCTGGAGAGTTACTTTATCCAGCAAAATGTCTTATCTGTGGAGAATACAAGTAACGACAGGAAACAAGAACTGACCAAGGACGAATTACGACCAAAAAAACAAATTGACAGGCAAAATTTTTTCAAATATCGAACAACACAGGCTCTGGGGCTTTAGTGAATAAGATCCCAAAAGATAGTGTGGTGTTTCATCTGAATATTAATAGTGCGCGAAATAAGATACCCGACTTTGAATTTTTACTCAAAGAACTCAATCAGCCGGATGTGTTGTGTATTACGGAACATTGCTTCGTTGAAGAAGAGATTACCGAAGTTGAAGTACCGGGATATGTACCAATATCCTGGTTTTGTCGGAGTGTCCAAAAGGGTGGTGGAGCAGCAATCTACGCGAAGAATGAAGTAAATGTGGACAAAGTGACATTCCCTATTACTTCTTTGGAAAAGGATTTTGAATATTGTTGCGGTAGATTTAGTTTAGGTAAGAGTATTACAATAGTTGTTTGTGTGTATAGAGCACCATCAGGATGCTTCACTAATTTTAAAAACAGATTGAGCGATTTATTACAAATACTTTATGATCGATGTGATTTTTTAATATTGTGTGGAGACTTTAACGTTAACTTTAATAGCAGAACCCAGAAGTCTGCTGAACTTTTAGACGTGTTTGATTGCTTTAATTGTCAGAGAGTGTTTTATAGCGCTACACGCATCACTGATCATTCTGAGAACTGTATAGATAATGTCTTTTGTAACTTAGATATAGTGAAAGATTATACGCTAGGTACGGCATACTTTAGTGATCATCAGTATCAGGTTGTAACCGTTAATGGAAATATTGATAGGTCTGGTGGGGAATTGAAAGTTTGTCGTCGAAGTTTCAATGTGGTTCAAATAAAGTACTTTTCGGATCTGCTCTCAGTTGAACCGTGGGACGAGGTGTTTGCACAGACTGACGTAAATCAGCAATACAATAGCTTTTTAAATATATTTTTGTACTACTTTAATTTAGCTTTTCCTTTACAAATAAAAAGTCATAAGCAATATAAAGATGGGTGGATTGATGATAGGGTTGTACAGAGTGCCACAAAATTACGGGCCATGTATGATTTTCAACAGCATTATAGCAGTAATGACTACAAAGAACAGTATAAAGAGGAAAAAAAAGCTCATATCAATCTTGTACGTACAACTAAAAGGCAATATTATGAAAAAGAAATCTTAGATTCAGATAACAAATCTAAAGCCGTGTGGGAGGTAATTAAAGGAAAGACGAGTAAAAAATGTAAACAACTAACTATCAACCATAACAACAAAACGATATCAAATAGTCAGGCCATTAGTGATATTTTTCTAGATTATTTTAGTAGTGTTAATGGTGTTACTGTAAATAATGATACTTTTGTAGTTTCAAGTAAATGTCAGCAATCGATTTATTTTCTGCCCACTGAGGAGTCCGAACTTACAGATATTATATGCAATATGTCTGGTAAATATTCGACGGGATATGATGAGATTCCATTCTCAATAATTAAGAAATGTTCACAACATATTATTAAACCCTTAACCACCATAATTAATAATTCTATAATTTCTTCCATATATCCGGAGAACCTCAAAATATCCAAAATAGTACCAGTTCACAAAAACGGACCTGTAGATAACGTGCTGAACTATCGGCCGATTTCTCTTCTACCAGCCTTTTCAAAAATTTTTGAAAAGGTTATTAATAAGCGTATTATAGGGCACTTAGTGAAACATAACATAATTCCTGCAACACAGTTTGGTTTTCTGCCTGGCAAAAGTACCGAAACGGCTGTATACAACTTTTTAAATAAATTAGTTCATTGTCTTGATGGTAATGAGAAGGTTGTGGGAATATTTTACGACATATCCCGTGCTTTTGATACCATTAGTCACCAAGTTTTGCTGAATAAATTGGACTCAGTAGGAATACGCGGAGTTGCACTTGACTACATAAAGTCTTACTTAACTAACAGACGACAATTTGTGTCTATTGCGGGAACACGTGACGGTATACAAACGGAATTTTTGTCGAAATCAGCTAGTATTGCCAGGGGGATACCTCAGGGATCAATAGTCGGACCAACTTTATTTTTGATATATGTCTCCGACATGCCCGACGCATTGACTCATTGCTGTCTTTATCAGTACGCCGATGATACGTCGTGTTTAATAACGGCACCATACACAGCACAATTGTCCCAGTTGGGAGGTCAGCTTAATGTCTCCATAAACGATTGGTGCGTTAAAAATTGTTTGGACTTAAATATTAACAAAACAGCAGCAATATCTTTTAGGCACAACTTAAACGAAAGTATTTATTTAAATTTAAACGGTAAAGCGGTGCCCAATGTAAATAGTTTAAAATTTTTAGGTATGAATTTTGACAATGCTCTGTCGTGGGACATTCATATTGGTGATCTTGTTAAAAAACTTAATTCTGTATTTTACGCAATTCGCAATTTACGAGATAAAGTTAACCTACACGTGCTGAGGACTTGTTATTTCGGCTATGTACATTCCCGTATAAAATATTGCATTCTTGCTTGGGGTGCCTCGACTCAATTTATTCGGGTTTTTAAAGCGCAGAAAAGGATAATAAGATGTATGCTAAAGAAACCGGCAAATACCCCATGCCGCCCACTATTTCTAACATTAAACCTTCTCACCTTACCAGCAATTTACTTGTACGAACTTGGGGTGTGGGCGCGACAGAATGTGCAGAGTCTAGATAAGAACTGCACCTACTACGATGCTATGGTCACTAGAGGAGCAAATGATTTGAGAGTACCGCGTCACAGAACCGCCTTGTTTGAGAAATCACCCGAGTACCGCGCAATAAAAATGTACAACAAATTGCCGACATATATAAAAACGATGCCTACGTTAAGTAATTATAAGGTTGCTTTAAGAAAATATCTAATTGAGGGATGTTTCTATTCATACGACGATTTTTTTAATATGTAGTAATGTAATGTACTTGTATGAGCTGATGTACTCTGCATATTGTATTTAAGTGTGTAGTGTATACATTACGTACGTAGTACCTTTTCTAGTTTTAGTTAATATGTGACAATGTTAATATCATCCTATGTATGATCTACAACAATAAATTGTATTATTATTATTATTATTATTATTACTATTACAAATCTTACATGCTTTACACAATACACATCCGAAATTCTGAATAAGCAGGGTCAAGTCCACGTGGTCTATACTGATTTCCATAAGGCGTTTGATCAAATTGACCACTATGTTTTATTAAAAATCCTATTTATTTGCAACGAAACAGTTTGTACAATACAATGGCCACAAATCAAATGTAGTTTTTCCAAACTCTGGCTTTCCTCAAGGTTCGAATTTAGGATCTATTCTATACCTAATTATTCTCTTGTGTCCTGTTTGTTTCATTTGCTTTATTTAATTGCTGACGTTGTTTCTTTTTCTTTTTTTAATGACATATATTGTGTTCGCTAAGTTATAATTTCCTGTATTTCGGTATTTTACCTATTGTAAATTAATAAAATTATTATTATTATTAATTATTATTATCTTGAAAGAAAACTATACATGAATGAAACTGCAGTTTTACAATTACTTTCGAATATTTTAATCGGAAAAAATGAAGTGTTTAGTAATAATTCGGCTTATGACTAATTGTATAGTTTTATTTGAAAATAATTTTTAGATAACCGCAAGAGATAATTAATACCTACAATATTTACAAATCATTCACCAGTGGAAATCACATTTCTCATCAGAAAACAAACATGAGATTCATTTTCTTAACCGCAAGTTAGATAAAAATTTGAAGGAAAACACACGTTCTGCAATGTATTAGATTTGTAATTAATGCGGCGAACCAACTGGCGCCATTCGTATGCCGTCATCTTGTGTGCAGAATTTTACTTTAAATACGGATATTTCCCAGATTAAAAGCTTCCTTCCGTGAATTTAAAAATATCATGTCGATCATCGCCCCGGTTGACTCAACGATACAGATACGGTGTAAACAAAATCAGTACTTATCACTTATCAGGAAACCGCATCCATCCTAAAAGGCCAAATATTCTGCACGTATGTACCACATATTACCGTAATTCTCATGCCCTTCGGGGAAATATATAGCGCGACTCGGCGCTATGACGTCTATTCGGCTTAAAAACGCTTATCATTGTGTGAACGTCTCACGTACGCTTTTTCGCCCATTTATGTATTTTTTTTCTACAATAATTGCGAGACTGTTTATTTATAAAATATGTGTCATATTGTGTATGAAGTGTGATTATCCTTGCGAAGGAAAAACTGCGTCGCATTTTTAAGAATGGAAAACTAATGCTTGAATTATGTAGTTGTAATTGTAGTCTACATTACATTATATGATAAATACGTAAAATTCTATAAAACAAATTTAAGTTTTATTTTATTTATATTTTAGCATATTGTATTTTATTCATTATGTCTCTACTAGTAATGGGACCTAAAGGTACCATAGATAAATCTATGGTACAATAGTTTATAAAAATATTTCTCCAGTTTGCTTATGTCTACTTATTTATTTCTATTTTAGTGTATGTGGTATGTAACTTATATTGCTGGTTGTCAAATATAATTACACAAGAATTTTTTTTTAATATGTGGTGGGTGCTTAGTTGCAGTGACTCCGTAAGCTGTATTACTTGTCTGGCTATCACTGCAACTCTTGCGGTGTAGTTTGGTGTGTGTCAATTGTGTTTAAATGGCTTTGTGTCAGCATCATATCGCCTTTTATCATGCCGCGCTGTTAATCATTTTGCTCCCAACAGCGAATGGCAAGTCGATCCGGGATTAAACTCTCTGAAAAAATGTCACCGTCCCTCCAGAGAATTGAACCCCGGCACCTATCGCACCTGTCACAACGATAGTCAGCCGCCTAACCACTGCGGCCATCGACCCCCGATCATGATAACACGGGAATAACTAAAAAATATAACTGTTTTCTAAATATTTTCTTTAATAAAATAAAATTGACGATACTGCAATACTTTCAAATTGTACTTTAAATTTTGACAGCTGACTTGACAATGAATTATAAAATTAAGTCGTCGTCTTGCATATTTAATCTATTTTTTTATATTTTGTCCTATTTGTTGACCGTGTTTGGTATACTTTTCTTTTATAATTTGTTGGGTAATGACGGTCTAAATTAAGTTAAGTTTAATATATTTCTCCTTTACGTTTCGATACAGTGTTTTGTATCATTTTCACTAAAATATAAGTAAAATTACACTATGCAATAATTCTAAAAAATATAGTACATACATCATTGTTAAAAGAGATTTTCATACATGTTAAAATTATATTTTACTTGCATGTAAAAGATGCATGCAAGCTTGTCTGATATACATATGTATTTATTTGAGTAAATCATATTTTAAAAACAAAATTTTAAAAAAACATAGGCATTTTAAAACAAAATTTTAAAAAAACATAGGTATGTAATGCAAAAAATTTTATTTTTTGCATTACATACCTATGTTTTTTTAAAATTTTGTTTTTAAAATATGATTTACTCAAATAAATACCTATGTATATCAGACAAGCTTGCATGCATCTTTTACATGCAAGTAAAATATAATTTTAACATGTATGAAAATCTCTTTTAACAATGATGTATGTACTATATTTTTTAGAATTATTGCATAGTGTAATTTTACTTATATTTTAGTGAAAATGATACAAAACACTGTATCGAAACGTAAAGGAGAAATATATTAAACTTAACTTAATTTAGACCGTCATTACCCAACAAATTATAAAAGAAAAGTATTTAATCTATAAAAATAGTCCCTGTTAGGGAGAGATTTCGGCAAATTTTCCACATTGTTGATAGGTTTTGGAAAATTTGTCGAGATGGAAAATGTTCTAATTTGCAAAGAGATTTCGAAGTTTTTTCAGTTTAGAATGAAGTTGCGGAAACTCTTCTAGAATGCTAGTTTTCTTGCAGAATTGAATGAGGTGTCGTTATAGCATTTGTTACAGGCTTTGTAGTCTAGTTTGTAAAATTAATTAAAAATGTTCATGTGTCTCTCGAGTGCGTCCAATTGAAAATTACTGGTAAGTTACTTGAATTGATATGGCACATGCTTTAAAATAAATTTCACTTATGCAGACCATTCCATTTTCACTGAAAAAAATACGACTTTGTTATTTTAAATAGAACATCCTATATGTCTTCAATTTTGGATTCGTCTCTAGATTTTATGTCGACTTGTTTAAATATTTCCTATATCTATTTCTAACCGTTTTGAAGTTATATATAATTCTTAGTAAATTTTGCGTCATCTGACGCAATGATGACGAGATGACGCGAACTACGTAAGAACAAAGAATGAAATATCGGGAAAACTTAAAACGGAAGTGTGTGTTAAACAGGGGCTGAGCCCATTACTGTTTGCGACACTGGTTAATGACGCAATAATGGAAGCAAAGAAGGAAATGAAGAATCTAAGGTTGGGAAAATGGAAAATGGAAGGAACAAAAATAGCAGAACTCATGTTTGCTGATGATATGGCAGTCCTGGCAGAATTAGAAAAACGACTACAACACAACCTAAATACACTACAAAACGAACTGGTTAAGATAAATATGAAAATAAACAAATATAAATATCAAAAGGAAACAAAACACATGACATTAGAATAAACGGACAAAGCATAGAACAAGTAGAAAACCAGAAATATTTGGAAATGATCATAGAGAAAAATGGAAAAATAGACAGTGAAATAAACGAAAGAATGAAAAAAGCAGGAAAAATATTCAACACAATGAAAAACAACATTCCTAAGTAAAAGAGAAATTGAAGGGGACATAAAAGCGGAGGTAGTAAAGAAAATAGTCAGACCCACAATAACATACGTAGCGAAACGTGGACGTTGACAGAAAAACAGAAATCAAGAATAAACGCAATGGAGATGAGATTTCTCAGGAAGATTAAAAACAAAATAAGAAGAGACAAAATAAGAAACAACGACAAAGCCGCCTTACAACTCAAACTGCCTTACACCTCACGGTAGGAAGGTACAAGATTAAGAAGAAGAATAAGTAATTTTGCGAAATGTAGGTGCTTTTTAGAAACATTTTTCACAAACAAGTTTGGTTTTTGGAGTTTTATTTTTGGCAACTGCTGCAACTGGAGTGGTATCAAGTTTTGTAAGTCCTAACAGATACATACATACAGTAGGGCTATTTAGTCCGTGGACACGGCAGCAAGAGTCACCTACCTACCGTGTCCAGAGACTAAATAGGCCTACTGTACGTAGTAGGGTACTAGAAAAAAATACATCGTACCCTTTATGGCTTCCTCGCAAAACTCTGTTACACTTTTTGATGTAAAACATAAGAATTAACTTAAGTAGCAGTTCCAATAACCAGCTCAATCGCCAAGTTCCTATACCACTCGACGCCTCTGCGTAAGGTCGAATTATAAGATTTCTGACTGAAGATCTGATCTTATGTTTATTATATTTTAACACACATTTAGGCTTCAATACTAAACATTTTCTGTTGCGCACAAGGACATCCCTCTTATCTTCACCGTTTTAATTTTGCGAAACAGTTTTAGGGTTCAGCTATCTATTGCTACGAAGAGTTCCAATTATGTGGGTGTTACTATCAAGCAATTTGTGTGCCAAATCTACTGATGTGTGATGATACAACTATAAAAGTCTGTTATTTAGTAAGTTTTTGGTGAAATTCAAAACAACCTGCGACGGGACGGAATGGTTTTCTGAAGCGTCTTTTTCTTTTCCACAATAGACTTTCAGGTCATATAAATAACCCCCATCTAAACACAGCTTGAAAAGCTTAATTCCAAACTGGAATCGTTTATTTGAAATATATTTTTTAAACTTCAGCTTTCCCTTGAAAGGGACAAGAGTTTCATCAATAACAATATATTTGCCAAGTACCATATTATGGGAGCTTGTAAACATTCCTGTAATTTTGTTACGAGGGTGTATTTCGTTGTTATCTACCCAGCTATGAAACAAAAGAGTGACGATGTCAAAGAAATTGAAAAATTGCTGTCACTGTTAGTTGTGTTTAGTTTGTGCTGTTTACGGAGATTTGAGACGGTCTACTTGTCGATAAAGTGAGTGAATCTAGGGTTGGACATCGCAGCGTCATAAAGTTCCTGACAAAAGAAGGCAATGGTCCAAAAGCAATTCATAAAAGAATGGTTGCTGTGTACGGGGAAGATGCAACATATTATTTTCAAGTGAAATATTGGTCTAAACTCTTTCGATAGAGCCGAGAGTCAATCAATGATGACCCCAGATTGCTTACACCTGAACAAAAACTGTACAAAAAAGAAGTTTCTCAAGAAAATTTGGCCGAGTTGGAGAGGGATAAAACATTGGGGATGAGACTTGGGTACATCATTGGGACCCTCCTACTAAACAAGAATCCATGCAGTGAGTTCATAAGGGCTCTCCACCACCAGAAAAGGCCAAGACACAATTTTCTGAAAAAAACCTGATGGCAACTGTTTTCTGGGATGTTGAAGGAGTCTCGCTTATTGAATATATGCCAAGAGGGTCTACCATAAACGGAGAAGCCTACTGAAACACAATGAAAAATTTAAAAATTACTCTAGAGGAAAACGCTTGCGTTCTTATCCACAAAAAAAACTTGTTGCTGCACGACAATTGCCGGGTTCATAACGCAAACAAAGTTCAGATAATAATCAATGACTGTGGGTTTATAGAGTTAAAGCATCCACCTTATAGCCTCAACCTAGCTTCTTAATCAAAAATTTAAAAAAGGATCTCAGGGGAAAGCGTTTTGTGTCTGATGCACAACTCAAAGAAGCTGTTGAAGAATATTTTGGGGTTACCGAAGCAATTTTTTTCTGAGGGTATGAGGCAATTGGAAAAAAGATGGAATAAGTATATGTGTTGGAGGGAGTTATGTAGAAAAAAATTTTTTTAACATAAAAATACGTCCTCGTAATAATGGACCAATTATGTAGCCTGTTGTCATCAGTATTAACACGTTCGTTGTCTGCAAAATGCTACATTTTTAATAGGATTTGAAAGCGGTTTCTAGATAAAACATTTTTTTCAATGAATTTTGATACAAAGTTTGTTTTCGTCCAGTAAGCAGAAAGCGATGGAAGAACTAATCCTAGCCATATGAGGCACCCTAAAAATGTTTCCATTTCATCCTCTCTGGTGTCTTTCCACGTCAGAACTCGAGATTGTATTGAGAAGAATTTTTGATTTTTTGTTGGTTTCCCGAACAAATATTTGAAGTATTTCATCTGGAATCATGATTTTATAAAAAAAATATGGTGTATTTTCATAATGGTCGCAAACATGTGCTCTAATTCCTGAATTGTACCAGGAATATTTTTCAAAAAATTTTGGACAGTTTACTATGATTTTTATTGTGGCACTCTACTTGTTAAGTATACTGTTCGCTATTTCGTAAGTATTTGTTGAATATTCCAACAGTATTAGCCTCCAAAACAAAACTAGAATAAGTTTAGTAATATTGACAACAAAATTTTCAATAACAAATCATAAAAAGTTGTTTACATCATGCATTATTTATAAACAATTACTTGCAATAATAAAATACCAAAAAATCTGAGAGATTAGAAACAATGTGGTTGATAAATTTGGTAATTCCCATACGATAGGTAATTCCTTGAAATGACGCTATAGGTGAGTTGGCAAGGCCGATACACCTCTTCGAAATAAGATGCGTACATGACTGCAGAAGATTGCCAAAAATTTGAACATTCATTGAAATGATAAACACTACATCTGTTATCAAGAGCTCTATTATTCATTTCCCAAAACATAAACAACAATTTAAGTTACATTGTCGCAAAACCACATAACATGATTTGCTATCTAAACGATTTTTTTATGTTTATTATTATTATTATTTTTATCTTAATAAATGACTACAACAGGAAGGAAGAGTTTCTAAATCTAAATATCACTTATGTTAGTTGGGATAACAGCTTAACTATCAAACTATTCTTAAATTTTTATATCAAAAGCATTTTTTTGTACATTATAAGGTATCGTAAATCAATAACAAAACATAAAAATAGCGACATATAAATGCATCATACGCACAGTCGAAGAATTTTATTTCTGATTTGATCGTAAATCACGTAAGATCTGCCGCATATTAATAGTCATCCTAAGACGCATTCTACATTAATATAAAAGCTCACAAATCCATCCACGCTGCAACAATTCAAAACAATATAATTGCATGGCTTGAACGAAGTCGAAATCGAAAAATGGTAAATATTACAACAGGCATGCGGTGGTCTAGTACGTATTTGTTTTGACTTCGAAGAAAAAATATTGTCTCGAATTCGTTCTCTAAAAGGTAATTAGTATGAAGGTTACGTTTGAGTTATTGCGTCACTTATATATTTACTGGGACTCTTGCACAGATACTAGAAACTCTTAGAAGATAAATAGAGAGTCGAGGGATGCTTTTTAGAAGATGACAAATTTAAACCTCTTGTATTTTCCAGTTGAAATATATACTTTTGTTGACATTTTAATATTTAATTTAGAAGCAAACAAAAGTCAAGATATTTTATTAGGCAACATATTCTCGTCTTAATTGGATACATTTATTACAACGAATCTGCAGCGCCTCTAGACCTTTTAAAAAGAAATTTTGATCTTGCTCTGCAAATCAGGCCTCCATAGCTTCTATCACTTCTTCGTTGGAAGACAATTTACCATCTTTTAAACTTTTATTCAGTTGAGGAAAGACGTGATAGTTGGACGGAGCACTGATGAATATGGCGTGTGTTCGAGCAACTCAAAACCTAAATCATGAATTGTTTTCATGGCAACATGCCATTTGTGTGCAGGAGCATTGTCCTGCAGAAACAAAACATCTTTGGACAACATTTCGCGTTTTTTCCTCATATTTTTTTCTCGCAGAGTGGTCAGTAACCTCGAATAATAATTATCCAGTTCTTGTTCCACCCTTATCCAGAAAATCAATCATAATTACTCCGTGGCAATCTCAATAGGAAATTTTTGAACATGAAGATTCTTAGTCCTTCGACCACCAGAGTGTTTCTATTCCATTAATTGTTGCTATCTTTCTGGGTCGTACCCAATGTTGTACTCAAGTGTCATCCATAGTAACAGTGTCGAGCACAGATCGAAGGTGATGCTCTCACCTTTGCACGCTTCTGGTCAATATTCAGATACTTGGGGATCCGTTTTGCAGAAATTTTTTTTCATTTGTGTCCAAATCGACGTGAACTATATGATGAACGCGTCCATATGAAATATTCAATGCTTCAGATATGCGTTTTAGCCTAATTCAACGGTTTGACAAAATCATGTCATAAACTGCTGACATTGGCTGACTGGCCTTCTCGATCTGTGTTCATCTTCAATGGAAAAGTTACCCTTTTGGAAGCTTGCAATCCAATTTTTCGCGATCACATGCGAAGAACATTGATCGCCAAGAGTATTAAGCATATCTTCGTAAATCCACTTGCCTCCTAATCTTTTTAAATATCGGTACTTAATGATGGCTTTCGGTTTTCACAATTTCGGTCGACATCCTTTTTTTTCAAATTTTATTGCGCGATTTTGGTTTAAATATTTTCTTTATCCACATACCCGGTCTAGGCTAACTAGATAGGTGTCAATACATTCTCGTATATGAGGGAAAGAGATGCAAGAACGTTCGCAAAATAGAAATATATTAAATGTAGGAATGAACTGAAAAAACTAAAAAAAACAGACCAGAAATGATCACTGGATTATTCTAATTGAAGAACTGAATTATGACACTTGGTGCGTACAAAGTGACGCTTCTGTAATTTAACTCTAGTGCAACTCAGTATTGCGCGAAAGGTCAGGATTGATCAACCTGGAAAGAGGAAATAAGAATTGTACAACACATTAAAAGTGGGAAAGCACCAGGGCCCGACTGCATTCCGCCTGAGGCCAAAGATGTAGCAAAACCAAAACCACAGCTACAATTAGACGCGATGAATCTGTTACTTGAAAATAAGTTTTCCTCTGGATGGAAAGAAGCTTGTCTTGACATTCAAAAAGATAAACCCATCAACGAACTGTGTTCTTACAGCTAAGATTCATTAAGGAAATCGAGAATAAAGGGGGGTGGGCTTTAGGAAAGAACGTTCTACAGTACAAGCAATAAATTTGGTACAAAACGAAGTCAGAAGCAAAAATAGTAAATGTCCAGTTCTTCTCACAGATAAAACGCTTTTAATTCGTCTCCATAGGTACTAATAATACAGATATTAGAAAGACAAGAAATATCCAGATACCTGGTAAACATTCTTAAAAGATTTTTCCAGAAAATGGACCTCGATCCTGGGACCATTGTCGTTTCTTCAATATTATGGTTGCAAAAAAGGCTGTTAGATTAGATTAGATAATTCACGGGATTGCTAAGCAGCCTCTTGCTACTGCGATCTATAGGTAGGAAAGCTATTTGCAAATTTTGCGATAATTTATTGAACGCTTGGTAGATGAAATACCTCTAAATCAATTGCAATTCGTTTACTTCCAACATGACGCAGGGCCTCCTCACAAAGCTGTCCGGATTAATGATTTCCTAAATCAACAATTCGGTAACAATTGGATCGGGAATCAACGACCAATACATTGGCCAGCAAGGTCGCCAGATTGAACCCCATTGCACTTTTTCCTTCGGGGAAGAATGAAAAATCTTACCTTTAAGAATTCTCCCAATTCAAGACAGGAATTAGAAGCTGTAGTTTTCCAGGCTTTCGACTGCCTATCTCCGCTTGAGTTGGTGAACTCAGCTCAGAACGTAAGAAAGCGGTGTCGATTATTACAATACATTTTTTAGGATATAAAGGTATATTCCGAAAACATTTCGTTTAAAAATGTCGATAACAAATTTGGAAACCAGCTTGTTTTAGTTCTAACCCCCTTAATTCTCTAGTTATAATATCAGTAATCCTATTAATGGTTTTGTTAGTTTAGTTTGGTTTGAATAGTTATTTGTAGTACTTACTATTAAAACATTTTTGGTGCCTTGTTGAAATCTTTTATTTGTTTATTCACCAGCATCCATAACCTTCTTAAAATACTATGAAATTGCAAACACAAAATCTAATAATTTAAAAACTGTTTAAATAAAATATCAAGTGTGTTATATCATTTTATGTGCTTTTAAATACTGTAAAAATATATAGGGTGTTCCATAAAAAAACACTAGTTTTGATAATATTAAAAAAAATACGAGTTTAAAAGAAAAATAATTGAGATCATAGAATTCTGTGTCAAAAAGTGCCCTAATAAAGTTTTTATATTAATCAAGTATTTTCACAAATAAAAAAGTTTTTAAGGGTTTTTAAGAATTGCATACTTTTATAAAACACTCTGTATTGCTTAAATTAAGGAAGATATAAAAATATGGATTACATCAATCGATTTCTTTTTAAAATCGAGCTCCAGAAATATGGGTTAGTTTTTGTCTAATTCTTTTAGAAACATAAATATCGAATTTGGCCCACCCTGTATATAAAAATTTCAATAAATTTCAAACCAATGCTGCCGCACATAATTATTCCACGATACCTTCTGATTATGTCAGCCATGAATTGCAATCTAAATACAAAATTCAGAGTATCAATTCCAAATGGACGCCGTTTTATTGAATACGTTTGTCAATCAAGACGATTTTTGATGGTTTCTGTGGCTTCCACGATCCGATTCCTAAACTGTTCTTGCGTGCTTCATACAGCCCCGCCAAAAAATCTAACAGCGTTAGACTGGGAGATCATGGTAGCCACTGAATAGGTACCGCGCCTTCAAAATCTTTCCTCATCAGAGTAGGCTTTTTTTTTTGTCAGTTTAGTTATCATAGGTTGGTGCAAATGCGATGCTTTTCAAAACTTCAAATTCTGACAGTTGTCAAACTTAAATTCAAATAATTGACGTTTATATTTTTTAAATTATTTTATTATAATGTTAGAATTAGAACATAAAATATTTATAATTCAATGTTACTATAGAACTGGGCAAAAATTAGAAAATAGAGAATGGGTTTATTCCATTAATCGGTGCATAGAAGAATTCCGACAACAATTTCCTAATTTACCAGTTACTTACGCACAACTGCTAAAACACATTCAAGCTTGCGTTATTAAATTTGGCGAAATAGGTGCAGTAACACGTAAACCTGGCGGTGGAGCACCTAAAAAACGAACAGTAAATTTAACCGAAGATGTTCAACAGCGAATGGAACACTCACCCAAAAAATCTGTCGCAACACTATCGCAACAAGTTGGTTTGTCAGTGGGAACATGTCACACGATTTAAAAAAAGGATTTAAAATTGTTTCCTTATAAAATTCAAGCAGTTTCAGAACTTAAAGAGATAGATTTTGGTACGAGAACACAGTATTGTCAATGGTTTTCGAATAACGTAAATAATAACGATGTTCTTGACAAATGTTATTTTTCTGATGAGGCGTGGTTCCATCTCTCTGGCTATTTAAACAAGCAAAACATGAGAATTTGGTCTGCAGATAATCCACATGAATTCACTGAAACTTCGTTGCATCCGCAAAAAATAAGTGTCTGGCTAGCAGTTTCAAGAAGACGAATTATTGGGCCTATATTTTTTAACCAAACCGTAACTGCTGAAAGATATCGAAACGAATTATTACAACCGTTTATCAACGAACATGATGATGAACTTACGGTAGGATATTTCCAGCAAGACAATGCACCAGTGCAGAAATCTCAAGAAACAATGGCTTTTTTACAGCAATTTTTCGATACAAGAATTTTTAATTTTCCTACAAGATCTCCAGACTTGACAATATTAGATTATTTTATTTTTCCATATTTAAAGAATACGATTTTCAAGATCAGACATCAAACAATCGAAGAGCTTCGTAATGCTATTGTTAATTCTTGTGCTGACATCACCGAAGAAATCTTAATAAATGGCTTTGAAAGCATGAAGTGTAGAGTTCAACTTTGTCTACAAAACAACGGTCAACATTTCCAACATCTGCTTTAGTATTATTTTCTCTCAATTTTAGCTTTTGCAATAAATATTTGTTAAAAAACTTAATTACTTTATAATTATTACAGATACACATTTATATTACATAACCAAACTGTGAAAATGATGCATTTCTGACAGATTTACATGCACTCTGGCCAACCATTAAAAAAAGCATGGCCGACTCTAATGAGGAAAGATTTTGAAGGCGCGGTATGTGTCAACCAACCCATAGTTAAGCATAAGTTGTGTTTAACCCATTAAGGGTGGGCTAATCAATGTGAGGATAAATAAATTAACTTGCAGATCAAATTTTAGTCGTAAGATAATGACAATGAAACGTTTATTGAGTGCTAAATAGAAGTTATCTGCAAGATAAAGCATTGTAGTTGCTAAATTTTATCTGCCAGTTAGCAATATCTGTCAGTTACTTACCTAACACTTTTATCCTCACATTGATAAACCCACCCTAAGAAGAAAAATGCACCTGGCTCCCTCTCTTTTAATACTAACATACTAATTAAGTAACTTTTAACCTCAACCCCCGACATTTCATATGTCGACTCGACACTGTTTGAGTGATTATTGACATGTCGAACATTCGAGACTGGTAAGTAAAGATTTTTAAGTGTGACTTTAAATTTCATAGCGTAGATGTCTAATATACAGTTTCCCATTCTGGTGACGAGGAATCTAATAATCTAAATCATCTGAGTCACAATCAGTTACCAACCGAAGCAGAGTTTTATTTTAGTGAGGATGGGGCTGAAATAGAGTGGGATGAAGAAGACGCTTTGCTTGTTTGAACTTTCGTCAATAGGTCAAAAGTTGATTATGTGAAATGTAAGTGGCACAAAGGAGACTATCTAGGAGAATCTACCTAAAAATGACTCATTAATTTGTCTCAAGAGAAGGTATATACTTTTATCGGTATTCTTTTGCTGAGTGGTTTTGTGCCTTTGCGAAGACGCCGCATGTATTGGAAGGAGTCTCAAGACGTCCACAATTCATTAGTGGCAAATGCAATGGGAAGAAACCGCTTGAAGAAATTTTCTACTCACCTTCATTTTTGCGACAATTACAATTTACCCGAAAAGGAAAAATTCATCCTCTAATAAATAACTTGAATAAAGAGTTTCTCAAATACGCACCAATTGAATATAATATTTCAATAGATGAATCTATGACTCCGTATTTCGGAAGACAGCTTGTAGGCAGTACATAAGAAGAAAGCCTGTACGGTTTGTCAAGGCCGTAGAGGAGATAACGAAAAACAAGGATTAGGGATTGGCGAATCCGTGGTTCTAAAATTTGCCAATACTTTTGAACATTATTTCGGGAAGAAGTTTTGTCTGTTTTCTTTTTCACATCGGCAAAACTAATCCGTAGTTTGGGAGAAATGAAAAAACGGAATCCAAGGGAGATGAACTGCGCAAAAGACAGTAAGAATAAAATTGTTTGTGTACGTTGGAAAGATAACAGTGTTGTTACAATAATGTCAAACGAGTACGGCATGAACCCAGTACAAAAATGTCAGAGGTACTCTGCAAAAGAGAAAAAAAGACATAAATCAAGCCAACGAAAATAATAAATTCATGGAAGATCTCGACCAACGAGACAATCACTTGTCCAATTACCGTATTGCTTTTTTTTTCTTTTTTAATAATAACCGCATTTATTTCGTAAAATACAAAGGTGTGAAATACGTCAACAAAAGTAATTTCATTCTATTGAAAAAAAGTCAGTAACACTATATAAACATTTGTCTATTAAAAATCGTTTTACGGATGGTTTAAAAGCACTTAATTGTTTATTCTTTAACTCTTCCGGGATGTTGTTATAAATTCTGAGAGTTTGAGTTACGACACTTTTATAAATTTGAGTGTATGTTGTTTGCGGTATGCGTAATGAAGCTTTACTACAGTCCCGGGTGTTGTATTCGTGATTTATTTCGTGTTGTGCAATTAGTTCACTATAGTGGCTCTTTGCAAAACATGCACATTCATATATATACATTGCAGGTAAGGTGAGTATATTATATTTCTTAAATATATTCCTACAAGTTTCTCTTTTTTTCAGTTTAAACATAGTTCGAAGACATGATTTCTGTATTCTGAACACCTTATCGATGTCTGTGGAATTTCCCCAGAAAACAATTCCATACGCCAATCTCGAGGCAACGTATGCATGATATGCCGATAGGGCCGCCTCTAGATGGACTTCGGATGTTATCGTTCTCAAAGCATAGACCATTCCCGATATTTTTTGGTAAGTTTTTTTATATGTTCCTTCCAATTAAGAGCGCTATCTATATGCAGTCCCAAGAACTTTACGTTGTTTACTGACATGATTTGTCGATTTTGGTAACTAATTTTAAGATCTTCAGCTTTTCTGAATGCAAAGTTTATCAAGTTGGTTTTATTCAGGTTAAGTTGTAGATTATTTTCAAGAAACCATCTATCCATGTCGTGTAGCGCATCTGCAATTTCATCTTGTAGTGTAGCTGTGTTTTTTGCACTAATAATAAGAGACGTATCGTCTGCGTACATGTTCACGAAGTGTCTTGTCATCTGAGGCAGATCATTCGTATAGAGTATAAAGAGGAAGGCTCCTAGTGTTGAGCCCTGTGGTATTCCTCGCTTTGTGTTTAGCCATTCCGAACTATATGCTTCATTTTTACGGAATATTTGGACGCACTGCGGACGATCCTTTAGAAAGGATTCCAGCAGGTTGTACACCACTCCCCTAAATCCCATTCTATGAAGCTTTGCCAGGAGAATCGCATGATCGACGCTGTCAAAAGCTTTCGACAAAGCCAAGAACACTCCCGCAGTTTTATTTTTCACTGACATCTCTTCCGTTATCTTTCGGATAGACATATATATGGCTCTTGTAGTAGACCTTCCCTGTAAGTATGCATTTTGTCGAGTACTTAGTAGTTTGCAAGAATGTGCGAAATCGATGAGTCTCGTTAATATAGCTTTCTCTACGATTTTCGCTATAGTTGAAGTTAGGGCGATTGGTCTATAGTTCTCAATATTTGTATCGTCACCACTTTTATAAATTGGTTTTATGATACTCGCTTTTAGATGTTTAGGATAAATGCCAGTTGCAAAGCAAGCTCTTATTATAGTTGTCAAAGGCATAGACAGTATATCTGCACATTCTTTTATTAGTCTGGTTGGGATCTCATCCGGACCTACAGCTTTCGTGTCTTTCATGGAATGAATAATGTTAATAATTTCCATTGGTTCGACATCATATAGGAGCATAGATTTGGGATTAATACTTATGTGTTTCACGTTTCCAGTGCTTTGAATGAAAGGCTTGCCCATGTTGATGTACTGGTGGTTGAATGCCTGTGCTATCTCAGTGCCTGATTTATTGTGATGTGATAGTAAATGATCAATTCCGGTGTTTTTAATTTTGTTCTTTCCTGTTATATTGTGAACTATATTCCAAGTTGCTTTGATTTTGTTTGTAGATGTCAGAATATGCTTTGAGTTTTGATCTCTTTTATGAAGTTGTATAAGCGATTTTAGGTATTTACAGTAGTTAGTATAGAATTCTTTTGTTATTTTCTTGGTTCGAACTCCTTCATAGAGTTGTCGTTTAATTTGGCATTTATTTTTTATGTCATTGTTTAACCAGAGTAGGTTTCTTCTTGGTCGTCGAATTATAACCTTTTTTGGGCACGCTTCTTCGTAGGCTGTTGTTATTTCCGCGAGGAGTTGATGGGTGCATCTGTCCGGATGTTCTTCCTGAAGCGTACTAGCCCAGTCTATATGTTGTAAGTGGTTCCTTATGTGTTCAATACTTTGCGTTGACATTATTCTCGTGGAAATTTTTTCTACGTTTATTTTTATCGGAATTTTGAAACAGCATTGTTGTCCATGGTGATCCGACAGAGCTGTATCTATTACCCCACTTTCAAAATTTACTGAAGATTTTACAAATATATTGTCAATCAGCGTAGCACTTGTTTTGCTTATTCTCGTCGGGTACCAAATGCTTTGGTGTAATCCAAACGATCTTAGAATGTTTAAAAAAGTGGTAACTTTATTATCTTCTTCATTTAAGAAGTTTAAGTTAAAGTCTCCACATAATATTACAGAGTTATTGTTTAATTTTGTGTCTAGTAGCAGTAAAATCTCTTCCATTGTGTTCACAAATATGTCATAATCTCCCGATGGTGGTCTATAAACATTTATAATAACAAATCCTATTTCAGGTAGTGTTGCCGCAGAACATTCTATTATTGATTCAATACTTTTTTGTTTCAGATATTGGAGTTCACGAGCCTTTATTCCTTCTTTGATAAAGATACAAGAGCCACCACGTTTCGAGGATTTTCTTGTAAATATTGATATCAAGTTATAGTTTTTGATATTTACATAGCTTGTGTTGTCCAAATCAATCCAATGCTCTGTAAGTGCCACAACAGAAAAGTTGTAATTGTCATTAAGTTCTTCCACATATTCTATTTTATTACTTAAACACTGTATGTTTTGATGTAATATACTTAGTTTGTTTGTGCTGTCTATTTCGTTTATGTTTTCTGCTGTGTTTTCTGCCAAATTCGCTCTAAAAAACGATTAATGTTAACCCCGGTTGGCCATAGATCTGGTTTTCGTGCCTCTTCCATCTTATCAAATGGGACCGATATCTTATATGAGGAGTATTCAGTTGGCCTTTTTGATTGCATTCTTTGAATTTTTACATTTTCAATATTTTTTGTAGCCAGATATTGACTGATACTTTCATCCGTCGTGTCTGGTTCGAAGCCGTATACGTGTAGGTGAGCATATCGGGTAATGCCTCTAAGTTGTGTGTTTTTTGCTGTACCACGCGTAATATTTAATTGTTGTCTTCGTTTATGTTTTCTATCTACTGTTATAAATTCTGTTTCTTCGTTTGTGTCATTATTCCTATTTTCAATCCCTTTTAGTTTTCCCAGAGTGATATTTTTCTTTATAGCACCAGAATGCATCGTATTTTTATTTTCGTTTTGTTCTTGTTGCCCTGGGTCAGTGACATTTACATTTGTATTTATTTCTTCAGAATTTATCGTATCTGTATTTCTTTTTTCGGATGTTTTTGTTTGGAACACTTTTTCTCGGGTTACCGCTGAGTTCCAGATCGTATTCGTTATACCTAATGCGTCTGCTTGTCGGTCAGTTGGTATCGGTCCTCGCTTTATTGATGCTAGCGTGCCATCTGTTGGGGTCTTTATCGATGTTGTTACTGGAAGGTATTTGTTTATAAATTCCTTCAATTGTGTAACTTCTTTAAGAAGCTGTTTGTTTTGGTTACTTAATTTAGAAATTTCTGATTGAAACATTGATAACAGAGTACTAGAAGTGGTTTTGCATGCATTTTCAATTTTCTCTGATATTATTTGAAGAAGATCGCAATTGCTTACTTCTGTATTGGTCTTCGGCATAGAGGTTATGTGTATTGTACAGGTTTTACATATCCAGGTTTTGATGTCGCCGCTTTGCTTCATCTTCACAAAAACATCTTCACTGATGTCTACACACTTAATGTGATAACTTTTTCACAATTTAACTTACAGCACTGTACATACTCGTCGTAACGAGAGATACTTTTGTTACACGACGCGCACGTGATCGCCATTACATACAGTACAGTTTCCGAGGAAAAAAATGGTATACACCGATTGTTTTTTGGATGATTGACGTCTGCGCTACCAATGCCTACTTACTTCCTAGACAATTTGGATCTACCTAAGACCACTTCCAGTTCAGAAGAAAAATTGCAAGAGAGCTTGTGACAAAATTTGGTAAGAACAGTAAAAAACCTGGAAGAAAAAAGGCTCTTATTGAATGTAATATTATTGCTAATGGCATTCATGTCATTATCACAGGACAAAATAGACTCAGATGTACAATTTGTAAAAACAAAACAACTAAAGCTTGACCTTGTTTCTACTTAACTGGTTTAATTTCTTCAGTGCCAATTTATTTGTAACACTCTCGTTACTACTAGTACTTAGTATTTTTAGTAAGAGACTTAGTCGTTGAGTCCGAAGCAGAAGAGTTAAATCCCTCAATAGAACGTTTAACAGTGTTAACAGTCTTTTAAACCGCCCCTCCATCCTGTAATAAAATATAAAAAACGCCCAAATTTGAGCAACAATCTAATTGGGAAGTTAATCGTTTTCTGCAAAATTCAAGTAGGTTTCGACAGTTCTCAGAATTAAGGGCATAAGATGAGGACGATATGAAATGAGTTCAAACCAAACAATATCCTGTACTTGCCAGAATGAAGGAGAACAAACAATCTTTCTCCTTAAACTTCATTGAATATAATAAATCTCCCTTTTTCTAAGTCGTGCATGTAAAACGTTGCTATAAATTCCCAAAAAACCATTCCATCCCAAATTTCTCTTTTATAAGATATACACACACCTCCGTATCGTTTTCTATTTCGGTCAGAATTCGATTCGAAACACACGGTCTCACCGTATTACATACATAGAAGCCCGCTTTAATGCAGTAACACATCTTCTTTGCCCATCGTTAATCGCCATCGCTAAAATAACAACACCACAAGTGTGTTATCTACACAGGCACCGTTTTATCGTTTTTAACGTTTAATTTACGCGAACTTCGTAACACGGGAAAGTTTTATTACAGCGAGAAGGGGGCCACCTTTTTAATAAATTTCGATTGCACGCCGAACGCAGCCACGGTTTGGTTTTTGTCTGCCATTAATTTATAAGACCTATTCTGAACATTAAATCAGTTATTCTGGTTCGCGTAAAGTACCATCCGTTCGCTTCAGGAAAAGAATTATAGGCCCGTAAATATTAGCGTGAATCCGCAGCCCATCGAGACGGTACAATAAGTTATCCAATCAGGTACCTATATCTAAGTTATTTTTAGAGACGGAGAAAGATAGACGCGATAAAGATAGATTTTTGAGGATTTATTACTTGTAGATGCAAGTGATATTGTGGAATGTGTTGTCTGATATGTTTTCTTTATTATTGCTAAATGTTGAAGCAGTGGCTTGCAGGTAGATGGCGATGGAAGCCGAATTGTTCTTTCTAAATCGGAAATGAATCATGGATTTGACATAATACTCCAAAACTGCAAACTTTGACCGTAAATAAGGTGATGGCTGCAGTATAACTGTAGGAACTACCTAATATGAACGCTAGTAGTAGTAGTAGTAAAATTTTGATTTAATACAACGACGTATAACTTAGTCCGAGTTGTATCTCTACAGCTCTTACGTTCATCAGATTCTCTCTTTTTGTTTGACACTCAGACTATGTTTGAGTGGGTGCTCTAATAGCATAGTTCCGCTGACACCACATACCCCTCTGGGGGTCTATCAGCCAATTAGAGGTGATAACCAATTGGGTTGATAACTGGACACTGTCCTTTAAGGAAGCATCTATACAACACGGGTCGGGTGAGCGAACCTTGGTGCATTATCACGAAATGGCACCATGATAAATGTTTTCAGAGGATATGCTCAATCTCTTAAGAGATGGCAATTGTCTGGCACGTAGGGGAAAGTTGGGTAAAACGGTCCCCACGGGTAAAACGGACCTTTCCTATTTTTCACATAATATATACAAATTCAGTGTTCTGCTTCAACGACTACATTCCGAACTACTACTGCCATCTGTACAATGAACTGAAAAGATGTAGGATGCATAAACAGAACTCTAGTTTTATTACCTCCAAAATACCACGCTTTGTTGTTATTTTCGCGCTGTGTGAAATAGTGCTTATAGCTGTTTTAATTGAGGTAAGTTCAAAGTATCTGTATTATTCTTAAAATGTATCTTTTCCCGCATATTTTTCTCCTCTTGCCTTAATTCTACATGTGAAGATTTCTTAATTAAAGTTAATTTGTATATTGGGTTGTTCTTTGAGGTAAAATGGCTCCTTTTCGTTGAGGCAAAATGGTCCCGGGGACCATTTGACCTCTGCAGTTTTGTTTAACCCACCTAAAAGCAATTGTTCTAATTGTACCAGTACTTAAGATAAATGATTAATAATTATTTAATTTATGTTTTGGTTTTAGTAATAAGAATGGTTCGAAATTATATACGAAAGGCAACAAGGCAACAGTGGAATGATGAGTCAATGCGCCTCGCATTATTAGAAATTTCTAACGGCATACCATATAAGAGAGCTGCTAGAATTTATAACGTTCCGTTAACTACTTTAAAAAGAAGGGCAAAAAATCGCAATAAATTCGCAACAGGCCATATAAAGTGTATTGGAAGATTTACTTCAACTTTGCCAAAAGAATTGGAGGCATCTCTAAAACAATATGCGTTAGAGATGGAAGAGAGGTTATTCGGCCTAAGAAAAAAGAACATTTGCGAAATGGCTTATGATCTTGCAGAAAAAAATGGTATTAGCCATAGATTTTCCAAAGATAAAAGAGCAGCTGGCACCGCTTGGTTTAGAGATTTCTTGAAGAGAAATCCACAGCTTTCTTTCAGAACACCTGAGGCAACCTCAGCTGCCAGAGCAAGAGGATTTAATAAAGTAGCAGTAGCGAAGTTCTTTACAATTTTAGATGAAGTTGTAAATAAATATAATTTTGATCCAATGAGAATTTATAATATGGACGAATCTGGTATACAGACAGTCCCTAGTAAGCTACCCAAAATTTTAGCCCATAAAGGGCGCAAGCAGGTCGGTTTTCTAACGAGTGCTGAAAGAGGTCAAAATGTCTCTATTGCTCTTTGTGTCAACGCGACTGGTCAGTTCATTCCGCCAGCAATAATATTCCCTCGAAAGCGAAGGATAGAATTATTATATCAAGGTGTGCCTTATGGAAAAAATATACATACATCTTAACATTCAAGAGGAGCATTTGCTAAATCCTCTCTATATCCTCTGCAGGGGGGATATCAATTGGGCGAAAGGACCCTACATCAAAAGGACGTTGCTCTCGCAGCTTTTTAGAAGTAGAGGGTGCATTTGATAACACATCAACACCCTCGATCAACCGATCCTTAATAGAGCGGAGTATTAACCACACGACCAGCAGATGGGTGGACTGCATACTAAAAAGCAGAGTAGTCTATGCCCAAATGCTAAATAAACGCATCGCCATGAGGACCACTAGAGGGTGCCCTCCAGGGGGAGTACTGTCACCTCTGTTGTGGAGTTTGATCGTGGAAGACTTTATCAGGTCATTAAATGACAGAGGGATATGGACGCAGGGTTTCGCTGATGACATTGTCATAGTAGTCAAAGGGAAATTCCCGGGCGTAGTGGCATGCGCTATGCACTGCGAATTGTGGAGGAATGGTGCCTTACACAAGGACTTTCAGTTAACCCACAGAAAACAACGTTGGTTGCCTTCACCAATATGAGAAATCACTTAGTCAGCATAACGAACAGGGCTACGCAACTATTCTGGCGCTGCAGAATGTTGTTGGTAAGACCTGGGGATTAAAACCGAAGGTGATTCAATTGCTATACACTGTAGTGGTTAGGCCGATGATAATTTACGGAGCCGTAGTCTGGTGGAGAATAATAGAAGTATCCTCGGCAGTGGGACTGCTAACTGCTGTCCAGCGACAGGCGCTGCTGGGAATCACCGGAGCAACTAACAGCACAGGAACCGCATGCTTGAAGACCATTGTGGCCCTCCTTCCTCTGGAGCTTTACGTAAAGGCGGAGGGTATGGATGCGACCCTTAGACTGAAAGTGGTACCCCAATATTGGGATAGCAGGGCACACAGCTACTACGGGTACGGTACTGGACGGGCCTTTCCTGCAAATGCCAACGGACGGCATCTGAAATTATTTTCACTGAAAAGGTGAAAATCTTAATACCGAACAGAGACCAGCCACGGGGTGACTTCGTTACCTCTGATAACTGATTCGCAAGTATTCGCAATTGCAGCCTGCGTAGAACTGATTGCAAAGGGAGTCTGCACGAAGAGAAAAATAAACAGTTATGAATCCTCTTACTAGGTCAAAACTGGTTAAAGACTGTAAACAGCACCTCAATAAACTGGCACAAGACAACAAGGTATATTTGATCTACGTGCCCGGGCATGAGGATATTAGAGACAATATAATAGCCGATGAACTAGCCAAAAAGGGTTTTAGGAAACACTTCATAGGATCTGAACCCGTACGTGGAATCACAAGGGATTCTAGTAGAAGGGCCATTTGGTCCTGGTTAGATAAATAGAGAGTAAGGAAATGGAGGTCGACTAAGGGTCCACTCCACACTAAAGCCTTCTGAAAGCCTAATTAGATGTAATCGAAAACAAGTTAAGACCATTATTGGGTTGATAACTGGACACTCTCCTTTAAGGAAGCATCTATACAACACGGGTCGGGTGAGCGAACCCTGGTGCATTATCACAAAATGGTACCATGATAAATGTTTTCAGAGGATATGCTGAATCTCCTAAGAGATGGCAATTGCAGACAATTGCCATCTCATCGTACCTAATATAGGTGAGTTCGTCCACATCCTAGCATCATGTGAAGATCCAGGCCACCCACAAAATATATTTATAAACTTTTTATAAACTATTTATATAATCATCCTGTAGTGTGTATAACGTTTTACACACATTAATACACATCTTATGTGCTTCCCCTTTTGTCATTCCAAATCTGTCCGCAATCCCACGAAAGGATTCCTGGTTTGCCAATGTCCATAAAGTTAGGAGGAATGCCTCTTTATGAAATATAGGTTTTCTTGTATCTGGTTTTTGAGCTTTAATCGTTATTAACAAATTCTGTAACATATAACAGGTTTGTACATTTTATGTAATTTTTTGGAAAAAAATACCTCAAATGGAGTTCGCGTCAGTCGAAAATGAGACTGGAAATCTCGGTCACTGTACTTAGGAACTACACAATCTACATATCTATGTCTCGATTCGGGCTTTTTTGACGTGTTCCTTACTTACTAGAAATTCATCTGAAGATGAACTATCTGAGCTATCTAAAATCACAATTCAGCCAATAATACACATTTTAAACCTGTATCCGATGACGAAACTCGTAGTATTTTCATTAAGATAAAAGATTCCATAATCGACGGTGTCGCAATCTAGACGAATACGTAAAGATACCTTTTTTCGTAAAACGAGAGAAACGTAAATGTCATAAACTGTAAACATAACCTCTCAACATAAAACAAAAACACTGCGATAACACCAGAAATCGTTGCTTTAATCTTCGCAAATTACATGCACCATAAATCCATCTAATTAAGACGTCATCACGTCAAGCGATGTGGTGTTGATGAATGATGCAACTCTCGGTGTGCATTTTTTGATTCACTGGCAATGTTCAGGCACAGTTTAAAAAATGTCGCATAGCACTGGCAAGTGGCACTCCCAAAGTTTGCATTGAGTTCAAGATTTATTGCACCCATCTTGATAGTCACTCTGGTCCAATTCAAGTATGTCGTCCAATAATAATGTCTTCTTGACAAACAGAAATTAGTGAAATGAAGTTTTCATGTGCTATTAAAAAGAAACCGATTAAGAAAGAATTATGAATATGAATAAATACAAATTATCAAAAGTGACAAATAACACACCAGACCTGACTTAACTTGGGTGTATTCTACTGAAAACTGCTTTTTTAGTACTGTGTAGAAACTATAGGCACTAGAAAAGTTTCTAAAACGAACTCAGTGTGTATTCAGCGCGTCATATTTATAGTTTGTGCTTGAGATTGTGTCAATATTTGAGCACGCGATTTTGACACATTTGTAATGACATTTACGTCAAAATCGCGTGCTCAAGCATCGGCACAACCTCAAACATGAACTATAAATATGACCCTAATGCCCGTATTCACAAAAGCCAGTAATAACTAATAATGGAGCGTAATACGTAACGGGGCATTAAATACGTTAGTTTTGTATTCACAAACAATTGCATCGTAAAATAATTCGTTAAATCCATCGTAACTATAACACCAACTTTTCGAGGGATTATAGTTATTTGTATATCAAGGCCGCGAAAACACACTTTAACGTACGCAGAGAGAAATTGTCGCCGAGGCCGCTTGCGGCGAGGCAGGACAATCTCGAGTACGTTAAAGGTTTTCGCGGACGAGATATACACAACATTTTTTGGGCAACCGTGCAAATCGTTCCAAAATCGTTCAAACTGTTTTATATAAATTTACACACATCGGAATATTTTTATTGCCAATTTCAAAGTGACTTACTTTATATGCGTTGCCATAGAAATGACACGACTAGAATAAAATACAAATACTTAATAGTTGTCAAAATAAGTCGTAAAATGTCTGAAACTTCTGAAAGTGATAATATTTCTATATCTGGAACTCCTCCGGATATAAAAAGTGCTGCCAATTTCGCAGTTTCTAACTTAATACCCGAAAGATCGAAGAGGCAATACGAAAAATGTTACAACGATTTTAAGGTCTGGTGCAACGCTAAGAAGGTCAAAACTGTGAGCGAAAACGTGCTATTGGCATATTTTATGCAAAAATCGGCGGTCCTAAAAAGTTCCAGCTTATGGAGTTTGTACTCCATGCTTAAAAGCATGCTGAATATAAAGGAACAGATTGATATAAGGACATTTTTAAAATTAATTCCTTTTTTGAAGAAAAAAGCAGTAGGCTATAAAGCCAAAAAGTCTAAAGTGTTAACAATGGAGCAGATTAAATTATTTTTGGAAAATGCTGAGGATGAAAAGTATTTACTGTGGAAGGTACAAAGATATAAACAAGTTCTCTTATAAATTGCTTAATTTACTATTAGTTTTACAGGTAGTTTTAATTATGGGCGTATCAGGTGCCATGAGACGTGACGATGAGTTAACAAAAATAACCGTTGACAACATTCAAGACACCAGCAATATTCTTATAATTACTGTTCCTACAATCACAAATCCAGATTACATAAGACTTTATCACAAATATATTGCTCTTCGTCCGAAATATGTTACCTGTCATAGGCTGTTTTTGAGATACAAGCAAGGAAGATGCTATGCACAAGTTATTGGGGTACATAGCATTGATAGCAAATTATTTGGGGTTGCCGAACAGTGAGCAATATACAGGCCATTGTTTTAGGAGGAGCTCTGCTACTCTCCTTGCTAACAGTGGTGCTACAATATCAGTTCTTAAGCGCCACGGTGGCTGGAAATCTGCTACTGTGGCCGAATCGTATGTTGAAGATTCTATAGAAAATAAAAATAAAATTGCTAATTCAATATCCGGTACTTCATCACAATGTATTTACAATCAAAATGAAATCACTGCTACGGTTTCAAATTACAATTCAAATAAAAATTTAGATTTTACTGCTTCTGATGTAAATATTACTAATAATACAAATTGCACAATTAATATTAATATGTATCCGAAAGGTTTGTAATAAATACACAAAATACTCTGTTTTATTGACAATAAATGATGAAATATGTCAAATATGTGTTAATTTGTTTATTTACTTTTACGGCCGCTGCTATGGGCAGCGTCCGCGAAATTGCATTTCGCGGACTGGTTTGCGTACGCGAATTGACAACTTCGCGGCCGGTTGCCCAAACAAATGTTTAACGATTCGTAAAAAGTAAAATGTCAATTAAAAACGTCAACTATCATCTTTATGTAATTTGAAATTTGACACTTCACGATATGTCATCTTCTGAAAATTCAGATATCGAATTTTTTGAGGATATTCTAGAGGCCATGCCTCGATTGAAGCATATTAAGAGATCGGTGGAACCGGTCTGAGTTATTTGATGGCGTCGAATTTAAAATGCGGTATAGTTTTAATAAACTAACAGTAACACAATTAGTTAACATGATTGGTCCCGAACTGGAAAAAGGTACAAACAGAAATAAAACTGTGTCAGTTATGAATCAAATTATAGTTTGTGCTTGAGGTGGTGTTGATGCTTAAGCACGCGATTTTGACACATTTGCAATGATATTTACGTTCTTTTCTGTTTTTTTTTTAATTGTCATAAACATTTCTTAATTTTTGCACCGTTTTTTGGCGAACCACCCGGACCACCACTACAACTATTAAAATCTATTGTTATTTTTTCTCAAGTACACGCTTTCTCTTTGCTTTCTTGTTTTCGATTTTTTTGATATATCCTTCGATAACGTCTAATAATAAAGCAATTCCTCTTTCGGAGAAATTTTCTCCTTTGGTCTGCTTTCCAGTAAGCATTATTATTATTAACAAAGAAAAAATGTAGCTAATACTTTTAAATACAAACTTCAATTTTGCGTCAATTTGAAAGTTAAATTAACCGGAAATGTTTCACATTGCGGTGAAGTTTGTTTTTCACCAAAGAAAACTCATTGAAATACCCTAGACGATCGTAATAAATAACGAGGGGGTAAAACTCTGTTGTAAAATCTATGAATACGATATTTTGTTTAACAGTCGTTAAAATTAAACGGACTATTACGTAATGGTTTTTTGTGAATACGGCCATAAATGTTGCTATAATAACACAATAAAATTTTGTTCTATTACTATAATGTTCATATCAGTGGCTAAATTTTTATGAAATTTTAGCCTGAAATTATAACTAGTGAGCCGTTTAAAATGAGCTATCACTTGAGCCTCTATTCCATTTAAAATTTTGATACTGTATCATCCCCTGTCGTCAATCTTTGAAACTAAATAGAAACCTACTATCTACAGTTCATAATTCCACAAGGGTGTATTTTGGGTCCCGTTCTTTCCATCTCTTTTATAAACGATATTGTCAACTCTATTTAAAAAAAAAAAACCATCAACAGATTAATCATCAGGAGACGCAAGAGAGGGCAAATATCTATAAAAATAGTAGCAGTTGGAGTTTTGGAGAGTAAAGAAAAACAACAAGATTATTACAAATAATTCTTTATTATTCAACTATTTAATCAAAATATAACTACAACCGCGCTGTTTATTCCTATACATTGTCATTTTTGATTCTTTGAGTAGCTGTATGATGATATCTTTCGATCCTTATATACTTACATTACAATACATACATAAGTTACGCAACGTTACATCTACATATATACAAGTTTTAGAAAATAGCAAAATAAATTATATGTACAAAAAAATTCAAGTAAGTAGATACATTTATGATATAAAAGTAGATAGGCTTTAATATTATACACAATTCTTGTGTAACACGTCCTGCGAAAGGCAATACACAAAGCAGCTGCCAAGGCAACGTAATTTGACAAGTTGCGTGTTGTGTATCATGTCAAGGGTAAAACGAAAAAAATAGCAAAACAAAAACATAAATATAAATTTTTATCTATGTATATGGCACAGAAATAGACAAGTTTAGCGGTATCTTTTTCTTAAAGTAAAGCGAAATATTTATTACAATTTAGAGCTTAGATTTTTACGAAGTTGTATTGAAATTAAAACGCTGCTTCTAGAACAACGATTAGAACACCTAAAACATTGTTTTTTCCATAACTTTACAATTTAGAATAAGTCTGGTTTGTGTAGTTTAATTTCATTTCAAAAACTCAGCGTGGAATGTAACGTAATTTGTTTGAATTTTATTTTGATTCTTCAAATATGAATTACACACATGCAGTGATGATTTAATTTAATTCTGCATCAGAAAAAGATACCTCTAATGTCGAAATCATCATAAATAAAGTCTTTTATATACAAATAATAATGTTTCCTCGTTTTAGTAAGCATGCAACTAAACGTAATAACACGATCAATTTCATTTTGCAATAACAACAGCTTACTAACGTCACTTTAATATAAAAGTCTCTCACTCAAGGCACCTTACATCTTCGTTACAGTAGGTATTTCCCCCCAAAAAATTCGTTTCATCATCCTCCTTCTCCTACTCACATCGTGTATTTGTTATTAACGTGATGTTCGTAGTATTGGGTCGCAGCAGGCGGTGACGGTAAAGATGTTGGAATCGAAGGCGGCGTTGGACTCATGTAGGGCTTCCTATCGCACTGTACAGGTTGCATGGTACCGCCGGACGTTCTCATGACTGCCAACCGAAAAAGAAAAACAAATATAGATTAGATAGCGAAGGTATATTGTACGTGTGGTGTATTGTACGAGAGCGTGGGATGCTGAATGCATCAATTTATTTATCGCGAAGAAATTATGCCTAGCTGTACGGAAATTTTAGTTTCTGCTTATCGATGTCGAACTTTCGTTTTAATTGTGTTGCGGAGATCAAAGGTGTCTACGTGTTTAAAAATAAGCTTTGATTTGAAAGTGTGTCATGGAAAGGGTGATTAAAATTAAGTACTTTTAAACAGTTTAGGATTATTATATTTTCTATGTTGGTAGTTCAAACTGTGGGTAAACTATATACATAGTCAAAGTGAGCTCTTTTCATTTGTAGGTCAATAAAACAAGAATCAAGTAACGATACTTCATCAGTAGAACAAATTGTGCCTATCACCAAACTTGTTTAGAATAAACAAATGATTCTGATATAGGATTACGTTTAAAATCTAATGAAGAGCTTTAAGACAAATTTAATATAATTATTTGAATAAAATGGATTGTGCCTATGATTTGAAAATTCAGAATTATATACAGGGTGTTTCAGAATAAGATGCTGATCCTTAAGGGTGTCAATCCTTACGTGATTTTAAGAAGAAAAGTTCAAATAAACCTATGTCCTAAATCTCTTAAATTTTGAGCTACAGGGTATTCAAGTTTTGAGAAAAAAATCGTTTTTTTATCATAACTTTAATATCTTCCTAGACATTTTTTATAATTTAGATTAGCTGTTGAAAGTGGCCACCACCTGCAAGTATGCATGCTTCAGCTCTTTTCCTCATTCAGTCTCGTACTCTTTGAAAAATTCCTGGAGTATTCCTGATAGTGTCACAACAAAGTATTATGCGATTTCTCAACTCCTCTTCAGTGTGTATTGGAGTTCTTGCTTTCTTGCTATGGTTAACAGAGTCAAGTTGGAAACAAATTGATTAAAATTGTTATGAAAGTAAAAACGTACTATATAAAGGAAAGTTTTTTATATATCAATCAATTCTAATTGAGTAAAAATTTAGATGTCTGAATATTTCACATCAAGTGATGATGAATTAGAAGAACTTCTTCAGATATTAGAGGTTCCAAAAACTACCAATTTTTTTGAAGAAATTGTACCACAACTCTCAGATCAACATTATTTCGAACATTTTCCGCAAAATACACATAAACAGTATCCGTTTATAAGTCACCAATGTTAACTTGGAGTATGTCAAAATTTAATTTGTTACAGTGGTGCCAACGTTAACTAATGAATATAATAGAAACTCGTTCGAGTATTGTTCGCGGATGAGAAAATTCCCTCTCGCGTTCCAAGAGTCGCATGCGCAATACAAAAGTACTGAACATCTTCCAAGTATATCCTGGGGATCTCTTCCGCGAATAAAGCTAGTATTTCCAATTACACGTTTGGATTCACTGGAATCGATTTCCATTCAAAGGAGACAACAAAATTTAAATTGGTCTATCAATGTTATTGAAGCTTTGTGAAACTTTTGGTGGATCAAAATGGCTTCAAAACCACCTTTAATGAAGCCATGCAAACAGGCAAAATTGAAATTTGCTCAAAATAATATGGGATGAGGAGTGATGATGAAGAGAAGCATGTTATAAGTTCTGATGAAAAATTTAATTTAGACAATCATGGATGTTATCGGTATAGTTTGCATAGGTGTTGAAATAAGATTTTTCTTGTAATGTAATCTTCCTTTCTTCAATATTATTCTGCTTTGCATTTGCATTTGTTTTTAATTTAATTTTAACTTCAATTTGCTGAAGATATAAATAAATAATAGTTGCTAAGCTAGCCGGGATAGTTTTGAATGCTTTTTCAGTTTTCAGTTGGTTTCAAGACAAGCTCATAACCAGTCCTCAATCAGAGACTTCAAACAGATAAGTTATTTTCAAAACTAGCTCAAAACCAGCCATCTAAGCTTTCACAACCAGCTCACAATCAGCTCTCTGGTGACTGCCTTTGATGTATTCTATGGGAGTGGCGATTTCTTTTGATGTTTATTGTAATTCTTGCAGTGCCTCCATATCTACTGAATGCAATATGCAAATGCAATAAATTATGAAGGGAATTAATTATGAAATCTTTTCAAATCCACTCTAACAAAATTACGCTTCGAACAGAGCGTGTTATATCCAATCAGCGTTAAATGTCGCTAAACGAGCTTTTATTGTAATACAAAGGATATTTTAATAAGATGAGTTCAAATTATACGGTACTTTCCGTTTTAGGAGCAACCTAAAGTGACCTAGAATGACGGTTGCGTGAAGTTATCCACACTTTTCCAGCTACACTTTTATCGCAACGAAAGTTCGAATGAAGTAGTAATTCCAATATAACATATACGATCGTGGTTTTCTTATAAATTTTACAATAAATGTTCTACAATCCACAATATATTAACCGAATTCTCTCTGGTGGAAGCTATTTTATATATCTAACAACGAAATTTAATTGGCTCGTCGTTTGTGGCCTTCAGAATAAAGAAAAATTGAAAAACCGCGGATGGGATAATTAAAACGTCGTGATTCTCTTATTTATTGTAGACACCGACCATAGGTCATATTTTGGCATGATGATCTCGTACTTCACTAACCATCAAATTCATTTGGTTGGCCGTTTATGACCTTCAAAAGTAATAAAAATCGAAAAACCGTGGATGGGGTAATTAAACCGTCGGTTTTTCGATTTTTAGGAGTCATAAACCAGCCAAATGAATTTGAGTACGAGACCATGATGCCAAAAATGACGGAGGCACTCGAATTGCGTGACGTTTTAATTATCCCATCCACGGTTTTTCGATTATTATTACTTTTTTCCAGCCAAACGAATTTGATGGATGAATTTGTCAAGACCACCATGCTAAAATATTGTCTGAGGTTGGTGTCGAGTCACTCGAATAAATAAGTGAACCACAACGTTTTAATTATGCCATCCACGGTTTTTCGATTTTTATTACTTTTGAAGGTCGTAAACGGCCAGCCAAATGAATTTGATGGATGAATTTGTACAAGACCACCATGCTAAAATATTGTCTGAGGTTGGTGTCGAGTCACTCGAATAAATAAGTGAACCACAACGTTTTAATTATGCCATCCACGGTTTTTCGATTTTTATTACTTTTGAAGGTCGTAGACGGCCAGCCAAATGGATTTGATGGTTGGTATGGTACGAGACCATCATGCCAAAATATGACATATGGTCGGTATCGAGGCACTCGAATTAATAAGAGCAGCACGACGTTTTAATTATCCCATTCACGTTTTTTCGATTTTTATTACTTTTGAAGGTCGTAGACGGCCAGCCAAATGGATTTGATGGTTGGTATGGTACGAGAGCATCATGCCAAAATATGACCTATGGTCGGTATCGAGGCACTCGAATTAATAAGAGCAGCACGACGTTTTAATTATCCCATCCACGTTTGTTCGATTTTTATTACTTTTGAAGGTCGTAGACGGCCAGCCAAATGGATTTGATGGTTGGTATGGTACGAGACCATTATGCCAAAATATGACCTATGGTCGGTGTCGAGGCACTCGAATTAATAAGAGCATCACGACATTTTAATAATCCCATCCACAGTTTTTCGATTTTTATTACTTTTGAAGGTCATAAACGGTCAGCCAAATGAATTTGATAGTTTGTATGGTACGAGACCATAATGCCAAAATATGACCTATGGTCGGTGTCGAGGCACTCGAATAAATAACAGCGTCACGACGTTTTAATTATCCCATCCACGGTTTTTCGATTTTTATTACTTTTGAAGGTCGTAAACGGCCAGCCAAATGAATTTGATGGATGAATTGGTACAAGACCACCATGCTAAAATATTGTCTGAGGTTGGTGTTGAGTCACTCGAATAAATAAGTGAACCACAACGTTTTAATTATCCCATCCACAGTTTTTCGATTTTTATTACTTTTGAAGGTCGTAGACGGCCAGCCAAATGGATTTGATGGTTGGTATGGTACGAGACCATCATGCCAAAATATGACCTATGGTCGGTATCGAGGCACTCGAATTAATAAGAGCATCACGACGTTTTAATTATCCCATCCACGTTTTTTCGATTTTTATTACTTTTGAAGGTCGTAGACGGCCAGCCAAATGGATTTGATGGTTAGTGAAGTACGAGATCATCATGCCAAAATATGACCTATGGTCGGTGTCGAGGCACTCGAATAAATAAGAGAATCACGACGTTTTAATTATCCCATCCGCGGTTTTTCAATTTTTCTTTATTTTGAAGGCCACAAACGACGAACCAATTAAATTTCGTTGTTAGATGTATAAAATAGCTTCCACCAGAGAGAATTCGGTTAATATATTATGGATTGTAGAACATTTATTGTAAGATTTATAAGAAAACCACGATCCTATATATTATATTGGAATTACTACTTCATTCGAACTTTCGTTACGATAGAAGTGTGGCTGGAAAAGTGTGGATAACTTCACGCAACCTAGAATGACATGGTCTTTCAATTGGCATGGTCGAAATTGGGTGTTGCCATTAAAAAAAAATTATCAATGACGTCATATCTCGAATGAGGATTACGTCACAAATGACCCGTATTTGTGTATGTCAAAAAGTGCATTTGTTTAAAACAAAATCGACGTGCCAGAGGATTGTTTCGAAAAACTCTCAATTTCAGAAATAATTAATTTATTCGTTACTATTCGAAAGCACTGTTATAATATATCACGGGTTCTAATATTTTATTTTGCGGTAAACAAATCTTAATATTGTTAAACATACTTATGATTGTGGCTTAACTATTCTAAAAGAGCAGTGAATTTGGAATGACTATACATGTCTCTAATAATAACATAAAAAAATCGAAGCAATGTTGCGAAATTAGAATTGCTTACTAATACTAGAATATAAACAAATTTCAGAAGAAGTTGATTAATCTATTAATATCGCTACTAACACGTAACAATTAAAAAATTCCGCGAAGTATACGATGACATTTCTAAATATGGCTTTTTTTAGCAGTAGTACACTTCGTTGTGGGTAATGTTTATTCTGTGTAAAAAATCTTCACAGCATAATAGGTACACACACGTATATTTTCCGGAATAATTTTTTTCTAGCAGTTTTCCGAAAACACTAAGCCGACACTTTTAAAAGATTTATCGGCAACAAAAGGTTCTTGTATATAATAGAATTCCTACAGGAAATCTGTTCCTCTCTTCTTGCGCAATGTTTCCGAAATCGTTTTGCAATTCCGTTGTCCGCAAAACCGATGGAATATTTATATCCGTCGAGGAAGTTGCGCAAGCGACCAATATTGTTAAAATCTATTTCTGTCGTGGGATGGCCTATATTTGTCAAACACGCTAATTGATACCAAAAACAGTCATGTTGCGGAAAATAACGTGGTTACCGATCCCCGTATTATAGTGGACGACATCAACAGTGTGACTAATTTGCTATCGCGATCACGTACTCTCTACCACAGCATGTTCTGTGTTAGCAATAAAATCGGATGGGTTTCATAAAACGGAAACATGATTTTTATTAATAGATGCGTTGTGCAGAGAGATGGTAAGAAAAAAAGTTGTTAGACATACATGCATGTGTTAGGATGAAGTACTGTTAAAATCAACCGCAATATTTTTCACAATTCAGACTGTGAAGATTTAAAATGAATCCCTAAACTAGGAAATTTAATTAAATGGGAGATGTAGTACAGATCATTTTATTTAATAAAAAAAAATTAACATCTGACGAAGCACATAGAGCAATTGGTTTGCTACAGGATGGTCAACGACAAAGTGACGTAGCAACTTGTTTTCAAGTTAGCCAAAGTGTCATTTTCTCTTTCTTTTTAACCGTTTTCAAGAAACTGGATCTGTTGAAGAAAGACCTAGAATTGGGCGTCTATCAATAAGTACATCTGGTGAAGACCGATATGTCACCTTTGAGCACATGTCGAATGACGTTTAGAAGACGTTTATGGGATTGACTCGCAACCATAGGCGACAAAGATTAGAATGGGCAAGAGAGCGTGTTAATTTGACAGAAGAGTGGAATTTGGTACTGTTCGCTGATGAATCCAGATATGGTAGTTTTTCGGATAGCCGTCGAACGCGTGTCTGGACACAACCATTGATACCAAGACACCAGCGATCAAAAAGTTCACCCTTTTAGAGGAGGCACTGTTTGTGTATGGGGAGGCATTTGTTATGATGGCTGTACCGACTTGCTGGTTATTCCGGAAAGAATGAATTCAGAAGTTTGACTCAGACAATAAACAACATTGTGCTAGAGTTTCATGCTGCTGTGGGTCATGATTTTCTTTTTTTCGAGGATAAGAATTGAAACCAATAGAATTCCTCATTTATTTATACCTGCTCTATCGCCTGATGTAAATCCGATAGAGCATGCTTGGGATCAATTGCAGAGAGCCTTGGATCATCATAAACCCCAACCACAAACAATGGAACAATTAAGAAATTTGTTTCCACAACTCTGGCAACAGATTACGCAAGAAAAGTTTAATAAACTCATGCAAAGATGTTGCCAAGGTGTCATTGAAGCCACGGATGACATACTCGTTATAGTTGAAAGGGAAATTTGAGAAATTTGTGTTCATTTCCTCTTTTTTGATTGATTTTTTTAATAATACGAAACAAGCATTTAAAAACTAAATAAATAGCTTTAAATCGTCTTTGAAATCTTTTTTCTTTTGAAAAATCAAATTTTCCTGAATTTTTTCTGAATATATTTTGTTCAATAATGGCGATTTTACACTTTGTTTTAATTAAAAAGAGATCCCGAAATTCGCTAGAGCTGGTTGTAATATCATTGTTAACAACATGACTTGATTTCTTAACGCTTCGCGTTTTCTTCCGCTTCATTGGGTGTGGTACATCAAAAGCGCCACAAAAACTGAGCAGCATTGTCCACGTTAAAATAAGTGGACTGGACCAATTGTTGTTTCTTAGGTGGTATCTAAATTCTAACACTTTCGAATCACCTACATTCCTCACTTCCGCGAGGTGAGGAGAGCCGCTGTCACACTCAGCAGCTAGAACGATACCAACAGCAAGAATCTGAATGAAATGATACCCCAAGTCCGGTTGTAGCGATGATTTAGCGATAAAATTAAAATAATTTTTGAACGGTAAAATTGAAGTGCTAGGTACAATCATCTTAAGCATTTTGTTTCACTGATTTATGTTTTTATAACGTTACTTTATGGATTGAAGATCTGGAAATGAATTACCTGTTAGTCTGCGTCATTGCAAAAACTATATAGTTGGTAACTTGGTTTATTTAATTCATTGTGCAAGTGTTAGGAGTGAAAGCGTATTGGAAAAACAATAACCGGCACTTTCTGAATCTTACTGTGGAGGTCATTAGTTTTTGATTTTGAACAGGATTTACCCTTTAAGCATATTGTGCGTCCACATTGTGTTGCCATTTTGCATTCATCAGAGTTGTTGGCATAATTTTATTAAAAGTCAAAGATTAAAATGCTGTAGGTGTTCGCTGACAACTGTGCTGAATAACAAAAATAAAGTTTCAGTTTCAGTTTTGGCCAGCATTCATCTTACAAAAACGATTTCCTAAGATTACATATCACCACCTTGAAATTTGGCCGCCCAAGAACCAGGGAAGAAAGCAACGATAGGTGATATAGCCTGAAGAGGGGATATAAATGGTTGGGGAATACATTAAACAGGATATTCAGTCTACATGATCAGTCTACTGTATACTATTTTAACATATGCTTTGAAATCAATAATGGACGCTTCAACTGTTTTTTGCAGGTATCAAGGATGTGTTTAACAACCATATAAAGTTGTCTCTTGACATTGCCGATCTTTTAAAGTGTTCTCGTCATTCTGGACAAGAAGACCAATAGTCACAGTAACTAGGCAGTTTCTCTATGCCCCCAAGAATAGTTTAGAATGCGACAAATTATTTGGTACCCAAATTTAGACCTCTATTTTCCTTGAATATTTTCTGATTCTTCAAACAGTTTATCTTTCTACTTGTAGGTCAATAAAACAAATTTATATTTTTTTAAATTACTATTTTTAATCGTATTAAAAATTCATTGCAGTCATTAAATGACATTTTATTACGAATGTCAATTTTCGTAGTTGAAATGTCATATTAATTTTTTTTCTAATGTAATATAAATGTTCCTATCTAATAAATAAATTAAGTGTTTTGTGACGTATACTGTCTCTTATTTGAACAGTTGAACATATATGCATATGTATGTCATTTTTGCTGTCATGGGCAATTCCTTCGTCGGTACCGTTAAAAATAACTTCCATAAATATCCATAAATATGAACAAGTCGTCATTGGCAAGGTTTTCGAGATGGTTTACTGTAAATAAGCCTCCATTTTCTAGAAATAAGAAAAAAAAAACGATATGTATACAGAACATTTAGAGCGACTGAGGCCAGCTAGAAAAGAAATAGATCTAGAATGGAGCGGTTGTGAATCATATACAGAATTTACGCACTGGCAAGCGTGCTATTCCTGCGTGCTACCTCACTCTAGATCTATCACTTTTCTAGCTGGCCTTAGTCGCTCTAAATGTTCTGTATATAGATCCATATATTACAATAGTTATGTGTTGGTTTCATTACAATACCAGTCGTAATATAGAAATAAATTTTTGTTTACCCATACAGGGTGGGCCATCTAATGTTTCGAATTTAAACTGCAGGTTATTTCGATTTTGACAGATAGAATGACATTCACAAATTGACAAAAAGTTATAGGGGGATAAATGGGATTCTTTACGCTTAAACAAAAATGGGAAATTTAGTTCCAAAGTAGTGAGTCTTCAACTCAAACTGTAAGAAATTTAGGTGGAAAATTTGAAATAAATGATAGGCCTTCAAGTAAGTTTGTGGATCAATTCGTGATTGGACAAAACAACCCGTTTACGTTCTCGTCCAGTGCCTTCAGCCGAAAACATCATTAACATCAACTCGTCATCGTTCTCGGGAACTGAACATTTCTTGCACTTTTCTGCAACGAATTTTTGATTCTACAAATTGAAGAGGATGATCTGGACGAGGTTTGGTTTCAACAGGACGGCGGAACTTGTCACACAGCCAATGTAACAACTGAACTTTTGGGCATCGTTTTCGAAAATAGAATCAGTCGAAATTGTGATGTCAACTGCACTACCCCATCCTTGGTGGCCACACTCAGGGAAACGGGCGTGGCGAGAGAATTTGGCGAAGATAGTAGGGGAGGATAAAAGTCGGTTCGCCGAGGAGTAGTCCGCCCGCTGGTTGTCTGGTTGGGGAAACCTTTGGTTTCATCCTAAAACAACTCGGTGATTCTGGGACCCTACGGTTTCACTGTAGCTGCCGCGGATACTTGATCGCCGGAGGGGCGAAAGAGTTGGCGTGGTTGGCATTTTGGGGTAGGGCTCCGGCCCGGCCGTCCCCGTAGTTCAGGCTTAATTCACGGGCGGGCTGGTTGTACCTCACGGCCAGATTCCGTTTCCCACGCTTGGCCGATAGTAGCCATCCGCAAGGAGGCCTAGGCCCCGTGGGGTTAGATGTGAGGTAGGAGTCCGCCAAAGCGTCTCCAGCGGTGACCCGTCTAACGCTGACAAGGAAACTTGTCTAACATGGGTAGCACGGGGGAGAGGAGCCCTCCGGCTCGCCGGTCCTCTCCGAGAGGTGTCGGTCTCGTGCGGGCGGTGAGGTAGTGGGTGACAGTTTCGAGGCACATAACTTGTTATGTGCGGTGTGGCTCCCGAAAATGCAGGATATGGGCTAGCGCCTAGGTGCCTGCGGCAGACCATCAATGCCATTTTCAATCTGAATCTGAATGCCCGTCTCGGAGCTGTGATTTGAGCCCATTGGACTATTTTTTGTGGATAGCCGTTAACGATAAATGCTACACTAATAAATTCAGAGACGATTGACGCCTTGAAACGCAAAGTCGAAGTGGCCGTTCATGAAATCCAAGCCCAAATAATCGAAAAGTACTTGATAATTGATAATTAGGTTGATCGGATGGCGTACTGTAGAGCCAGCCGTGGTAGTCTTTTGAATAATATGTTTCATTTTTAAATTTGAAGATTCAATCTTTCTAATAAAACCATACTTTTTAAAAATATTAATTTCTTTTGTAAATCTTTTAAGGCAGAAAAAAGTAAAAAAATAGGAAATTCGTCTTATCAACTTGTTAAACATTTTGATGCGGTATTGAGACTCTGTAAAAGATTTTGTGGATTTTCCAGCTCTGATAAAACATACGTGACACGTCCACCGAAACCGAAAACCCCAAAATTCAATTTTAAAATGACTAATACACATTCTTGCTTTAATCTGTCAAATAATCAGTCTGAAGCAGTGGCGTAGCCAGGGGGAGGGCCCTTGAAAAATATTAAAATAATTTTTTTCGGTAGAAACGATAAATCTAAATGGATCTGATGAAAACAAGCATCTATTGCAACACTGCACAGTGCGCACACACAGAGTTGCCAGGTTGGGCGATTTATCGCAATTTGAGCGACTTCTAACACAAAATTGCGACCACTTTTTTGTAGAAATCGCAAGTCGCAAATTGAGCTATTTCAAATTGTTGAGGTTGCGTTTAATTTGATTAATTTTATTATTTACTTCGTTTTACTTTAGTTCTTCAACCATTTTGGGCCCCTCCCAAACCAAAATTCTGGCTACGCCAACTTAATTTTTATATACTTATTAAAATTGCGCAAAGACGTTTTAAATTCAATGTTATCGTGTGATGGGATGTTTATGTAATATGTATTTGATAAATTTTGTTGCGGTCCGTTACCATTGCAAGGTATAATAGAATATTCGTACAACACGACCGCAAAATGGCAATCGCGTTCTGCGGTTTTGCGTTAAGTGGATTAAGATATGCGTGATAATTGTTATAATTGATGGGAGGGCACCTCTCATCGGATGATGCGAGTTGTTCCCGTTGGTGATTTTTATCTCTCGAACGGTGTCGTTAAGTCGTAAGTAATGCCAATACCTAAGAGTGATCCTCCGATAAGGTTACTACGCACTTATGAATTTTACTGCTTTTTATTTTTAAATTTTAGGTATGTGCGGTAAAGATATAAAAATACTTTCGTAGAAATAATAAATAACAGTGATTTAAGTCCGGTTAAATTAAAAATAACTACCAACGGAAGAATGCGAAGTCTATGGATGAGTTATGAAGGTATAGAATGATCTATAACAGAAGTCTTCAAAATCTGGGTCGCGATCCTCTAGGAAAATTTTATTATTTGGATAATTTATGATAAATTTAGAGTAATTAGCGATCATTTTGCAAACTAAGTATGCGCATTTAACGAAGGAAATCCAAGTTATCTAGTTATTTTTTAATATATCTATTCTGAAGTTTGTCGTAAAAATGTATTTAACGAAAAAGAAAATGTTCTCCTCAGAGGAATGTTTATGATTAGCATAACGAATTTGAATTTGAAAGGGTTTCACTTTGTGAAAGGAAGACCAATCTCAGCCGTTACTAAAACAAATGTAGACGCTGTATGAAGAATAATTGTACGTAACAATTTGGGTGTGAGGAAAGTCTATTGTCGTTGGATACCTCATAATTTATGACAAAAACTATACCGAGTGGAATGGTGTACAAAAAAAAATGCTCAAGAAATATGATTTACAAAATTATTACTGGTGATGAAACCTAATCCAATCAATCTCGAAGTATTGCAAGAAAAATGGTAATCAATTTCTTTTCAAAATCCGGAACTACCACAATCAATAGTCGTGCTTGAAAATAAACGTACGATTACTGCAAAATGGTACACGACAGCATGTCTCTCAGATGTTGTTTAAAAGGCTCGTTTACGATGCCCTAGATCGGAGATTCTCCTTCATTACGACAATGCTTCCAGTCACATAGCGCGTCAAACAAAGGAATTTATTGTAATGGTTTAGGGCATTAAATATAAGAAGTCCTTCAAAGTCAAAGTTGTTTGCAAGATGTCATGTCATTTTGTGACAATTAATTGTCATAGGAGAAAGTAATGAGGGTTGTTGGTTTTGAAATGAAGAAAAGAAAGGATGTTATAAAAATGTTGTATTAAAAATGAAAAATAAAGACGTTTGATAGAGTATTGAGAGTTGAGTGGTTATAGATAAAAAAAAGGGGAGACTGCAAAAAGAAAAACGATTGAAAGAGATCAGGTTGGGACTGCCGGACTGCTTGGACGTAGTGCTGCGAGGTAGGGATATTATAAATAAAAAGGATACGATTTGAAATTGGCTTAACAAGCTAATCTCACCGCCCGCACGAGACCAACACCTCGCGGAGATTACCGGCGAGCCGGTGGGCTCCTCTCCCCCATGCTACCCATCTTAGACAAGTTCCCTTGTCATCGTTGGAGACGCTTTAACAACTCCTACCTCACATCTAATCCCACCGGGCCTAGGCTTCCTTGCGGATGGCGACTATCGGCCAAGCGTGGAAAACGGAATCTGGCCGTGAGGTACAACCAACCCGCCCGTGAATTAAGCCTGAACTACGGGGACGGCCGAGGCGAAGCTCTACCCCAAAATGCCAAAAAAATAATAAAAAGGATAGTGCTCGAACTTTCAAGAAAAAAACACCCACCAATTGCTAAAAGCTTCTACAGCATTATATTATTTAACAGGTCAATAGCCGGAGTGGTTAGGTGGCTGACTATCGTTATGGCGGGATGATACTCGGGTTTCGAGTCTCTGCAGGGACGGTGACATTTTTTCAGGAGGTTGAAATCCGGATCGATTTACCATTCGGTCTTGGGAGCAAAGTGATTAACAGAGTGGCATTATAAAAGGCGACATGATGCAGTCACAAAGCCATTTGAACACAATTTACACACACAAAACTACACCGCGTGAGTTGCGGTGATAGCCAGACAAGTAATACAGTTTACGGAGTCATTTCAACTAAGCACCCACTACACTTAAAAAAAATTCGCTGTATAAACCGGACCTGACACCTTCAGATTTCTTTTTATTTCTAAGAATAAAGGATAAAATGCGTGATGTACGATTTGCAAGCCCATAAGATGCAGCAGAGATCTTTAACAATCTGATATTTGAAGTAATTCAAGAAGAGTGGAATTTATGTTATGATAACTGGTTTTGAACAACAATAAAGAAATAATTTTTGACTACAATATTTGGTTTTACTTTGCAGAATTAATCGAATTTGAGATACAAAAAATGTCTTCTCTTAGTTTCTTCATTCTAATTGAACTATACCAGCTTGATAGCCTCAGAGATAAGAGGGCGGGCTATGAGTAGGGCAGTACTTATGACCTGTTCGAATCTTGTCGGTGATGCTTGTGGCGACGTCTCGCTAGATCGATAACTCTGGTTGAGTTACACATTTAGACACACAAGGTATACACCAACAACTGTAGTAGGTAATCTCGATAAGCAATACACCTAGCGAAGTCGGTGCATCATTCTCCTGTCCATTTTCTATTCAAGTAAAACTGAAATTCTTGCAGTTTGATGCCTCTTCTAATAAGTCTATAAGCTTTCCAAACTTTGTCTGTTAAATTAGTTTTATGGTGATTGCAAGCAAAATTCTGCACTGAAATAGCAGGGATTGGTATTTCCAATACCTAATATTCGGCGTTCTAGATTTGCAACTGGCAGAGGGTGTTACATCGGTAGCGTACGCGGACGACCTTCTTATTATTGTTGAGGCAGACGATCAGAGAGAGCTCGTATTCAAGGCAAATGAGTCCATTGAGGAGGTGGTAAACTAGCTGGAATCACAGGACCTACAGGTAGCTCCACATAAGAACGAAGCAGCAATCCTTAAAGGTCCACGAAAACGGCAAAATATCTGTTTTGTGGTGCTGGGCAAGAGAGTCGTTCCGAAAAGAGAACTGAAATACTTGGGCGTAATACTCAACGATGGACTAACTTTTGGGCCACACGTTATACAAGTAGTAAAGAAGGCAGAAACTACTTTGGGTGCCCTTTCAAAGGTAATGCCTAACGTGGGAGGACCAGCGAGTAGAAAGAGATAAGCACTGTATGGTGTAATAAGATCGCAACTAATGTACGCGTGTCCAGCATTAAAAAGTACAGAAGTATACTGGAGGGGCTGCAAAGAAGGGTCCTGCTAAGAGTGGTGAGCGGTTATAGGACTGTTTGCACGACAGCGGTGCAGGTGATTGCGGGGGTACCCCCAATTCAATTACAAATGGAAGAGCAGGCTGAAATTTTCAGAATAAAACAGCTGCAGCAGAAGCCGGACAAACTAAAGATCGGACCACAATTACAAAATGGCAGAATAACTGGAGTGAACAGGATGGGAGTGCAACATGGACCAAAACGCTGATCCCGGACCTGGCAGTATGGACTGAGTGTAACCACAGAAAAACAGACTCACGCAGTTTCTTTCGGGACACGGACACTTTCGTAGTTATACTAAAAGATTTAAGCTAACAACAGAGGACTTGTGCGGCTACTGTGGTGCTACCGTCTCCCCCGAACATGCAGTTTTCGCATGTAGTAAATGGGAGCAGGAGAGAAACAGCCTAACGACAACGCTAGGCGATAATCTGACGCCAGATAACATAATAAAGACAATGGTAGAGTCGAAAAGGAGCTGGAACTCAATCCACAGTCTTATCGCTAGGGTGATGACGGATAGAGAGCAAATGGAAAGACAATTGAAGAGAAATAATGAGCAGGACTAATACGTAATGAAGCACAAGGAAGGGAGGAGAGAGAAAGACATCCATCAGAAGACGAGAACGCTACACCGAACTCCTAATCCTCACCCTGTGTGAGGGACGGGAGATGTACCTCGGTGCGACAGTAAGCTATTAAGACAGCCCAAGCAAGCCCAAAAAAAAAAAAAAAACCTAATATTTGCAATACCTGTCGATAATATTACATTAGCCATATCCAAACAATGACACGTCTTTAGATAACTTGATAACTCTGTTCTTTTCTCCTTAAACAGTGTCAAATTTCACATATTAAACCAAACTTCATGGTTCATTTTTTTGATAAAACAATAGTATTTTCCCTAAAAATTGTGCTCAGTAATTTAGAAGAGATCATAATTATTTCAGTAATTCTCGGCTAATCTGTCATACTGATGTACTTTTTAAACTCATTCAAAATGTTAAGAATAGCAACCTTCACCCCCTCCACTTTCTCAGCACTCCATCATCTTCGTTAGACTCTATCACTCCTTGTTTCGCAGGGGTGGTCTGACAAGTTTCCGAGTTAATAAAGAGACAAGACATTTTTTTCCAAAAATTCATTTTTATCTTTGTACGTAGTCTTCTTGTGAGTGTGTACATAGTTCTTCCAGCGATGCTCCCAGCTCTTCAATCCTCTGCAAAATAACTGTTTACGAAGGTCTGACAAAAATCTCTGTCCACCGAGCACAATTTTTAAATTTGGGAACAAAAAGAACTCACTTGGCGCTAGATCTGGCGAGTAAGGAGGGTGGTTAAGCAGTTCCAACCGTAATTAGTGGATTTTCGTCATGGCAACGTCTAAGGTGTGAGGTGGCGCATTGACTTGATGAAACAATCTCTTTTTTTTGCAGATGTAGCCGTTTTTCAGCAATTTCTGATTTTAGCTTGTCATGGTAATGGTCACTGTAATGGTTTAAGATAATGGATTAAGATAACTCCATGACTATCCTCAAGAAGCAATCGTCATGACCTTCGCAACAAAAAAAAAATACTTTTTGCTTTCTTTTGGAGGCAATTCCCCCTTCGCAGTCCACTGTTTTGACTGTATTTTTGTTTCAGGCGTATAATGGTGCAAAATTCTCATTTATTGCTCCTAAACTGCACCAACAGAGCATTGGAACTGTTCATTCAAACACGTTTTGGGTCTAACGTTGAGTAGGCGCGGCACCCAACTCGCGGACAGCTTTCTCATGCCTAAATCTTGATTCAATATGTCACAAATACATTCTTTGGACATGTTCATAACCTCTGTTATCTCTCGCACTTTCATTCGGCGGTCGTTTAGCAGTATTTGGTAAACTTCGCGGGCACGTTTAAATTCTGCTGCCCAAAATTTCACTGTGGTAAATGATGGTGCAGAACCCCCGTATACAGCGCCCAACTCATCTTTAAGTTGCATTGGCGTATTGCCTTTTAAAAATAATTATTTAATAACGGCTCGATTGATTACTCAATTTTGTTTAATTTCTTCTTCTTCGCCAATCTATTAGAACTGATTCCAAAAGTTTTACAAACTGGTATGTATATGTTGTTGTCGCTTATATTTAGCAATAAATAAACTAAATTAAATCCCATTAGCGTTAAAAGTGTGTAGTTTACAACGGAAATAATTAATATTACTTGAACAAAAAGAAATGGCAACTCTCAGATGTTTTTGCGCGAACCAAACGATATTGTTTAATGTATAAGCATGCAAGGTTAAAATAATGAATGAAATTTATGTGTTTAAACAATACATGAAAGTAATAGAAGAGTTCTTATAAACAATCCGCAGACGGTGTAGGGAATTCGTAAATGATTATAAAGAAGAAACAATTAAAGTTATACACTCTTATATAATCAAATTAGATAGACGTTTGTAAAATACCATAAAGTGAATCAAAATAATAATAAGAAGAATGTAAAAGCGCGGGGCGAGCGCGTAGTAAACAAAGAATTCCAAACGTAAAATTAAGATATAATGATGGCGTAAACATTTACAATTTTTGTAAATAAATAAATACCGAACAGAGTGGATTATTTTTGTTTATATGTAATATAAATTGTTAAGTAATAATCCAACGCACACTTGCGGTTTTCAACATAAATTAAACACATATCTCGATTCACTGATGCAGACGTTTCCCACTTGTTGCTATCTTCTGCTATAATGTGTGTGTACGTTTGCATGTGTAATTTCGTCATTTTTTTTTATTGAGTGCTATTCTACGATGTTTAAACACGTCGCTTACATGTCCATCTTAATTTCATGCAGTTTTACGTTACGTTTACATTGTGTAATTGATTAATTAATTTCGGTTACAACGTGTGATACGAGGGAGCGTTTTTATATTCGCGGAATGGGGGATAAGGGGTTCACATCTTTCAATTAATTTATTTATACCCTCATAAAAAAATGAGTTCTCTTTATCTGCAAAATACGCCGAAACTGCCTCCTTGACTTCATCATCGGCAGTAAATTTTTTACCCCGCAGCTCTTTTTTCATTTTCGGAAACAGGTAATAATCACTCGGGGCCAGGTCTGGGCTGTAGTGTGGGTGATTCACAATTTCGAAGCCCACCTTATGCAGGGCAGCTAACGCAACGCGGCTCTTGTGGACGGGGGCGCGTTGTCGTGCAAAAGCAGCACACCTTTCGTCAATTTTCCCCGTCTTTTCTCTTTAATGGCTTCTTTTAGGCGCTCTAATATTGAAGCGTAATATTCTCCGGTTATAGAAACACCTTCATCTTTATAATCAATCAACAATATTCCTTCCGAGTCCCAAAATACCGTTGCCATGAGTTTTCCAGCTGACTAATGATGAACCCAAGTTTCGTCTCCAGTAACAATTCGACTCAATACACCATCCTTGTCTTCATTACAGAGATCCAAAAATGCACGCGAACACTCTACGCGCTGTTGTTTTTGCGGCGACGTGAGCATTCTCGGCACCCATCTTGCGCTGACCTTAGACATGCCGAGATGATCGTGTAGGATTTTAAAAATTATTGTATCGGATACTCCAACCATTTCTGCGAGTTGTTTCTTATTTAGTCGAGCATCTTCGAGTACAATTGTTTCAACTTTTTGGGGGGGAAGTGCTGGCGTGGTCACCTCAATGCTCCTGCCCGGCCTCGGGTCGTCTTCAAGGGATTCCCTTCCTTGTTTAAATAAACTATGCCACTTGTACACCATGGTTTTTCCTGGACAAGAGTCGCCGTAAACCAATAACATCTCATTCATTATGGTCGCGACAGATTTTCTTTGCCTGGTAAGGAACTTTATAACGGCACGATATTCGATTTTTTCCATATTTTACTTTTCACTCCTGATTATGTTACTTGGTTGACGATAGCTCAAAGACTAACTGTCTAATAACAATGAAACTTCGTATTTATACTAATTATGAGTCGCTGCACAGGCCACGCCCCCAATGCGCCTAATCACCCCCCTGCAACCCGCACATTCCGCGACTATAAAAACGCTCCCTCGTATCTATAGCTACAATGGAATTCTATGCCCGGTCCTTTCAAATTATCGCTTGGGTAGTTCTCTTTTCTATGGTGGCATTTATTCTATACATAATTTATTCTCTTATTTAAGTAGGAAAATGTGTGCATGTTATTGAAAAAAAAGCATTTGTTTGTTCAGATATAAATTGATCTTGAATGTTAGTTAAATAGCTGACAATCAAAGGTTTCCGACTTTCAAATTCAGGTTTTAATAACAAATCTTAATATAGAAAAGAAATGCTGTTAGAAAGCTGTTTACTTTTCTCATCTTCTATTGATTGACTAAAGTGTAGTAATCGAAGTCAGAGCTTAACACTTAAAGTAAAACTATCTATACTATTTGATGTCTTCTATTAAGAAACAACAATAATTAATAAGTAAAATTGCACGAGATAGAATGTTCATAAGCCATACAAATGTAAACATGAGCTTACATGCAGTAACAAGTCGTTAAGAAATCTTTGAAGTATTTGTAGAGTTCTTAGAAATTTGTTTGTTCTGAGAATCAGTTTCGTCCGGCATTTCCGGATTACAAGAATATCTTTTGAAACCTTCTGCCTGTCATCCAAAATGAAATTAAAAAAGTTCAAGTATCAATTTTTACATAACAACAACTTGTAAGTGTCATCTGTATTTGGGCCACACCAGATTTGTATAAGTTGACGTGAAAATTTGAATTTGTTTACGTTGAGATAACAATAATTTATTTTGTTGATCTAAAGTAGAGAGAAAGAAAAGAACTTAAGCAAATTCTCGTCGTCCAAAATTTCTTTTTTAGTTGTAATAGTTTTAAATAATAAAGCAACAAAGCTCATACGCTGGCCAAGAGAACCATAAATGGATTCAGTAATTAAACGGGTCGATAGCCACAGTGGTTAGGTGACTGACTATCGTTGTGGTAGTACGATAGGACCGGGTTTCGATTCTCTGGAGGGACGGTGACATTTTTTCAGAGGACTGAAATTCGGATCGACTTACCAATTTACACACGTAAAACTACACTCGCTCGGCCATAAATTCAACTCGGCCAAAAGAGTACTACTTTATGTACAGGGTGGTCAGTAAGAATGCAAAGTGTTGTATCTCTGAAACTATCCATCGTAGAGACTTGCGATAAAAATTTTTATTACAAAAGTGGGCAAACGAAGACAGTGGAAAATATTCTCAGATTTCTAAGATGGTCGCCAGAGGGCGTAACCGGCATCTTAAACTTTTAAAGTGATTTTTCACTGAAATCCACCCAGTAAATGTTACCAAAAAATATATGCTTTTTAAAGCTAAGCTTTACTCAAGTAATTTTTGTTTAACACTGTTTGACGTATCTATTAAAATAAAGTGGTGGGGGGTAATTCAATGTTTTTTTTAAATAAACAGCTGTAACTCCTAAACGACTGAACTGATTTTAACAAACTTGGTCTCATTGGAAAAGCATTTATTGTTCCATCAAACCCATCATACCTATGATATGTCTATTTCTTAGTCGTGCCGCTAGAGCGCGTTTTTCGATGTAATAGCAAAAAAATGCAAAATTCTCTAAAAAATTCAATGCAATAATATTACTTTTTTTCATAAAAATGTAGCGAAGTGATACTTAAATAGGCTAGTGAAAACCGTATTTCGATTTTAAAAAGACGCTATTACACCGGTATTTATTGTAATTTGTCTTTTTTCAAGATTCAATGATAAAATTTCATAATTTAATAATTTTTAAGTAAAAGTGTTCTTAGTTCAAAAAATTAAAAAGGAACGTGTAGCGGCATAATAAGAAAAAAGGACTGATTTTGAAATGTCGAAATGCTCGAAATGTCTTCCATCACTCTCAATGCATTGTCGGAGTCGCTCATGCGTATACATTACAGCAGTTTCAATTTCTGTTCTTGACAGGCTACGAATGGTCTCTTGTATTCGTATTTTCATGTCGTCTCTCGTTGTTGGTGGAATTTGGTAAATATCTTTCAATGAACCCCAGAAATAGAAGTCCAAAACGGTGAGATCTGCGGATCGGGTAGGCCAAGGAAATAGACCTCCTAGCCCAATCCACCTCTGGTGATATCTTAGATCTAAATGTTCTCACACATTTCTTGAGAAATGTACTGGACAACCATCTAGTTGCAAAAACGTATTTTGCCGTAATTGCAAGGGCACATCTTCTAATAAAATAGGCAATTGGTTTACCAGAAAATCAAGAAACACGGCAAAATAAATGATCAAATAAATAGGGAAATATAACAGGATGCCACACCATACATCGCGACTCCAATGGCTTTGATATTGGACCTCGCGCAACCAGTGAGGATTGCTGTCAGACCAATAATGCATATTATGCAAATTAAAGTTTCCATCACTTCTAAAAAGCATTTTAATACTTTTAAACCTTACTTGTAAGTATAATTGGTTGACGAGTTGATTTTAGACATTTGCTTTTCCTCCATGGCTTACTTTTCATATTCTGCATACCTTGAACTTGCATATTCCATGCGTTTATAACTATGCCCCTACACGTTTTTCTTACAATTTTTTGAACTAAGAATACTTTTATTATTTAAAAAATATCAACAATAAATACCGGTGTAATAGCGTTGTTAAAATTATATGATCAGTAAATCTTTTTTCTGCGATATTTCAGGCTACGAATAAGATATCGAAATACGGTTGAAAAAATGTTTTAGTATTGCATTTAATTTTTTAGCGAATTTTGGAATTTTCTGATATTATATCAAAAGACTGCGCTCTAGCGGCATCACTAAGAAATAGATATATCACAGGTATGATAGGTTTGATGGAACAATAAATGCTTTTTCCAACGCAACCAAGCTTGTTAAAATCAGTTCAGTCGTTTAGGAGTTACAGCTGTTTATTAAAAAAAAATTGAATTACCTCCCACCACTTTATTTTAATAGATACGTCAAAAAGTGTTAAACAAAAATTACTCGGGTAAAGCTGAGCTTTAAGAAGCATATATTTTTTGGTAACATTTACTGGGTGGATTTCAGTGAAAAATCACTTTAAAGGTTTAAGATGCCGGTTTGGCCCTCTGGCGACCATCTTGGAAATCTGAAAATATTTTTCACGGTCTTATTTTGTCCATTTTAGTGATAAATTTTTTTACCGCAAGTCTCTACGACGAATAGTTTTAGAGATAGAACACTTTGCATTCTTATCTGATCACCCTGTACTTGTTATATAAATGTATTAATGTAATGTAAATTAATGTAACTGCAGCAATTCTGGATCGCTAATTCTCAATAATAATTTTATTTTTAATATTGATATTAGTTTTTGTTGTTCTTAATGTCAACCCCCAATTTTGTTTCTTCATTTTGGGAGATCCTTTTTTTTGTTCAGAAAATTTTCGCAAAATAACAATTGAATGTTAGAAAATGTAAATTGTATTGTTAACAATAATTAAAAAGAAAATGCGTTGTCGAGCATATGAAATTATTAAATTAAGTGTTCAACGTGTTATCCATCAACTTCTTGACAATACACAAACTTGTATAGAAATTTTTTAATCGTTTCCGCATTAATTTTGAGTATTTCAGCTCTAATACGATTTTGCAGTTCAGTTAGAATAGAATTTAAACAACTTCTTATAAAGGAATCACCTCCTCCTAATTTTCGAAAAAATTTAACACTATCTTGCTGCTATATGGTATTATCTGGAACTTGGGATCATTGTTGTTTGGAAAAATTTCTGTAATAGAAATAGATCTCTTTGCAAAAACTGTAAATATCTTTCTCCTGTTCCTTTAAAGAACAAAGGACTTCCGGGTTTTGACCACGTCATAGTAAACTAAATATATACAATACGAAAATAAAACAAAAGCAAAAACCCAAAATATACATAAAAACTTCTTCAGCAACAAAACTTGATGAGGGAGGGCAGAAGGTTTCCACGTGTAAACTACGCTAGAGGCGAAAACCTTCTTCAGAAAGGTTAAAGGAAATTATCAATATCTAAATGAACTATATTTCTATTATTTAATCATGTGACCCTCCGGAAAAGATGCTTACAGCTCAGACGGAGAATAACCAGAGTGAGACGACGAGATCCGAACGCGGCAGAACTAGAGTCCGAGGACTTTAGGAACGCCAAGAGAGATCTCAAGAACGCTATCTACAGGAGCAAGAAACGTAAGTGGGAGGAGCTGCGGCAGGACGTAGACAAGGACCCATGGGAGATCGTCATGCAGAAGCTTACGACGAAGACGGTGAATCCAGTCCTCGAACGAGATCGGATGCGGAACATCGTTAACACGTTGTTCCCCACCAATCCGGAGAGAACTGCGGAAATGGAGGACGAGCTATTGAACGACATCCCGCTTTTTAGCGGAGATGAATTGTCAAGAGCGGCGAACTCCCTACAAAACCGGAAAGCACCTGGACCCGACGGAATTCCGACGGAAGCTCTGAAGATTGTGGCGCGCGTCTGCCCAGATCTGCTTCAACCACATATTCTGATTGAACCCAGAATAAATCATTGTCCTTATATTGATTACTTTGGATTATTTTGGATATTTTATTGCTGAAGTCATACGAATATGAAACAGTTCAGAATTGAAGTAGCTATGCACAACATATGGTCAAGGGAATGAAAACGGCCTAAGAGGTGAATGGTTGTTCCACGTTTATTTGCAGAAAGAATAAAATCCCGGTCACAGACGGTTTCAAACGTGCTCTTGACATCCAGAAAAAGAGCACCCAAAGCTCATATTTCTTTCTGACATTTCATCTCTAAATCTATTGAGAATTATTTGAAATGATGTGGGGATACAGTCGTTACTAAAAAATGCGTTGATCTTGGCGTTCCACTGGAATCAGTGTTGGGGCCTATTTTTTGTTGCTAAATTATACTCTAATGATACGTTATTGTGAAGGAAAATAGAAGACAAACGTGACGTAGGTACCTATGTCAACGACCAAACTAAACGTAGTTCAATAACAAGTAAATATAATAACTTTCAAATGAGAGCATATTTAAAAAAATGACAACTCATCGATGTTACTCGTCTTCTTCGTCTCGGTTGGCACTCTAATTGCAAATCACCATCTCTAATAATATCAATTTCGTACGCGCCGGTGTCTCCGACATCCTAAACACGTGAAGAAAACATGAATAAGTAAGTAGTTTGTTTTATTTTGTCAGAACCGGTGTTTGTAGAGTAATCGAATATGGCGCTATGCATTAAATACAACGGCACAAACGGAATTTCCGTATAGCTTTAGCTATAGTGAGGAGACCGAACTGAAATCTTAGACACCCGTTAACCAATTAGACGACATGACAGTTGACATCTTCTGGCAGCCACACGTTGGGCGCCGTTTTCTGTGTGCGTGCGTGTGTGGGTGGGCCCCTGGTTCGAAACTTTAACTGCCAAAACACACAACATAAATGTCGTCGGCGATGTTGTTTTTGCTACGCCGCTGCCGCCACGGCCGCCGCGATTTTGAATCTATTGTCCTTTGTGTTCGCGATATGTTGATGCGGTTTGTATTTTTGTGCATGCCGTACGATACATCAGGCTTTTGTTATTATTTAAGGCGATGATGTGCAGTTCTAAAGCGAACGGAGGTTGTCGGATAAAGGTCGAAATTTTAGCCGAAAAACATGTTTTAGTGGTGTTATCGTTAGAAGGATGTTGTTTGTTCAATCTTGCCAAAAATTTATCTGTAATGTTAGACATATTTTGTAAAAAGAAAAAAAAACTAAAACAAGTTTTCCTTTCTTAGTTAAGTGAATTTTTTACGGTGAGTTTATTTCAGCCGTGATAGCTTAAGATTTTTGTTTGTGGCTTACCTAATAATAATAAAAACAAATCTCAATTTTTTTTTGTGGTAAGCAGCGGCGTCAGTGGCAATGCAAGCCACCCCAAGCCAATTCACTAATCCAGACAGCGACAATTCACAGCTATAATCCGAACAACTCCTCTTTTATCTGAACATCAAAGTGATTCATATCTTCTAAGAGTTGCTCTGTTCATTGTTCATTAGACCGTTAAATGTTTTCAGAATTTAGTTTGGATTACAATTTGGAAATGCATTACTTTAACGATAAAATAAAAAAGCTCTAGAGGTAAAAAGATGATTGATCAGAGCGTGAAAAAGCACAATTCTTTTATCGCCAGACTCATAATGATGATAATTTTAAAACCAGTTCCGGTTGGCTTGATAAATTTCAAAACAGATACCGAATTCGACAACTGTCCATTACAGGGAGACTTGCTCACCAAGCTGAAGCATTTATGTCGTGCTGTAATGCTTCTGCGACGCATAAAATGAGATTGTTTGTGTTGGGCAAATCTAAAAAGCGACGGGTCTTCAAAAATGAACTGTCGCCGGTGAGGTATCAAGGACAGAAAAAAGTCTGGATCACCAGAGATACAGAAAAATTGAATTTAGAATCAAGTGCATTTTTAATTTTAAACTATGCTCCAGGACACCCTGAAGGCTTATGTTCAGATGATAAGAAAATTGTTGTCATGTTTTTGCCGTCAAATATAATACCCTTAGCGCAAGCGATGCACCACAATGTGATTCAAGTGATCAAATTGCATTACCGAAAACATTGAACATAGTCGGCCGACAAGTCATACAGAAGCCCACGGTATTTTAGAACTTTGGCAAAGATGTGATGAAGTTTCGAAAACTAAGGCTTTTGTACAACACAAGGTTTTGTAGTGATTATGCAAAATTACTTTATTATTGGCCAAAAAATTTTGTCAATTCGTGGTGCTTCGGTTTAGAGGTGAACGCATTGAAAGATCAATTTGCTTAATGACTAACGAGCCCCGTCCCGTTTCAATTGGCACACCTCTAAAAATCCTGTTCATAAATATGTTAATAAACTTCAGACGAACAACTTTTGACAAACATTAACGAAACTTTACCATTGCGTTACATCGCCTTTAGCTTTGATAACGGCACGGATTCTTCTGGGCAATGGAATATTATTGTCCTTAAACCATTTTAATGCAATACCATCTACAAAATATAACCGCGCGACACCTTTTGCCGACATCGACCCCCACACCATAACGGATGCCGGAAATTTAACTTTTCCTTTCAGACAATCTGGATGAAATGCCTCATGTCGGAGGACTCGACTCCGACTGTCACCTATACAAACTTCAAATCGAGACTCATCACTCCAATGTATTTTATTCCACTTTTTCAAGACCCAATTACTATGATCTCTGGCCCATTTCAATCTATTTTTCTTTTGTGTTGAGGTCAATAAAGGTTTTTCTTTGGCCCAGAGAAAAAGATATCTAACAAAACAAAATTAGTATTTCAAAAGTGTCACCTTGTACGACACAAATCCAAATTTCTTAGCTTCTCTGTGACATGTGGATCTCGATACACGTCTTCCTACAGCATCACTCCATAGTACACTCAACTGGCCATAATTATTTTTTTTTCTATTTTCAGTTAAAAAAATGGATAGTAACCGTTTTTATTATTATTATTATTATTTAATTTGAACTTTTAAAAATCTGAAGCGCCACGGGAAAAAGCACCGTAAACCGAGCGTTCCATTGATGGTGAGGGGCAAACATGGATGGATCAGAAAAATTAAAATTGCTCTTGATAGATAAATGTAATCAACCTCACTGCTTTCGAAGTGTTAGATAGTTGCTACTCGACTATAAAACAAATTCAAAAGCATGAATGACAGGAGCACCTTTTGAAGAATGGTTGTTAGGATTAGACAAACAATTTGGAAAACCCGGAAAAAATTAACTGTGCCGCTAATTCTAAAGACATTAAAAATTTATCAAACTTGCTTTTTTTCGCCGAATATGGCGTCAAAGTTGTTTATACACAATATGAAATGTCATTATAGACAAAATTAACATTACATTAATGGACTGTATTGATGACATAACCAATCCATGGATTGTCGACGTTCAGTTTGAGGCCATTTCTAATTCTAATAAAAAAAAAACTGGCTTTGGTCAGAATTCTGAGTGGAAAACAGAGAATGAAATTTTTAAAAATTTCATCCGTGAACGCTTGAACGAAAGAAGTGCTGAAGGAATGCAACTGCAAATAGTATATGAAGCTTTGGAAAATATAAAAAATACACGAGGTGTCACCTCTTTTATAGACGTGGATGAAGATATTGTTCCTGTGGAGTTCAGAATCTGTACAGTTCGAGAATAAAGAAGACAACGAAACTGACATGACAGAGGATGATTTGCGTTGAGCGTTTTTTGATCTTATTTAAAAATCAATGAACACAACAACCGATTGTCTGTATAATGGTTTAAATAACAAGCTTTCTTTGGCAATCAAAACAAAAAATCTTTTCTCCAGTCACAAATGACCGACTTCTTCATAATAAAATGAGAATTATTAAACAACGGTACACCTACCTAACATATGTATACATATATAACGCATTTTTATTCAAATAAATATATAGACAAGCAGTATATTGTATTTTATTAATACGAACTTTATTTGTGGCAAGTCGTGGTTCGAGTTATCGAAGTTCGACTGTATCTCAGAAACACTATCCCAATCAGCATAGAAATATATTGCATTTTTACAATTTCTTACATTATCGGTAACAGCGGCTAAGCTAAAGAGATCCTTCGACAAACTATAGATTATTAAAAATTATCTAAGGTCTCAAATTACCTTAAGAATTCTGGCTGGTATAGATGTGGTAAAATATACATAATATGCCAGAAGATAAATCGAAGAAACAAATAGTTATTTTTTTATTTTTTTAATTTTATTTTGTGTTAAGTTTTTTTGCCTAATAATTCTGTTCAAAGAATTAAATTGTTATAAATGACATTTAACTTATCAATATCAGTTCAAAAATTAACAGTTATTTTCCTTTTTTAAAATTTGAAGCTTGTATGATATGATATTTTTTGCGTGGACATTTAAATTACCATTTCGTATTGCTAAAAATTGATTATGCAGCAAAATTTCACCACTTTCGTTTAATTTTCATGCATCTAAACTAAATAGAACGTGTTCTATTTTTTCATAATAATAATAATAATAATAATTCATGCCTTAGCATCCCCCAACAGCTTGCGCTAATTACAGGGGGCATCGGCTGGCCATGAGTTATTATTACGCCTGCGGCTGTAGACCGACTTAAGATGTAACCTTTCCGCATTTGCCGTGGAATTTGGAAAACTACAGAAAACCAAACTCAGAAAGGAAGCACCGGGGTTCGAACCCGGTATCATATGACAAAAAAGAAGAAATTAAGACAGCATCGAAGTGAGGTAAGAAAAATTCAAAACATTAAAAACGGAGGCAAAAAAGAGAGTGAGTACCAATAATTAAAGAAAATTATATTCAGTTATTATTAGGGGTACATTAAGCGAGAAGTTTTGGGTATTTTATAATATGTACAGTTAGTCACAGAGAAAATTGTCCATCTATGTAGTAACAAACTCAGTTTTTTTTTTTGATATTCTACATTACACAGTCAATAATTGACAAACTATATTCTTTAATTTTGTAGCACAGTACATGTACCTACTACACAAAGAAGAATAAAAACATTGTATTTTGAATTCATATACAGTTAACTAAAAACACGTATTTGAGGGAAGTACCAAATAATAATTCACAATCAAAATCATCCAGCTGTAAAAATACGTAGTTTCCCGAGAAAACTGTTGCGTTTTATGTTAATTCTTACTATATGTCCTTATACGGTTGTATTTTCCTGTATATATAGATCATTAAAAAATATTTAAATTAAATTAAATTAAATTTTAAATTTAAATTAAATTTAAAAAATTTTTTAAAAAATTTAAAAAATATTTCTGTAGTGGAATCTAGAAAAAGGCTAACTATGTACTTGTGATGTTTGACGTTTGACAACGAGAAACTACAGAATGATGGGAAATCACTAAAATTCTGGGTAAAAGTATAAACGCAGAACTTATTCTAAAATGATTCTTGTCGAAAAAAAACGATCAACCATAAACTTGAGAAAGAAAATTCATCCCGAAAGAGTATTGCGGAAAAATGAATTGCATGAAATGTATTGCTAGAAAAAAAATCTATGTCGACGAATACAATAGGAAAGTAAGAGTCACATTTGCAGCGGAGTATACAGTGTGTCCAAGATAAGAATGAACAGCACGGGGATCTCGGAAACGGTAAGAGATACGGGGTCGATTAAATTAGGGAAAAGTAGCGCATTTACGTGGCTAATAATATGCCATTTAGAAAGTTTTAATATCCCGAGTAGTTCCGGAGATATCCGAGAAAAACCGAAATTTCGGAAAATCGTTTTATTTTTTTCCTGACTTTATTTTTGATCGAATTTCAAAACACATTGCACATTTCCATTGCCACTTATTCCGCGCTATCCAACGGTGTTCTGAGTAATCACCATCAACTTAATTTTTTTAAATATGGACTAAAATTGTTTTAGACACTTTTTGAATGCTACTAACGTCGTTTATTTTTTTTTAATTTCATTTTTTTAATTTTGTTCGAATACATAATTATCAACATAAATGGCTTTTCTATTACAAGACAAGTAATACAGCTTACGGAGTCACTGCAACTAAGCACCCACCACACATAAAAAAAAATCAATGGGTCGATGGCCGCAGTAGTTAGGCGGCTGACTATTGTTGTGTGAGGACGATAGGCGCCGGGGTTCGATTCTCTGGAGGGACGGTGACATTTTTTCAGAGAGTTTAATCCCGGATCGACTTGCCATTCGCTGTTGGGAGCAAAGTGATTAACAGCGCGGCATCATAAAAGGCGATATGATGCTGTCACCAAGCCATTTAAACACAATTTACACACACCAAACTACACCGCTAGAGTTGCAGTGATAGCCAGACAAGCGATACAGTTTACGGAGTCACTGCAACTAAGCACCCACCACATAAAAAGACATAGAAGACATTTCTATACCAGATTAGCATGTTGCCAAGACGTTCGCGGCGAGCATTTTGAACATTTACTACATTGACATTAATGTTTTTTGTTTTTTCTTTTACATTATTAAGAAATAATCAGTATTACTTATTAGGTTTTTAGTGTAATGTAGCGAATTTGTGAAATAAAATAATTTTCTTTTTTTAATGTTAATTTTTGTAATAAATCTGAAAACACTTAATATTTCCGAAACAGTTGAAGATAGGTATGGGACATTGTACATGAATTATGTCTAGAATTTTCCGAAGAACCCAAAAAATAAATAATACGCAGGGGTTTCCGTTTAAAATAAGAAAGTTGGTATTGGCCACTGTCACATGACACACCCTGTATAATTTTTTTTTTGAAAAAAATGCGCGTTTAAAAATACAAATCGACGTGTCCAAGCGTCTTTCCCAATACACCCTCATTTATTTGTTATCGAATTTATTCCATTTGGCTGTTCCACACTGTATAGTGTTTGTACATTATTATATACCTAAGTATATAAATTATTACATAGTATCTATACATTATACTACAGTACAGAAAAAAGGTGAGACACCCCTTAGAAAACTTAGATATTTTGAATACATTTTTTTAATCATGATAATGATCTCAAACACAAGTCTGTTGTTGTAAGAGTCCAAAAGTGCTTGAAACTCTATCTCAATCTCCAGATTTGAATGTAATAGAGCTATCTATGGTAGAAATTGAAATATAGGGAGAAAAAGCCTACTATTTCAAATCAACAACAACTCAAACATGCAATTGAAGGAGAATGGCCTAAAATATTACCCGTACTAACTGATAAATTAGTGCTTTTTATGGCCTATTAAGTATTAAATATTAAGTTATTAACATAATTACAAAATTAATAATTTTATGTATTTATAGTCTGTTGTTTTGTATATTATATAAATATAATATAAACAAATTTTTTTATATTAATCTGCAATAGTAGGTGGACGATTTTTATTGTGACTAACTATATTATTATAAGAATGAAGTAATTGAATTGTTAATTCTAGAAAATAGTATGCAGCATATACTAGCATAATGTATAAATAATACTGTAAAAGGAAATGTGATAATGACGCTACATTTAATGACGTGTCTTCATTAGTTAAGTTTTTCATTTAGAAAAGACAAGCTCAAAAAAGATACCTACAATTGTATGAATTTGTTGGAAGTAGATGATGCAAAGGAAGAAATTACAATAGCAATTCCCCCCTTTAGAGTTTTTAGACAGGGTAGATTCAGCGGTTATGTTATAAAGTCGTTTCTTTAAATATTCTTTCGTTTGATCGATAAAAAAAAAGTCTGACAATAGCAAAGGCGATTCAGAAATTATTTTTGAACATTGTCGATGATATTTTCGGTAATATGACTAATTTGACTCATTTTGAGGATTTTCCTGCCTCATCAAAAAAACTGATTCTCTTCACAAAACTACCGTTATCATTGCATAATTGTTGCTAATAATTGTTGCTTAATAATTTGCTGACAAAATTCATTTCGCGGATCAAAACCATGTTCCGACAGCTCGTTATGTCTTCATTGTTAATTTATTATTTATTTATTTAATTTTATTATTTAAACTTATTTGATCTATCTTTTTTTAAATTCTCATTTCTAACATTTAACAGCAGATACATTTTTTCTGGTGAAGGGACATAATAAATTACCGAAAGCTCAAAAATAAATGATTTTAATCACGTGGAATCTTTCAATTATTTTTGTTTTTATAAAAAGCTACAAGACAAGAAAATAAATTAACAATTCTAAATTATTAATTACACTTTTTTTTAAATTTAATCCATTTTGTATTACATATGGATTTGTTTAGTTTAAGATTATTGGTTTTGTAGCATTAATCTTTTAGTGTCCGCTTTTCTAATTGAATTAAATGACTTTACTTTTAAATTAATGAATCGGAATGAATTGTATGAATTTGTTGGAAGTAGATGATGCAACGGAAGAAATTACAATAGCAATTCCTCCCTTTAGAGTGTTTAGACAGGGTAGATTTAGCGGTTATGTTATAAAGTCGTTTCTTTAAATATTCCTTCGTTTGATCGATAAAAAAAAATCTGACAATAGCAAAGGCGATTCAGAAATTCTTTTTGAACATTGTCGATGACATTTCCGGTAATATGACTAATTTCTTGGAATATTTATGCTGGTAGAGAGTCAGGTATTCTTTATTTTTTCAGTATTCCCACAAGATATAATCCAGAAAAGCTAAATTTTGGGTGGTGGCCCTCTATATTAAAAAAAAAGAGATCTTGCACCAAACACTGCCTCTTTAAAGAAGTAGGGAACTTCTCCCTCAACTACAAAGCACCATATGATCTCATTTTGAGGATTTTCCTGCCTCATCAAAAAAACAGATTCTCTTCACAAAACTACCGTTATCATTGCATAATTGTTGCTAATAATTGTTGCTTAATAATTTGCTGACAAAATTCATTTCGCGGATCAAAACCATGTTCCGACAGCTCGTTACGTCTTCATTATTAATTTATCATAAACTTATTTGATCTATCTTTTTTTAAATTCTCATTTCTAACATTTAACAGCAGAGACATTTTTTTCTGGTGAAGGGACATAATAAATTACCGAAAGCTCAAAAATAAATGATTTTAATCACGTGGCATCTTTCAATTATTTTTGTATTACATATGGATTTGTTTAGTTTAAGATTATTGGTTTTGTAGCATTAATCTTTTAGTGTCCGCTTTTCTAATTGAATTAAATGACTTTACTTTTAAATTAATGAATCGGAATGAATCGTCTTTTTTTGCGATCATTTCTATTAGATTAAAAGAATTATTTTGGAACAAATCGAAATAATTTCTAATAAATTTCACTTACTGTTATCTGCGGACGGTGAAGGCATCCCATAGGCGTAATTGTAAGATTCCGATACCGGTGGAGGCGTCAAACATTCCTGATTGCTCTGTATAGGACTCAACGGCGCCTTTAAATAAGCACTCGAAATAGAAGGATCCGGATACGGCGGTAATAAACCCGGAGCTGAACTCCATTCCCTGTCACTTTGCTGTTGATAAACTCCGGGATAATCATAGCTAGTATAATGGCTTCCGCTAACCGAGGAAACCTGCGTCGGTGGAGTGTTATACGAACACGTCGAATATTCCTGAGGTTGCACCAGAGTTTGGTGATCGTAAGTTGTGCTCTGATTGACCATACCTGACATATTGTTGGTGAAGAAACTAGCAGGGTGATACTGGGGTTTCATCGCTTGGCATTTCCGTCTGAAGCCTCTCGGTCTTCTCCTGAAAGATCCTTCTTCGAACATGAATTCACTCGCTGGATCTATAGTCCAGTAATGACCTTTACCAGGGCGTCCTAGACCTTTCGGCAGCTTAATGAAGCATTCGTTCAGGGATAAATTGTGTCTAACTGAGTTCTTCCATCCTTGATAAGAACCGCGGAAGAATGGGAAACGTTGTTGTAAAAAAGTGTAGATCTCGCTTAACGTTAAGCGTTTAGTCGGTGAATGTTGGATCGCCATGACGATGAGGGCGATGTAGGAATACGGCGGCTTCTCTTGTCGTCGCATTCCGGATTTCTTCTCGGAACTGGACGGTTTCGAATCGGGATCCGGAGCTGTACTCTCCGGAGCGACATGTTGGGATTCGATTTGCTGTTGGGTTTGCGCTTGTTGCTGCTGCTCCGTAGATAAGATCACGCTATGCTGGTGCTGGTGTAAATGGAGATGGTGTAGATGCTGTTGGATGTTGATTGTCTGTTGGTGGACAACCGGTGCGGGCAACTGGTCAGAAGCACTGACTTCCGTCAACTGCTGTTCCTTCATCATTGTAATGTTATGTTCGTTTTTAGTTTATGTAAACGTGATCTGTATACACGGCAGTGCGTTTATATTGTATGTTATGTATATAAATGTAATGGTGTGCGTGCCCGAGTGAGTGTGTTGTCTATTGCAGACTTTATTCGGTAAACATTTATACACCGATGGGTCTAACACGTTATTGTATATCCTTGTCCAAACAATTTAATCTTCAATGACTTACTGCGGCCTCCACCACGCACAAACCAAACTAGTTATATTACAAACATTTGATACTCGTAACGAGTTGTATACACAAATATTGTATACACACATACAGGAGTTTATATACAAACACTACGCGATCATTCGTAAGCGCACACACAGGATTTAACTCCGGGATTTTGAAAGTATAAGCCGTTCAGAACGTGCCGTGTTGTAGTATTACCAACTTGAGATTTTTCGCGATGTTCACCGAAACGTTGGGGGAGCTTTTTCTAACCGGTTCGGATATAACCAAACCGTCCTCGATCGTCCGGAAAAGCGTTATGAATCGTGAAACTGTGCTCTGGCGGCGGTTTGAGATTTCGTGTGAGAGAATGTGTGCGGTGCCGCTGTGTGTGTTGGGAGGTTCTTCGCCTGGCTTAAATGTGTCGGAAGGTATCGGAGTATATCTTGGTACTGAGTCACATACATAGGACGACGGATGGAGGCATATGCGTAACGTGTGTGTTAGAGAGAGAGTGGGACGCCCGGTTTTCCAATCTACGCGTTCTGTATGTACGCCACGAGGATTATACCTCCCCACTCCTCTACGCCTTTCGTTCGACGGAGCTTTTCTCCAACTATGATCGGGACGCTTACTCTTACGAGCGCAAGACAAGATATATGTAGGCGAATGTCGCTGTATTGTGTTCGAAAACAATTTATAAAAAAATTAGAATAAAGATAGGTTTGATAAATGAGATAAAGTTTAGCAAAATTAATAGCATCACTTAAATTATTTAGAGCAAAACAGGAAATCGCGGTTTACTTAATGTTATACCTTATCACCAATGAAGCAGTACCGCTAAATATGCACATCGACAATCTTCTGTAACACAACGGATACACTAAAAGACTACGAGTATTAATGTTACGGATTCTAATTTCGAAATAGTTATTATAGTTCTTTAATAATAATAATAATTTATTGTCAACGAATAGACATTGTCAAAGTGTACATGAGAATAAATAAACAGATACATGGCAAACAAACATTCTATATATGTACATGTGTATGTGGACTCACACATGGTTATCACCCAAATACTCTCCAGCGCCATAAAAACAGTTATCCCGCAGGTATGATTTTAGTTGCAGTTTAAATTCACTTATTGTGGCCAATGCTTTGAGTTGGGGAGGCAATGCGTTGAAATATATGACGCACCTATAGTACGGATTATTTTTGTAGAAAGTTGTTCTGTGAGCCGGCATAAGCAAATCATTGCGTGAACGTGTAACCATTCTACTAAATATATCTCCGTTCTTTTGAAACATACATTCATTGCGCTTATAAAACATTAGGGTTTCAAACAAGTAAAGTGACCATAGAGGAAGTATCTTAAGGTGTTTGAATATTGGACGACAGGAGTCTCTAGAAGACGCGCCAACCATACATCGAACTATCTTTTTTGCTGTAGAAATATTTTATTAGCAGAACTCGCCGAACCCCAGAAGATAATAGCGTACCGCATCCGACTCTCCACATAGGAAAAGTAAAATAAGCGCAAGCTACTTATATCCAAAACACTCCTTAAGTTGCGCACGCCGAAATATGCCGAACATAATCTGCTTTCAAGCACTGAACAGTGATCACTATATCTTAACTTACTGTCAAGAGTTAGTCCCAAAAATTTGACACTTTCTTCCGAGGGTACAGATTTACCTTCAAGCGTGACGCACAAACCGCTCTCAATACTAGAACTCGCCGAGAATCTCAAAAGAGTAGTCTTTTCGACGTTGAGAATGAGTCCGTTACTACCACACCACGTGGACATTTGTGATGCAATGGCAGATAATCGCCGCGAGATCTCCGCCACAGAGTGACTGGATACTATACAACTAGTGTCGTCAGCGTATTGCGTCAGTAAACATCCTGATAGCGATGCGTGGAGATCATTTACGAACATATTAAACAGCGTAGGCCCAAGAATAGAGCCCTGGGGGACACCATAGGTAACACATATAGCAGAGGCATGGAATTCACGTTCCACGCTATTTTGGCGACCCTTGATGGCTATAATTGATTTGCGGTTGGTGAGATACGATTTAAATAGGTCATGTGGAACTCCACGTATGCCGTACCTCCACAATTTGGAAAGTAAGGCATCGTGACATAACGTATCAAAGGCTTTTGTTAAATCGAAAAATATTCCAGCTACACTATTTTTTGAGTCTATTTCTCTATATATGTAGTCTAAACTTCTGTAAATTGCGTCGCTTGTTGATTTTCCTTGAACAAACCCGAATTGATTGTTTGAAATTATATTCTTTTTACTAAGATAATCTGTTAAACGTGTATTTAAAATCATTTCGAACACCTTTGCAAATGCAGTTGGAATGGCAATTGGCCTATAATTGGCAGCAACACGTGTATCGCCCTTTTTATGTATAGGAATTATCCTACTAATTTTCAATTTATCAGGAAAGATACCTTTCGAAAAACAATCATTTATAATGCAAACCAATGGCTTTGTTATGTACGATACAACAAAATGAAGTAGATAGCACGGAACATCATCTATGCCGGCAGAGTGCTTCTCACTCACATGCAAAATAACTCTGTTGATTTCATGGTTATCTGTTGGTGCAAGATATAAATTATGAGATACACATGGCATAGTATTCTGTAGAGAAGTGGGGGTCAGTACTGGATTTGAGTTCTGGAATTTATAGAAATTCTGAGCGAAGAGCTCACAGACCTCATTCGGCTTACTGACAATATCTCCCGCTAAATTATAGAGTGAAATTAAGTGATCATTCTTATTTGGGGACTTTTTAACACTATTTATAATGCTCCACGCCGTTTTATTTTTATTATTAGAGTTTACCAGTTTAGTTTGATAGAATGCTTTTTTAGTTTCATTTACCATAGTGATATAACTTTGTTTTCGAAGAGTATATGCGTGCAAAAGTATTGGATTACTATTAGCTTTATATATTTTATGTAAATCCCTGAGTTGCTCATACATTAAGGCAAGTTCCGAAGTATACCATTCATTCCACGGTTTATTACTTACACGGCATTTAGTAATTGGAAATGCTAAATTAAAGTAGTATAGAAAAATATCATAAAATGTATCAAATTTATTTTGATCAGTACTAAACACATTCGACCATTTTTCGTTAGATAACAAGGATTGGAATCGTAAAATGTTATCTTGGATAAAGCTACGTCTATATGTGACTATGGGTTCAGTTCGCTGTAAACAGTTTATTTTCAATATCTGAGAACGATGATCAGAAAAAATTACGTCGTCTATGATGCAACTATACTTATTTTCAGTATTGTTTGCGAAAATATTGTCAATCAAAGTAGATGAATTAGGAGTAATTCGCGTAGGAGTATTTACATAAGAAATCAAATTAAAACACTCAAAAATTCTTTGTACACCATTCGTTGTTTCAGTATTTTCCATGAAGTTTACGTTAAAATCACCACATACTACCATTGCTTCACCCTTGTCCACAACATCATCAAGTAAGTCAAATAATTTGTCAACAAATATAGTCATGTTTCCTGTTGGCGACCTGTACAAACACACCACTACAACTTTAACCCCACCTATGATCACCACAGCAACAGCAAATTCAAAATGTTGCTCTACAGGCTCAACAGAACAATTCAATGTTTCAGCAACAACATCATTACGAACAAAAATTGCAACACCCCCTGCCCTCATAGCAGTTCGTGCATAAAAATTAATTAGCTTATAATGCCTGATATTTACGTTAGGGATTTCTTGATGTGACAGCCAATGTTCCGATAAGCAAACTACATCTACAAATTTGAGCTCAGACAAATAAACTTCAAGTACAGCAATCTTATTCCGCAAACTACATATATTTAGATGCATTAATCTATTTGTAGCTATATTTGTTTGGCTACTACGGTAGGATTCAAAAGTTTTTTGACTTTTGTATATTATCGAAATTAATTGTCTGGATCTGAACAAGATTAGTATAGTTCACACCGCGTAGGTTACCCGCAGACGAGCCGTATGTACAACTAATCTTTTGTGCAATATGGGTTTCTAACACAAATCGCGCAATAATGTATTTGTCTGACATCCTCATGTGTGGGCCACTGGTATTAGTAATTAATTGATTAACATCAATAAAAATAGAATTACATACAGAGTTCACAATATTATATAAATTACAATTAAATTCGTAAGCTAATCTGTTATACACCATTCTACCTGACCAGTATGGTATTGAAAAAAATATTACGTTGGTATTCATTAGCAAATTACATAAGTTGTGCAGTTGTTCGCTCTTTAAACATCTACCGCGTACAATATTGTTTGTTCCAGCACATAAAAACACATAATCTTTTTTCCAAAATTTTTTGTTAAACTAGACACATCCTCAACCACATCTTCTAATAAAGCATTTGGCTTGAATAATGATTGTACCGAATATGCAGTTCCAAAAACGTTCATAGCAACTTCAGCCATTCCACGAAATTGACTATCTCCTAGAAAGAGGATTCTGGGACAGTCGAAACAAGATTCGTTGATTACGTTATTATGTCGTGTTACTAGACGCTTCGTGTCTCTCTTTCCCTTTTTCTCTGTGTCGGTTATAGTTTCCGCAGTTGTTTGTACTTCTCGTTCTTTAACTTTAACTTCACATTGAATTGATTTCTCACAGCTTTGCATCAGATCTGTTTGAATTTCGGTATTGACCATAAGTTTCTTGTTGTTTATATTGTCAGTGAGCTTTTCCATCGTTGCTTGTAGATTATTAATAACGATTTGTTTTCCATCGAGTTTATCATACAGTCCCCGCAATTTTTCATGAAGTTTCGAATTTTCGTCTCGAAGTTCTGACAATTCAAACTCTGTCCGTGCAAGCTTGTTACGTAGATCTCCCACCACATCCAATTCGAAGTAGTTCGTTTCCTCGTTATCATCGTTATCATGTACTACTGCAACATAACTATGATTTGACGCTGTAAGTGAGGACAAATCTGTGGATGGTGATTTAAAAGATAGAGTGCTCTTTCCTGTCTCATTAGCGATTCTACTTCTAGTCGTCATAGGCATGTTATAACAGTGTCAAGCATTAAAATTTAAAACAAGTCTTGTGTAAAATCAGTTTAGAACAAATGAAAGGGAAGGAAAAAAGGAATAACACGCTTCACACCAAGGGGCCCGTCTTGGTGACTCAATGACAGAGAGAAGACCACGGAAAAATAAAAGGAATATTTATGTATAAAACAAGTCTTCCGTAAAAAAGAAAAAAAAATATAAATATTAAGATGGAAAAGAAACTGGAACGCAAGTACGGCGCAAAAAGATTTATAAATTTCAGTAAACTAATATAAATGTGGATTTTACTTATTAAATCGGCAACTTAGGTAGACGATATATGCAAATTCAGAAGCAGAAACTGATAGAGAATATACTGGTATAAGACACAACAAACATTGTATAGTACAACTTACAAAACTGTTAAATAAAAGCAGAACGACACAAAACACAGCTAACAGTGCACACCTACGCACTATTGCGTACTATCCTATACTTTAGATTTTAATAAATGTTTAAACAATGTTACAAAAATGACCACTACAATTTAATATAAAAAATTAAATTTATACAAAGCCAGCTTCATTTAAATGCTGAGTAGGACAAAATTGGTAAGGATGCCCTTTTAATACGATTTAATTCAGTTTCTGCATTTTTTTAAAAATTAAGATTTTTATATTTTTTTTTATTTTCGTATTCAAATGTGGTGCAATTCACATGCGCAAACAATTATTATTATTATTATTGATAAATAACCGCTAACACAATCTATTGAATTGTGATTCAACTGCCAAGAAAATACAATAAATAAATGTCAACTTTCTGAAATTCTATTGGACGTTAGAAATAAACTTGCTGGGTCAGAGCATGAAAATTCAATATTGAAATCAGCAATTGAACGTGCAAATAAATGCACAAATGGCTGAGATGAAGTGTGAAATAGATGCACTGCGAGTTACAATTAGTAATCAAAACAATATGATAAGAAAATTCATTCATACCTACCAGACATCCAACAATGTATGCAGTTGTATTTCCAACCGTGTTAACGAACTAGTCGTTCTTCTAACAAACCTGATTAATTCTTGAACACTAAACACTTTAACCCACTGAACACTAAACAAGTTTTAACTAAAACACCGACGCGTTTCAACAGCAATGCTGTCATTATCAAGGCGATAATAAAACTAAATTAAAATAAAATCTGCAAAAACAGGTAACCTAAATGTTATGCACTGTCAATCCGATACGCATCATTAATTTCCGATTAACGAAAACAATGACGAATACGGTATAGGTCCATTGTCACAGTTCATTACACATGACTTATTTTTATATATTTCTAAACTTTCGAAAACATTTAGAAACTTACAATTGTTTATTTGTCTAATTAATTTAACATTCGTATGATCGATGTTGTTATCTGTTTCAAAAATGTGTTGGGCAACGCTCGATTTCTCAATTCTATTAAATCTAAGATGAGCCATATGCTCTTTGAATCTAGTTGAGACTGCTCTCCTGGTTTGCCCAATATATTTTTGATTACAATCTTTACAATTGATTTCGTAAATACCTGACTTTTCTAGAGGTTGTATTTTATCTTTAGGGTTACCGATGAGACTTCGTAAACTAGTCCCAGAACTGTAAACTATTCTGAGATCTAGCTCTTTGAAGATTTTACTCAAACCTTTAGTGATAAAGGGAGCGTAAGGGAGGGTCACAACGGGTGAAGCTTTAACATCCTCTCGAAAAGTCGTAGATTCTTTCACAGTTTTCTTATAATTAAACTTCCTAATTAACTTATAGATATGCTGAGGCTGGAAACCATTACACTTGGCCGCATCTTTTATAATTTTAAGCTCTTTCTCATACCTCGCCTTGTTCAAGGGAAAAGTGAGAAGTCTGTGGACCAAAAAATTCAGGCTTGCCATTTTGTGTTGAACACAATGATGGGAGTCTGAAGGAATGTAGCGAAGTGTACTGGTTTCCTTTCTATACACGTCAAACCCTAATCTATTGTTATTTCTAATTACTAAAGTATCATCTAGAAGGGGTAGCTGATCGTTTTCTTCTCTTTCACAAGTGAACTTTATGGTTTCGAACCGATTATTTAATCTAATAATAATAATAATAATAATAATATATTTATCCAGAGACCATACAAGTACATACAATTGCACAATTGGTATAGGATAAGTCAAAGAAGCAAAGTACATAAATGTTAAATACAAAAATCTACAGCTAAAAGAATATTATTTGCTAATATATGAAAATAAAGAAAAGACAAAGGACACAATTATATATAAGTAATTCAGTGCATTTCATTGTAGTACTCTTCCAGAGAGTAGAAGCATTTGTGTATTAGATAATTTTTCAGGTCTTGCTTAAAGAGTCTGATATTGTTAACATGTTTGCATGGCAGATCTAATTTGTTATATAATTTTATGCCAATGTATAATGGGTTACTTTCAAATGTTGTAAGATTGTGTTTCGGAATAACAAAGTTGCCTGCTTCTCTCGTAGGGTATGAATGAAAATCACGATTTCGTGGAAGGTCGGATTCCATAGCTCTTATCAATAGCAAAACTTCATATATAAAGAGTGACGGAAGTGACAATATGCCTAGTTGTCTGAATAGATTGCGACACGAGCAGCGTCGGGAAGCACCTAACATCGTCCTAATTGCTCTTTTCTGAGTCGGAATGCTCTAATACTAGCGGTACTAGAGCCCCAATACACAATGCCATATCTAATGCGGGATTCAAAGCAGGCGTAGTAATAGCTTTTAACGACATCTCGAGCAGTAATATCAACAAGCCGGTAAATTGCATAGCAGATCTGCGACAATCTTCCGCATAAGTTGTCGATATGCGTTAGCCAACTGACATTATTTTCAACATGTAGACCTAGAAACTTGGTACCATCGACTTGTCGAATAGAGTGTCCATCAATCTTCAAGAGGTGACAATAATCCATTTCCTTTCTTCTGGGTGTAAAGTTTATGAAAACAGTTTTATTGGGGTTTAACCGCAAGCCATTGTTGTTAAACCAAAGAAGGAATTTGTCCAGTATTAGCTCTGTATGTGATCTCACGCAGGTCGGGTCTCCATGTGCTCCAACGTAACTGGTATCATCAGCATACATGATTAAATTGTCACTGTCAATTACGCTTGGCAGATCATTAATAAAAAGTATGAATAGCAAAGGTCCCAGAATCGAGCCCTGCGGTACACCGGATTTAATGTCCTGCTCATATGAAGTAGTATCACCTAACACGACAATTTGCTTTCGGTTTGCTAAGTATGATGACAGCCAGTCATGCATAACGCCCCTCAAGCCGTAGTACTGCAATTTTTGTAATAGCAAATCGTGATTAACAAGATCAAATGCTTTGGAGAGGTCCATAAACAAGCCAATACACTTTTTGTTGTCATTTAAATACTCATATATTTTTCTCATGAATGCTACTATTGCTGTATGTGTCGATTTGCCACGGATGAAGCCATGTTGAGTAGGATGTAAAACATTGTGTTTATTCAAAAACTGGAAGATCATATCAAATACGATTTTTTCTAAAACTTTGGATATATTGTTTAAAATGGATATCGGCCTATAGTTGATAACCTGTTTTGGATCTCCACCTTTGAATACTGCAACAACTTTGGCAGTTTTGAATACATTAGGAAAGACTCCACATTCCAGAGACCAGTTAATAATGCTTGCAAGCGGATACTGTATTAAATGCGCGCTTTTCTTAAGGATGTCAATGTTGATACCATCGACACCAGTAGACTCCGAGGACCTCAAACCAGCGATCACTGTATAAACCGTTTCGGGACTAACATATTCGACAAACACACTAGAAATATTATTATTTGTTATTGGGCTCTCTTGTATAAAAGCAGGTTCAGTATTATCACAAACATTAATGAAATACTCGTTGAAAATATTTACAGTATCTATGGGATCATCGACTGTTGTATCGTGGAAAACGATAGAATTGTGCTGCGTTTTATTTTTCCTATTTGTTGTATTATTGATTATTTTCCACGCAGTTCTTGATTTGTTTTGTGATCGTGACATGAGGCTATCGTTATATAGCTTTTTGGCGTTAGAAATGACTTTCTTGTAGATACGCTTGTATTGCTTATAAAACGCAAAATCTCCAGCATTCCGAGTAGTGATCGCTTTACGATAAATGGTTTTTATGTTGCTGCAGGAAATTAGAATACCCCTGGTAATCCATGGTTTCCGCCTATTAGCAGTTCGAGTGTAGTTCTTTCTTTTGCAAAATGAAGTATCTATATAATATTTTAAGGTATTCTGAAATCTTACAAAGGCATCATTTACAGAGCTTGCAGACATAACTTCCAGCCAAGTTTCATTACTAAGTCTATCTAGAAACACTTTGTAGCTGTTACAGTCGTAAACATAGTGATAAGCGTTAATATTGGCACCAATTCTATGAGTTTGTGTCAAATATAGCGAAAATATCATCCACATTTAGGTTATCTGTTTTTGTAGATTTTATTTTAATTTAGTTTTATTATCGCCTCGATAATGACAGCATTGCTGTTGAAACGCGTCGGTGTTTTAGTTAAAACTTGTTTGGTGTTCAGTGGGTTAAAGTGTTTAGTGTTTTATTTACAAGGTCTGTATACTTTTGTTTTTTAATAGTGTAAGTATTAAGAAGAGTAAGATTTTTATTAGCTTTATACATGTTGTAAAGGTCTCGGAGTTGATCACCCTTACAAGTTAACTCAGTAGTACGAGCCCTAACAACTATATGTTGGAACAAGCAGTTACTTTGCGAATAAAATACCAGTTTACCGAAATTCTTTTATTCTAATTTTTTTTAATTATAACTATGAAATTAGCAACGTTTTTTATGATGTATGGGATTGTTTTTACGGTTTAATTATATATTTTGTGTTGATTACTATTTAATTAATTGTTTGATATTCGAAAAATGCTGACAACTAAATATTGGAACATGCTTTGCTTTTCCTCATGTTTCTTGAGTTTTATCAGTCTGACGCATAAATAGGTGGCGTTGAAATGAAACATTCGAGTAAGTGTGTTGTCAACAAAGATAGTCGCGCGTCATTTGAGTATTAATAATTAAAGTAAATAGGTATTGTCAGTTTTATGTTAAGAGTAAAATACAATAATGGTACGTGGAAAATCTACTGATCCAAAAGCGCGAGAAATTATAATAATAATAATAATAATAATAATAATAATAATAATAATAATAATAATAATAATAATAATAATAAGGTCTTTATTTGTCCAACAGTTACTATAACCATTTACAGGACAACAATAACAATAACGTGTATGGTGCAAAAAGTAAGTGATTAACAAACCTAATATTGAATGCAACACGCTACAAAAAAAAAGAAAGAAAAACAATGATACAAAAATATAATTGAATCGTATTGTAGAAATACGTATAACATTACATGAATTTAATAGAAAAAACATAAACAATGCGTGACCAGAAATGCAAATTGAAGTTTACAATATCACAAATTAAACTTATTCTTCGACAATGCTACACTAAAAATAAGTGGTTAAATGCTCGGTAAGCTTGCATAATATTTATTAAAATTTGTTGACATATGATATACCGGAGACTTAATTAGAATATTTGTTCTAGGCGTTGGCACATTTAATACATCATATGATCTTGTGTTACATACGGGCACAATAAAATGAATTAGTGCCAGGAACTCAGGCGAATCGATTCGGTTTGCTAATAAGTTCAGGAGAAACTTAGCACTGCATTTGTTACGTCTATCAGACAAGGACTCGAAGTGATGTTCTTCCAATAAGAATACATAGTTTGAACCACGTCCGGGATAGCTGCCAGTAGTTCTATATGTCAAATACTTTAAGAATCGTTTTTGTATCCTCTCGATTTCCAATTGTTGGTATATATAATGAGGATACCAGACTAAGGAACAGTATTCCAATTTACTCTGCACAAGTGAATGATACAAAGTTTTAATTGCTAGGATGTTATTAAAATTACGACAGGATCTTATAATAAACCCAAGAGATCTTGAGGCGGATAAGCACATAGTGGATATGTGTTCGGAAAAGGTTAATCGAGAATCGAATAACACACCTAAGTCGTAAACCTTGTCTTTTCTAGGAATCGGGCAACCGTCAACAGCGTAGGGAAATTGCGTGACGGTAGAAGATCTGCTATAGGAAACAATAGTGCATTTATTTATATTCAATAATAATCTATTTAACGAACACCACTCTGATATTAAGGTGAGATTGGTGTGCAGGTTAACACTATCTGGAATGGTATGGATAACATTATAAATTTTTAGATCATCGGCGTACCCCAAGCGCTGACATCCAAGTTTTTCAAGTAGATCATTGATAAAAATATTAAAGAGTAAAGGGCCTAGGTTAGACCCCTGTGGGACACCCGAACACATTCTAAAGGTAGTAGATGAGAAACCATTATAAGTAACGTAGCCTGTCCTATTGGTAAGGTATGAAGACATAAATTGAACAAGCGATGGACAGAAACCAATTGCATCTAGTTTATGTAAAAGTATGTTGTGATCTATTTTGTCAAAAGCTTTTGTGAAGTCAGTATAAATTACGTCAACTTGTTTGCGTTGATCCAAAGACGATGACAGATATTGCGTAATGTTGATGAGATTCGTTGTCGTAGATCTTCCAGTCATGAAGCCATGCTGATGAACTGACAAGAAAGGCTTGACATTTATATAAACCTTTTTATAAATTACTTGTTCAAAAACCTTTGCAAAATTCGATAGTAAGCTTATAGGCCTGTAGTTAGTAATGTCTTTGCGATTACCCTTCTTGAATATTGGTATTATTTTACAGATTTTCCAGGTATTGGGGAACACTGAGGTCTTAAGAGATAGGTTAAACAGCACTGTTAGTGGAACAGCTAACACTTCGGCGCAGTTTTTAACAATTACACTAGGCACACGATCATTACCTGCCGTTAGGTCCGCACTCAGCCTACTCGAACTACACATTACATCCTCTTCTGCAATTGTTGTTATGTTGAATGATGAACATAAACCATATGTAGATGGAGGAATAGTTGTGCTCGGTTGGAATACTTCAGAGAAGTGTTGAGCAAACTTTTCAATAATGTCCAACGGCTGTGTTAGTTCCTGCTCGTTGTATTTCATTTGACCTGGAATCCGCGATGTGGATCTAATATTGTTTATGTACGTCCAGAAGGTCTTGGGATTATTGATAATATTGGACTCGATCTGTGACTGGTGATCATTATAAGCAGTTTCAATTTCGCGCTTAAGGACCTGCCGTAGCCTCTTAAATTCTTCTAAGTAATATTCGAATCCTGTGGTTTTCCATTTTTTTAAATAGTATTCCTTTATGCGAATGAACTGTTTAATGTTTTTATTAAACCAAGGTGGATAACGACGGTTGGTCGCTTTAATTCTTGGCACACAGTGATCGAATACGCCATAAAGGACTTCATAAAACTTATTCACAGCTGGTTCAACGGCGTCATAGTTCCTCATAACTGACCAATCAACTTCGGCAAGCTCAGAGCGTAAAGTAGCCATATCGATCTTGTGAAAGTTATAGCGAGTGTTATCATTAGTTGGAAAATTTATCGATCGCTCTGTTGCGTCTAGATCCAAAATAATCTCGAGGGCAGGATGATGTGAATCTTCCAGAACAAATGGTGTTAAGTCACGAGTAATTTCAACATTATGGGGTAGGTTTGTAAATATGAGATCTAGTAGCCTGTTATTAGAGTTTGTAACTTGATTAATCTGACGCATTGCAAGTGTTTCAGCAAATTGAATTATTATTTTAGATTTTCGATCTACTAAGGTGTTTTCATTAAAACGGGAGCAATAAAATCACCAGCTACAATGCAGTTTTTATCTAGTAGTAGAACTGTCAAAGCATCTAGAAATTTTTCGTAATCATCCAAGTTTACGTCCGGTGGTATATAAATATTAGCAATATAGAACGAAAAGTGGCGAATATGACACTTACACAGTACTAGGTCTATTAATGGGGCAATTTCCACGACGGTAGAAACATCCACAAAGGTTGTGAGTATGGGTTCCGCGAAAGCTGAAAGGACACCTCCTCCAATAGATTTGCCAACCAACTCAAATTTTCTGTCGTCTCTATACATTTCAAATGTCGAATCAAAAAGTTCTGTGCTACTAATATCATCGCTTAACCACGTTTCGGTTAATAATATAATATCCGCATCGATATTACCTCGTGAGGAATGGAAGTTATTAAGTTTGGTACGTAGACCGCGTACATTCTGGTGACAGATGCGAAGTTTAGTAGTAATGTTGGACAGAGTTAGTTTAAAGGATTTCTCAGTTTAATTATTTTGGGCATATCATGTACATACTTTATGATAACATCAGTTTCACCAGACTCCCTCCGACTATTCAGTTCCTGTCTGATTTTCCGATACAGTTCCATTTGGTAGGGTGTCCTGTCCTTCGAGACACCCACCATTTTAAATTCGTTAGATGACTTTAGATTTTTGAAATTACGAATAGCTTTGGTAACCTGAGCATCATCGGTGAGTGTCAACTTTATTGGTCTTTTTCTGTCGCGCTTAGACGGATCATATTTCCCCAGACGAATTGGACGAAGATCGCCTGTCGGTACCTCTATTATTCACCAGTACCATAAAGGAAAAACAATGCGAGAAATTTCCAGTGAATTGACTACAGCAACAACTACAGTTTTTAATATAATTAAAAAATATGGCGAAACTGCCAGTATTAATGTAAGCGGTAAAAGTACAGGCCGTCCAAAAGCTGTTTCTCAAAGAAGTGTAAGACATTTAATTAGAATATGTAAGTCGGGAAGACGAAATACACTACGAGAAGTAACTGCAAGGTGGAATAGACAAATTGGGATGAATGTTTCCAGAGAATGATGTCGCGAATACATCCACAAGAGCGGTCTTAGTTTTTATAAGGTATGTTTGATAGGTACTTCTTTGCGGTATAAATTTTCTATTTTTTAACTAGTAGGCCAAAGAAAAACCATTGTTGACGGAAACTCAAAAAAGGAATCGTTACATTTGGGCCAAATCAAAACTTTCGTGGACCACGCATGATTGGGACAAAGTGATCTACAGCGACGAAAGTAAATTTGATGTCTGTGTAGGAGATTACCGAAAGCGTGTGATTCGGAAAAAAACAGAAGCATTCCATAAGGAGTGCCTCAAAAGGACTGTAAAGTTTCCATAGGGCATCATGGTATGGGGTTGTATGTCGGCCAAAGGGTTGGGAACTTTATACTTTATTGAAGGCACAGTAAACGCAGCCAAATACCAAGATATTCTTGAACATTCACTTACCACACTTTACCAAGTGCAGCAAAAGTTATATCCATCCGGAGATTTTTTTTTTGCCATACGGCCAAATCTACCAAAAATTGGATAGGAGAACATGACATTCTGGTTTTGTCACATCCCTCTAGCAGCCCGGATCTTAATCCAATAGAGACACTTTGGCAGAAAATGAAACAGCGCCTAAGAAATAATCCTAAGCGCACTTTGCCACAACTACGTTCTAAATTGCAAGAAATATGGGATAGTTTCACCCCTGAACTCTGTGAAGGCCTAGTAGATACAATGCCTAATAGAGTTCAGGCTGTTATTCGAGCTAAGGGCGACGTTACGCCTTATTAATTTTGATTTTAATTTGTTAAAAGCCACTTGTTCCAATATTTAGTTGTCAGCATTTTTCGAATATCAAACAAATAATTAAATAGTAATCAACAAAAAATATATAATTAAACCGTAAAAATAATTCCATACATCATGAAAAACGTTGCTAATTTCATATTTATAATTAAAAAAAAAAACAGAATAAAAGAATTTCGGTAAACTGGTATTTTATTCGCAAAGTAACTACTTGTTCCAACATATAGTTGTTAGGGCTCGTATACCAGTCGATGCTTCGCTTACGAAAAATTGTATGTTTTTTTAATGGAAATGCAGAATTAAAGTGATATAAAAATGTGTTGTAAAAAACATCAAATTTGTTCTCATTAGGAGACAAGACGTCATTCCACTCTTCAGAGGCATCAGAGAAATTACGTTTATACTCTACCACTGGGACAGTTTCGCAACAGTTACTGACTTCAAGCATCTGAAAGTGATAATCAGTGATGTACAAGTAGGTTTATCGTTCAGAGTGTTTACAAATATATTATCAATCAAAGTAGATGAGGTGGGGGAAATTCTTGTTGGACTTAGTACACAGGTTGGTATCTGAATTGAAACAACACTTTGAAGGCATGGTTTTGAAACATACATCAAACAACAATGCTAGATTTCTTTAGCCCAAGTCTTAATTATCTGTTAAGTAACTAAATATTAATTTTAGCATAGCTACAGTAGTAGTATATTTTAGCATACTTAACATGTGTATATGTTTTCAATATAAAATAAACAAAATATACAGGATGATTGGTGAGAATGGCCTATTAAAAGTATTATACGCCAATAATCAATAGTCAATAGTGTGAACATTATGAATGGATGAATTCCAACTTTCTTCTTGTTTTTCTGTATCACTGTGGAGCAAACAGTCTCTGGTTTCCTAATCTTAGACCAATGAATGTTTTAATAATTAGCATAAAATTAATTGGATAATTGTAAACAAACGTTTTAATCCATTTTAGTATCAGGTGTTTTAATTATTATTACACCACATCTGCCTTTCTTATAAGCCTCAGCGATTCCCATAATCACCCCGCAACCTGCAAAAGATTAGTAAAGGGTGAACACGAATTTAAAAGAATCATTTTGTAAACATCTTCTTCAACAAATACGTATCATCAGGGAGGAATAAGAAATTTGTTCATTTCTTTCTTTGTAAAGATACTCTAGACTTTTTAGGTCTAAACCCATCATTTTTACACTTGATAAATTCTTTCGATTTAGGATATTTTTGGTAATTTTAACTAGCTCTTGAATACTTGCACACCAGTATTCTCGACTGAAAAACTGTACTTACGCATCTAACTATACATAAACAACGATTTTTGTCGTATTAAGTGTAGCTATATAGGGTCTTATCAGGTTATATTTATTGTCAATATTACCGTTACAGCTCTTTCTGTGTGATTTGTGGTAGATGTAAATTTAGACTTACGAAACCTCAAAAAGTTTAGGGCATTATGAAGCTTTATAACACTGATGATGATTATTTGAGGTAGTTAACGCTTGTTATTACCTTCAGTTGAAAATGTTAAACAAATCTCCTTGATATTTTCACGTGTAATTAACTATAGACACAATAAAATTGTAGAAAGCAACAAGCTACGCTGTATCCGAATAATCTCTTAAGAATTACTGTAAGGTATTTTAGAACCATACTATTGGACGTAACGATATCTCAGCAAGAGCAAAACTTCTTTAATCGTTTTCCCGAGCGATAGTTTAAGAAAAATATACACTCCACAGAAACAAAATGGAATGTAGTCGTTTATTTATTTTTGCGAACCCGGTTCAGACGTCGATGACGGTGAAACGAAACGACGGTCTGTCATTACCACCACTACTACGCAACTCATACTTCTTTTTAATTGTAAACTGGTGCGCGCGCGCTAACATCTTCCGAAAGATTTGGTAATCCCCAATGGTGAAACGCAGATAATACTATTCCGGATTCTAATATCGTTGAGTTTTTCCTTTTGATTTATGAACGACAAATGCGAGAGAATATTCCCGATTTGACGGCTGTTTACGTTATTCAACGCCGACAATAACGTGCGTCGATTCACAAACGTCTATAATGATGTTAACGAAAATAAATTCTTCGCGTTCTTTTTTTTTCTCTTAATTTTGAGTTTTATTAATGCGCGAATCGATAGCGATAGAAAAAGATGTACACAAAATCCATCATTACTACACTTGATGTGCTGATTTGTTATTAATTCCAAGTCGATTTTGTGTTGCGAACGTCTTCATTCTATCTTAACTGGTTTGAAACTAATCGAATAACTTTTTGTAATCTAACAAGGAGAGAAACCAGAGTACCGAGAATGGTAATTAAGTCTTCTATCAATGTTAAATATTATAGTGTAAACTTAGATCTATGTTTTCTTGTGGTGTGTTGAAAATTTCGATTCTTTCATTGGTGCGTTCCACTTAGCAAATAGCCTCAACCTAGTTACGGTTTTAATTTTTAACGTTAAATCATGTTCTTGATTTTATCAGATAATAAACAATATTTAATAATTAATCAATTTATTCCAGAACATAATAATTTAAACATAATTAGGGGAAAGTTCCCTATATGGTACCAGTTTATTAATTTTCATTTTCTACATTTTTGAATCATTCCATTTTGAGTTAAACTTCATACAGCAACTTAGTACAACTTATAATGTAGTTGTAAAAAAATTATTAACCTCAAATAACTATTATAAGAACCTATAAAATGATTTTTACCAAACGTCTGCATGTGGTACGATATAGGATGGTAGGATATAGTTTCCTAAATCGTACCACACAGTCTCCTAAATCGTACTGCTATTGTAATTATAATATTTTTACGACGGTTATCACAAGAATTGTATTTAATTACACAGAAATTGTGTCTCAATCAACTGTAATAGTTAGTAGTACAAAAAAAAAAAAACTGTTTCATTCACTGCATTTTAAACACTGCACCATGTCTTCAATTGAATGTTTTTCACAAAGTTTGCAAAACCAATCCTCTTGCGACACGTCAACAACGACACCACAATGGTTCGCGGTAGAGGGCAGGCATAGTGTTGAGTCTATATTGAACTTTTTTCTTTAACATTTTGTCCTCAGATTTGGTTTTATCCATTTTTTTCTTTTTTGGTTAAGATTTTTGGTTTAACTTTTCATTTTCAGTTCCTTTACTTTATCCTCTGCAGCTTGCAAATCTTTAGCCATCTTCAGCTGTTCTTTGTAGGGAAGTTCTTCACTGGATCTCTTGGTGCAGAAGTAGAACTCTAAACACTCTAAACCCACTAAACACCAAACAAGTTTTAACTAAAACACCGACGCGTTTCAACAGCATAATGATTGCATTGATAATGACAGCATTGCTATTGAAATTGTTTAGTGTTCTTTGTAGGAACTGCTGATAAGTATTTTCGCTTTTTGTACTCCTGAACTGGTTTTGTTCTTTGATTTTCTAACTTTGGTTGGGCAAATAGGAGAAATCTTCTCAATGCAAAATTTTCAAAGTTGACTCCCTCGACTTTAGAGAAGGTCTGTCTGCATCTTCTGGATTTGGGATATATCCAAAGAACAATTAGGCTCATTAGGTGTTCCTGTATTTGCATATTGTGGAATTTGAACCATATCTACAGGCGTAGCAGTCTTATCAGTGTTGTCAGAAGTAAGGTTTTCAGCAGGGTAAAAGTCACATTCATTGAAAACGGAGCGATCCACCGGCCAAATCCCACACGCTTTGAAACCATTCATCGCATTCTCGATGGTAGCTGCTTTCCCATATGCTTCTGCTACAATACCAGACACTTGGTATTCGATCACACTCAACCCAGGCTTTGTACGCAGCCACTTTTGAATAGCTTGGTTGTAAAATCCTTTAAATGGCTTAAAAAATGTCCGATCCAAGGGTTGGATACGGTGCGTTGTGTGCCCAGGGAGATTCAGTAATATTATTCCATGAGTTCTGGATAACTCCAAAGCTTCAAGGTTTCTTGAATGAGTCGTGTGTCCATCTAGAACTAATAACACCTTTTTTTTCTGGAGTTGCTCTAACTGTGCCAATAAAGTGTTTCAACCACATGACAAACAAATCAGAGCACCAATTTTAAGTTGGTCTGTCATCAACTGCTACTGGTATTAAACTTAATATTAAGTCAATGCCACTGTTCAACCGACCAATCTCTAGATTGCTTAGCCCAGACCAACCGTTTTTTTAAATTGAATTTTATTCAGTTTTGGTTTTTTTGTGGCTTTGTAAGTTTTAATGCCTTGTTCGGTTAATCGACGTGTTGTTGTCCGTTTCGACACATTGATATTCCTATCATGTAGCAGGTTTTTCATGATCCTAAGAGGCTTGTTGTTATTTTCCAATACTGTTCTAATCATAATCCGATTTAACGGGTCGATGGCCGCAGTGGTTAGGCGGCTGACTATTGTTGTGAGAGGACGATAGGTGCCGGGGTTCAATTCTCTGGAGGGACGGTGACATTTTTTCAGAGAGTTTAATCCCGGATCGACTTGCCATTCGCTGTTGGGAGCAAAGTGATTAACATCGCGGCATCATAAAAGGCGATATGATGCTGTCACAAAGCCATTTAAAACACAACTTACACATACTAAACTACACCGCAAGAGTTGCAGTGATAGCCAGACAAGTGATACAGCTTACGGAGTCACTGCAACTAAGCACCCACCACACATAAAAAAAAAAAAAAAATCAACTGCTCGTGTATCAGTTTTTCATTTTGCGCCACAGTTTCTCTTTCGCTGGGCAATTATGGTTGTACCATGCTTAATGGAAATAACAATTTTTGATATGGAACAATTCGATGAATCAATTTTTGCACCAACTTATCTTTGACTCAGATTGTAGAATTTCAGCCGAGCCACTGCCTCGTCAATTTTTTCGGTTGTAAGATCACACTTCCTTGTCATTTTCTATTCAACATCGAACATGGAAGATGGTACAGAATTCTTATCAAAAGTTATAAAAATGTTACAAACTTACCACGAACTGTATAAAGATAACTTTTTTTTTTATTTTCAAATAATCACATTTTTAGGTGTGCCCGTAATAATTTGTCCATATACTGTAGTTTTTCATGAAACCAACGTGATTAAAATACCGCCAGACACAAAACACGGCAAATTATAGTAAAAACACAAACAAAATAGGCCTCAAGATCGATTCCTGAGGGACACCCACAATATTGTCTACTTATTAGTCATCAAGTTGTTGGAGTTGCTTAAATTAATTTCTACAAATTGATTTGAAGGCCTATTGTTTATTTCAAATTTCTTACAGTTTGGATTGAAGACCCACCACTTCGGAAGTAAGTTTTCAATATTTCTTATTTCTGTTCAAGCGTAAAGGGTCCCATTTATCCCCATAATTTTCTGTCAATTCGTGAATGTCATTCTATCTGTCAAAATTGAAATAATAGGTAATTCAAATTCCAAACGTTAGATAGCCCACCCCATATTTCAATTTTTTTTTGCGACTGCACGGGCAGGATAAACGTAAATGCAAGCTCGACAATAAGAGAAACCTATTCTGCCCCTGTGCCGTTGTAGTCCTCCTAACCAGATTACATCCGAATAAAGAAGTCCGCAAACTGGTCGGGAGCTACTTGACTTACTTCGGGATCAACCCCAAAGTATATCTGGCTCCCCCTGTCAATTGCTGAGCAGTCAGCAAGGAGATGGACTGGAGTTTCTACACAGAGGAGGGTTTATTATGCCCTTGCGGTGCAAGTGTTTATTCAGTGCGCAGTGACCGGTTAAGATCCCTGACGAAGGCTTTGATGCTAGTCATTTCATTGCCTCTGATTCCAGAGTGACTTGGCACCCATCTCAGCGTGTCACTGTGATGTTCTGCCAGTTTTACAAGAACCCTATTGCAGTCTAATATTACCTCGGTATGAAATCTGACAGTCTGTAGTGCTCTTAGGGCAGCCTGGTTGTCAGATAAGATTTCTACCGTTGTATTAACCTGCGGGCCCTCTGTGCAGGTCTGGTTGGCAATTATTTCGGGTTGGAAGCTTAGAGCTCCCTAGGCTGAAGGCCTCGCCCTCGGGTTCTCCATTTCACCAAATTCCAATTCCAGTGCCGTTTGACTTTTGCAGTCTCTCTTCTGGAGATGTTTACATGTTATCCCCATAGAGAAATCCATTAGAGATAAATTATTTTTTCTATAAATAGTCTTTTTTAATACTGTTAAATAGTTTGACTTGTTAGTTTTTGTACAAGAATTATTGTTTCAGAAAAGTAATTTGCTTATTTTGAATGAAAAGCTTGACCGTACAGGCTCCCCAAACACCACAAGTTTTAGCAATTGTCGGTTGAAACGCAAGGCAAAAATAAATTTATCGAATTAATTAACCTAATTCGAAAGGATCCCCAATTCTAACCGATTTCCTAGGATCCAAACGAACATTTGTATTATTGTGATCAAATTTATGGGCAATAGTGTACATTAGAGAATCGTAAGTAACACAGAACCACCTCCCAGCGCCAGCGCAACGTCCGTCCGAAATGATAAACAAATTTTTTTGGCACTTCTCAGCGACGCGTACGTTTGAATGTCTTTTTTGATGTTTTATGAGGCCCGTAAATTTAATTTGCACTTTCTGATGTGTATTAGTTAGTTTGATTGTTGTAACGAAAGACATTAACCGAACGCGCCTAGTAGCGTCTCGTCTCTAACCTCTTCCCCCCTCCTCCTGTCTCCCGCCAGTCTTCCCTTCGCCAACGTTTAAAAGCAGGAGGAAAGCACATTCTTAGCGCGCTTAAATATAGTATAGGCCCCTTGAGTCTCCTTGAGTGCAGTCTATATCCTTTGTGCGTTAACAACAGTTTAACAACATACTTTGTAGTCCGACGAAGAATGCGTTGTTCTCCTCCGTATATCTAGGCTTTATGGCGAGCAACATTATCGTGGGATATCGGAGACTGGAATATCGTTTTATTATTTCGTCGTGAACTTTTAATGATATCTTCATCAAATAGAGCTAACGTTTTTATGGCTGTAGGTGTATCGATAAATGTTTTATGTATTAATTTACGCATTAGAGTAAATCTTTGTAGCAAAATTTGCTATGTAAGTCTAGATTTTAATGTTGTTGCGAAAATATAGAAAACCAAGATGCAATCTATCGCCTTACGGATGTCAATATTATAGATGAGATCATATTAAAATAAATTTGAATGAATTCGGATTCGAGCTATAGATATATGCTTAGCAAAACGTCGTAGACAACTTCATCTAAAATGTCACACAACGAATATGTTTGTGCCTTGACAATTTCGACAGTCGCAATCATAAAAAGGTCTGACAGCTGTCAAGTCAAATGCAAAATCAAAATGTGATAATTGCCATCGTGAATTATAGGCCGCAAAAATGGGAATATTTTATTATTAACAGTTGGAGTAGATGTTTGAAATAAATATTTAGTTTGGCAAGCCTGACAAATTTTAGGTTAGAATGACTTTTACCTTGTCAAAATTTGACAGATATGAATTTAAAAATCAGATATGTCAACATGCAGTTTAAAAGTATTCTCTTTAGCAAGATTGACGACACTGCGATAGTTTTAAATTGTACTTCAAATTGTGACAGCTGTCAGTCATCATTGATTGTTACGTCAGATATACTTTCATGGTAGTCAATAACTGAAAAAAAATATACATTGAGATTGCAATCAAGCCAACACGAAAAAATACCCTATGATACTGCGTGATGTCAGTAGTCTTTGTACGGGGTGGGGGAAATTTGCACAAATTTAAACAATCTCTCGACAATCCATTTCGGCCCAGACCATAACTCCGGGAGAATTCACTTTTTTTTTTTAGGATCTCATAAGGATTAGCATTGACCCAATAAACACAGTTGTGCCTATATTTACGATCATGGTATTCTCTTCAGTGTGCACCGAACGTGGACGCCTGGTACGCTGTGCATGTTGAACACTACCGATCTCTTCAAACTTTTTGGCTAATTCAACCATGTCATTGCGGTTTGGAAATTATTATTTTGGATAAAAAGTGTTGACAACTGTCAAAATGAAAAAAAATGCTTTTTCAATTGATGCACCCAAAACACTATCTGGTTTGGATTTGGGCACACGTAAAGTGGTTGCTGGACCCCAAAGGGGCACCAGCCCCTGCCGACCGACCGTTAGGTATGCGGCAATCAGGAAAAGTGCACACACTCCTCAGGATAAAGAGGCACGAAACCAGTTGCCCGCACGAGACCGACACCTCGCGGAGAGGCCCGGCGAACCGGTGGGCTCCTCTCCCCCTTGCTACCCATGTTAGACAAGTTTTCTTGTCAACGTTGGACGGGTCACCGTTGGAGACGCTTTAGCGAACTCCTACCTCACATCTAACCCCACGGGGCCTAGGCCTCCTTGCGGATGGCTACTATCGGCCAAGCGTGGGAAACGGAATCTGGCCGTGAGGTACAACCAGCCCGCCCGTGAATTAAGCCTGAACTACGGGGACGGCCGGGCAAAAGCCCTACCCCAAAATGCCAACCGCGCCAACCCTTTCGCCCCTCCGGCGATCAAGTATCCGCGGCAGCTACAGTGAAACCGTAGGATCCCAGAATCACCGAGTTGTTTTAGGATGAAACCGAAGGTTTCCCCAACCAGACAACCAGCGGGCGGACTACTCCTCGGCGAACCGACTTTTATCCTCCCCTACTATCTTCGCCAAATTCTCTCGCCACGCCCGTTTCCCTGAGTGTGGCCACCAAGGATGGGGTAGTGCAGCTGCAGAGTTCTCTAGGTAAGCGCCGTAGGTTGCCTCACTTACCCACCGTATATTCCGACGGTTTGGGGGGGATTTGGGCACAGTGGGCATTAGCCGATTGGCCGACTCGGACCTAAGGAGAGCCGGTAAGGATAAATATTACGCTAACCACCCAGAGACAATTGAAGCCTTGAAACACGAAGTTGAAATTGCTTCAACCTAAACTGCAAGAAATTTACTTCGGAGGAAAATTTGCGATAAATTATAGGGGAGTTTTAACTCAGTTTGTGGATCAATTCGTGACAAAACAACTCATTCAAGTTCTCGTCCAGTGCTCTCTACCGTGCCATGCTCAACGAATTTTTATTTCCATAAATTAAAGAGGATGACATAGAGACGTTTGGTTTCAATAGGACGGCGGGCGGTACTTACCACACAGTCAACGTAACAATTGCACTTTTCGAAAATCGAATAATCAGCAGAGATCTTGATGTCAATTGGCCGCCTCAAAGCTGTGATTTGAACCCGTTGGACTATTTTTTTCGTGGGGAACTGCCGTTAAGAAGATTGATAATGACAGCTTTTCTGCTGCTCCTTACGATCTCCAAAATTCTTGAGCGTATTATAGTGACACAATTATCGGACTTCTTCTATCTATCTTATAAAAAATTACCATCTTCGCTGCCTTAGATTTTTTCCAAAGCATTTGAGACGATTAACCATCAAATTCCACATTCTATACTTCATTATATAGGTCTTAGGGTCATATTTATAGTCCGTGCTTGAGGTTGTGCCGATGTGTCAAGTGTCATTACAAATCTGTCAAAATCGCGTGCTCAAGCATCGGCACAACCTCAAGCACGGACTATAAATATGACCCTTAGTGAACGTGCTACAAGGGTTTTTGCGAATTATTTGTCTGGTTGGGACACAATGTCTCGGAATAGATAATAAGCTGTCCGATGCTTGGAGAGTGGGAGCTGGGCCTCGGCTACATACTTTTCTAAATTTACACATTCTATTTTCCTGTACTATACTAAAGACATGTCGTTATCATTTTTGCGCTGATGATAGTCAACTTTACCAGTTCTCCTTCATGAATGATAGAAAAAAAAACAGTACAAATGATTACTGATCATGTGTGCTATTTCGAAACACTTTTAAAGTTTAATCCTGATAAATGTTCTGTTATTATTTTTGGTAGACGATGTGCTTTGTAAACTGTTAATGATATCACACTAAAAATTGAGTTACCAAAAAGCGTACTAAAGAATTCTTGGTCTAAATTGTTAAATTGGAAATCCGATCAATACGAGAGCGACGATGATCTGCTATTATTACACATAATTATTTCAAAAAAATATCAACCAAACAGTGCCACTGGTGAAGACGTAAAAGTTGATAAAATGGTGCAAAAAATAAGGTGTTGAATTTCAGCAAGCACATGTCCCACCTTTTGTCCTGCCGTAACGACGTAGTTCTTTCTAATGTTGCAAAACTAAAAAAAGAAACAAATGACTTTTTAAATAAGAGATCAAGGAAAATCAAATTTGGCACGCTTCAACGGCATATATTTACATAATTAAAGAACTAACTCTTAGTTACTTCGATGTTACAATGTAAATTAATAACGCAAAACAAAATGGAAACAACTGTCATAGTATGGATGAGAGTAGAGTTTGCAAAGCAAACCTCATGGTGCGCGGACAGGTCTTCTTGGTTTCAAATTCGCTTCTTTTAATCTGTACCTAATAGTTTGATCAGAAATATCTATTCCAGGTGCTCATCCTAGACCGTTTTGGAAGTCTCTTGCCGTGGCAATACGCTTACACAAAGAGGAAAGGACAAGAAGTCGGTCTTGATTTCGAGTAGTTTTTCGATTTCGACTTTGTCCAGGTCTTCTGGCATATTGCCCAGTCTCCAAAGACCCACATATGCGTGCTTGTACCAATTGGAATTGCAACACTTTTTCGGCTCCTACTTTTTATTATGTAAAAGTATTGTTAAAACGATTTGTTTCAGAAGTTTTTCTGAATGTTGGGTTTTGTCATTGTGTTATTTTTATTCAATAATCAGTGAAGAGCGGCCAAATTAAATTTATCGTTAATTTCTTGCCTTATCATATAATCTTGAACATATTACAGTCTTAAAACACTAAACACTTTAATCCACTGAAAACCAAACAAGTTTTAACTAAAACACCGACGCGTTTCAACAGCAATGCTGTCATTATCAAGGCGATAATAAAACTAAATTAAAATAAAATCTACAAAAACAGGTAACCTAAATGTTATGCACGGTTAATCCGATACGCATCATTAATTTCCGATTAACGACAACAATGACGAATACGGTATAGGTCCATTGTCACAGTTCATTACACATGACTTATTTTTATATATTTCTAAACTTTCGAAAACATTTAGAAACTTACAATTGTTTATTTGTCTAATTAATTTAACATTCGTATGATCGATGTTGTGATCTGTTTCAAAAATGTGTTGGGCAACGCTCGATTTCTCATTTCTATTAAATCTAAGATGAGCCATATGCTCTTTGAATCTAGTTGAGACTGCTCTCCTGGTTTGCCCAATATATTTTTGATTACAATCTTTACAATTGATTTCGTAAATACCTGACTTTTCTAGAGGTTGTATTTTATCTTTAGGGTTACCGATGAGACTTCGTAAACTACTTCAGAATAAGAAATTCTCTCATGATAGGAAATTAAGAAAGTTAGGTTGTTTTTTAAAAAATAAACATCATGTTCCGATGAATACCATTAACACAGTAGAAAATCATTCTTCGCAAACCTTTAGTGAACGGGAACTTAATCTTTTGAATAAAGGATTGAAATTTGGTTTGCAACTCCTGAATCGAATGTCGAGTGGGTTATTGCCGGGATAGAATCCTCTATCCAGCGGTTTCTTGAGCCCACAAAGCAGTTTGTTAGGGAGGCATGCAAACATACTATTTCAAAAAATTTGAAATCTTATAAATCACCTCAGAAATCCGAAAACATTAAAATCATTAAAACTTTGCGGGAAAAAGATTGTTGTTATTTGAAAGCTGACAAAGGGAACAAGGTTGTTATTTTAGATAAAGAGGTCTACTATGATCAGGTTAATGACCTGTTGAGTAGTGGCCCTTATAAGTCAATTTCAAAAAATCCTTTACCGAAAATGATTAGAGACGTCAACAATGTGTTTAAAACATGTAACAACCTTGTTACTGCCGACGTTAGACGTAAGCTACATGTTTCCAATCCTGTTGTCCCTAAATTATATTGTTTACCTAAAATCCACAAACCCGGCAAGTCGGTAAGGCCAATTGTTTCGGCAATTGACGCACCGACTTATAAGGTTTCCAAATGGCTGACCAATGAATTTAATAATTTGCCAATACAGCAACCTAGTTTTGCAGTAAAAAATTCGTTAGAATTTATTAAAGTAATTCAAAATATTCAGTTGCTGGAGGGTGAAATATTGATTTCATTTGATGTTAGTTCTCTCTTTCCTAGTGTACCGATTCCAGACACCTTGACATACCTCGAGGACTTGTTGCTTCAAAATAGTTTGAGTCAACAATGTGTCCAGGAATATATTCGCTTAACTGACATCTGTATGAAACAGAACATTTTTCAATTCAACGGGAGTTTTTATGAACAGCTGGAAGGAACGGCAATGGGTAACTCCTTCTCGCCCTTTTTGGCTAACCTTTTCATGAGCCGTTTTGAAAAGGACTTAGAATCTGAGAGCGAATACTTTCCTAGGGTTTGGTTGAGGTATGTGGATGATATTTTCGCTATATTTGACACAAAAAAATGTAATATTGACGCTTTTCTCAATAGATTAAATAATCGGTTCGAAACCATAAAGTTCACTTGTGAAAGAGAAGAAAACGGTCAGCTACCCTTTCTAGATACTTTAGTAATTAGAAATAACAATAGATTAGAGTTTAACGTGTATAGAAAGGAAACCAGTACACTTCGCTACATTCCTTCAGATTCCCATCATTGTGTTCAACACAAAATGGCAAGCCTGAATTTTTTGGTCCACAGACTTCTCACTTGTCCCTTGAACAAGGTGAGGTATGAGAAAGAGCTTAAAATTATAAAAGATGCGGCCAAGTGTAATGGTTTCCAGCCTCAGCATATCTATAAGTTAATTAGGAAGTTTAATTATAAGAAAACTGTGAAAGAATCTACGACTTTTCGAGAGGATGTTAAAGCTTCACCCGTTGTGACCCTCTCTTACGCGCCCTTTATCACTAAAGGTTTGAGTAAAATCTTCAAAGAGCTAGATCTCAGAATAGTTTACAGTTCTGGGACTAGTTTACGAAGTCTCATCGGTAACCCTAAAGATAAAATACAACCTCTAGAAAAGTCAGGTATTTACGAAATCAATTGTAAAGATTGTAATCAAAAATATATTGGGCAAACCAGGAGAGCAGTTTCAACTAGATTCAAAGAGCATATGGCTCATCTTAGATTGAATAGAATTGAGAAATCGAGCGTTGCCCAACACATTTTTGAAACAGATCACAACATCGATCATACGAATGTTAAATGAATTAGACAAATAAACAATTGTAAGTTTCTAAATGTTTTCGAAAGTTTAGAAATATATAAAAATAAGTCATGTGTAATGAACTGTGACAATGGACCTATACCGTATTCGTCATTGTTTTCGTTAATCGGAAATTAATGATGCGTATCGGATTGACCGTGCATAACATTTAGGTTACCTGTTTTTGTAGATTTTATTTTAATTTAGTTTTATTATCGCCTTGATAATGACAGCATTGCTGTTGAAACGCGTCGGTGTTTTAGTTAAAACTTGTTTGGTGTTCTACTTCTGCACCAAGAGATCCAGTGAAGAACTTCGCATATCACAGTCTTGCTTGTTTGTGTCGCTTCATTATAAAGGTAGTTTAAAATATTATCGGATTTTAATTGGATTGCGATTACATTACCTAGCTAGCCGGAATATGGATAACCACTATCTTGAGGTTCATTTTTATTCCTTCCCATATGAATCACCGAACTTTAATGAATTTTATTCCTTAAAACAACAATTCTAGGTAACTTGCGACTTTTATCGTTTCCAAAAATTTTCTAGAAAAAAGATAAAATTAGGTTGCCTTGTACATATATCTAAGTATCTAGTGGTAGACACGATATATTTCCAAAATATGCGGTATCATTTAATATAACGTTTGTAAAACGTGCGTCTGTCACGTTGGACAGCCGCGACTATATTTAATTCTCCTTGAATCTGCGTAGTATGTCGATTCAGTGATTTTCAATAATATTTCCCACCCTCCCCCACGTAATTCAACGCATAACAAAAACATTAACAACTTACGAATGAATTTTAGAGAAGTTATTAAGATCATTTACAATATATTTTTAACGGCGTAAACTAATCAATCGGTTTATCGACTAGTTAAATCCCAAGGACTACATAAAGTCGTTTTGCTGTAAACACATGTTAAGTATTTATAGCTAATAAGTAGATACGTGTCTAGAATTGCATAAAATCGCGCGAATTGATGGAAGTTGGATCAAGTAAACAGATTAAAGCTGCAATGTTTGATGGTGTTTTTTAAATGAATGGAAATTTTATTACTTGGACAACATGCCCAAAGTAGAAATTACAATTTCGTGTCGTGTTTTTTATCTCCAATCAATTTGTTTTATTATTATGGAGATAGTTTTAAGAACAGTAACAAATTGCTTACGTTATTGTCAAGTTTCAAGTGTTTTAAAAGGAACAACCTCAATAGCTGCGCTGTTAACTATTTTAATGAAAATCGAGGTCATGATTCAATTAAAACTTTAATTGGTTTTTCTCGTTTTTTTCTGAGATTATTTAAAGATGGCAGCACTCGTTAACAAAAACGGGATAATGTATAAAATCGAGAATCGAGCCATCATGCTCTGCACCATCATTTACTGCAGCGAAATTTTGGTCACCAGAATTTAAACGTGGCCGTACAAGCTTGGGAGACGATGAGTGTTCGGTACGTCCAAAAACTGTAACCACTGACAATAAAGTCGATAAAGTTCACCAAATAGTGCTAAACGACCGCCGAATTAAAGTGGGAGAGATTGCAGAGGTTATGAACGTGTTTGTCACATATTGAATAAAGATTTAGACACTTCGCGCGTTAGGTGCTGCGCTAGCTCACATTAGACCAAAAACATGTTTGAATTAACAGTTCCAACCGTCTGTCGTCCGCTCTATTAAGTGCAGTTTAGGCGAAATAAATGAGAGTTTTGGCGCCGATTAATTACTGCAGATGAAACTTGGATACACTTTAAACGCCCGAAAGAGAAATACAGTCGAAACAGTGGACTGCCAAGGGGGAATCACCTCCAAAAAAAGCTTTTTTGGATGGGAAAGTAATGGTGATTGTTTCTTTGGGATAGTTATGGAGTTATCGTTATCGATTATCTTCAAACAGGAAAACCCATTACAGGAGCATATTACGCCACATTTGCTGCTTCTCCAAGACAATGCGTCACCTCAAACCTTAGCGGTTGCCATGACGAAAATGCACAAATTACGATTAGAACTGCTTAACCACCCTCCTTATTCGCCATATCTAGCCTCTAGCGACTTCTTTTTGTTCCCTAATCTAACAATTGCGCTTGGACGATAGAGATTTTCGTCAAATGAGGAGGCCATCACGTTCGTAAACAGGCGTCGAGAACTATTTGGTCGGGCTGAAGAGATGGGAGCATCGCTGGGAGGAGTGTCTACATTTACTAGGAGACAATGTAGAAAAATAAAAATAAATTTTAGGATGTCTTTGTTGGGTCGTCAACTTTTCAGATCAACCTCGTATAAAGTCACCAGAAAATCAAAACGGTAAGCAGATGGTAAGCTATTAAATACAAGAAATGAAAGTGAAATTGTATCTCGGCTTTGGAACTGGAAAAGTGAAACGAAACTGACACTAATTTTTTAAACATACATACCTACTTGGTTGAAACTTAGATAAAGGACACCATTAAAAGTGTCGAATTTGTTTTGTAATAACTATACTTCTTATTGCAGATATTGAAGTCTTAAAGCTACAAACTACTAAGGGTGGGTTTATCAATGTCATGATAAAAGTGTTAGTTAAGAAACTGACAAATATTGCTAACTGGCAGATAAAATTTAGCAACTACAATGCTTTATTTTGCAGATAACTTTTACATATTTAACACTCAATAAACGTTTCATTGTAATTATCTTACGAATAAAATTTTATCTGTAAGTTAATTTATTTATCCTCACATTGATAAACCCACCCTAAGCATGATGCTCTTGACAGTGGCTTCTTGTTTGCCATTGCTGCGCATAGATGCCTGAAAATGCTTAATATTATTATATATACTGACTTCCAGAAAAATTGCAACACCTAGAAGTTGTCGAATGATTTTATTGAAATTTTCAGGAAGCGTTTATTTTCATTAAACAAATTGATGATTAAAATTTGAATAAAATCTAGCCAGTAGTTTTTTTTTGCATGTTGTTTCCATAGCACATAGTAACTATAAATTTGAAGTATTAGACCATTTAGTAACTGTCAAGTTTGCAAATTGTTGTTGTTACGTCACAATTTCATTCTGCACTTGATAACAATGCCGAGAGTACGTCAACATCAACATTTTGTCCAATTAAGTGATTTTGAACGTGGCCGTATTATTGGTATGAGAGAGGCCGGACTTTCGCTAAGAGAAATTGCTCGTCGTGTAAACCGAAATGTTTCAACGGTATTGAGGTGTTGGTCCAAATGGTCCGAGGAAGGGGTTCAACATCGCCGCCGTGGATCTGGACGTCCTCGAAGGACTACAGATCGCGAAGAACGTCGCTTAAGACTTTTGGCCACAAGAGATAGATTTTCAACAACTAGATCAATTGCAAATGATTGGATGAGAGGTACAGGACTCAGAATGTCAATGTCAACTGTTTATCGCCGGATAAGATCTTTTGGATTGCGTTCATATCGTCCATTTTTATGTCTTCCTCTTACACCACTTCACCGTCTACGCAGATTAGAGTGGAGCAACTTAAGGGTTAATTGGGCACAGGAATGGCATCAAATTGTGTTGAGTGACGAGTCCCGATTTTGCTTGTGGGCCCACGATGGTCGTACGAGAGTCAGACGGATGCGTGGAGAACGTAAAAATCCAACATTTTTTGTGGAACGCAACACAGCCCTCACTCAAGGAGTTATGATATGGGGTGCAATATGTTATGGTAGCAGATCACCCTTGGTCTTTATTGACGGCAACCTTAACGCACCTGGTTACATTGCTAATGTGCTACATCCAGTTGGCCTTCCATATCTTCAGGGGCTGCAAAATCCCATTTTCCAGCAGGATAATGCGCGCCCTCATACGGCAAGGGCTACAACACGGTTTTTGGAAGAATCTAACATTGTCGTCCTCCCATGGCCTGCTCGGTCGCCTGATTTGTCGCCCATTGAACATGTATGGGATATGATTGGTAGGCGATTAGGTAATTTACCGCACCCTCCAGATAATTTACACGATCTTCAATAACGGATTCAAGAAGCTTGGGACGATATACCACAAGCAGCTATAGATCACTTGATTAATAGCATGCCAAGGCGTCTAGATGAGTGCATTACAAATCGTGGCGGAGCAACTCATTATTGAAAAAACTTTTAAAGCTTTTATTCTTTTGTTTTTAAAACTTAATGATAACTTTGTTTCATAGAAATAGACGTTTTCTGAAAATTTCAATAAAATCGTTAAACAGCTTCTAGGTGTTGCAATTTTTCTGGAAGTCAGTATATAATGGTACCAGTAATTTTGAAATGTGAAGTTATGAACGCACAACATACGGGCAAAGCTATTTTATTAAAATTTGAATCTGTATTTCGAGAATGGGGCATACAATCTAACGCAGTTTACTGTGTAGTACGTCATCCAGGTTAAAATATGATAAAAGCAACGCAATTGTTAGATATTTAAAATTTTAATTGCATGATTCATCAAATTTTAAAAAAATTGCATTTCAATCACTCTCTAATTACACAAGAAAAGTTGCATCAAAACTAAACAGTAACATAAAGAAAATAATTTCTTCTGTTTGTAAACAGAATAGTACATTTTAAACGATGGAGCGTTGTTTCAAAATTAAGGATTTCCTCATATTGTACCTAAGAATTGTAATCAGTACAAATAAAATTGTGACAGTCATTCCTGATGATTGATTAAACGTAGAAAAATATGTCAAAATATTGAAGCCTTTTAAAGAAGTCACTAGAGAATTAATCAGTTCCCAAATTAGGACATCGTCCGGCATAGCACTCATATAAGTCACGAAGGTGGTCTGAGAAGTTTCCGACCGAATAAAGACACATGTCCTTTTTTTCTGGAATTTACAATACAGCATTTTTTTCTACACAGTCTCCTTCTAGGTGTACACACTTCTCAAAATAGCTGGCTTCCTCATTTGATGAAAATATCTGTCCTCCGAGCGTAATTTTTAGATTAGGGAACAAAACGAAGTTGCTTGGGGCTAGATCTGTTGGGTAAGGAGGGTGGTTAAGCAATTCAAACCGTAATTCGTGGATTTTCGCCACGGCGTTGAGGTGTGAGACACCGCATTGTCTTGGTGAAACAAAATTTTTCTTTTCTGCAAATGTGGCAGTTTTTCAGCAATTTCTGCTTTTAGCTGGTCAAGTACCCAATGATGTGTGTATTTTCCTGTATATTGGATTTTCCTATTTTGGAGCGCAGATTTCCCCTTCGCAGGCCACTTGGATGTCCTGAACGTTGATCGTTTCCCGATCTTATACAGTCACTTTTAAATTCGACTTTCCAAAATGTCACTGTGGTAAATGATGGAGCAGAGCTCCCGTCCATTTTTAATTTGCGTTGGCGTATTACCTTTCAAGAACAAATATTTAATGACGGCTCGGTAATCGATTTTGTCCATTGTCGTAAAAACACTTGTATCGACTTGCTGAAATGATCAAATAACAACTGCGCGTCCAGAAATGTTCGGTGAACCAGAACCACATTACCCAGCTTTTCTTGATGAGTGCTGCCATCTTCACGTCGGTGTCGGAAATATTTCAGACCACACTCGTATAGTAACAACACCAGGACGCAAAGAGCGAACCTTTAGACGAATTTAAAAGAGTGATAAAACAATTATGAACATGTAATAACACCATTTCAACAGCAAACTGAACACCGATTGGTCCTAATAGAATCTATTTGGAGCACAAGCAAACGTGAAGGAGATTAAACGTGTGATTGATTTAACCAAATTGCCATCGCAAAAATAGTTTTACAGGACTACAACGAAGAAGAAAAGTATCCCTTAGAGAGGTGATGAGATCTGGTGAAATCTAGCTCAAGCTACTCAAACTCAACCAAAACCCATTGCACAAGATATAGAAAAGCACAGCTAAAGCAAAATACTGTATCATAGGTAAACATGAAAAAATTCAACAACAAAATAGTTATGTAAAATGACGATGAATGGAACAGGTGTGGATCTAAGAAGAGGAAGACAATAAACAAAATTGGCTTTATTCAACTTGAGTATTTTGAAATATTTGAATTCTGAACTTGTCAACTAGAGGCAGACATGATTCTTAACACATAGCCACAACAGTTACAGAGAAAAAGAACAAGAGTCTCACAAAGTCGTTTCTTCTATTAACAATTTCATGATTAAACATTTTTTTAAGTGAGCTGCTGCTGCCTCTTGCGAGTATGGTTGATTCATGAAGCTTTTCTAAATTACGAGTTCTTTATAAATTATATCGACAGTCTTTGATGACTTGAATGACTCTAAAGGATGAAGTCGCCGTCTCCCAATTTAACGAACTGCCAATTTTAAATTGAGTTAATTATGAAGATTTGCGGTATAATGAGATGGAGCACCATCCTGCTGAAATAAACATTGAGATTCTAACACTGATCGTTTTAAAGAATAGAAATAATAAATAATAAAGTAAAAATGTTAGCAAAATTAATTCCAAACTTATAGCCTGCGCTGTTTAAGTAATTATCTTTGATAAAATCGCTGTTTCTCCTCTATTATGGCAAGACCCAGACGCGTCTGGTACACACACCTATTGAAAAACCAAAACGTAAACTCAGTTCAACAATAATCGTATAAAAAGCGTATTAATAACAAAGAAAAATAAACACGATGAGAATTATGATATCGTTCGGTAATTTTTCTTCGATCCGAAGTACCCAGAAAAAAACCCGCGGTTCGTTCAATAACGATCTATACACACAAAACAAACACAGTATCCTACAATGCTCCTATTAATATAAGAGACTGAACGAGAGATACGGCACAATCGTAAGCTCGTTTTTCTTTCGGTCCGTGTTCACATCATCCGCGATAATGACCAATTATGAACAACAAAGCGTTTCGGAAAAAATCTACCCAAGTACTTAAATTTGTCATTTAAACTGTTAGTTTCGTTCTCTTCGAGATACTATCGCTATACAACATTTCAGTAGCCGAGGGTAATAGATCGGCGTTTCGGTGTGTGGTGCGTTTTCAGAGACGAGATGGGTTCCACCTAAATGTCAGCATACTCCGCCCTCTCTAACGTCACGTACGCCCACACATGGTTAGAACTAATCTGCGGGTGATATTTATACATCTGGCGCGTTTTGTAGGAACGGGCCCCTCAATTATACGGCAATTACCGAGGCTGTTTTCACGACCTCTCTCCCGATGGCAGTCGTTGTCGCTGTTTTTCTACATCGTTTTGGCCAGACAAATAAAAATTTAGCTTTTTTTTTTAAATTAACGATGTTATTGATGATAGTTTTTCTATTTTGGATCGTATTTATTTTTTCTTTTTGAATAAATCGCAATAAATTATTAATTAAAAAGAAAGACATTTAGCTTTAAATTTTATCATCAAAACGTTGTATATATGTATTTTTAATCTTATCTGTCAGTTCCTAAAATTTAGCGTAATTGGCATGATATGATTAAATGAGCAAAATAGACGATTTTGCCCATACTTTTCAAACTACCTGTAGATATTGAAGGTCACGATATTGCATTTTTTTAAATTTAATTCCTAAGCGCGTCACACTACTACTACATTTGAAGTCATCTGATACGAGAGATGTTTATGGTCTATCCACAAACATACTGAAATCAGTGCAAAATGAGATCATTGTACCACTGACAAAATTGATTAACTTGAGCTTTCGGTCGGGCATCCTTCCGGACGAACTAACGACTAACTTATTAACGACGCTTCGAATTATAGGCCAATCTATATTTTACCGGCGATTTCAAAGGTTTTCGAGAAGTTAGTTAAAAATAAAGTTACATGCTATTGTTATGGATAGTTGGTATTAGCATGTGTGGATAGGGAGTTAGGAGACGGGGGAGAGGGTGACATTACCGACAGTGGGGGGAATGACATTATGATAATTAGAATATTTTTCATGCTGTTTGACAGATTACTATTTGCTATATTGATAAAAAACTAATTATAGGTAGAGAATGGATCAGACCTTTACAAATGTTAAATTTAAAACAAGAAATTCACTCTCTAGAAACAAATGATAAACTGCAAAATTTGCTAACACAATTCAAACCTTTATTTCAGGATAGTATAGGAAAAATTACAAATGTACAAGCATCGATACAACTAAAAGACCCTAATACAAAACCAATTTTCTTTAAAGCGAGACCCGTTCCTTTCTCCTTACAACCCAAAGTAGAAGCAGAAATACAAAAATTAGTCGACGAAGGAATACTACGAAAGGTGGACAGATCCGATTGGGCAACTCCAGTTGTACCTGTTGGGCGCGCATTATCCTGCTGGAAAATGGGATTTTGCAGCCCCTGAAGATATGGAAGGCCAACTGGATGTAGCACATTAGCAATGTAACCAGGTGCGTTAAGGTTGCCGTCAATAAAGACCAAAGGTGATCTGCTACCATAACATATTGCACCCCATATCATAACTCCTTGAGTGAGGGCTGTGTTGCGTTCCACAAAAAATGTTGGGTTTTTACGTTCTCCACGCATCCGTCTGACTCTCCTACGACCATCGTGGGCCCACAAGCAAAATCGGGACTCGTCACTAAACACAATTTGATGCCATTCCTGCGCCCAATTAACCCTTAAGTTGCTCCACTCTAGTCTGCGTAGAAGGTGAAGTGGTGTAAGAGGAAGACATAAAAATGGACGATATGAACGCAATCCATAAGATCTTATCCGGCGATAAACAGTTGACATTGACATTCTGAGTCCTGTACCTCTCATCCAATCATTTGCAATTGATCGAGTTGTTGAAAATCTATCTCTTGTGGCCAAAAGTCTTAAGCGACGTTCTTCGCGATCTGTAGTCCTTCGAGGACGTCCAGATCCACGGCGACGATGTTGAACCCCTTCCTCGGACCATTTGGACCAACACCTCAATACCGTTGAAACATTTCGGTTTACACGACGAGCAATTTCTCTTAGCGAAAGTCCGGCCTCTCTCATACCAATAATACGGCCACGTTCAAAATCACTTAATTGGACAAAATGTTGATGTTGACGTACTCTCGGCATTGTTATCAAGTGCAGAATGAAATTGTGACGTAACAACAACAATTTGCAAACTTGACAGTTACTAAATGGTCTAATACTTCAAATTTATAGATACTATGTGCTATGAAAACAACATGCAAAGAAAAACTACTGGCTAGATTTTATTCAAATTTTAATCATCAATTTGTTTAATGAAAATAAACGTTTCCTGAAAATTTCAATAAAATCATTCGACAACTTCTAGGTGTTGCAATTTTTCTGGAAGTCAGTATATTTGAATGATTACACCTTCACGGACGGGTCCAAATCCAGTAAGGGCACTGGTGCCGGTATTTATGGTCTGAGCCCAAGACATAGGATATCCTTAAGCTTGGGAGAGCATGCAACGGTCTTCCAGGCAGACGTATTCGCTATTGCAGCGTGCGCAGAATTGACTGCAAAGGGAGGCTGCACGAAGGCCGCTGTCAAGGCAGTTATGAATCCTCTTACCAGATCAAAACTGGTTAAAGACTGTAAACGGCACCTCAATAAACAGGCACAAGACAACAAGGTATCTTTGATCTGGGTGCCTGGACATGAGGATATTAGAGGCAATATAATAGCCGATGAATTAGCCAAGGAGGGTTCTAGGAAACACTTCATAGGACCAGAACCTGTATGTGGAATCACAAGGGATTCTACTAGAAGGGCGATTTGGTCTTGGTTAGATAAGGAAAGAGTAAGGAAATGGAGGTCGACTGAGGGTCAACTCTATACTAAAGCGTTAATATAGGGGACGGCGACGTTAAGTTCTCTGAAAGCCTAATTAGACGCAGTAAAAAACAAGTCAAGACCATTATTGGGTTGATAACTGGACACTGTCCCTTAATGAAGCATCTATGCAACACGGGTCGGGTGAGCGAATCCTGGTGCAGGAAATGCTAGTTACAGGAGGAAACAAGTTTACATGTAATCTGCACATGTGAGGAATTGAAGATACTCAGGCAGAAACATTTCGGAAAGGATCTACTGGAGCCTTAGAGGGTACTCAAGTTTCTAATGGGCAAGTTTTACTGGACTTTATAATAATAATAATAATAAAATTTATTTTCAATGAACCAACAACATACATTATAAGTAATGAGAAGCTGCATCACATAGCCATTTATATAGTCTTTTCATGATATCATAGCTGACAACAGAAGTTATTTGTAAAGGTAAACTATTAAATAATTTTAAACACGAGTAGTAAACTCCCCTTTGATAAGATGTAAGTTTATGACGTGGAAGTAGAAACTTTTGTCCATGCCTTGTAGGGTAGAGCCCTGTTTTTAAGCTACTTTGAAAAAAGCTATGATGCTTCCATGTAAATTTTATGCACTCGTAAATATAAAGTGCTGTGATAGTTAATAGACTTTCCCTTCTGAAAATTCCCCTACAACTATCTCTACTTTTCATTTTATAGATTATCCGAATTGCCTGTTTTTGACTTCGAAAGATAAGTTTTAAATTTCTAGTGTGTCCCCCCAGAATATAATGCTATATCTTAGTAGACTGTAAAAGTTAGAAAAATAGAACAATTTAGATAATTCGTTGGTAGCATTTTTGGAGAGGACTCTTAATCCGTAGTTTATTTTACTAAGGTTTTTGCTCAAGTTAACCGCATGCTGTGAGAATATCATATTGCTATCAATTGTTACACCTAGAAATGATGTACAGTCAACTATATCATATTTCTTGTTATCTAGCATTACGTATTCCGGTGCTTCAATTTGAGAACTTCTAAACAATATACATTTAGTTTTATTGACGTTAAGTAATAAGTTATTCTCAGAAAGCCATTTTTGTACTTGTTGCATCGCAACCTCGCTATATGAAGCAATATCCGCGAAAGTATTCCCTTTAATAAGTAGCGTTGTATCGTCTGCGTAATTTATCGTAAGGCAATTTTTATTAGTGATATTTAAATCATTGATGAATATAATGAATAATAGAGGACCTAAAATAATACCTTGTGGGATACCCATTAATATATTTAACTTTTCAGATCTAATATTTTCCCCTGAGATTGGATCCCTTATACATACAAATTGCTTACGATCTGCCAAGTATGACCTTATCCATGATAAAGCCCTATCACGAATTCCATAGCGATGTAGTTTTTTGAGTAAGATCGAATGATCTATCGTGTCAAACGCTTTGGACAAATCAAGAAATATTCCAAAGGCAATGCCATCGGTATCTATAGCCGACAACAGCTGTTGCATATATTGGAATATTGCCGTATCCACACTTTTATTCTTTAAGAACCCGTGTTAAGTTGTTTTGAATAGTTTATGGTTTACAAAGAAGTTATAAATACGCAGATAAACAATTTTTTCAAAAATTTTCGAAAAGGAGGCCAATAAAGATATCGGTCTGTAATTTTCCACTAAATTAGGATCTCCTTTTTTAAATAATGGCTTTACTGCAGCATGCTTTAATTCATCAGGGAATACTCCCTTCTCTAAGGAAGCATTTATTATATGGCAAAGTGGTTCTAGTATGATATTGGCAGTTTTTTTTACAATAGCAGTAGGAACCTCATCATACCCAGCGCTATATATGTTTGTTCCTAATGCCCGCAATCACCATTTTTAATTCATTTAAGGTAACCTTATCAAATATTTGGATTGACTTAGAATTATGTAATATATTGCACACGTACTCTTGTTTTTGGTACTATGCTGCGCTAAAGCATTGGATGCTGATTCAATGAAGTAATGATTAAGTTCAGTGGCTTGTTGTGATAAGTCAAAAAAAGATGGTAAGATAACATTGGTATTTTTCCCAAGAATTTCGCGTATTATATTCCAAGATGTTTTTGATTTGTTATCAGAAATTTCTATTTTACTTTTCCACGTTTTGCTTTTTTCAGACTGTAATACTTTATGATAATCTTTCCTATAGCTTCTAAAAATTTATATTTTAATTCTGGGTATCTCGTTACTAGCATTTGAAGAAGGATAACCCTTTCTTTAGCAGATTCTACTTGCGCTGAATGTAATTTTTGTCTGTGAGCTTCTTTCTTAACTACTTTCAAAGGGAAGTTTTTACAAAAGTGCAACAAAAAAGTACCTAAAAACGCATTATATTTGTAATTCACGTCATCTAAGGTGGAAACCTCCGCAAAAGTTTCTGTATTTAAATCAGCACAAAAATTATTAACGTGTTCATCTGTAAAGATCCGAACCTGGAGTTTTGGTACAGTGTTGTTACTCTGCGTATCGATACTTACATACTGAGCTGTATGGTCCGAAAAAACTGTGTTGATTACCCTGGAGTAAATTTTATCCGTTTGATTTGTAATGAAGTTATCTAGACATGATTTACATGTAGTACTTAACCTAGTGTAGCTGTTAATTACAAATGTTAAGTTGTAAGTTTTTAATAAATTCAATAATTTCAAGCTTTTGCTATTCTTTTGAAGAAAATCTACGTTAAAATCGCCAGCCATAATAAATGTGCGATCACTGTTTGATATACACTCAAATGAATTGTCAATTCTTTCTATAAAGTCATCTACGTTCGTTGAAGGAGATCGATAAACACAGAACACGTTTATGACCTTATTACCCACAAATATTTCCGCACCGGTACACTCGAAGACAAAACTTTCACAAAATTGATTAAGCACTGGTAAGGGATTAGCCTTCAAACTCTCCATACAGTAAATTGCTACACCTCCATGCGCTGCCTGCGGTCTACAGTAGGAAGAAATCAATTTATACCCAGGGAAATTTATATATCGGATTTGCTCATAGCTTTGCCAATGTTCAGACATATAAAGGACATGGCAATAGTTTAAATCTTGATTTAATGTTATAAGTTCATTCACACAAGTTTTTATGCATTGTACATTGCAGTGAAGTACATTTAGTGAACATTTTTTATGTTGCATTTCGGTTTCGAAGTCTCTCCACTAAAAAAGAATATTTTTGAATTTTAATATTTTTCGGCCAAATTGATGCTTTTGTAAAATCGTTTTCGTACGAACTATCAATGCCAATTTTAAAAGCCTTCGCCGATGTCGATTTTATTTTTAATTCTTCTATTTCGATATTACCATCCTTATACAGATATTCTTGGCTATATAATCCTTAACTGAATCAGTAGCACAAGATAAATTAACTCCGCCTACAAAATACCAACGACGTTGGGGAGCGGCGGAAAATGTACATGCATTGCCATTATCGGATGTTCCAACAATGGTCTGACGCTGCTTTCTTCTGGTAACCGTTTTCCAAGAGTTATTATTTAATTGTCCAGTCTTGCCGAAATTTGCATCTTTCGATTGTGTAAGTACTTGAGAAAAAGTCTGGTCAAAGTGTTTGATCTGCTTTCCTCTCATTTCCATCTTCAATAATCATATCGGTATTTTGCATCGGAGATTTTTTAAATTTTTCTGGACCGTTCACTGACCTTTTCATAAAAACATTTGTATTTATTTCACGTATTTTTGCTTCTTTTTGTCGTTGCTCGCTGTTTGTGTGTATAGCGATCTGTTCTGTTTTATCCTCAGACTTTTTTGTAGATATATCTTTGTTTAGCTGTAATTTTAATTCATTCATTTCGGTTAAAATTTTCTTGTTTTCGGCGATTAGTTTCTCAATTTCGTTTTTCAAAGAGGAAATAATAGTATTTGATATTTCTCTCACAGCGGCATTTATTTTGTTATTTATAAATTCTTCAAGTTTGTATCCGGGTTCCGTTGGATATACCGGTTCTCTATTTTTGATGGTTTCTTTTCTTTCGCAATTCGTGCAGGTCCAATTTTTAATTGTCCCATTTTCTTTAAGTTGTGTGTACTCTACTTCAGAAACACCAACACAAAGTATATGATAATTATTATTGCATTTATCCTTGCAACAAATATAGTCGTCGTAGCGACCTATATTTTTAGCACACGATGTGCACTGTATCGCCATCATATAGAGAGTACTATAGAGGACAGTAAACTTCTCAACTGGAAATGAGGGCTCGAATAGGGATGGTACAAAGAGCACCCAGCTTAAGTGCCTGGACTATAGGTGTCCAACCCTAACTGAATGAATGAATGAATGATGATTACACCTTGCTGTTTCTACCAATAACTCTTTATGCTGATGATATAAACTGTATGATCTCATCAAATAGTTTCGATGCAGTTGTTGGCAAGATCGCAAATTTTTATGGTTCTATTAAGAATTGGCTGTTAACTAACAAAGTGGTCTTAAATTTTACCAAAACTCAATTAATTCTTTTTAAAAATAATTCATGAATCTGTCAGGGTTTTAGGAGCATTTATAGAACAGGAGTTAAAGTGGAATAGTCAATGGTAAATCTACAGAGGTGTTGGAGTTTTAATTATTTAGTTTGTTATAAATGTTTTTGTTATAATCGTGTAGTAAATATATGAGAGTAGGTAGAGAGTGGGTAGAGTAAACATTAATTTAACAATTAAAAGGAATTACTTGAGTTTAAAGATTTTGTTTAAAGCAAAAAATAGGAAACTAAAAAATATCCTTGAATACAAAAAAAAAATTTCGATTTACCTTACATAAAAAAAAGTTAACCTTGCGGAGGCAGTGAAAGAATTACTTATTAAAGAACACGTACATGCATAGATACAAAAATAACGCGATCAATATAAACGAAAAACATAATCATATTCACCTCATGAACAACTTAAAATAGAGGTCGCCGAATACGTATGCACACAGTCTCAATAGAAACTGAAATTTCGCATTTACGAACGGTTACTCATTGCGCCTAAACCAACAAACATCCGGGTATAGTATGCTGGTTCTCCCTCACTCACTGGCCGTGGACACGCTGTATAAGCCAGCCAGTGTATAGGGCCGCTCGATGACTCATACCTGGAATCTGGCCACGCTGTATAAGGCACATGCAAGAGGTGTGTCCCTGGTCCGTGCGATGGCGCTGTTGGCCAGTGCTGCCCTCTGCAGGTTAAATTGTGCTGTCGACTCCGACAACGGCGACAACGACGACGACAACGACGACGACAACGACGACGACGACGACAACGACAACGACAACAACGACCGTTGCGACCGGAAGCTGTCTAATTAACTGATTACAAAACGACCGTTGACCGATTCATATAGGAAAAAGGATGTGGTTTACTTACTTCATATAAAAAGGAATGCATTATCTACGAAAATTTACTTCTACGCTAATTATTATACGAAGAACGCAAATTTAACAATGTGTGGTGAAACTAAATGTACAGTTCCCATTGACAACTATCACGTGTTAAGTGATAAACATTACAGAAGAATTGTAATACTATGCCCAAACTGTTTTGAAATGGACAATAAATACTCTCACTATATCGAACAACTGCATGAGAACATAGTTCTACAAGCCCATCATTCCCACTTAAATTGTGTAGAATTTATAGGACCACCATATTGCTCAACCTGTAAGAGGTGCCTATATAAACGTATTTTTAAAAGAGATTGTATTATTTGTAACAAGGAAGATTAATTACCATAATTAAATCTTTTTATTATACATTTATTTAAGAAATTACAAAATTATAATAATAAAAAGTTGTAATAAATATAAAATGTGTTTTATTTCTTACGAAAACTTATAATATAATATAAATGGTTCATTTATTACAGAAATTACAATTATACATCAAAGCCGATATTGTTTATCCAAGAATTACTTTACTGCTTTTCCTGCTATTGTTGTCGAATTATTCTTCAATAGAAACAAATTCAATTGGAATATATTTGCCAATCGCTGGTAGTGTCTTTAAGAACACATTTTTTTCCGTAAATGTTTTATTCATTTCTTCCATTGTTTCACACAAATCTCTGAATCTGCTAGGTAATATTACATCGCCAACATCGTCCAAATAAACCAAAATTGAAATTCCATACTTAGTTCCAATAGTTCGCATTTTTCTTACTTTATAAAGTTTGTTTTGCTCCAAGTCACTTAATTTCTTGAAAGCACACGAGTATGAGTTTAACTTTTGTAGCGAATCCATCATGGTGAGATTTTGAACTGGTAAGTTTTTCAACTGGTGAGATTTTCAACTGCGAATGAATGTAGATGTCATAATCACAGTCTTTATATATTTTGTAACTCCCTCCCTTTTTCGACGTATTCTAGAATTTTTTGCTCATAAGACGATCGTTGCGACCGGAAGCTGTCTAATTAATGCTAAGATAGGAAGCTGGCTGCCTAATCAACTGATTATAAAAAGACTGTTGACTGATTAGAAAACGACCGTTGTGAGCGGACTAGAATTTCCTGATGATAAAATGACAGGAAGCTGTCTGTCTCCTGATTACAGAAGACCGTTGACAGATTACAAGCGGAAGCTATGTTTCTAGAATATCCTGAACCGATCACGCGTTTTTGCACACAGTGTAATATAAAAAGGTTGATATGAAAATATTTGCACATAACTATATTTTTTGCAACGCGAAAGCAAAGTTGTTTGCAAAGTTTATAAATATCACAAGAACAATGTCACATGAGGACTTCGTACCAGCTACTGAATCTTCATCAGATGAAGACCTAGATGGTAGACCTTCTACACCAACACCAATGCCTAGTGGCAGACGTCTTAGTAGCCGTCACTGGTTCGCCTCGCCGCCTACAAGGGAGGAATTATCAATTATGGATATACCTTCCATACCAATAACCAATGTGGATAGACATGATGTGAAGCGAGCTATGGAGGTTTTTAGCGAGCAAGAGAGGTATGCAAATACTTTGTATGCTCATACGCGCCGCGTTCGTGTCCGCTGCCATGCATTGGCAAAGAAAGTGCGGGACCTGAAGATGATGGAGACATTCAGGCTTCAACAGATTCGCTGTTTGAAGGAAAAATACAACAAATTATTATCAATAGGTAATAATCTTCAATTATCCAGCGAGAGCGGTTCTTCGGATGGGGCAATTACCGCAACAGAACGAGTTTCCTCCGATGATTTAATTTGTATCATTTGCCTAAGAAATAGGCGAAATACTATTTATACAGAATGTTCCCATTTGTCGCTGTGTGAAGGTTGTTGCTTTACATTGCTTGCTGGAGACCACCCAGGATGTCCTGTTTGCCGCCGAGTTGGACCAACAAAGCGTATATATTTCAGTTAGGTAAATGCATTTTCTCATTATATAACATACATTTATCAGAAGCGCATGGATTTACGTAAACGAATTGAAAAGTACATTCTCGAGTTGGAAAAACTTAAACGAGATTTGGCCATTTATGAAGTAACGAAAAAATTAGGACGAATCAAATTATAATGGGAAATACACAAGAAAAGGTGGATAAAGCAATTGTAACAATAGAAGAAAATTATGGTTCTTTGAGTGGAATCAAAAAGTCTATAATTCCATTAATACCGCTACAAGTACTTCAAACAAAGGTGACTCCCATATCTTTAAATGAACATTGGTATTCCATTCCCAAACAGAAAAGGGTTAATCTGAGAGAATATCTGCCGTGTGTTTTGAACATTATAACGTTCCATTTCAAGATGAACATATTGATGGACCACCTCCAGCCAGAAGAAAATGTTATTATTGTAAATTAGTTTATTAGTAATTCATACAAATGCGTTTCATTAATTTTATTTATTTATTGACTTATTACAAAGGTTATTATAATACATATAATATAATATAACATAAATGTGTTTTATTTATTATAAATATGATACAATTATATAATATTATCTTTGTTTATCCAAGAATTAAATGAATCACTTAATCCGAGCCACTTTACATATAATTTATCGCCTTTTCGTCGCAACACCTTCTCAATTAAATACACGTCGGAATGTTGAGTTTTCTCCAATTCAGGACCATAAAAACTACCCTGAATAGGTTTATGTTGCATGTCTTCCAACATATACGTAGTAGGATTTGTTACATTAATCTTAGTAATTTTAAATAGTTCAGTAGACCAATTAGGTGTATAACCCTTTTCGAAAAGACTCTTGTGTTTGCTAATACGAACTATGTCGCCTACTTGAAATCGCCGGCTGCCCTGTATTTTGATGTTATTGAAGGTAGACTTTAATAAATGCTCTTCATTATCGCGGGTGACGTCATGGGGCTTCATACGAATAGTACGATGTTTTGTGTTATTGTACATATCAATTACTGTCGGCAACATATCTATCCATTTATAATTGCCTCGTAAACTAAATTTTTTGTACAATTTCTCTTTAATTGTACGAATTACTCTTTCTACAATCGAAGCCTTTTTAGTGCTGTATGTAGAGTAATGGTTGATGTCATGCTGTTGCATTAATTGCCGAAATGAGCTGTTGTAGAATTCTTTTCCTGCATCCGTTTGTAGGTTCTTTGGTTTTCTATGACCTTGCAGAATTTTTCCCATTGCTTTCGCTACATCTCCGGAGGATTTATTCTTAACAGGCGATGCCCACACATACTTGGAAAAGCAATCAATAACCATTAGTATATATTTAAAACCCTTATTCTCACGAGTATACGTTGTGAAGTCAGCCAAATCTGCCTGCCAAAGATCATCCAGACCTTTTATAATAACACGACGTCTAGCGTAATTACGTCTAGCGGGTTTATGTAATTCATTCACAACATCCAGCTTGCTCATTCTTTATACTAAATCCAGCACCGGGATAAGTATAATAGATGTTATAAATAAAATCAAAAGACAAACGAAAAGATTAATAATGCAAATAATTCTAGTAGCGTTGTCTTGTTGAGGAGACATTTTATACGCTTCAATGACAACCATCAACTATTGGGAAATTATCTTGCGAGCAAATAATATACTGCGAATCCACTATGGTTTCAAAAATAAAAGCTTGTTAACATCCGCTTGTACATTTTTTATTTGATTTTCAATATACGTTTTCAACTTTTCCAGTTTAGTGTCCATATTTAATCCGAGCTTCTTCATTGCATCTGATGCAGCGACGTCACAATCTTTTCGCAGTGTAGATACATTATTATCAATGTGTGCATTTAGCTTGGTTACCGATTCCAAGTGCATATTCATTAGCTTCTCATCTAATTTACGGTTATCGCTCTCTATTTTATCTTTTGAAGTTTTCCACTGTTTCAATGCATTGTTTATATTAATTTGCATGACAGTGATAGCGCTATGTAAATTGTGTAAATCTTTTTGTATTTCTTTCTCGAACATGTTAATTTTATCGGTATACAACTTTTGCAGATTCTTCTCAATGGAATTAATACGTATGTAAATATCTTCTTGAGCCTTTTTAGTGTGAAATTTAATATCTTCGGATAAATGATCCTTTATATCAACAAGATATTTTTTATTAACAGAATCTGCATCCTCAACGGGATCGGCCAACTGTCGTATTCTCTTTCCCCCATATCTAGAATTCCCGCAGACGATAACTGTAAATATGGCAACTGTCTTTTATTACCACTACGTATAGATGATAGGAAACGTCCAAATTTATCAATAGCCATGATGAGACTGATATGATGAATAAGATAAAACGCACTTTTATTCAACTACGCCGGCTTCTCGTAATTCTTCTATTATAGACATTATTTCATTGTTGTGGCTTGTATTTCCCGCATTCTGCGATGCAATAAGAAGTCTAAGTCGATCAACGAGCTCGTTAACATTATCCCAGTAAACGTACTGAAATGGTTTATCGGACACTATCATGTGACCTTTACCGGAGATATCACCACTCACTAAAGGTTTGATTATGTTCAGGTACTTGGAGCCTTTGCTACTTCTCAAGTGAGCTCCCTCGTCAAAGTTGCGTCGATGCACTTGAGTTTCTAGCAAAATATTACGATATGCAGCTTCATCTTCAGCATTATATTTAGTAGGTTGCGTTTTAAATATCAATTCACGCAAACCTTCAGTATCCTTAAACTTCTTATTGTTGATTATTATATCCGATCCCGCAAAATCTATAGTTTCCTTGCCTAGTGTATATCTATTATGAACTTTATCATATATTGGACCAAAAGTGTTATCATCTTGTTCCCAATAGGTTTCAAATGACGGTTGTTTAGTAGGTATTCCTTGTGCTTCCCGTTTAATAAATTTCATTTCTTCTTCTTTTATATTGTCCTGCTTAATAGATTTAGTTTCTGGTTGTTTAATAGGTTCCACTTTCTGCTTATTGAGCTCATTCAAAGGATCTACGATAGGCTTAAATGTTTTTTGCAAAAATTTATCAACATCTGCCTCGCCTACTTTTAATTCCATATGTTTCTTACGTATCGCCTTAGCAGCTTTGATTATTTGAAGTTTTAAACCGCGATCTTCTTTCTTTTTAATCATGTTGAACAAATGTGTTCATCGGTTGTTTAATCGTGTTGATCAGTTGTTAAATCTTGTTGATGGGGTGTTCGATTGTGTTGATCGGTTGTTCGATGTTGTTCATAAGGTGTTGATTAGGTGTTCGATCGTGTTGATCAGTTGTTAAATCTTGTTGATGAGGTGTTCGATCGTGTTGATAGGTTGTTCGATGTTGTTCATAAGGTGTTATCGCTATGCTGTTCCTTGATGTAAATAATCTTTATGCGGGGTGGTATCTCTTATATAATTATAAAGCAATCAAAGTTCTTTCTGTAGCGACCCTTATCCACATCTCTATCCTTGTCTATTATCAAAAAGCCGTATTTCTCTTTCCAACACTCACCACACATCTCTTTAAATGTTTCGAATGTCATATCAACACCCACATGATCATCGTAGATATGCTTAAGGTTAAGTTCATCTTGTTTAAATATAATTAAGAAATTTGCATTATCCCGTATTAAATGCTTTGGTATACGAGCGTATGATTGGCATAGGTAAAAACAGTCTACAGCTTTATGTCTACCCATAGAGAAATAAGAACGGATTTTGTCTTGTTTATCACAAGCTACATCATCAAAAATAAATATCGAATTCGTTTGCGCTTCTTCAGGGTCTAAAATATCATCGCTTTCCCTATATGGAAAATATGTTACTTCCTTTACATTGTTCATCACCTCACTTAGGAGTTGGTATTTGGGTTGGTATAGGGATTTTGAATAGACATAAACATTGTCGAATTTCAAACCATTTTCATCGAATAGTAGTGATAACATTAGGTTAGTTTTTCCACCACCGGAAGAAGCCACAATTATAGATCGTACGGTATTAGGCAGCAAGCTTCCATGCCTGCTGGGTTGTATTTCTTTATTATCAAAATTCAAGACATCAAGAGTGTCCTTCTGCTTAAGGAATCTCATTACGCAATGAAATGTGAGTACATATATGCGTCCTTATGTATTAACCGCGTCATTACAAAGTTGACCTCTAAACAGGGTGGAGGTGTTTTATGCATGTCGAAACAATCACCTTACAAGCTTCTCCCTATATCCTGCAGGACAGTCGCAGATAGGTTGACCGCGTAAATTGATGTTTAAAATTCTAATTTAAAAACTTTTTCGCGCAATTTCGGAGCAGTTAGAGTAATTCAGTATGCATGTCGAAACAGTCACCGAATCAACTCCTTTTTGGAGCTAAAGGGACAAAATGTTTCGATTGTCCAGTAATTCAGTATGCATGTCGAAACAATCACCTTACAAACGTCTCCCTATATCCTGCAGGACAGTCGCAGATAGGTTGACCGCGTAAATTGATGTTTAAAATTCTAATTTAAAAACTTTTTCGCGCAATTTCGGAGCAGTTAGAGTAATTCAGTATGCATGTCGAAACAATCGTCGAATCAGCTTGGACAGCAACTCAGTATGCATGTCGAAACAGTCACCGAATCAACTCCTTTTTGGAGCTAAAGGAACAAAATGTTTCGATTGTCCAGTAATTCAGTATGCATGTCGAAACAATCACCTTACAAGCGTCTCCCTATATCCTGCAGGACAGTCGCAGATAGGTTGACCGCGTCAAAACCGAACCAAGTTGGAGAGCAACTCAGTATGCATGTCTAAACAATCACTGAGCCAATTCTTGTGGAGCTAAAGAGACGCCTTCTGCTTATGAAACTTCATTACACAATGAAATGCGAATACATATGCGCGGCTTTATATATCACATTCATCATTTCAATGTTGACTTTTAAACAGGGTGGAGGTGTTCTAAATTCATTCATTAATAATTTACCTGTAGAGCTACATTTGCCAGGTTACCAGTACTGCGGCCCAGGAACGAAGCTACAAAAACGTATTGCACGAGGCGACCACGGCATTAATCAATTAGACGCAGCTTGTAAAGAACACGATATTACCTATTCCAAGCATAAAGAACTCGAAGAAAGACATAAAGCAGATCTAATTTTAGAAAACAAAGCTTGGTCACGTGTCAAGTCTAAAGACGCTTCTATTGGTGAAAAAGTCGCAGCGTGGGCAGTAACGAACGCCATGAAAAGTAAGAGAAAGCTTGGAATGGGTCTGAAGAAGAAGAAGGCATTCAAAAAATCTGTTGTCGTAAAAGCAAAAGATGTTATGAAAAAATTCAAAGGTAATCTAAAAGAGGGGGCCAAATTATCGTTGGCTGCAGCCAAACTTGCAGTAAAACAAGCAGGTGGAAAGAAAAAAGTTCGTACTCCTAGAATAATACCGATTCCAAAACAGGGGGTATATTACCTTTAATACCTTTATTTGCGGGTCTTAGTGCTGTAGGAAGTCTAGCAGGGGGCGCTGCTGGTATAGCAACAGCTGTGAATAAAGCCAAAACTGCTCAAAAGAAGTTGGTTGAATCTCAAAGACATAACAAGATGATGGAAGACATTGCATTAAAAGGCAAAGGACTGTACCTAAAGCCGTATAGAAAAGGGTTGGGTTTGTATTTGAGACCTTCAAAAAACTAATGGATCGACTCCCACAGAGGCCTCTTACGGATAAGGATATAATTAAGTTTACAAAAGACATACCATATTTTCGAGGTGTGTTTATGAGAGATAATCTGCCTACGAGGCCTCGTAAGAATGAGTGTGGAGTCGTTAATTTGGACACAGTTCAAAATACTGGCACACATTGGGTATGTTATTGTAAAGAAGGAAGTACAGTACATTATTTTGATTCGTTTGGAAATCTAAAACCTCCGTTGGAATTAATACATTACTTTAATAATTGTAATATATTGTATAATCATACCAACTACCAAAGTTACAATGAATTTGTGTGTGGGCATTTATGCTTAAGATTTTTGGAAAGCTTTAAATGGAATGTTCGCCAAATTTAAGCGTCAGTAATGTCGAATACATTCACCTTAACGGGTTACAAGAGCGAACTCTCTGAAACAATTAACCCACCCATCGAATTGGACCCAAGATATGAGTATTCGTTAAGATTGCTCAGCTTTCATTCATATAACACTATTGCAAACATAATCGAAGGTGCAAATAAATTCTACTATGACAAGGATAAAGTTATTACAATTCCTATTGGAGCATATGAGATACAAGACGTTGAAAATTATTTAAAAAACATTTTACCAGAAACTGTTACACTATCTATGAAACCAAACAATAATACTTCGAAATGTGAAATAAGCAGCAATGTGGAGATCGATTTTAGAGAGAGAGATTCTATTGGGCGCATGTTAGGATATAGTCAACAACGCCTATTAGAACCTAGTATACAACATGAATCTGATTTACCAGTTAATATTATAAAAGTGGCAAAGATAAGGGTTATGTGCAGTATAGTAACCGGTGCCTATTACGACGGACATCTTACGCACGATCTGTACCAGTTTTCACCCCAAGTGGAGCCAGGTTATGCAATAAATATCGCACCTGAATCGAGTCATTACCTACCTATAATACCCACGACCAACATTAATAACATAACAATCAACTTGATAGATCAAGACGGAGACGAGGTAGATTTCAGAGGCGAACGAATTATCGTTACATTAGAATTAAAAAAATCTTTCAATGGGATTAGTGTTTAATCAAACATATAAAACCGTTCCGTACACCACTAATGTCAGTCATATACCTGACACACGTCAACTAACAGCTACCAACATTGCGTATCTCCGTTCTATCGGCTTAAGAGTAAAAAATGGCGGAAAAGCTATCATTATTCGAGGGAGTGTCCGTAGATGAAGCGATAATCAAAGAACAATATCATATATACTATCCACGCACCAACAATTTTAACCTAAATGATGAAATTCGTATCAACATTAATCATATGGACGCATATCTTCTACCTTCAAAAAGTCATTTGTATATTGAGGGTGAATTTAAGCAGGTGACTGCTGGTGCGGGCGGAGGTGACTGTCAATTAACAAATAATGCGTATACATTTCTGTTTGAACAAATACGGTACGAGTTGAATGGTGTGGAAATTGATCGATGTATAAAACCAGGAATCACTACCGCAATTAAAGCATACATATCATTCAATGATAACGAGAGTCGCTCAATGGAAATGGCCGGCTGGTGTCCGTTCACAGACGAACAGCCTACTCTATCTAATACGAAAAAATTTAACGTGTGTATACCGCTGAAATTTCTATTTGGTTTCGCTGAAGATTATAACAAAATCATAATGAATGTTAGCCACGAGCTCATACTAGTACGCAGCAAGACAGATGATAATTGTTATAAAAATGCTACTGGAACTGGAACGAACAAAGGAAAGATTACAATAGACAAAATAGAATGGCATGTGCCACATGTTTCCGTAAACGATGAGATGCGTTTAAATTTACTAGAAGCCCTTAGAAACGATACGAAAATTTACATACCTTTCCGGAAATGGGACCTCTGCGAACTTCCGGCACTGCGCAAAACTAGGAGAGATGTATGGCCAATAAAGGCCAGTACAAGTTTAGAAAAACCCCGATATGCCATTGTTGCATTTCAGACTAAGAAGAAAGATAATTTTAAAGAAGATGCTACTAGCTTTGATCACTCAAGCATAGAAAATATTACGTTATACTTAAACTCTGAGAATTATCCGTATAATAAAATGAACTTGAGTATGAGCAATAAAAGATATTCCATCGCTTATCAAATGTATAAATCTTTCCAGGAGAGTTACTATAATCGTCCAGCACAACCCTTATTGGACTATAACCAATTCCAAGAGACTGCGCTGTACGTTATAGATTGTTCGAAACAAAACGAATCCCTAAAGTCTGCTACTGTGGATATTAAACTGGAAATGGAGGGGAAAGTGAATTTAGTGAAGGCACACTAGTATATTGTCTAATATTACACGATAATCTTATAGAGTACGCACCACTATCCGGAACCGTAAAGAAAATTATTTAAACATGATATTAGTTGTTTTAATGTGTGCTGTTCTGCAAGTAAATACGCAATTTTTTAACTCTTCCTATTACAAAAACGGAACGCATATCGTACAGCATTCGTTAAATCACACTTCAAAAATTCATATAGACGTTGCTCCATTTTCTTCGCAACTCTTTTCCCTTAAGGCAACCTACCATCAATATCACCCTGCTGCTACGATAACTCCCTTACACACTGCTCTACCCGCATCAACAAGAATCTCCACAACATCGACAACACCAGCGCCTTTTCGAACCAGCGATGCAAGTTTTCCGACATCGTCATCATCATCAGCATCAGAACCGCTCACAACTACCCTAGAATTGTGTAAAAGCCGAGTAGATGATTTGGACATTAGGCTATTGCGCTGTAGCACAGAACATCACAAGGACTTAATTGCATTAGATGCTTGCAATGAGCGCTTACAAGAAAACTATAATCATGAAGAGCTGATATCTTGCAGAATATTAGCAAATAATTGTACTAATGAGATAATTAATACGAGAGCAGATTTAGCAAATTGTTTAGCGCATAATATAGGTCTCAGATTCGAAGTAAACGCGTGGGCGAGTAAATGTGGTACTTGCGAAGAGAATAGTGAAGTAACAACAACAACAACAACAAGAACACAAAAACCAGAATTTCTACCGACAGCCCAACCCCTAATACGTAGAACTTTAACACCTACTGAAGAGTGGAATTTCAGTTCATGTATCCAAGAACTGAATCGTGTAAAAGTTACTTTAGTGGGGTGTAAATATGCAAATGCCCATTTAACAATGAACACTACAAAAATTTAATCACTTATTTGCAAGTACGGTATGGGTAAACATGTATCATTCAGTGACAACTCCAAAATCTACGTTTGGGAAGAAGAGAATGTCGACGAAAACCGAAAGTCGGAATGGATACAAGCGGCTGCGGATAGAGGCAGATTTTATAAAAGAATAAAACAAACTGAAGACATTATCAAGCCCATTTTAACATTCTCACATCGCGAAAGAATATATAGAGAGCGATTTGAGCGCTTCTTAGTAATGGATATACAAGGATTCAAAACTCCCAATTTTACACCCAAAGAGTTATCAATTACTGATGGAAACCGCACACTCCATTTCTTGTTTAAGCCTCCTATACCACTTAAACAATTGCCGCTACATAAAAGGAAAGAAATTGTGTGGTTGGAGAATAATCATCATAGAATTAGATATAGCGATGGTTACGTAGATTTAAAACATATAGATACTATTTTATACAATATATGTAGAAATTACGACACAATTTATGTAAAAGGCCACGAAAAGGTCAACTTTCTTAGATCATATTTAGATTTAAATATAGTTAATTTAGAATATTCACATGGTGTACCTAACTTGATAAAAACAAATTCAGCCTGCTTTTATCATAAAAATAATATAGGTGTTTGTGCGCAATATAATGTAAAAATTTTATTTGATTTTTTAATAAACAATTAATCGAACAATGTGTTTTTATTCATTTGTGTCTTCCTCTTACTAATACGTACAGAATTAATTGATGTCTTCCTTCCGGTCTTATTAGGTATAGAGTTTTCTATCTGTTCCATATGATTACAATTTTATTTTATTTGATTAAACAATTTAATTATGGTCTTCCTTCCTGCCTTATCAGGTACAGAGTTATCTATCTGTACAGTATTTTGCAATACTCAGCAACTATGATTGTAATTTTTATCATTTACTTCCCTTCCTATAAAAACTGGGGAGGTTTAGAAAAATCATTCTATTTGTTAATTATGGATAGAGCTGGTAAGTAGATTATAATATAGTATTTCCTAACATACTTATTAATGTGTTTGTGTTCAATACAGAAGAAATCGAAGTGTGTGTTGAATTGGAGGCTGCTTTGCCAACAACTTTAGATGTAAGTGATATTAGTAAATGTCTTTTCTTTAATAATTTTACAGACAAATAACTTTTAATAGGGGCTGCACAGATTAGTATTTCTGGAAGATGGGCCCCCTCCGTTAGATATTCCGCCCGCCTGGATAATGATTGGGCTTATACCCGCAGGTGATACTGAGTATATGTCGTATTATTATATTTGCAATCACGAGCCACCCAGAAATCCTATAGTTGTCATTTATGCCTTTCGCCTATGGTAGGTAAGCGAATTTAATTGATAACATCATATTCCTATTTTTTAATTTTTTACAGAATGTATCTAGGATACCAATATAATGTATTCACAATAAGCAAAAGCAAATTCAAAATAAACAATTAATCTCGCACGCGCGTTTTATTTATTTATTTATTTTTATAAAATTATGTTTTTAATTATTTATTTTTTATAAAATTATGTTTTAAAGCATTAAAATAAGAGAACAATTAGCTTTTTAAGGTAAGTTAAATATTAATTTATTAATAGTGGGTGGATTTATTACAAAGAAACAAATAAGAGAATATAACATTTTAAGGTAAGTTAAATATTAATTTATTGATTAATAGTGGATTTATTACAAAGAAACAAAGAAAAATATTGAAAGTATTTATTTAAAAACTAAAATAAAAAATAGTATTACAACACAGTGCATACATAACAATTAGAAGTGTATTTTCATAATCTCAAAATCAAATTGAATTATAGGGAATGTAAGATATAATGCTTCCAATAAATAAAAACAATTCTCTGAACTTTGAAAACTAGACATAAGTTGTTTAATATTTGAATACAAGTCTCCGTCTAATGTTAAACATGATTTTAAAACACTTTCATAAAATTTAATAAAATTACATGATTTAAAAATACAGAGTTTTTGATCAATAAGTTCACGCAAATTATAAATATTATTATAAGTTTGTTTACATAGTACAAGTTTACGTCCTCTGCTCCTTAAACGAATAACATGTATATCTTTATACGAAGAGCAATGTATTTGATGATTTGGCGAATATCCCTCTGTTTTCATAAATGCCTCCCATTCGTCCAATGTAAAGAATACAGATGTTGTTGTAGACCTAATTTGTACGATTGGTGAAAACCCTGCCGCAGGACTTAGACCAACTGTTAGCCATTTGCTACCTGACTTATCCAATACATATGTAGATTGTCCAATTAGTTGTTTTTCTTCTGCAATTTTATCCTCGTGCATTTTCACACTGTCTTCAATATAATTATTGTATTGTGTAGCTGTAACAAAATGTAAATGAATTCTAGTTTTTTTATTTATTTTTTTTTATTTTTTTTTAATTTTTTTAATACTTACTAGATTCCATTGCAGCAGATGTAGATGTAATTTTCTCTCTCTCTTTGTCAACATACAACTAAATGTTTCTTAAAGTGTGTATATAATTTATAAGAATTAGGAGTAGTGGTGTTGAACGAAGAAGTATGATCTAAACAGGCACGCTGTAGTGTCCCCAAGGTAAAGTGTCTGTAAAACCAGGTACTCGAAATCGTTTATCGTCGTATGGACTAAGGGATATTTTGTCTTGTGTCGTGGTATACACCTGGTGATTAAAGGATCTTATCCCGCGCTGTTGATGCATCATCTCTTTCTCAAGTATTAGGCAATTGATATAATCGTCGAATGTAATTTCCTTCTTGACAACATTACTCTTGACGCCTTTTGCCTTTTTAATGATATTGAGATCCATGAATCTGCAGGCGTACATTTTAGCCCTTAAAGCTACAAATTCCAAAAGGGAATTTCCCACCCCTTCGTCCTTAAGTAGACCAGGAACCTTCTTATTTAAACGAGGCATGTTGTAGGGGTTATTTTCCGGATAGTCCGATGTGTCGAAACGATGGATGTTTCTCTTCATATCTTCGTACACATCTTCCGTTGCTATTTGATATATAAGCGAGTCCGTATCAGTATAACATAATTTACAATGGTTACCGTAAAAGTTCTTCATAAAATTATAATGGAAATCATATAAAATTGTCTTTGATATATCTAGTATACACATTCCTACATATATAACTTTATCAAAGACTACTTCGTTTCTAAATAATTCTACAGCTATCAAGTTCTCGTTAAATACTGTTGTGCACTTAAAATTAGGCTTACTAATTAACGCTTCGGCACCATAACGCCCGTCCCACCTGCGCACTATTCTAATGTCTCTTCGTAAACGAACATTCTCCATACACTTACCGAAAACCGCATTAGAAAATAATTTAAATAAATTTTTCTCGAAAGAATTTTTGGCGCTTTGTCTTAGTCTAGTATTTAAGTCTATGTATGGCTTCATCCACGCACTTTGTCGAAACTGCAACACTCTGTGAATTTTTGTTAGCACTAGTCCTTCACTGAGATATTGTTTTAAATTGCGATAATGTACAACGTATTTTTCTTTATTATACAGGGTTGCCATCATCTTCTCTTGTTTACTTCTGGGAGGTTTCATTTTTGTTGGTGCCATTGGGAGGTCACTCTGGCGGTCGTGGATGTGTTGTGGGTATTTCAAGTCGACTTCTAACACATACCCAATGGGGCTGTCGTCCGGAATGTTGAAATTTACATTTTCCACGTCTTCAACCCATTTCAAGTTGTCGTACGGGAGATGTTGGGACATTGCCCAGGCATACATTGAATTCACATCATAGTACATTAGATACGTGCTAGGTTGAGTGGGGTCGTAGTTTGGAATATACTTATTGTTTGCTTTAGCGTACCTAGCGGAGCATTGTGTCATACCTCCTCTAATTCCGCTCTCTAAAAACATTAACATATCTACGTCTTGTATTGTATCCAATTGAACGCCTGTATATTTCAACATGGCGTCCCATGCTAATCCTGGAGCAGTATAATAATGAGCTGCGTCAAGACCATAATTTTCTAAACAACTACTCCGGAAATTTTCAAAAACGTCTGCTAGAAGCAACACATCCGTCTTCATGTAGAGGTCGCTATATTCCCCTATAGTCTGACAATTAAATGTCTGCCACACTTTTTGTGTGTGCACATACTCTTCCGGGCGAATTGGGGTGTCTGTGAGATCATCGTGGAAGGCTTCCATGGGTGGTAATCGATGTTCGTTCAATTTTTCCAACGTTGACATATAGCTATATGGGAAAACTCCTTTTCTTTGCAACAACACCGTATCGGTATTAAATTGACTATCAAGTATGGGGTAGTTGTCTAGATATGACGCAAGCTTCTCCAGAGACGACGCCATGAACCTAAACGAGTCTATAAATTTAAATTTAATATCGGAATCGTTGGTCGACAGGATCATCGCCACATATTGTTCCGTATTGTTTGGTATAATTTTCAAATGACCTGCAGCTGCCAAATCTTCAACTAGCAGGTGGCTGTCGTACCCGGACAAGTTATGGAACACTACGGGGATGGTCCTCGTGTCTCTGAATTCCAAATTGCACTGTACATGAGCGGCACCTCTGTGATAAAAATTAAATTATAATTTCTTTTCAATAGAGCAGTAAAATTGAAGGTAATATACCTGTACTTTCCCGAAAGATGGCAATGGTCTCGAACTGTTTCTTGACCTAGAGGTTTCTCACAAATGTGACATATGGTAGCACTTCTATATTGTTCATATTCTTCACGGGTTAATCTGTCCATGGGAATGGGACACCAGTATGCGGTTTCGGCATTTTCCGCAATGTCCTTCAACTCGCGCACTAACCACTTTGCTGGTTCCTCACCTCTATAACTGCGGTAGTAGGACAGCGTATCGTCGTATGCACATTTAAAATAATAGCCTACACTATACGGTATGTGGAGGTGGGTCTTTTTAGGGTCGTTTGTTGGTTGTACCAAACACTCAAAGTCGGCATACACAACGAAAGGGGCTTTGGATTTATTTTTAAAATTTTTAAACTTTATCGTTTTTTCTTCAGGAAATGAAATTTTGTAATCGTTTACATTGTTGCACGTTTGTTGATGCGTATTTAGTCTATTTTCTGAATAAAAATAATGCAAACAACGATCACAGAAGAACTTTTTCTTGTTGTTGGCATTTAATTGTCTAGATATGAGGCGTGATAGGTCTTTAATCCAGACATAGTGACACTTTTCACCGTCTTGAATTAATAATAAATTTATATGATTGTCTTTTTTATTTTTAGTTAGGCGGTTAGGCACGCACTTTAATTTTTTATCTAATATATATACGTTTACACTAATATTGTTTAATTGTTCAAATTTTGTAATGTCTTCGCGACGGATTGGGAAAGCAATGTCTTTTACATTTAGTACAGAACGGTAATGTGGGTAGCTGGATATTCTATTGGAATTATGCACGTTCGGATATAGCGCAGAAACTATTGCCCAAGCAAAACAAGCATCGTCTGTGTTTTGAACATTGACACAGGCTTTCTTCTTCTGAATTGCCGGAGGCAGTGGAATATAAGAGCCAACGCGTTGGGGGTTGTAATGGTTTATATTAATATTTAAATCAACCACCGCAGCCAATGCCCAACCGCTGTCTCGTTCCTATAAAAAAATTGGATATTTTTTCACAGATTTAATAATGGTTAAATAAACCACTTACCTGAAATTCCTCCAGCTCACGTAGAATCTCCGCTTTGATGCATTCGTCATACCATTCCCTCAAATTTGTGTCCCTCATAATTGCCCTGTTGCGCGTTTGTATATGTTTTAATTCATATCTCTCCTGGACAGTGAACTGTCCAGTAAAGATCGAATTTACTTTTAGGAATGGTATCTTCTTCAATTCATTGGTAAGACGACGTACCACCATACTTTTAGCATCGCCCAAAAAGGTTCTTGGGTCTGTGTGACTTAGATTAACAATACATCCCGTTCTGACTCTTCTGGCAAAGGCCGATTGCACCTCGTGCCAGCGAATCCTTTCCCTCTGAGGAAGCCTTCCACCACCTTGGATTTTCAATGATTTGAAGAAGGTCCTGTAACCCAGCAGGCGACAAATAGCTGCTTGGAGATTTTTGCGTTCTCCCACGTTATTTGTTAACCTGAGGGCACGATTTAAAAGCCTCAGGTTTTTAGAACAAATATTGATGAACGGTATGGCGTCATCACCTCTCCGGATTGTTGCCTTTACACGCTCCATTGAGTTGATAATTTGTTTTACAGTTTCATACGACGACATTTTCAGCTATTACAAGATGTACTTAAGAAATAATCTTACACTTGCACTTCACTTGTACTGCATATAAAAGATATGTGAAAAATTAAGGAATTAAGAGTTTATATACCAGGCCTGGAAAACGTGGGCAATAATCACGTGGGTGTGGCCAGGAAATTCTAGAAAATATAGCTTCCGCTCGCAACGGTCGTTTCTGTAATCAGTTAATTAGACAGCTTCCTGACGTAATTGTCTGATGGCGTCATCGTTGTCGCCCGTCGTCGGCGTCGCCAACACCTGCCGGGTGCAGCACCATCTAGCAGCGCCATCTCACGCCCAGAGGACACACCTCTTGTGTACCACTTATACAGCGTGGCTTGATTCAAGTTATGAGTCATCGAGCGCTCGTACGCACTGGCCGGCTTATACAGCGTGTCCACGGCCAGTGAGTGAGGGAGAACCAGCATACTATACCTACTGACAATCTTGGACGTTGCACCACGATAAGGCACCATCTCACAAAGCTACCATTGTGAGCGAATTTTTGACCAAAACCTCAACTAATTCGATCGAACAAGCACCATATTCACCAGATATGGCTCCATGTGATTTTTTCCTCTTTCCTAAACTCAAATTGCCACTTCGAGGAACACATTTCGAGTCGATTGAAGCGATAAAAGAAAATGTTATTATTACAAAGACAGACCAAACAAGCAGCACATAGACGTTCTAACATGCAGAGCATTGCAATTTATAACCGTTTTTGAGAACCCGATGTAATGTGCAAGTGGTGGGTTCTCTATGGGAAACCAAACCATGTTTATGGTACTAAAACTGTTTAGAAGACCGTTGATAACCCAAATTAAACCAACAAAGTCTAATGGGTTAGATGAAATAAACATTTTTAGCAGATCCTCTAGTAATCTTAATGAATTTGTTAGAAAACAATGCTACACTTTGAGACAGCATTAGGATACCAAAAGTTGATTACCTGAATCAATAAACAAATCAATTTAAAGATTTTTTGTAATATGTTGCATTCATATGGATATGGATTAGATTTAATATAAAAGTAATTATAAAGAGAGATGCAGTTGAAGAAAATATTAATTTTCATCGATTTATTGTGCCCCTCTATATGAGCTGTAAACTGTTGGAATTTGCCCGCTCTTAAGAGCTTTAATAAACTACAATAGCTGTGATGGTTTCAGAGAAGGTATTTATCCTTCATCTATATGACGTCTTTGCCAAGATGGTTGGTACGGGTAGCATTCATGTTGTTGAATTAATGTTTGAAAAGGTTTGACAGATGAGCTTTCCTCAACCATGAACTCTTTAAGATGTTTCATAGGTATGCAAATTGAACAGTTGTTTTGGTCTTTCTTTGCGTTCACGAAATTGCCCTACGACTAAGTTCTGACTATTAATTCTAACTTTATTGGGTGTCCAACTGAAACTAACGGTTCTTCCAACTAACACATATGATTTAGATTTGGATTTAATTAAGGGTGATATTGCACTGCGACTTATTAATCTATTGTACACTCTTTCATGAGCTGTAAGCTGCTGGGGTTTGCCCGCTCTCAGAGCTCCCCCTCCAGTCTAAAAGCTTTAATAAACTACAATAACTGTGATGATTCCGGACTTTCATCCTCCGCCCCGCAGAACCTGCAGTTGTTATTCTGTTTCAAATCTATCCTTGTAATGTGTTCCCCTAAGTGATTATGCCCTGTGAGAGTACGTAGTCTGTTTCTACTTAATTGCCCTTGCTTTATGTTTGTTGTAGTTTCCAATGAGCTTCTTGGAATGTCTCAGACCACGGAGATTAACCCAGAGGAATACTCTGAGCCTCCCCTCTCTATTTAATCTATCTAGTAGATAGAAACTTTATTTATACACTGTGGTGTAATATACAGTACGGTCGACCGCCCTAGGGTCAGTCGATGTCATCCGAACAGGTACCTATGCAAAACACCACAGCAGCGTTCACAGACAGGTTCAGTTTGTTGCTGTCAATTTGATAGTATCGCTCTTTTGTATGGATTTACTGTGTACTACTACGTATTGTTGTTCTGAATTGTTTATTTCAGCTTGGAGATCGTTTTGAGAATTTATTGTCTTAAGTTTCCCTTTATCCTGATTCTCCATAGAACCTTGTTTTTTTATATTTTAAACAATAAATAAAATAACTCTTTCTAAAGCAATTTATATTATTTGTGAAAGGACTTTTCTTTTTGAAAGGAATATATTTAGTAGTATCTTCATACTGTTAAGAGCAGCTTGAGAATATTTATCTCTTTTTAAAATTGTTTTTATTTCCATAAGAATTGCACTTTATATCATTACATTACGTTTCTTACTGAGCGCGTCTGTGGTTTATTGCATACGCTTTCAGATGACATCGACTGACCCTAGGACGGTCGACCGTACTGTATATAGGGGAAGGTGTTGTACTTTGGACATATTTGTACCTCGGTCCTATGCTTACTTCAAGGTGTAGCTATTGAATTTAAAGAAAACTACTATGCCAATTTTAAACCTTACTACTAGATGGTTATATATAATATTTTTGTTGTGTTTAGTGTTGTATATTTCAATTAGATAAGTAAACAATGAGAAACTGGTAATTAGTAATAGAACTGCATACCATAGTGCTTGTATTGTGATAGTTATTTTACATAGTAACCTAACCTTCTTTGATAACCAAGCTGTTTTTTTTTTAATTTAAAATGATGTACCTTGGTCCACCAAAAGGTGTTGTACCTAGGACCGGAAAACCACTTTATTACGACATATTAAAACGTTCAAAGAATCAAGGTTTAACAGTTTTACTTATAGAAAAAATAATGATGTCAATAAAGTTTTTAGTGATGAAAAAGAAAAATTACTGGTTGAATATATCCTTAAAGCCTTACATCTTCAATACGGTCTTACCTTCAAAGATGCTCGGACACTAGCTTATCAGTTTGCTGGTAAGATGTGGTTTCGAAACTTTCGAAAACGACACTCAAGTGAACTAACATTAAGAAAACCGGAAGCTACCAATCTGGCTCGCTCCACAGCGTTTAATAGAGCAAATGTTGCTCTTGTATTTCAAAATTATAAACGAGCTTTAGAAAACAATAAAGGTATAACTGCATTTAACATCTGGAATGTAGATGAAAGTGGAACATCAACTGTGCACGTGCCTCCAAAAATGCTGGCGAAAAAGGAGTCGAAACAAGTAGCAAGTATGACCAGTGCAGAAAGAGGTACCAATGTCACCATCATAGCAGCTATAAAAGCTGGAGGAGGATTTATCCCACCCATGTTAATATTCCCCAGAGTTCATTTGAAGGATTTCATGCTACATGGAGCGCCAACAGGAACAATTGGAGGTGCCAATCCAAGTGGTTGGTCAAATGAAATCCTCTTTCTGCAGTTTTTTAAACACTTCCTAAAACATAGTCGTGCAAGTAAAGAGCATCCAGCTGTTTTACTAATGGATAACCACCAGAGTTATATTTCGGTTCTTGTAATTCAACTTCCAAAAGACAATGGTGTAACAATGGTTACGTTTCATCCACATACGAGCCATAAAATGCAGCCCGTGGATCGAAGTGACCATATTGGTAAACCAGTAACGATTTATGACATAGGCAAATTAGTAGGCAAAGCATATCCCCTAGATTTCAAAGTTTCTGAACTAGAACCTCTTAATGAAAATATCTTTGAAGATTATGAATTTATGCCTTCCGATGTGACAGATAGGCCATTAACTCAAGAAAATGGTTGTACTCTGGAATTAATTGTAAGGAAACCATCTGAGACCTTTTGCTCCGATGTTACAAATTCCGAAGACATCAGACAATCTACCTCTAAAATAGTGAGCTCCGAGTTAATTAGACCTCATCCAAAAACTGCGGCAAGAAAAGAAGCACGCAAAGAAAGACGTAAAGTAAAATCGTGTATTTTAACTGAAATCCCAGAAAAAATACGAATTGAGGAAGAGCACTCTATGCGCCTTTCTACAACGAGAACAATTAACTCAAAATTAAAGACTGTAAAACGAAAGGTAATGTCATCAAGCAGTTCTGAAGCTGAAGCTAGCCACAGTTTTTCCTGTGACAACAGCTTTGATGAAGAATTGAAAAGAAATGCGTGGAATATTTTGCCGCAGAAGTCACTAATATTCAGCATTCCCGAATTCGTCGGGAATTGTTCCAAGTTATAATGAACGTAACATGCCGCTAGCAGTATAAATAAATTGTAAACTGTGAGGATCCTCAATTCTATGAAGTAGCTCCTATATGAACCAGTTGGTTTTAGATTGCGGATTATACATATGGCTTTCTTTTGCAATAGCAATACCGATTTTAATCTCTAAGTACTGCCCCAGAGCAGTAATCCGTAATAGAGATGTGAGTTAAAATGAGCATAGTATATCATTTTTAAAGTATTGATGTCACACGTTTCTTTCATTTTTCTTAGAACAGGAAGGATTTATTTAATTTGAATGCAACAGAATTCATGTGAGAATCTCAGTGTAGATCACTGTCAATGGTCAATTCCAACAGTCTAATACATTCAATAGCAATGGTGAAGGTCATATTGCATATAGTTATGCTTTCCTCAGTACCAAAACGTAAGATTTTAGTATCTCCTATATTTAATATTAGTTTGTTTTTATTAAACCAACTCCTCTAAAGCAGTCATGCAATTTGCTGCTAGTTCCCCTCTAGTCCCCCCAGTAACCGTAACCGTCGTGTCGTCTGCGTACATCGTGACACCACCAGACACAGCAAGAGGCAAGTCGTTGACATAGATCCAGAACAATAGAGGTCCCAATATTGAACCTTGTGGAACCCCAAATGTATGTCAAGAATATTAGACTTAACGGGTCGATGGCCACAGTGGTTAGGCGGCTGACTATCGTTGTGAGAGGACGATAGGTGCCGCGGTTCAATTCTCTGGAGGGACGGTGACATTTTTTCAGAAAGTTTAATCCCGGATCGACTTTCCATTCGCTGTTGGGAGCAAAGTGATTAACAGCGCGGCATAATAAAAGGCGATATGATGTTGTCACAAAGCCATTTTTACACAACTTACACACATCAAACTACACCGCGGGAGTTGCAGTGATAGCCAGACAAGTAATACAGCTTACGGAGTCACTGCAACTAAGCACCCACCACAAATTAAAAGAAAATGGCTTATACAACCACTATCCGCTCTATGTGCAATTTTAGTATATTGCCTGCGACCAGAAAGATAGGACTCAAACAAAGACAACGCATTTTCTCGAACCCCGTAGGCGTACAATTTTTCGAGAAGAATCCACAAGATCAAAAGGACAAGAAAGATCAAAAGCAACGCAAGCGAGAATACCATCTACGATGTTCGTCAATGCAGTGGTAGTAGATCTGCCCTTAACAAAACCATATTCATATGTTGAAATTAGATTATTAGATGTTAAGAAACTGTTCAACTGTGAGTGCATTACTTTTAGTTAAATCGCAATGGGTCTGTAATTTTCGCTGATGTTGTTTATTATTTGATATTGATAGGAAGGAATTTATAGGACAGCATAAGTTTCCAGAAGTGTTTAGCGCAAGCTGTATTCTGTAGCAGGTTGATATTAAAGTCCCCGCAAATTTTGACATCTTTTGTGGTAGCTTAAAAGATAATCTAGTTTTTCAAAAAATATCTCTAACAAACTTTGTGAAGAGGTTTTGTATCAATCTTGAAATTGTTCTTCTTCAGTTATTTTATTTTTGTTTTGCTTCAGTTGAGCCATTTAAACTTTATTTAATTCCATCATTTCCTGATTTAGTGACAGTAAATTGACGTCCGTTGGGTGATTATCTTTTATAACTGCAAGATTTCCTTTAGAATTAAAACATTCTCGTTTTTGAGTTTCATTTGCCTTCTGGTTTTCCTAATTTTTAAGTAGCAACATTAATACTTAGAAGAATTGGAGAATTGCTCTTCTTCCTCTACAGCTACTCTATAAAATTTTCTATAGTGTGTTGGTCCTAACATTTTCCTTGTTTTTTTTTTTAACATTCTACACGCCAATTTTTCGACTAAATCCTGTTTAGGAAATGAAATCGGAACAACAAGAACCTATTTTAATTATTAACCAATTTCATCAATTAAATTTATTTCAAACATAAAACTTAATGTTAGCAAATTCTTCAACCATCCTACCTCTTTATAATCGAAATGATAAAATCACTCACAAGTAATGGAACGCAATCCCAGCGTAAAACTTCAAAATCACCCAAAACTTTAATTAGACTGCATGCCTAATGTATACAGAGCACATCTCTCGGGCATACACTAGTGTGTATACTGTATACACAATGAGGTCGCGTTCACTTGATGGAAACCAGAAAAAATTTGATTAGAATTTAATTAACCCAGCTTACTTCCAAACCAATTCGATTAAGCAATTATCACGCGGGCGCGATAGAGTGGATAGATATTCAATCATCTCGATTAAAATTATAAACTCCGATACGTCAATCGCTATTAACCACTGACACGTATCTTCACGAGAGATGGAAAGTCACTAAGAGGGACCTGTATCTTCTGTAATAGGCAATGTAATAATGCGCCTATACCTATAATGTAGGTATACTAAAAAAAATTTTTTGAACTGTTTAAATAAATTGATGCTAAATTATGGTGGAAGGATATTTCTTTTTTCGAAAATTATTCTACTTGGAAGAAATACGAGAATGAATTAAAAGGTAACATCTACAAGAGGGAACATTACGTTATCGTCTACGTAAAAACTTCTCATAGAGAAATTAAATAAACGTTCAAAAAGTTTATGATGAAAACAATTGGTTGCGGTCGGAGGCCCCTACGTGACTCTTAATTTACGCCAGATAAAGATGGCTGTAACGTAAATCTATCCTTGTCGGCGTAATAGCCCCTGAATGGGATCGGTACGACTTCAAAAAATGATACTCGTTACGTGAAATTAGCAACACTGATCGGTATAACCACGTTTTAAATCTGTATGTTCATCATTTCAATTTCCATTCAGTATCAGAGGAAAGTTAAACTCTTACAAAATATATACGGGAATACGTGATAGAATAACAGTAAATTTTAAATCTGATATATTAGATCTAAAGTAAATATTCCTACTTTAAGGATAGGATTAAAGCGCATATACAGTAGCACAGATATTATAAAACATAACCATACAAAAAGCTCGTTATTATAATGCAATTAGATTTTAATTATGTGCTGTGTGCGGTTTCGTTGCAATGATGATGACATTGTTGCATTCTATCGAAGTGAACGGAAGATATGCAAGGTGACGTTGTGTGTTTGATGCGATGCAGTCCAGTTCATCTGTGATACGCTGGCTAATGACGGTTATTAAATTCGAATAAATATAACCTAGAAGCCGGGACACAAATTATGCATTAGCGATCAAAAATGGGAACTAAATTCGCTGGCAATTCGTATTGTTTCGTGTACTTACTCGTACTTTGAAAAAATAACATGCGATTCTCTGCTTTTAGAATGCAGAAGATAATTCTATAATAATTACAAATCATCAAAAAATTTGGTGGCAACATTTTAGATTTTAATAATAATTTATTCGTTTGCAAATCTTGCTTTTAAGATATTTGTTATTTATACCAAGAAACAGTTCATTAGTGTACAATAGAAACAAATCAGGTCTCAATAGGTAGCCTTGAAGGACACCGGCTATAGTGGGTTTAGGGTAGTCGCGTAGATAAGAGCAACTGACCGTAAATAGAGCACTACGGTGTATGGTTCAGGATTCGAATCTTTTCTAATTTTGTAACAAAGCTATGGAAGCACATTTACACACACAACCACAACAAGAGTTGGAATTGGTAGTCTCGATAAACAATACGGCTTAGGAAGTCTACAGCTGCATTTACCACTAAAAAATTCGATGTAAAATCGAGGAACATAGCTGCAGTGGACTACCACAGCTCCAAGTAACTGGAATTCTATAGAAATCTAAACTACTCGTCTGGCAAAACATTGTTTTTCGTAATAACATCTCGAATCCCGAGTAAGATGACCCATAATTCAAAAAGAAAGCCCTCCCGCAGCACCTCATTCACTAACCCCTCTTTTCACCTCATTAAGGCTTTAGTAAGCCGATACAATAATTTGTGAGGGAGTTCGACCGATGTTGCTGAACCAAATAATCAGTGACGGCTATTCCTTGAGAGTACAAAGTTTATTATGCTTTTTTTTTACCTTACACATAAGAACCCAGGCATATCCCTGCTTGATTTTGGAATAGAATGCATTATGATGGATGAAATTGCACCAGATATGCAACTGGTGAGTTGTGCGCCAGAGGTCTCGTCAATGTGGAGACGCTGTTCATCAGCAAACAACTACCAGTCCACGACTCCACAAGACAAGATTGATAACATGTAAAGCTTATTCTCGAAAACAAAGATATGATTTTGATCTAACAAAACTACTTTCAACAGCGATGTATGAAGATATAGTTCCATCCAGTTAGTCCAATTTTGTTGATCAAGGATCATTTCCAATTCGTGGAGAGGGGAGAGCGGGGCTCATAACCGAAAATGAGATGAAGCTGATGTCAAGGACAGTCGCTTCGAGGAACTGATTTCAATGGTTAAAACATCATAAATATTATATAGGGTTATCATAAAGTAAGGGGTATACTTAGTCTTATATAATTTCAAGAAATCAAGCTAGTAGCAAAAAGTACATGGAATCTAGTTGCTTTTCGGTTTGGATTTTACTGTATCTATGAAAAACAAAACAGTTGTCTTTACAATTGTTGATATGAGTATCAAAACGAAATGAAAGCGTATCACAATTTGATACAAACGTTTGAAAGAACAGAGTCTGGAATTCTATGGAAATATAAACTACTCGTCGGGCAAAAAATTGCTTTCCGTAACAACATCTCGAATCCTGAGTAAGACGATCTATAATTCGAAAATAAAGCTTATGGGACTTAAGATTGTCACCAAGACATCCACAGCTGTGTTCCTGATCCCGGTAACTTCAAACCACAAGCGGATCTCCGTGCTCTTGAGGCTTCTGTTGTAAAAGAGCCCCATTGAGGTTAGTTTTCGACCACCCCCCTCCCGCAGCAGCTCATTCACAAACCTCTCTTTACGCCCCATTAAGGCTTTAGTAAGCCAATACAATAATTTGCGAGGGGGTTCGACTGATAAAATTGCACCAGATATGCAACTGGTGCAACTGTAACTGGCCTACCAAGATCAGGAAGACCAAGAATTAGTCCAAGTTGCACAGCTTTTTTATGAAAATCAGGACATAGCCAGAAGGAATTCACTAGTAATCGGCAGCGCAAATGCGATATCCAAGCGATTGCAAGTACCGTATACCAAGGTTTGGAAAATTTTACGCAAAATTCTAAAAATGTATCCACATAAACTGAAAATGCTGTTTGAATTAAGGCAGCCTTTGCTACTAGATACCATTTTCTATAATGGCTCAGATGGAAATCCAGCCCGAATGGTTATCTTGTATGTTATGGACAGACGAGGCACATTTTACTCTAAATAGTGGAGTCAATGCTCAAAACTGTAGAATCTGGTCTGCACAAAATACACAAGAAGTCGTTCAACAAGGTCTTCATGACAAGAAAGTCATCGTTTGATGCGGTTTTACGGCTCATTTTATTATTGGTCCCTATTTCTACGAGGAAATGCAGAATGGAGAAGCCGTATCTGTATCTGTAAACGATGAACGATACTTGCAAATATTAACAGATTATGTTATTCCACAGCTGCCAAACGAGCACCACGGAATTGAAAGCATCATTTTTATGCAGGATGGTGCACCCACGCATATTTTCCGACCAGCCGAAGAATTGTTAACCAACATTTCTCAAGGTCGTGTATTAAGCAGACATTTCGTAAATTCATGGCCATCAAGGTCACTTGATTTTAACCCAGTGGATTACTAGCTTTGGAGTTATTTAAAAGTTTAGTGTTTAGAAGACGACCAACAACGATACAAGAATTAAAAGACAATATTATGGAACAAATTCGTGTAATTCAACCAGAAATGTTATAGAATGCTGTGTACAATTTGAATGAAAGGTTGGTAATCTTAACATAAAACAATGGAGGTCATATTTAGCAATTGCCGTAACTGGTTTTGTGCATACTAAATCCCATTTCTTAAGCAATTAGATCTCATTTATTTTTAGTTATTAACTTAATTAGTTAAAAAGTTGCACTTTAAAACAACAAAGTTTTAAATCTGAAATACTTGTGATCCTAAAAGAATATGGTACTAACTGTTCCTAAAGTTTGGACCGTTAATGGATTCTAATTTGGTGATTTCGCCCCCTCTACACTTACTTGAGGTTACCATAAAGAATTTAGAGCTGGCAGAATGAACTTCTTTTGAAAATGTTTGCAAACATTTACTGGGAAATCAAAAGTGTGAAAAAATTAGTTTTTGATTGAACTTTGAGTTAAAGACTGTAAGAACAGTCAAAACATTTTTATAACAATTACTCAAAAAAGGTTTTAGATTGTTGGCTAGTTATATTTTTGTTTAATCTTTAATATGGATGATAGTTTATAATTGATTCAGGTAATCAACTTTTGGTATCCTAATGCTGTCTCAAAGTGTAGCATTGTTTTCTAACAAATTCATTAAGATTACTAGAGGATCTGCTAAAAATGTTTATTTCATCTAACCCATTAGACTTTGTTGGTTTAATTTGGGTTATCAACGGTCTTCTAAACAGTTTTAGTACCATAAACATGGTTTGGTTTCCCATAGAGAACCCACCACTTGCACATTACATCGGGTTCTCAAAAACGGTTATAAATTGCAATGCTCTGCATGTTAGAACGTCTATGTGCTGCTTGTTTGGTCTGTCTTTGTAATAATAACATTTTCTTTTATCGCTTCAATCGACTCGAAATGTGTTCCTCGAAGTGGCAATTTGAGTTTAGGAAAGAGGAAAAAATCACATGGAGCCATATCTGGTGAATATGGTGCTTGTTCGATCGAATTAGTTGAGGTTTTGGTCAAAAATTCGCTCACAATGGTAGCTTTGTGAGATGGTGCCTTATCGTGGTGCAACGTCCAAGATTGTCAGTAGGTATAGTATGCTGGTTCTCCCTCACTCACTGGCCGTGGACACGCTGTATAAGCCAGCCAGTGTATAGGGCCGCTCGATGACTCATACCTGGAATCTGGCCACGCTGTATAAGGCACATGCAAGAGGTGTGTCCCTGGTCCGTGCGATGGCGCTGTTGGCCAGTGCTGCCCTCTGCAGGTTAAATTGTGCTGTCGACTCCGACAACGGCGACAACGACGACGACAACGACGACGACAACGACGACGACGAGGACAACGACAACGACAACAACGACCGTTGCGACCGGAAGCTGTCTAATTAACTGATTACAAAACGACCGTTGACCGATTCATATAGGAAAAAGGATGTGGTTTACTTACTTCATATAAAAAGGAATGCATTATCTACGAAAATTTACTTCTACGCTAATTATTATACGAAGAACGCAAATTTAACAATGTGTGGTGAAACTAAATGTACAGTTCCCATTGACAACTATCACGTGTTAAGTGATAAACATTACAGAAGAATTGTAATACTATGCCCAAACTGTTTTGAAATGGACAATAAATACTCTCACTATATCGAACAACTGCATGAGAACATAGTTCTACAAGCCCATCATTCCCACTTAAATTGTGTAGAATTTATAGGACCACCATATTGCTCAACCTGTAAGAGGTGCCTATATAAACGTATTTTTAAAAGAGATTGTATTATTTGTAACAAGGAAGATTAATTACCATAATTAAATCTTTTTATTATACATTTATTTAAGAAATTACAAAATTATAATAATAAAAAGTTGTAATAAATATAAAATGTGTTTTATTTCTTACGAAAACTTATAATATAATATAAATGGTTCATTTATTACAGAAATTACAATTATACATCAAAGCCGATATTGTTTATCCAAGAATTACTTTACTGCTTTTCCTGCTATTGTTGTCGAATTATTCTTCAATAGAAACAAATTCAATTGGAATATATTTGCCAATCGCTGGTAGTGTCTTTAAGAACACATTTTTTTCCGTAAATGTTTTATTCATTTCTTCCATTGTTTCACACAAATCTCTGAATCTGCTAGGTAATATTACATCGCCAACATCGTCCAAATAAACCAAAATTGAAATTCCATACTTAGTTCCAATAGTTCGCATTTTTCTTACTTTATAAAGTTTGTTTTGCTCCAAGTCACTTAATTTCTTGAAAGCACACGAGTATGAGTTTAACTTTTGTAGCGAATCCATCATGGTGAGATTTTGAACTGGTAAGTTTTTCAACTGGTGAGATTTTCAACTGCGAATGAATGTAGATGTCATAATCACAGTCTTTATATATTTTGTAACTCCCTCCCTTTTTCGACGTATTCTAGAATTTTTTGCTCATAAGACGATCGTTGCGACCGGAAGCTGTCTAATTAATGCTAAGATAGGAAGCTGGCTGCCTAATCAACTGATTATAAAAAGACTGTTGACTGATTAGAAAACGACCGTTGTGAGCGGACTAGAATTTCCTGATGATAAAATGACAGGAAGCTGTCTGTCTCCTGATTACAGAAGACCGTTGACAGATTACAAGCGGAAGCTATGTTTCTAGAATATCCTGAACCGATCACGCGTTTTTGCACACAGTGTAATATAAAAAGGTTGATATGAAAATATTTGCACATAACTATATTTTTTGCAACGCGAAAGCAAAGTTGTTTGCAAAGTTTATAAATATCACAAGAACAATGTCACATGAGGACTTCGTACCAGCTACTGAATCTTCATCAGATGAAGACCTAGATGGTAGACCTTCTACACCAACACCAATGCCTAGTGGCAGACGTCTTAGTAGCCGTCACTGGTTCGCCTCGCCGCCTACAAGGGAGGAATTATCAATTATGGATATACCTTCCATACCAATAACCAATGTGGATAGACATGATGTGAAGCGAGCTATGGAGGTTTTTAGCGAGCAAGAGAGGTATGCAAATACTTTGTATGCTCATACGCGCCGCGTTCGTGTCCGCTGCCATGCATTGGCAAAGAAAGTGCGGGACCTGAAGATGATGGAGACATTCAGGCTTCAACAGATTCGCTGTTTGAAGGAAAAATACAACAAATTATTATCAATAGGTAATAATCTTCAATTATCCAGCGAGAGCGGTTCTTCGGATGGGGCAATTACCGCAACAGAACGAGTTTCCTCCGATGATTTAATTTGTATCATTTGCCTAAGAAATAGGCGAAATACTATTTATACAGAATGTTCCCATTTGTCGCTGTGTGAAGGTTGTTGCTTTACATTGCTTGCTGGAGACCACCCAGGATGTCCTGTTTGCCGCCGAGTTGGACCAACAAAGCGTATATATTTCAGTTAGGTAAATGCATTTTCTCATTATATAACATACATTTATCAGAAGCGCATGGATTTACGTAAACGAATTGAAAAGTACATTCTCGAGTTGGAAAAACTTAAACGAGATTTGGCCATTTATGAAGTAACGAAAAAATTAGGACGAATCAAATTATAATGGGAAATACACAAGAAAAGGTGGATAAAGCAATTGTAACAATAGAAGAAAATTATGGTTCTTTGAGTGGAATCAAAAAGTCTATAATTCCATTAATACCGCTACAAGTACTTCAAACAAAGGTGACTCCCATATCTTTAAATGAACATTGGTATTCCATTCCCAAACAGAAAAGGGTTAATCTGAGAGAATATCTGCCGTGTTTTGAACATTATAACGTTCCATTTCAAGATGAACATATTGATGGACCACCTCCAGCCAGAAGAAAATGTTATTATTGTAAATTAGTTTATTAGTAATTCATACAAATGCGTTTCATTAATTTTATTTATTTATTGACTTATTACAAAGGTTATTATAATACATATAATATAATATAACATAAATGTGTTTTATTTATTATAAATATGATACAATTATATAATATTATCTTTGTTTATCCAAGAATTAAATGAATCACTTAATCCGAGCCACTTTACATATAATTTATCGCCTTTTCGTCGCAACACCTTCTCAATTAAATACACGTCGGAATGTTGAGTTTTCTCCAATTCAGGACCATAAAAACTACCCTGAATAGGTTTATGTTGCATGTCTTCCAACATATACGTAGTAGGATTTGTTACATTAATCTTAGTAATTTTAAATAGTTCAGTAGACCAATTAGGTGTATAACCCTTTTCGAAAAGACTCTTGTGTTTGCTAATACGAACTATGTCGCCTACTTGAAATCGCCGGCTGCCCTGTATTTTGATGTTATTGAAGGTAGACTTTAATAAATGCTCTTCATTATCGCGGGTGACGTCATGGGGCTTCATACGAATAGTACGATGTTTTGTGTTATTGTACATATCAATTACTGTCGGCAACATATCTATCCATTTATAATTGCCTCGTAAACTAAATTTTTTGTACAATTTCTCTTTAATTGTACGAATTACTCTTTCTACAATCGAAGCCTTTTTAGTGCTGTATGTAGAGTAATGGTTGATGTCATGCTGTTGCATTAATTGCCGAAATGAGCTGTTGTAGAATTCTTTTCCTGCATCCGTTTGTAGGTTCTTTGGTTTTCTATGACCTTGCAGAATTTTTCCCATTGCTTTCGCTACATCTCCGGAGGATTTATTCTTAACAGGCGATGCCCACACATACTTGGAAAAGCAATCAATAACCATTAGTATATATTTAAAACCCTTATTCTCACGAGTATACGTTGTGAAGTCAGCCAAATCTGCCTGCCAAAGATCATCCAGACCTTTTATAATAACACGACGTCTAGCGTAATTACGTCTAGCGGGTTTATGTAATTCATTCACAACATCCAGCTTGCTCATTCTTTATACTAAATCCAGCACCGGGATAAGTATAATAGATGTTATAAATAAAATCAAAAGACAAACGAAAAGATTAATAATGCAAATAATTCTAGTAGCGTTGTCTTGTTGAGGAGACATTTTATACGCTTCAATGACAACCATCAACTATTGGGAAATTATCTTGCGAGCAAATAATATACTGCGAATCCACTATGGTTTCAAAAATAAAAGCTTGTTAACATCCGCTTGTACATTTTTTATTTGATTTTCAATATACGTTTTCAACTTTTCCAGTTTAGTGTCCATATTTAATCCGAGCTTCTTCATTGCATCTGATGCAGCGACGTCACAATCTTTTCGCAGTGTAGATACATTATTATCAATGTGTGCATTTAGCTTGGTTACCGATTCCAAGTGCATATTCATTAGCTTCTCATCTAATTTACGGTTATCGCTCTCTATTTTATCTTTTGAAGTTTTCCACTGTTTCAATGCATTGTTTATATTAATTTGCATGACAGTGATAGCGCTATGTAAATTGTGTAAATCTTTTTGTATTTCTTTCTCGAACATGTTAATTTTATCGGTATACAACTTTTGCAGATTCTTCTCAATGGAATTAATACGTATGTAAATATCTTCTTGAGCCTTTTTAGTGTGAAATTTAATATCTTCGGATAAATGATCCTTTATATCAACAAGATATTTTTTATTAACAGAATCTGCATCCTCAACGGGATCGGCCAACTGTCGTATTCTCTTTCCCCCCATATCTAGAATTCCCGCAGACGATAACTGTAAATATGGCAACTGTCTTTTATTACCACTACGTATAGATGATAGGAAACGTCCAAATTTATCAATAGCCATGATGAGACTGATATGATGAATAAGATAAAACGCACTTTTATTCAACTACGCCGGCTTCTCGTAATTCTTCTATTATAGACATTATTTCATTGTTGTGGCTTGTATTTCCCGCATTCTGCGATGCAATAAGAAGTCTAAGTCGATCAACGAGCTCGTTAACATTATCCCAGTAAACGTACTGAAATGGTTTATCGGACACTATCATGTGACCTTTACCGGAGATATCACCACTCACTAAAGGTTTGATTATGTTCAGGTACTTGGAGCCTTTGCTACTTCTCAAGTGAGCTCCCTCGTCAAAGTTGCGTCGATGCACTTGAGTTTCTAGCAAAATATTACGATATGCAGCTTCATCTTCAGCATTATATTTAGTAGGTTGCGTTTTAAATATCAATTCACGCAAACCTTCAGTATCCTTAAACTTCTTATTGTTGATTATTATATCCGATCCCGCAAAATCTATAGTTTCCTTGCCTAGTGTATATCTATTATGAACTTTATCATATATTGGACCAAAAGTGTTATCATCTTGTTCCCAATAGGTTTCAAATGACGGTTGTTTAGTAGGTATTCCTTGTGCTTCCCGTTTAATAAATTTCATTTCTTCTTCTTTTATATTGTCCTGCTTAATAGATTTAGTTTCTGGTTGTTTAATAGGTTCCACTTTCTGCTTATTGAGCTCATTCAAAGGATCTACGATAGGCTTAAATGTTTTTTGCAAAAATTTATCAACATCTGCCTCGCCTACTTTTAATTCCATATGTTTCTTACGTATCGCCTTAGCAGCTTTGATTATTTGAAGTTTTAAACCGCGATCTTCTTTCTTTTTAATCATGTTGAACAAATGTGTTCATCGGTTGTTTAATCGTGTTGATCAGTTGTTAAATCTTGTTGATGGGGTGTTCGATTGTGTTGATCGGTTGTTCGATGTTGTTCATAAGGTGTTGATTAGGTGTTCGATCGTGTTGATCAGTTGTTAAATCTTGTTGATGAGGTGTTCGATCGTGTTGATAGGTTGTTCGATGTTGTTCATAAGGTGTTATCGCTATGCTGTTCCTTGATGTAAATAATCTTTATGCGGGGTGGTATCTCTTATATAATTATAAAGCAATCAAAGTTCTTTCTGTAGCGACCCTTATCCACATCTCTATCCTTGTCTATTATCAAAAAGCCGTATTTCTCTTTCCAACACTCACCACACATCTCTTTAAATGTTTCGAATGTCATATCAACACCCACATGATCATCGTAGATATGCTTAAGGTTAAGTTCATCTTGTTTAAATATAATTAAGAAATTTGCATTATCCCGTATTAAATGCTTTGGTATACGAGCGTATGATTGGCATAGGTAAAAACAGTCTACAGCTTTATGTCTACCCATAGAGAAATAAGAACGGATTTTGTCTTGTTTATCACAAGCTACATCATCAAAAATAAATATCGAATTCGTTTGCGCTTCTTCAGGGTCTAAAATATCATCGCTTTCCCTATATGGAAAATATGTTACTTCCTTTACATTGTTCATCACCTCACTTAGGAGTTGGTATTTGGGTTGGTATAGGGATTTTGAATAGACATAAACATTGTCGAATTTCAAACCATTTTCATCGAATAGTAGTGATAACATTAGGTTAGTTTTTCCACCACCGGAAGAAGCCACAATTATAGATCGTACGGTATTAGGCAGCAAGCTTCCATGCCTGCTGGGTTGTATTTCTTTATTATCAAAATTCAAGACATCAAGAGTGTCCTTCTGCTTAAGGAATCTCATTACGCAATGAAATGTGAGTACATATATGCGTCCTTATGTATTAACCGCGTCATTACAAAGTTGACCTCTAAACAGGGTGGAGGTGTTTTATGCATGTCGAAACAATCACCTTACAAGCTTCTCCCTATATCCTGCAGGACAGTCGCAGATAGGTTGACCGCGTAAATTGATGTTTAAAATTCTAATTTAAAAACTTTTTCGCGCAATTTCGGAGCAGTTAGAGTAATTCAGTATGCATGTCGAAACAGTCACCGAATCAACTCCTTTTTGGAGCTAAAGGGACAAAATGTTTCGATTGTCCAGTAATTCAGTATGCATGTCGAAACAATCACCTTACAAACCGTCTCCCTATATCCTGCAGGACAGTCGCAGATAGGTTGACCGCGTAAATTGATGTTTAAAATTCTAATTTAAAAACTTTTTCGCGCAATTTCGGAGCAGTTAGAGTAATTCAGTATGCATGTCGAAACAATCGTCGAATCAGCTTGGACAGCAACTCAGTATGCATGTCGAAACAGTCACCGAATCAACTCCTTTTTGGAGCTAAAGGAACAAAATGTTTCGATTGTCCAGTAATTCAGTATGCATGTCGAAACAATCACCTTACAAGCGTCTCCCTATATCCTGCAGGACAGTCGCAGATAGGTTGACCGCGTCAAAACCGAACCAAGTTGGAGAGCAACTCAGTATGCATGTCTAAACAATCACTGAGCCAATTCTTGTGGAGCTAAAGAGACGCCTTCTGCTTATGAAACTTCATTACACAATGAAATGCGAATACATATGCGCGGCTTTATATATCACATTCATCATTTCAATGTTGACTTTTAAACAGGGTGGAGGTGTTCTAAATTCATTCATTAATAATTTACCTGTAGAGCTACATTTGCCAGGTTACCAGTACTGCGGCCCAGGAACGAAGCTACAAAAACGTATTGCACGAGGCGACCACGGCATTAATCAATTAGACGCAGCTTGTAAAGAACACGATATTACCTATTCCAAGCATAAAGAACTCGAAGAAAGACATAAAGCAGATCTAATTTTAGAAAACAAAGCTTGGTCACGTGTCAAGTCTAAAGACGCTTCTATTGGTGAAAAAGTCGCAGCGTGGGCAGTAACGAACGCCATGAAAAGTAAGAGAAAGCTTGGAATGGGTCTGAAGAAGAAGAAGGCATTCAAAAAATCTGTTGTCGTAAAAGCAAAAGATGTTATGAAAAAATTCAAAGGTAATCTAAAAGAGGGGGCCAAATTATCGTTGGCTGCAGCCAAACTTGCAGTAAAACAAGCAGGTGGAAAGAAAAAAGTTCGTACTCCTAGAATAATACCGATTCCAAAACAGGGGGGTATATTACCTTTAATACCTTTATTTGCGGGTCTTAGTGCTGTAGGAAGTCTAGCAGGGGGCGCTGCTGGTATAGCAACAGCTGTGAATAAAGCCAAAACTGCTCAAAAGAAGTTGGTTGAATCTCAAAGACATAACAAGATGATGGAAGACATTGCATTAAAAGGCAAAGGACTGTACCTAAAGCCGTATAGAAAAGGGTTGGGTTTGTATTTGAGACCTTCAAAAAACTAATGGATCGACTCCCACAGAGGCCTCTTACGGATAAGGATATAATTAAGTTTACAAAAGACATACCATATTTTCGAGGTGTGTTTATGAGAGATAATCTGCCTACGAGGCCTCGTAAGAATGAGTGTGGAGTCGTTAATTTGGACACAGTTCAAAATACTGGCACACATTGGGTATGTTATTGTAAAGAAGGAAGTACAGTACATTATTTTGATTCGTTTGGAAATCTAAAACCTCCGTTGGAATTAATACATTACTTTAATAATTGTAATATATTGTATAATCATACCAACTACCAAAGTTACAATGAATTTGTGTGTGGGCATTTATGCTTAAGATTTTTGGAAAGCTTTAAATGGAATGTTCGCCAAATTTAAGCGTCAGTAATGTCGAATACATTCACCTTAACGGGTTACAAGAGCGAACTCTCTGAAACAATTAACCCACCCATCGAATTGGACCCAAGATATGAGTATTCGTTAAGATTGCTCAGCTTTCATTCATATAACACTATTGCAAACATAATCGAAGGTGCAAATAAATTCTACTATGACAAGGATAAAGTTATTACAATTCCTATTGGAGCATATGAGATACAAGACGTTGAAAATTATTTAAAAAACATTTTACCAGAAACTGTTACACTATCTATGAAACCAAACAATAATACTTCGAAATGTGAAATAAGCAGCAATGTGGAGATCGATTTTAGAGAGAGAGATTCTATTGGGCGCATGTTAGGATATAGTCAACAACGCCTATTAGAACCTAGTATACAACATGAATCTGATTTACCAGTTAATATTATAAAAGTGGCAAAGATAAGGGTTATGTGCAGTATAGTAACCGGTGCCTATTACGACGGACATCTTACGCACGATCTGTACCAGTTTTCACCCCAAGTGGAGCCAGGTTATGCAATAAATATCGCACCTGAATCGAGTCATTACCTACCTATAATACCCACGACCAACATTAATAACATAACAATCAACTTGATAGATCAAGACGGAGACGAGGTAGATTTCAGAGGCGAACGAATTATCGTTACATTAGAATTAAAAAAATCTTTCAATGGGATTAGTGTTTAATCAAACATATAAAACCGTTCCGTACACCGCTAATGTCAGTCATATACCTGACACACGTCAACTAACAGCTACCAACATTGCGTATCTCCGTTCTATCGGCTTAAGAGTAAAAAATGGCGGAAAAGCTATCATTATTCGAGGGAGTGTCCGTAGATGAAGCGATAATCAAAGAACAATATCATATATACTATCCACGCACCAACAATTTTAACCTAAATGATGAAATTCGTATCAACATTAATCATATGGACGCATATCTT